>CM027119.1:2806098-3406098 GCA_015476505.1 Urochloa ruziziensis | reverse complement strand
GAAGATCTCATCTCAGGCCTAGTCTTGTAACCTTAGGAATTAGTGCTAGCATATAGCTCACCAATGTGCAATGCTGAGTTTGAGTTATGATTTTTGTCCATGGTATCTTTTCAGATCATGGCACCTAGTTACCCAGGACTGACTTTAGTCTGCTACTGTTGGTTTCTATCAGAGCTTGCTACTATCAAATAGTCTTTTTAGCAGTTTACAACTTTACTTCCAATTGTCCTTATGATCAACTGTTGTTATCTTGTCGAATTCATCTTGATCATAATGTTGAAAAGTTGTATTTCAGATTAATGTGTCGCATATATTAGTTGCTGTTAGGCTAATGCGACTTAGCTACTTGGAACAAAAGTTATATGTAGTATGTGTCATTTCCTTTTAATGAAATTTTAATATGACTTTGATATCGATGCCATCTTCTAAAGGGGTGTCAAGTAGCAGTATCCGACTTTTTGGATTAACAATAGGAGATTCAAAGTGAAAGCTTAGTTTCACCACAAAAGCTTTTATCGTTTGTAAATATATTGAAGAACATAGTCAACATGTGTGTAACTCAGATATTTTTTTCACTTTTACTAAAAGCTAGGAAAATAATGTCAGGGTCATGATGTCATAAAATAAAAATTACCTCCAGTTGCAGCTATTTCTGAATTCTGGAAACCTTGTGCTATCATGTGAACCATCCCATGGACGCAGGGTCAATTGCATCATTACCCCTAGAAAAAAGAAATATCTTTTTCACTAGTGTCGCTGATTGATCGAATTGTTGATGTAGTTGATGAAGCATGAAGTTCCTGCTAGGCTAAAATAGACATTACTAAATATTTAGACAACCTTGTTTGTGAAATCTTGCTGCTTGAAAACCTTGTTCTGTTATATGGAGCAGCCCATGGGAAGCAGGGCCAATTTCTATTTCTACCCCGGGAATCAAATTTCTTTTTTTCGCTAGTGCTGTTGATTGGTTGTATACCTGATAAAGCATTCAGTGCCTGCTAGGTTAAATTAGAGATTGCTAAATATTTAGTCAACCTTGCTGATATGGTATTATCTTCTTATCTTGCTTCAAATTTTCTTTAAATGTATTATGATAATTTCTGGCACAGCTGAAGCTCACATGTCAAATCCAGTCTTGTGACCTTTTGAAGTAGTTCCAAGTACAATAGCATATCAAACTATAGATTCTGAGTTGAACAATTGATTGAGTTTTGTGCTTGGTATCTTTTCAGATCGTTGCAGATTGTTGTCACTAGCAAATATGAACTGATCTCTGATGTGCCGCTCAACGGTGAAGCATTCAAAATGGACAGATCTATCATCTTGTGTCTGCTGCTGTTGGATTCTTCTAAGCTACTACTATTGTTTTGTTTTCTGTTGGGTGGGTCAAGTCACGTTCTTTTTCAGTCCATCCTGAAAATGTTACTAGAAATTGGATCAGCTAACTTCTTATCTGTTGAGCAGATTTTAAGTCCAAATAGTGCAAGTCATCGTGTTCAATTGTGGTTGTCGTCGAATACATCCTGATCATATCGAGAAATTTCCTGAACCCGACCTGAATCATGGGTTGTTTTCAGTAAAATTTGCAATCAACCTGAATCCTCAGACCATATCATCTTCCATTGCCTACTGCAAATTTGTCTTCGACCTTTCTGAAGGAAACTTTGCACTGGGACATGACTCCAGTGTTTAGTAGTGATTTTTTTTAAGGAGTGTTAAGAGAAAAACTGCAAACTCAGGGTGATTGCTTTTTTTTTTTGGGTGCAGGTGCAATGTGATCCTGTGGAAAACAAGAAATGACATAGCGTTCAACGCAAGGCTGGTGAGCTCGCTGGTGGTGATTGTCCACAAGATGCTCATGTTCCTCAAGTATTGGTCTATTGGAAGCCAATGCAGAGGAGGGAGGGTACTCCAAAAGCTGAAGAGACCATCAACTTGATAGGGTCTGGTGTTGCTCGCCTGACTGACTAGGAGAAGAATTCTTGTCCAGCTTTATGTCTGTTTACCTTTTGCACGCTGATAGAGGGAGTCTCCCTGTTGTAGAAGGTCATGAAGGAGTAGCAGTTCAAGAGTTTTTGGATACACGATTGCAAGGTTATGCCATCATAAGAACTGCACTTATTTCTGCACCGTTCTTCTATTCAGGGTCCAAGTTTTGTTGTGGAGCAGTCCCTTTTGTTTGTGGAAGTTGTTAATCAGTCCCTTTTGATCGCATCACTACCCCTGGAATAACTTTATCCTTTTTCGATATAACCAATGATTGGTTGAATGGTTAGTCTAGCTGATGAACAATGAGGTGGCTGCTAGGCAAAAATGGAGATGAAACTTGACCTGAAGGCCATGTTTCCTCTCATTTTTTGTTCCAAAACTTTTGAGTACATAATACTTTGGAATGTTTTGAGTACATAATGCATCTGGTGGAGCATAGGCTCCCTATATCTCATTTGGATAAATTAACTGAAAATGCATCTCTTGGAGCACAGGCTCCCTATATCTCATTTGGAGAAATTGACCGGAAGTACATAATACTTTGGAATGTTTTCAAGAATTTGCTGATTCAATAAATCCAGAGTTGGCATGCACCCAAAAGCGTAGCCGTAAGTATTGGTTGCCCCTCCATGTGACCGTGTTGGCCCCTCCCACATTTAATTTTTAGTGTTCCTGAACTTTGGTTTAAGATAACCTGTTCAATTAACATGCAACAGTTTTACCTTCAAGTTACAAGGTGAACTTTGATTTAAGATAACCTGTTCATCGAGCAGTAGTCACTCTTGTAAGTTTTTATTGCTACTGCTCGATGCAAGATACAATTTTATGGAAAAAAAATCACCTACAACACGCTTTGAACCACGCAAACCGAATGGAGTATGCAACGATGGCCATATGTTGCCACGCTTCTCAAATTCCTCCTGAACGTAGTGTTGAAAGGTGTAGTTGAGATTGATATGTTTCAGTTAATGTTTGCCTAATGGTTGACTGAGCAACTTAGAACGAAAGTTATGTGTAGTCATAGCATTTCCTTTTCATGAAATTGTAATATGACACTGATACCGATACCATTTTCTAAAGGGGTGTCAAGTAGCAGTGTAAAACTTTTTGGAAAATTGATTGGAGATAGGGTCATAGCTTAGGTTCACCATGAAACGTTTATCATCTGTAAATAGATTGAAGAACATAATCTAACAGGTGTGGAACTCAGATGATTTTCACTTTTATCCAAAACTTGGAAAATAATCAGGGCTATGCTGTCATAAAATAAAAATCACCTCTGTTGTGTACATTTGTGAATTATGGACTCAACTCTGGACCTATGATTATTCTTGTGCATGAAAACCTTTTGCTATCATGCGGACCATCCATGGGAGGCTGGGTCAATTGCATCATTACCCTGGAATAAAGTTTCTCCTTTTCGCTAGTGTCGTTGATTGGCTGAGTAGCAGTTGTAGCTGATGAATCGTGAAGTTCCTGCTAGGCTAGAATAGAGATGCTAAATATTTAGGCAACCTTGTTAATGCTCATTATCCTTTTACCTTCAGATTTTCTTTAAAGTGTATCATGCTACCTTCTTCTTGCATAACTGAAACTCACATGTCAAATCCTGTCCTGTAATCTTTGGAACTTGTTCTATGTACAATAGCAAGTGAAACTATACTTTCTTGGTAGGACAATTGGTTATGAATTTTATGGTTGGTATCTTTTCAGATCGTGGCAGGTTGTTGTCGCTTGCAAGGACTGATGATCTCTGATGTGCCGCTTAACAATGGTGTATTGCAAAATGGACAAATCCATCGTCTTGTATCTGATTCTGTTGTCTTCTCCCTCGATATTGCTATCAGGCTGTTTTGTTTTCTGTTGAGCAGTTTAAGGATGAAGGGCGCAAGTGCAAGTCTATTTGTTCTGTTGTGGTTCTTGTTCAGTGGATGCCGGTCATGTCTCCTGAAAGTTGTACTTCTATTTAATTGCTCTCTTATCTGTTAAGCAGTATAAGTGCAAATGCTTCAAGCCATTAGGTTCAGTTGCTGTTGTTGTGTTGAATCCGTCCTGATCATATCGACCACAAACTGTATTTGTGCTTTGTATAACAGGCATATTTTTGTTACTGTTTGGTTAAATGTCTGAGTCAGCTACATGAACTAAAGTTATGTGGAGTTGTGGACTATCATTCCATTTTCTGAAAATAAAAATGTCTGTCAGTGTTGTTGGTTTCATGTCTTCGAGAATGTTTTCTACTAGTTTTTGGACACATAATTTTAAAGTTATGCTGTCATAAGAAGCAGCTCTTGTTTCCACTATAGTTTTGAATTCAGGAAATTATGTTGACCTGCTCGGCTACGATGGAGATGAATGTGATGAAGTGTTTGGTTTTGAGAAATAGAATTCAGAATATTTTCCAATGTGTTTTGGGTTATACTTCTTATTGAGCACCAAGATGACCATGATGGATTCTGATGATTAAAAAGTTCAGTAGGGAGTCATCATGTTTGCTTTTCTTCTCCAAGGAATTAAGGGCCAGTACTATAATCATTTCTAATGATCCGCTGCATGCTGAGTTGATGCTTGTGTTCAGGGCTTCAGCTGTAGAGAATTGCTTGTTCTGAACTTTTTCGGTGCTCTCTGAACTTTATCTGTGATCTCGAGCCCTTGTTTGTGATGACCTGAACCTATGTAACTTCTAACTTGTAGCATGAATGCATCCCAATTTTAAAAGGACAAATTATGCTTGCTAAAAGCATGCGCGACAAATGGAGCATTAGTTCGATGCCTCACCGTCTGATCATTCAGGATTCGGTGTACGGCTATGTGTTTTGGTCACCTGAAAGCTTCAGTCCGTGATCTCTACCATACGCTGTGTGCCAACTACCAAATGCCAATGCGGCAACGCATGATGAGCTCTCATTTACTACACACCGTTCAGTCGAAAAATACTCGCCGATGATGGTAGTTTTGCAATCCCGATGCAGATGTGACGGTGAAAATGAGTAAATTTCATGGCCGGTCCTTAAACTATTAAACTATTGAGTGGTTCTCATTCAGGTCCACGTACTATGAAAATGCATTTTTAGGTCCTCAAACTATCTAACTGGGTCATATAGGTCCAAAATAGCCATGTCACACCTTAAGAGCTGACGTGGCACATTGACTATGTAGTAAACGTGAAACCCGATATGTAGACCCCGCTTGTCTCCCTCCGTCCTCTCGCCACGATGGAGAGGGAGGCCGGTCGGCACATGGCGGAGAGGGAGGCCAGCGGGCGCAGGGAACGACGGCGGTGCAGGATAGGCAATCGGCTTGGGTGCCTGGGCACGCCGGCCGCAAAGGACCCGGTCTCGGCTGGGTTGCGCCGGTCTGGGCTCCTGATGCCGCTACCACTGTCGTGCGGCGCCCGCGCCGAGGAGACGCCGCAGCGAGATCTCCACCCCACGCGCCCGGCATGTCGTTGTTCCTGCTCCGCCTCGGCTCACGCCACTGCGACATGGGGGCATGGCCACCGCCCCGAGAGAGAGAGAAAGGGAGGGAGAGAGGTTGACGTGTTGGGTCTACATGTCGGGTTCCACATTTACTACACAGTCAGCGTGCCACATCAACTTCCGAGGTGTGACATGGCTATTTTGGACCTAGATGACCCTATTAGATAGTTTGAGGACCTAAAAATGCACTTTCATAGTACGTGGACCTGGATGAGAACCGCCCAATAGTTTAGAGACCGGCCATGAAATTTACTCGGTGAAAATTAACCTTTCTATTCCAATTCCACTAGTGGCCTAGCCGCCTAGTGGAATAAAATAATTCTTCATGGTTTCCAAAAGGTCGTATTACCAAACTGATTAAGTAAACCGAATTTTGTATGCAACATTGCCCATCTTTTGCAACGTTTCTCAAAATACTACAATGTGACAGTGAGTTTCCCTCATGGCGATCCAATTGCCTAAGCAAAATCAGTGATAAATTTTGTACCTATCATATTCTTATCCATTTCCAATAGAATCTCGTACCAATAGCTATCATTTTCCAAGTAGAAGAAAATTTGTTTTTTTAGGACAGTAGAAGAAATTTTGGTGAGCTAGCCAGGCACAGCCGCACAGGGCAGCGTGACACGGGCCAAAAATGTCGTCTCGGCCCAACCCAACCGAGTACTAGCAAGCGCCGCAGCGGTCGTCTCGCTCACGCGTCGCATTTCCCCAACCCACCACCCAATTCCCCCTCCCGCCGCCGACGCCGCCGCCGCTCACGACCGCACCATGGCACCGCCGCCCACGGAGCTGATCGACGACGTCACCGCCGAGATCCTCCTCCGCCTCCGGCCGGACGAGCCCGAGCACCTCTTCCGCGCCGCCCTCGTCTGCAAGCCGTGGCTCCGCGTCCTCTGCAACCCCGACTTCCGCCGCCGCTACCGCGCCTTCCACGGAGCCCCTCCCCTCGTTGGCCTCCTCCACAGGCTCCAGGTACTCCAAGGGTCCCCCGCTGACCGCTTCGCCTCCACCACAAAGATGCCCGACTTCCCCCGCCCGAGCTCCCACGGCTCCCATGCGGTTCCCCTCGACTGCCGCCACGGCCGCGCTCTCATCCAGATGTGGGGGAGCGTGGGGGAAACGAGGCTGGTTTACCTCGTCTGGGACCCCGTCACGGGCGACCGTCGCGTGGTGCCTATGCCGGACATCGATTGGGTGATCCAAACCGCCGCGGTGTTCTGCGCCGCCGACGGCTGCGACCATCTCGACTGCCACGGCGGCCCCTTCCGCGTGGCCTTTATGGCCACAGACGACGATGGCGTGCACGTTAAGGCCAGCGTGTACTCCTCTGAAACAGGTGTGTGGAGCACGCCAGTATCTCTTGGCAGTGACTGTGAATGCTATGCCAAGCATGTGGAAGATGTCATTCGAGAGCATGGCTACCACTTACCCTATGTCCATCCTCGGCGAGTCGCTGTTATTGGAGATGAAATCTACTTCACACTTCGGGAGAATCATGCAATCGTCAAGTATGATGGGGGCAACAATCGCTTATCCATGATTAACCCACCGCCGCACAGTGCGTATGGAATCACTCTCATGGTGATGGATGATAGCTCATTGGGGTTTGTCTGCATTGAGGGTTCCAGCCTTTATGTGTGGTCAAGGAAGGTCAATTCAGAAGGAGCTGCAGAATGGGTACAATGCAGGGTCATCGAGCTGAAAACAATTGTGCCCGTTGTCGATCCTGGTCAGGTTCCATTGGTGGTTGGTTCTGCAGAAGGTGTGGGTGCTGTCTTCATAAGCACAGATGCTGGCTTATTCACGATAGAGCTCAAGTCAGGGCGGGTGAGGAAGGTTGACGGACCTGGAGAATACTTTAGCGTCTTACCGTACATGAGTTTCTACACTCCAGGTATTGTAGCCCTTGCTTTTCTGTTGTCCTGAATTTTCTTTACAGCTTCTGTATGTTTTATTAATTAGATGGTTCTGGTTTGTGAATAATTAGGCATAGAGTAAGCTGTATGCGTTCTTTACAAACAATTTTATGAGTGCTAGAGAAAACATAATGTATGGCATTCGAAAACAGAATGCAATTTTGGTTATGAGATTTAGCTTTTGGAAGACAATGGCCATGCATTAGTCAAATTGTTAAATGTGCACAATCTTGTTGATATGGTGTTATCCTGTTACCTTGCTTTATACTTTGTTATACAAAAATTCTGTTATTTTCTAGCATAGCTGAAGCTCAGATCTTGAGTCCAGTCTTGTGACATTTTGAATTAGTACTAGCAGATAGCTCACCAAAGTGGAATGATGAGTTGGATTATGTTATGAGTTTTGTCCATGGTACCTTTTCAGGTCATTGCACCTTGTTACCCCTAGTAACGACTTAACTGATTTTGGTCTGCTGCTGTTGGTTTCTTTCAGAGCATCAAGTTGTCTTTTTTTAGCAGTTTACATTCAAATTTTCATTATGCTTAATTGTTGTTGTCTTGTCAAATTCGTCCTGGTCATAATTTTAAAAGTTGTAGTTCAGATTAATATGTTTCAGTTACTGTTTATCTAATGCTTGACTGAGCTACTTAGAACAAAAATTATTGTGTAATCTATGACATTTCCTTTTCATGAAATTGTATGACACTAATATTGATACCATCTTCTAAAGGGGTGTCAACTCTGTCAAGTAGCAGTATCAGACTTTTGGGACAAATGATTGGAGATACAAAGGGATAGCTTAGTTTCACCAGAAATTGTGTTTCATTTGTAAATATATTGAAGAACATAATCTAACAGGTGTGGAACTCAGGTGTTTGTTCACTTTTATTCAAAACTTGGAAAATAATCAGGGTTATGCTGTCATTAAAGAAAAATACCTCTGTTGTGTACATTTGTGAATTCTAGACTCAGTCTTGTTATTCTTTGTGCATGAAAACCTTTTGCTATCATGCGGACCAACCCATGGAAGGCTGGGTCAATTGCATCATTACCCTGGAATAAAATTTCTTCTTTTCACTAGTGTTGTTGATTGGCCGAGTAGTTGCTGTAGTTGATGAATCATGAAGCTCCTGCTAGGCTAGAATAGAGATGCTAAATATTTAGCCAACCTTGTTGATGCTCATTGCCCTTTTACCTTGCTTCAAATTTTCTTTTAAGTGTATCATGCACCTTCTTCTTCTTGCATAACTCACACTCACATGTCAAATCCTGTCCTGTAACATTTGGAACTTGTTCTAAGTACAATAGCAAATCAAACTATATATTCTTGGTAGGACAGTTGGTTATGAATTTTATGGTTGGTATCTTTTCAGATCGTGGCAGATTGTTGTCGCTAGCGAGGGCTGATGATCTCTGATGTGCCGCTCAACAATGGTGTATTGCAAAGTGGACAAATCCATCGTCGCCAAGTCTGCTTCTGTTGTCTTCTTCCAGGATATTGCTATAACGTTGTTTTGTTTTCTGTTGAGCGGTTTAAGAATGAAGGATGCAAGTGCAAGTCATTTTGTTATGTTGTGGTTCTTGTTCAGTTGATGCCGATCATGTCGCTAGAAAGTTGTACTTCTGTTTAATATGTTGCTCTCTTATCTGTTAAGTAGTTTAAGTGCAAATGCTTCAAGCCATTAGGTTCAGCTGCTGCTGTTGTGTTGAATTCGAGTCAAATGCTTCAAGCCGTTAGGTTCAGCTGCTGCTGATCATATTGGCCACAAATTGTATTCGTGTTTTGTATAACAGGCATATTTTTTTGTTACCGTTTGCTTAAATGCCTGAGTGAGCTGCATGACACTAAAATTATGTGGAGTTGTGGACTACGATTTCCACTTTCTGGAAAAAAAAAATGCCAGTTAGTGTTGTGTCTCTGGTCTTCAAGAATGTATCTACTAGCCTTGGACACATAATTGGAAAGTTATGGTGTCATAAGAAGCAGCAAGATGATCCGCATCTGCTTCGTGCTGAGTTGATGCTTGTGCTCTGGGCTTAAGCTGCAGAGAATTGCTTGTTCGGAACCTTTTCAGTATCTGTGATATCGCGCCCTTGTTTGCGTCTTTGCGATGACCTGAACCTGGCAACTTTGTTGCGGCATGATTGCATCCCAATTTTAAAGGACAAATTATACTTGCTAAAAGGGTCTGGTAAATTCACTACTGTCGGTCTTTCAAAAAGTCGTATTACCAAACTGATTAAATAATAATTGAATGAATGCAGAATCCTTATGTTTGCCCGAAACAAATAATAAGCTTTACCTTAATTATATGTGGCGCCATGTAAGATCCCAATTTTTTTTATCCGAATAAGAATTTGTAGCAGTCATGAATCATCATCTTTTCTTTTTTTTGAACGGATAATCTTTTCTTTTCTTTTTTGAATGGATCATCTTTTCTTTTTTGGAAGAGACTGAGCACGAGCCTCTACGATCTGGCCTGTTGTACACAGCCCACTGGGCCTGGTCCGACCGAACCACAGAACAAGAGCATGTTGACTGTCTAGTTCGGGCCGTTTCACACTCTCTTCGCATCTTCCCCTTCCCCAAACCTTCGAATCCGCCGACCACGCGCACCATGGCGCCGCCGCCGCCGGCTGCGGAGCTGATGGACGAGCTTCTCGGGGAGATCCTCATCCGCCTACCACCCGACGAGCCCTAGCACCTCTTCCGCGCCGCACTCGTCTGCAAGCCCTGGCTCCGCGTCCTCTGTGACCCCGCCTTCCGCCGCCGCTACCGCGTCTTCCACGGGGTCCCTCCCCTCCTCGGCCTCCTCCACCGGCTCATGGTCTTCCAAGGTCCCCCACCCGTCCGCTTCGCCTCCACCACGTCGATGCCTGATTTCCCCCACCCGGGCTCCGACGGCCGCCGCACCCGCCCCCTCGACTGCCGCCACGGCCGCGTCCTCGTCCACATGCTGGAGGACGAAACCATGCATCTCCTCGTCTGGGACCCCATCACGGGCGACAAGCACGGCCTGTTCGACCCGGACATCGACTGGCTCATCTACTCCGCGGCAGTGTTCTGTGCCGCCGACGGCTGTGACCACCTCGACTGCCACGGCGGCCCCTTCCGCGTCGTCTTCGTGGCCACCCACGACTACAAGGATGACATCTTTGCGAGCGTGTACTCATCGGAGACGGGTGCGTGGAGCACGCCAGTGTCTCTTGACAGGAGCAGTGAAGCCTATATCCAGCATATGCGAGATGGACTTGCAGTGAGATCCTACTACATGCCCTATCTCCAGCCCAGGCGAGGCACCCTTGTTGGGGATGCAATTTACTTCACAATTCGGTTGGATAACACAATCGTGAAGTATGAGTGGGGCCAGAATTGCTTGTCCTTGATTAAACCACCATCACCAGATGTGCATGACATTGACCTCATGGCGATGGAGGACGGCTCACTCGGGTTTGCCTGCATTGAGGGCTCCAGCCTCAATCTGTGGTCAAGGAAGGTCAATTCAGAAGAAGCTGCAGAGTGGGTACTATCCAGGGCCATCGAGCTGGAGAAAATTATACCTGTTGCTGATACTGATCACCGACCAGCTGTGGTTGGTTCTGCAGAGGGTTTGGGTGTCATCTTCTTAAGCACAGGTGTTGGATTGTTCACTATAGAGCTCAAGTCAGGGCAGGTGAAGAAGGTTGATGGTCCTGGAGTCTACTTCAGCGTCCTACCCTACATGAGCTTCTACACTCCTGGTATGGTACTATTCCTTGAATGTCTGTTACCTTGTATTTTCTCTACAGCTTCTGTATGTTTTCTAAATTAGATGGTTCTGGTTTGTGAACAATTAATTATAATGTAAGTAATATGCTTTATTAAGTTCATATATGGAGCTTTCCAAAAACTGTGTGTGAGAGATCACTTTAATATATGACACCTGAAAACATTATGCATTTTTTTAATATGAGATTTTACATGTGAAGGGTCATGACCATGCATTGCACGAATCGCTAAATACGCACACAAACATGTTGATCTGGTATTATCCTGGTACTCTGCTTCAGGCTTTCTTATAAGAAAAAAGTTCCGCTATTTTCTGGCATAGCTGAAGCTCACATCTAGAACCCAGTCCTGTAACCTTTGGAATTAGTACTAGCACATAGTTCACCAAAATGGAATGCTGACTTGTAGTTGGTTATGAGTTTTGTGAATGATATCTTTTCAGATCTTGGCTCATTATTATTGCTAGTAGGGACTAACTGATCTCAGTCTGTTGCTGTCGGTTTCTTTCAGAGCTGCTACTATTAAGTCGTTTATTTTCTATTGAGCAGTAAACATATAATTTTTTCTACTCCTTATGTTTTTGTCTTGTCGAATTCATCCTGATCATAATGTTGACAGGTCGTATTTCACATTAATATGTGAGGTACCATTTCAATTACTGTATGATTAATGCCCTGATCAGCGTCTTCAATGTGTAGTCAACTAGTCTGGCATTTCCCTTTCATGAAATTTTTGGTATGACTTCAATATCTATCTCGTCTTCACTCTTCAGTAGCGTTGTCAAGGAGAAATATTAGACTATTTTGACAAACAAATGTTGATACAAGGATCTAAGTTTTAGCTTACTTTCACCACAAAATGTTTATCATTTGCAAATAGATTCTAACAGGTGTGGAATTCAGATGTTTTTTTCACTTTTATTAAAACCTTGGAAAATAGTCTGGGTTATGCTGTCATAGAATAAAAAATGGCATTGTTTCTGTGTCCATTTGTGAATTCTGGACTCAGATCTGGTTATTCTTCTGCCTGAAAACCTTGTACTACCATGTGGATCAGTCCATGGGAAGCGGGGCCAATTGCATCATTGGTTCATTACCACTAGAATAAATTTCTCCTTTTCACTAGTGTTGTTGAATGGCGAAGTAGTTGATGAAGCAGGAACTGCCTGTATGCTAAAATATAGATTGCCAAGTGTTTAGGCGCCTTGTCGATGTGGTTATCTGTGTTGTCTTTTTGCCTTGCTTCAGTTTTTTTTAATCTATGTATCATGTTACTTTCTGGCATATTTGAAACTCACGTGTGAAGTCCACTCCTGTAACCTTTGGAACTTATACAATAACCATCAAACTATAAATTCTGATTTGGACTGGTTATGAGTTTTGTGCTTGGTATCTTTTCAGATCGTGGCAGATTGTTGTCGCTAGCGAGGGCTGCTGATCTCTGATGTGCCGCTCAACAATGAGGCGTCGCGAAATGGACAAATCTTGGGTGTATGGCTTATTTTCGTCTGAGATACTGCTATGAAGTTGTTTAGTTTTCTGTCGAGCAGTTGTTGGATGACACATTGTGATCTGTTGTGATGCTGACATGTTGCCAGAAAATGTAATCTTCATTTCTTATGCTGGGTTCTTTTCTTTCATGCAGTTTAAGTGTGAATGGTTCAAGCCATCAGGTTACAGTTGTCGTGTTGAATTCACCTTATCATATCGGCCACAAGCTGTACTTTTGTTCTGTTTATTAGGCATATTCTGGTTACTGTTTGGTTAAATGCTTGAATCTGATACATGAAACTTAAATTATGTGGGAAAAAATGACAACCAGTGTTGGTTTCTTGTCTAAAAGAATGTTATCAGCTAGTTTCTGGACACAAAATTGTAAAGTTATGTTGTCATAAGAAGCAGCACTTATTTCTAGTATAGTTTTTTAATTCAAACTCTCAATTGACTGGCTAGGCAATAATGGAGATGAATTTTGACCAGGAAGTCGGATAGCTCCTTTTGTGGTTTAAAGAAACAGAAAGTCAGAATTCTTTCTACTGTGTTTTGATCCTTTGGGTTATACTGATTATTGAGCACCAAGATGGCCATGATAGAGTCGGGTGATTAAAGAGTTCAGTAGGGTGTCATCGTGTTTGTTTGGTTTTCCAATGAATTATGGGCCAGTTGCCCCGTCACGAAGTACCATAATCCTATCTAATGACCCGCTGCTTGTTGAGTTGATGGCTTGCATTCTGGCCTGGGCATCAGCTGCAGAAGTGCCTGTTCCGAAATTTTTCAGTGGTCTCTGAAAATCACCGGTGATGTGCACTTGTGTTTCGATGACCTGAAAGGTATCTAGCAACATTTTAAAATAGCTCTCGTAAGGTTTCGTTGTTACAGCTCGATGGGAAATATCCTCAAGCTTGCTGCGGCATGACGGCATCGTAATTTATAAGAAGACAAATTATACTTGCTAAAAGATCGACGCGCGCATGGATGGAGTATTGGTTCGATGATCAACAAGATTCGATTAAGTGGAATCTATCAAAACATGGGTCCTTTACTGTACAATCAATGTACAAGTATATGGTGAATTAAATTGCCATACCCCTAAACAAATCTTTATGGAAGTTAAGGATTCCTCTGAAGATAAAAATCTTCAATTGGTTTTGTTAAAAGGGGTGATTTTAACAAAAGACAACTTATTAAAAATATGTTGGAAGGGTGATGACCAATGTTGTGTTTTGACAATAAAGAAACTATTCAACATCTTTTTTTAGTGTCACGTAGCGAGATCTGTTTGGAGAATTTTTAGTATGCCTTTTGGTTTGCAACCACCTTTGGATGTAAACGAATTATCTGGAGCATGCCTCCAACAAGTAGACAAGCGTATGCGTTCTCAACTTTGTGTGGGAGCAAGTGCAATATTTTGGTCTATTTGGCTGAGCAGAAACGATGTGATTTTTAATAAAAAAAGATTACACTCTTATATGTAGGTAATTTTCAGGACAACACATTGGACACGTTGGTGGAGCATTCTACAAAAGGGAGAAGCAAAGACCTTTTTTGAAGTGGGCTTGCAGAACGCTCGAGACCATGTCTACGAAAATCTTCGCCAAACACGGGTGGCCATCCTTTAGGAGGATTAGTGCCTAATTTCCTTTGTTGGTATTGCTCTATGAGAGCCTTTTATTTTAAATGTCGGAGCCATAAACCGTAATAAGAATTGGTTGAGCGCAAAACTCGTACAGAGACCGGAATAAAAATCCTTTTTTTAAAAAATGAGCTGTGGGCAACGCATGATGTTGCGTTATAAGAAACTCAGCACTGCCGACCGTTCCGTCGAGAATTACCGGCCAGTAGTAGTTTTGCAGTCCCGGTGCAGGTGTAATGGTAAAAAAAACGTTCCTATTCCAGTTCCACTGGTAGAGTAAATATAAATCTTCGTGGTTTCTTTAATGTCGCTTTACCAAACTGATTAAAATCGAATGAACGCACAGCCCTGATTTTGCCTGAAACAAATTAAAGTTTACCTTACTTATTATGCAGATCCATGTCAGATTCAACAAAAATTCGTAGTAAAAAAATTCTGCAGTCATGGATCATCGTCTTTTCTTTTTGAAAGGGAATCATCCCTCTTCCTTGGAGTAAAGTAAAAAAAAAAAAAACAATAGTATTGAGCAGCACTGCAGCAGCAACAGGAAGGAAGCCTGAGACATCTCAATCTGGCCCATTGTCCACAGCCCACTGGGCCTGGTCCAACCGAACCCAGTACAACAAGATCTGGCTCTGGCCTTCTCTCTCCGCCAGTCCCACTCCCACTCGCTCCTCGCACTTTCCCCTTTCCTCAAATCTTCGCATCCGCCTACCACGCGCACCATGGCGCCGCCGCCGCCGCAGCAGCAGCAGCCGGCGGAGCTGATGGAGGAGCTCGTCGGAGAGATCCTCCTCCACCTCCCGCCCGACGAGCCCGAGCACCTCTTCCGCGCTGCCCTCGTCTGCAAGCCGTGGCTTCGCATCCTCTGCGACCCTGCCTTCCGCCGCCGGTACCGCGCCTTCCACGGAGCGCCTCCCCTGCTCGGCCTCCTCCACAGGCGTCAAGTCTTGGAAGGGGATCCACCAGCGCGCTTCGCCTCCACCACATCGATGCCCGACTTCCCCCACCCGGGCTCCGATGGCCACCGCACGCGCCCCCTCGACTGCCGCCACGGCCGCGTCCTCATCGACATGTTGCAGGAGAGGAGTGCCCGCTACCTCGTCTGGGACCCCATCACGGGCGACAAGCACTTCCTGCCTGCGCCGGACATGGAATGGCTGATTGAATCCGCCGCCGTGCTCTGCGCCGTCGACGGCTGTGATCATCTCGACTGCCACGGCGGCCCCTTCCGTGTGGTGGTCATGGCCACCCTTGAGTACGAGGATAACATAGTTGCCAGTGTGTACTCATCGGAATCGGATGTGTGGAGCGCGCAAGTATCTTTTGACAACAGCTGTGAAGCCTTTGTCAAGCATATGCGAGATGGACGTGCAGAGATATCCTGGTACACACCCTATCTCCAGCCAAGGCGAGGCACCCTACTTGCAGATGCAATCTACTTCACGGTTCGGGGCTTTAACACAATCGTCAAGTATGAGTGGGGCCAGAATTGCCTGTCCATGATTGACTCGCCATCACCAGACGTGTATGACATTGCCCTCATGGCATTGGAGGATGGTTCGCTGGGGTTTGCCTGCATTGAGGGTTCTAGCCTCTATCTGTGGTCAAGGAAGGTCAACTCAGGAGGAGCTGCAGAATGGGTACAATTCAAGGTCATTGAGCTGGCGACAATTATACCCAGTGCCGATTCCAATGAGGGGCCATTTGTGGTTGATCTCGCAGAGGATTTGGGTGTTATACTAGGTGCCAAATGCAATAAGGGGCCATTTGTGGTTGGTTTCGCAGAGGGTGTGGGTGTCATCTTCATAAGCACAGGTGCTGGCTTATTCACTATAGAGATCAAGTCAGAGCGGGTGAGGAAGGTCGATGGGCCTGGAGTTTACTTTAGCGTCCTACCCTACATGAGTTTCTACACTCCAGGTATGGTACTTGTCCTTGCTTGTGGTCTGTTGTCCTGCATTTGGTCTTACAACTTCTACATGTTTTGCCTAATTTGTTAGTTATGGTATGTCATTATTACTAATGTAAGTACTATTTTACTAGAGAGAACTGAACATATGGCGGTGCAAAGTGAACATGTTTTTGTTACGATATTTGACTTCTTAAGGAGCACGGCGAATCATTGGTAGAATTGCTAAATATGCAGAGAAATTTGTTGATCTAGTATTGCCTTGTTTTAGATTGTCTTTTTAGTTTTTAGCAATTTTCGGTTATTTTCTAGCATGGCTGAAGTTCACATCTGAAACTCAGCTTGTAACCTATAGAATGAGTACTAGCACATCGTTAATCAAAGTAGAATTCTGAGGTCCACAGTTAGTTACGAGTTTTGTGCATGCCACCTTTTCAGATCATGGCACATTTTTTAGTGTTTAATATGTCAGGAATTTTTTAGTTAGTGCCTTGTTAATAATCGATAGTTGATTCAGCCATTTGGAAATAAAATCATGTTTCGCTGTTTCTCTTTCCTAAAATTTTGGAGTTACTTCAGTGTTATTGTGATCTTCAGGGCTGTCATGTAGCAATGTCAGGCTTTTTGGAAATACAATAGGAGATACTAGGATCAGGATTGTAATTTAGGGGTGTAGAACATTTTCCGCTTCTGAATAGATCGAACTAATTCTTCTTAAAGGTGTAGAACTTGTATGGTTCACTAAAAACCTGGAAAAATGAAGTTAAAGCTATGCTGTACTAATTTTTTTTTAAAACACCTTTTGTTTCTATGGTTTTTTGCCACTTCAGGACTCAACTATTGTTAATTGGTTATTACAACCATATAGTCTTCAATTTTCGCGTATACCATCATTTGATGCCTGAAAACCTTGTTCTATATGGAGCAGTCCAGGAAAGCAGGATCAAGTTGTTTTGTTGAATAGTATGTAGTCGATGAAGCTTGAAATGGCTGCTAGGCAAAAATGGAGATTGCTAAATATTTAAGCAAACTTGTTGATCTAGTATCGTACTGTTGCTTCACATTTTCTTTAATAACATTATGTTATTTTCTGGCATCGCTATCCTTTGAAACTATTTAAAAGTATGGCTCATCAGATTTGAACAGTTAGTTATGAGTTGTCTTTTGTGCTTGGCATCCTTTCAGATCATGGTAGATTGTTGTCGCTAGCGAGGACCCACTGATCTCCAATGTGGCGCTCGGCAGTGATACATTGCAAAATGGCTAAAGCCATCATCTTGAGTCTGCTGCTGATGGCTTCTTCTGGGCTACTACTATCAAGTTAATTTGGTTTCTGTTGAGCAGTTTCAAGTCACCATGATCAATTGTGGCTGTTCTTGTTTAATTTGTCTTGAATCCTGGTCATGTTGCTGGAAGATTATACTTTAGTTTAATAACTCGGTATCTTATCTGTTGGAATGGTGCTAAGTCATCATGTTCAATGGCTGTCTACTTGTCTTGAATCGTGATCATGTCGAGTTTGCCGACCAGAAAATGGATTTCTATTCGATATGTCAAGAATATTTTAGTTACTGTTTTGCTGATGCTTGACTCTGCTCCATGGAGCTAATGCTATGTGAAGTATTGATTTCTTGTCTTGAAGAAGGTTGTCAAGTATTAGTTTCTTGTCTTGAAGAAGGTTGTCAAGTAGTACTAGCCATGCAAGATTTTTTTGGAAACATAGTAGGCAGATTATGCTGTCCTAAGAAGGTACTCATGTTTGTTCGGGCGTTTTATTTTTTGGTTCAGAACCCAAGTCTAGTTATGGAGAGTTGATGGCAAAAGGCGTCAGCCGTCACTCCGGTTGCTCTGAACTCCTATCAGTATTTCTGAACTTGGTTACTGTATTAGTCATCACGCCCTTGTATGCAGACAGTGACGTACTGACATGCGACGTGGTTTCTATGTTTTGGCCGGGCCTGAGTGAAGACTCCACGCTTGGTGTACGAGTCGATTTGCATCTTTAATTTGTTCCAGATTTCTAGTGCTGAAAACTGCTCCTTCCATTTTTATTCCATTTTACTTAAGGCACTGCATTTTTATTTACTCAGAGGAGCAAAATCTTTAGTCATTGCGTGTTTTGAGACTAGAAGGGACTTCGATTTGAGAACATCCTCATTGTATCAGTCGACAATCAGTGTGAGACTCTGTAAACCGCCCACTGCGTCACTCTGATTTTGGATTTAGATGAAGGAATCGATAAAGCTCTAGTCCTCATTTTTTTTAAAAGAAAAAACTTTCACAATCCATTTCCATCGGTGTGACACGTATTCCTTGGTTTCAAGGAAGAATTATTGTATTGACATGTCATTATTGTGTAAACCACCCACCGCATCTTTCTAGAATGTCTCTATGTACTGTCATTTTTGGTAAACTATTGGATTCTCTACCCTCTCACGGATTTACCAAAAAGATGAATTTGCTCTTCCAAGTCACCAATGCTTGAGCCGTAAAATTCTCACGTGCAGCTTGAGGCTAATAAGATTCATTAATTAATCCTCATAAAATTTACTTTGCCTGTGCTTCTATGCTTTGCCTATGCTTCTATGCGGTGCTACGTATAATGCCGAAGTTTTCGTTTCCTCGTAATAGAATTTTGCATCTACTATTTTCGAGTACAAAATTTGGTTAGAAAGCCAGCGAGTGGCACAGCTCAATCCGGCGACTGGTGACCTGGTTGAACCCAACCGAGTAGAAGAGCCCGTGCGGTGTGCTCGTCTCCCACTCCCACTCAGCACTCGCTCACCTTTCCCCAATCTGAACCCTACCACGAACCCACCATGGCGCCGCCGCCGCCGCCGCAGGCCGGCCTCATCGACGACGTCACCGCCGAGATCCTCCTCCGCCTCCCGCCGGACGAGCCCGAGCACCTCTTCCGCGCCGCCCTCGTCTGCAAGCCCTGGCTCCGCATCCTCTGCGACCCCGCCTTCCTCCGCCGCTACCGTGCCTACCACCGGGCGCCGCCCCTGAGGGGCGTCCCTGAGCACGTGCGACATGAGCGATCGAACAGGGCCCCCACCTACAAAGGGCCTCAAATTATGTTTAGTTTCCATGTATAACTAGTATTAATTAGCCTTTGTTTTTATTACCTATAGTCTAGTTTTATGGCCCTGGAGAGCAACTAGCGTCGTTTCAATTATAATCACGTTCGCTTCATCTTCTTTCCAGTGATCTTGCAGTTACATATTAAGTGGCCAAGTGGATTTGACTTAACCTCAAAACGAGCTATGCAGAGGCCGGTTTATAAAAGGACCATAATTTTGTTTCTCCTTGTGATTTATGATTTAGGCCCCCATTTAGTACTCTGTACAGGGCCCCTAATTTTCCGGGACAGCCCTGCCCCTGCTCGGCATCCTCCACAGGCTCCAGGTGCTCCAAGGGGATCCACCCGCCGAATTCGCCTCCACCACATCGATGCCCGACTTCCCGCACCCGGGCTCCGACGGCCGCCGCACGCGCCCCCCCGACTGCCGCCACGGCCGCGTCCTCATCCACATGTTCCGGGACGGTGGTATGGATCTCCTCGTCTGGGACCCCATCACGGGCGACCGGCACGTCGTGCCTGAGCCGGACATCGATTGGCTCGTCTACACCGCTGCTGTGTTCTGCGCCGTAGACGGCTGTGACCATCTCGACTGCCACCGCGGTGGCGCCTTCGGCATTGTCTTTGTGGGCACAGCCGACCGCAGAGAAATCATCAAGGCGAGCGTGTACTCATCCGAGACGGGTGCATGGAGCGTGCCAGTATCTCTTGACGATGGTGCTGAATACTATGCCCAGCATAGGCAAGATGCTATTGCAGATGAACGCTACTACACACCTTATGTCCAGCCTAGGCGAGTTGCCCTTGTCGGAGATGATATCTACTTCGCACTTCGGCGGGGTAACACAATCATCAAGTACGACCGGACCCACAATTGCCTGTCTATGATTAAACCGCCGTCTCTAGATGCGGGTGACTGCCTGCGTTGAGGGGTCTGACCTTTGTCTGTGGTCGAGGAAGGTGAATTCAAAGGGAGCAGAATGGGTACAGTTCGGGGTCATGGAGCTGAAGACAAGGATACCTGATTGCAATGAAGACTACAGAATGTTTGCGGTTGGTTTTGCAGAGGGTGTGGGTATCATCTTCTTAAGCACATATGTTGGCTTATTCACTATAGAGATCAAGTCAGGGAGGGTGAGGAAGGTCGGCGGACCTGGAGGTTACTATAGCGTTCTACCCTACATGAGCTTCTACACTCCAAGTATGGTGCTAGCCCTTTCTTGTCTGTCCTCATGCTTTTGGTTCTGTTTATGCTTAGTCACAATGTAAGTAATGCTATACGTTAGTTATATTCACCTATAGAGATCGATAAAGAAGTTTCGTGGATGCTAGAGAAACCTGAATGCAATTGTAAGCATAACCATTTTTTGTTATGAGATTTGACTTGTTAAGTCAAATTGTTACCTTATGGACTTGGTCAGGTTGCTAAATGTGTGTACAAAACTTGTTTGCCTTATGTTATCCTGTTACCGGACCCTGTTACATTGCTTCAAATTTTCTTGTGTTCTGGCACGGCTGAAGCTTACATCTCAAGCTCAGTCTTACAACCTTTGGAATTAGAACATAGCTCACCAAAGTGGAATTCTGAGTTCAACAGTTGGTTTTAGTTCTTGTTCATGGTTGTTGCACATTTTTTCGCTAGCAAGTAGTACCACCTGACCTTTGAGTCTGCTGCTGTTGGTTCCTTTCAGAGCAACTGCATACCTGACCTCTGAGTTTGCTGCTGCCATTTATTTTCTGTTGAGTAGTTTGCATACAAATGATGCAAGTCATTATGATCAGTTGTGGTTGTCAGGTTGAATCCTGATCATGCTGCCAAAAAGTTGTGATTGCATTTAACATGTCAGCCATTTTTCAGTTCAGTTACTGTTTGGGTAATTCTTGATGCATCTACTTGGAACTAAAATTATGCGGTCTGTGTTGTTTCCTTTCTCTGAAGTTTTAGTGTGACGTTTAGTATTGGTATTGTGTTCAAAAGGGCTGTAAAGTTGCAGTGTCTGGACATATACAATTGGAGACACAAGCATCCAAGTCATAATTTAATTTCACTGCAGAACTTTGATCAATTTTAAATAGATTGAATCTTGGAAGCTTAGATATCGGGCACCTCTTGTTTATTCAGTCTTCTTGAATTCAAGACAAAGTTTGGTGTCAGGGTCATACTGTCATAAAAAGTACCTCTGGTTTCTTCGGTCTTTTGTGAATTCAGTGCTCAAGTCTGATTATTCTCCCGCTATTATATGGAGCAGTCCATGGGAAGCAGGACCAATTGCATCTTTACCTCTGTAATTAAAATTTATCTTTTTACTAAATCATTCTTTGGTTGAATAGTTGGTGTAGTTGATGACTTGATGACGCATGAAGTGGCTGCTAGTCTAAAACGGGCATTGCTAAATATTTAAACAAATTTGTTGGGCTAGTATTGACCAGGGTTTTTTTCCCCGCGGTTTCAGCGTTTTTTTTGGAAATAAAAACCGGTCCGGTAAATCGGTTAAACCAGCCGGTTAACCAGTAGGAGCGGTTTGGTAGGGTCGGTTTTGAGCGGTAACCGGCCCTATTTAGCTACCGGACCGGACCGTTTGAGCGGTAACCGGTCAAACCGGACCGGTTTCAAACGGTTTTTTTAACCCTGGTATTGACAACCTTGCTTCAGATTTTCGTTAAAAAATAATATGCTATTTTCTACCATAGTTGAAGCTTGAAGCTCACACCTGAGAGACTCACCCTGTTTTTTCAACTTTTGGAACTAGTTCTGAGTGTATAGCTCATCAAATTTTAAATTATGAAGTTGACAGTTAGTTGTGTTTTGTGTTTGGTATCCTTTCCAGATCGTGGCTCATTGTTATCGCTAGCGAGGACTCAATGATCCCAGAGGTGCCACTGAACAGCAATACACTGTAAGATGACAAATCCGTTGTCTTGAGTCTGCTGCTGTTGGCTTCTTCCAGAGCTACTACTACCAAGCCATTTCTTTTCTGTTGAGCAGTTTAAGTACAATTGGTGCAAGTAATCATTTTAGATTGTGGTTGTTGTCTCTCATCTTTATCATATCAACTACGGATTGTATTTGTGTTGAATATTTCAGGCACGTTTCCAGCTACATGGAACTGGGATTATGTGGGTCTCTGTGTTGTTTCCATTACCTGAACAATTTATGGCACTTAGTATGGACTTGTCTTAAATTTTGTCAAGTTCTTCTAATCATGTAGTTGGAAGGCTATGGTATCGTAAGAAGGCCATCGTGTTTCTGCCGTCTCTCTCTCTCTTTTTAATTCATGGCTCAAATTTGTTCAATCTGCTGCCTTGATACCTTGTACTGTTATATGGAGCAGTTCATAGGAAGCAGGACCAAGCTTTAGCCGCTCTGCTACGCCCTTATATTGTTGTCTCTTGTTAATGTGGGCTTGTTATTCTGACTGGCAGGAATGACCCAAATTTGTCCGTACCATAGTGTTTTCGTGAGTGCTCGGCTCAGTTGACTGCTAGGCTATAATGGAGATGAATGTTGACCTGGAAGTCATTCGTAACCAAAGCTGAATTGCTTGTGCATTGACCCTTTCTTTTGGTTTAAAGAAATAGAAAGTCAGAATCCTTTGTGTTATACTGATTACTGAGCACCAAGATGATCATGATGGAGTCGGGTGATCGAAGAGTTCAGTAGGGAGTCATCGTGTTTGCCTTTTGCCCCGTTACCAAAGTACGAACCAGAATCCTTTATAATGATCCGCTGCTTGCTGAGTTGATGGCTTGTATTCTGGCCTGGGCTTCAGCTGCAGAATTGTCTGTTGCGAGATCTGAACTATGTCACCCCATAATGTCGCGGCGCCCTCTTGTTTTCCATGACCTCACCTCGTTGTTACAGTTCCGAAATCCTCAGCTCGCTGCGGGTGCGGCCGGCATGATTGCGTCGCAATTTATACGAAAACAAATTATATTTATACTTGCTATAAAAAAGGCACAAAAATCTCGATCTGGCCCGTTGTCCACAGCCCACTGGGTCAGTGGGCCTGATCCAACTGAATGCAGTAGAAGAGCGCGTCGTCCCTCGCTGCACTCGCTCTTCCCACATCCCACTTTCCCCTTCCCCCAAACCGAAGACCACGCGCACCATGGCGCCGCCGCCGCCCCCGCCGGAGCTGATGGAGGAGATCGTCGGGGAGATCCTCCTCCGCCTCCCGCCCGACGAGCCCGAGCACCTCTTCCGCGCCGCCCTCGTCTGCAAGCCGTGGCTCCGCATCCTCTGCGACCCCGCCTTCCGCCGCCGGTACCGCGTCTTCCACGGGGCCCCTCCCCTGCTCGGCATCCTCCACAAGCGCCAAGTTGTCGAAGGGGATCCGCCCGCCCGCTTCGCCTCCACCACGTCGATGCCCGACTTCCCCCACCCGGGCTCCGACGGCCGCCGCACGCGCCCCCTCGACTGCCGCCACGGCCGCGTCCTCATCCACATGCTGGAGGATGAGAGCGTGGACTACCTCGTCTGGGACCCTATCACGGGCGAGAAGCACGGCCTGCCTGAGCCGGACATCGAGTGGCTGATCTACTCTGCTGCGGTGCTCTGCGCCGCTGATGGCTGCGATCACCTCGACTGCCACGGCGGCCCCTTCCGTGTGGTCTTCATGGGCACCTTCGAGTACGAGGATAACATAGTTGCCAGTGTGTACTCATCGGAGACGGGTGTGTGGAGCGCGCAAGTATCTTTTGACAACAGCTGTGAAGCCTTTGCCAAGCATATGCGAGATGGATGTGCAGAAAGGTCTTGGTACACGCCCTATCACTACTAGAGAAACGACCTTTGGTCCTTGGTACGTTAGTACCGGTTGTGTTATAACCGGTACTAACTGCTGAATTTAGTACCGGTTTGTGAGCACAGTACTTCGTGGAGCACATTAGTACCGGTTGGTAACACCAACCGGTACTAACGTGCGCCTCGGGGGTCGGGCCGCAACGGCTAGAGGCACGTTAGTACCGGCTGGTGTTACCAGCCGGTACTAACGTGCTTCGACTTGGGGGACCCGCAAGCCGCTGCACGTTAGTACCGGTTGGTAACACCAACCGGTACTAACTGCCTACGTTTAGTACCGGCTGGTGTTACCAGCCGGTACTAACGTGCTGGGTATAATACCGCGGCAGGCTTCTTCCTCCCCGAGCCCGAGCTCATTTCTGCAGAGAGCTTGGTCTCTCACTCATGGCGCCATAGAGGGGGGAGTTTTTGCCCAAGTTTTCCATAATTTGTGGATTTCTCCTATATAAGTGCGCCAAAAGGTTAGCAACTTCATTCTCTGTTAATTGACGGTACTTGTGCTTATTTTTATGCTCTATACTTAGAGAAATTTGAAAAATTGTGAATGAGAAGGATTTTGGTATTTGTAGAATGATTTGAGCTAAATAGAATCATGACCTTAATTAGATGGTAGCTTTTAGTAGTGAGTTCATACCCTAGATACCTAGATAATGAGCATGTTTTTTGTGACAATATTCCGTATCTTTTTAACTATATTTAATGTTATGTAATGGATTTTTTTAAAAATTTGATTATATATATGTAATGTTGTTTAATAGATTTTTCCAACTTTTTAATTATTACTAATACCTTTTTAACTAATAATTGATGAAATGTTGCAATATTAGTAATGTTGTTAGGTATTTTCTCAATGTTACTAATAATTAATAAAATGTTGCAATTAATGGATACATTTATTTTATAAATATTTTTTATGGTAGGATTCAAAATGGACCGTCAATGGATGTACGGCGGTAGGAACACCATGGCCTGAATTGTTGGCCTAGACGTTTTTCTCAATGTGGCTGAAGCAACCAGGTCCACGAATGGTCTCATGTGTTGTCCATGCCGTATTTGCCGCAATGTGAAACAGGTCATGAAAAGGGATACTCTACACGTTCACCTAACTGAAAACGGTTTCATGGATAGCTATAATGTTTGGACGAAGCATGGTGAACTTGGTGTTTTGATGGGAGACGATGAACAAGACGACGATAACAACATCCCAGACTTTGCATACTTACATGAAGCCGGTGCCTTTGACGAGGCTGATGACCCAATGGAAGGGGTTGATGCAAATGTCGTAGAGGAGGAGGAGGCACCTGATGAGTTTGGTCAGGTCTTGCTTGATGCACAGAAAGACAGTGAAACTGCGAGAGAGTCAAAAAAGTTCGAAAAGATGTTGGAGGATCACAAAACAAAACTATACCCAGGGTGCAAGCCGGAACTGAAAAAACTGGGTAGCACGCTGGATATGCTAAAATGGAAAGCAACCAATGGTGTCAGCGACAAAGGATTCGGTGAGCTACTACAAATCGTAAAAAACATGCTTCCTGAGGCTAATGTGCTGCCGTCGACCACGTACCAAGCCAAAAAGATTGTGTGCCCTCTTGGATTGGAGGTACAGAAGATACACGCATGTCCTAATGATTGTATCCTGTATCGCGGCGCTGAATATGAGAATTTACAAGCTTGTCCTGTTTGTGGTGCGTTGCGGTACAAGATCAGGCGAGACGATCCTGGTGAAGTTGACGGGCAGCCAGCGAAGAAGAAAATTCCTGCAAAGGTGATGTGGTATTTTCCTGTGATTCCACGATTGAAGCGTTTGTTCAGAAGTAAGGAGAATGCAAAGTTGATGCGGTGGCACAAAGAAGATCGTAAGCGAGATGAGATGATGAGACATCTTGCAGATGGGTCCCAGTGGAGGAACATTGAGAGAGAATTTCCACAATTTGATCAAGATGTAAGGAACATACGGTTTGGTTTAAGTACAGACGGAATGAATCCATTCGGCGATATGAGTAGCTGTCATAGTACTTGGCCAGTTACCCTATGTATATTTAATCTTCCTCCTTGGTTGTGCATGAAGCGAAAGTTCATCATGATGCCGGCTCTCATCGCAGGTCCAAAACAACCTAGAAACGACATCGACGTGTTCCTAAGACCTTTGATCGATGAGCTTTTACTGTTGTGGAAGGACGAAGGTGTAAGTGTGTGGGATGAGTACAAACAGGAAACATTCATCCTCCGAGCATTACTTTTTGTGACCATCAATGATTGGCCTGCACTTGGAAACCTTTCGGGACAGTCAAACAAGGGATACTCGGCCTGCACCCACTGTTATGATGAAACAGACTGCATTTATTTGAAACACTGTCGAAAGTGCGTGTATATGGGCCATCGTCGGTTTTTACCACCGAAGCACCCTTTAAGACATGAAGGAAAACATTTTAGAGGCGAGTCTGATAATCGATCTAAGCCTTTGTTCCGCAACGGAAAGCGTGTGTTTTCGATGGTAAAAGATGTGCAGGTAGTATTTGGAAAGGGCCCTGGTAGCCAAGCCGTTCCAAATGACGAGGACGGACATGCACCCATGTGGAAGAAAAAGAGTATATTATGGGAGCTACCTTATTGGGAAATGCTTGAGGTCCGCAATGCAATTGATGTGATGCACCTGATGAAGAATCTTTGTGTGAACTTGCTAGGATTCATGGGTATTTATGGAAAAGGGAAAGATACAGTGGAAGCAAGACGTGACCTTAAAGCGTTGGAACAACGAAAAGACCTACATCCTAAAAAGAAGGGAAAAGACCAGCGATACTTAAGGCCTGCCAGCTACACTCTCAGCAAACAGGAGAAGGAAAGCATGTTTGATTGCCTGAACAGTATCAAGGTGCCCACTGGATATTCCTCAAATATAAAAGGAATAATAAAAATGAAGGAAAAGAAATTCACGAACTTGAAGTCTCATGACTGCCATGTCCTGATGACACAATTACTTCCAGTTATCTTGAGGGGTATTCTACCAGAGAATGTAAGGTTGGCAATCGTGAAGCTGTGTGCGTTTCTCAATGAAATTTCACAAAAGGTGATTAATCCAAGTCATTTAATAAGGCTACAGCAAGACGTGGTCCAATGCCTTGTAAGCTTCGAGATGATATTCCCACCTTCATTCTTTAATATTATGACACATCTTCTGGTTCACCTAGTTAAAGAGATAACTATTCTGGGGCCAGTATTCCTACACAATATGTTCCCTTTCGAGAGGTACATGGCAGTCCTAAAGAAGTATGTTCGCAACCGTTCTCGACCAGAAGGATGCATCGCTAAAGGCTATGGAACGGAGGAGGTCATTGAATTTTGTGTAGACTTTATTGAGGATCTTGATCCGGTTGGACTCCCCGTGTCACACCATGAGGGACGACTCTGCGGAAAGGGAACACTTGGGAGAAAAGCTATAATGGACCTCTCTCAAATTGAAATTTGCCAAGCAAACTACACGGTTCTACAAAGTTCGACCTTGGTGGCTCCATATATAGAGGAGCATAAGGATATTATACGATCCGAAAACCCAAACAAGAGTGAAAAATGGATTACCCGTCATCACATAGTGACTTTCAGAGATTGGTTGAGACGAAAATTCATCGGTGATGGCACGATTGATCAAGAACTTCAATGGCTGGCTAGGGGACCATCAATCACAATCTTGCAATACCAAGGCTACGAGATAAATGGGTATACATTCTACACAAGATCTCAAGACCAGAAGAGCACTAACCAAAATAGTGGTGTCCGTATAGATGCAATAGGAAATGATGGTATAAAGGACATCTACTATGGCGTCATAGAGGAGATATGGGAACTTGACTATGGACCTATAAAAGTTGCCCTGTTCCGCTGCCAATGGGTGAGCCGCGCCGGTGTAACGATAGACAGATATGGGATGACAACGGTGGACCTAAAAAAGGTTGGATATAAGGAGGAACCATTTGTCCTAGCCAAAGATGTGACCCAAGTGTTCTACGTGAAAGACATGGCAAGCAAGCCCAAGAAGAAAAAAATTAAACCCAAGAAGAGAAAACAAAAGAAGCAGATGGAAGAGGAGCAGACAGAAAATGAGCAGACGGTAAAGAAGCCAGAAGATAATGAGCCTAAACGTCACATAGTTCTTCCAGGAAAAAGAAAAATAGTTGGAGTTGAAGACATTACGGACAAATCAGAAGATTATGATCAGTTAGATGACCGTCCTCCATTCTCAGTTGATGTTGATCCCAGCATTCTGTTATCCAAAGAAGACGCTCCGTACTTACGGCGCGATCACAACCAGGGGACATTCGTCAGAAGGAAGATTAATTTTGTTTCAGCGGAAGATGATGAAGATGAAGATTAATTTTATTTATTTTCTATTAAATGATGTAATGTAATGTGTGTAATGTAATGAGTGTCGTTTTGCATTGTGCAATTTGACGTAATTATCTCAATGTGTGTTCTGTCGATATAATTAACTCAATATGTGTGTGACATTACTATGGACTTATGTAATTTAATTTTCTTTTTTCTTTTTTTTATGAAAAGTGTTGATTATTGAAATTTGACGTTAATTAAATAACTAATTTTCAATTTGAAGAAACAGTTATATGAGATTTGGAAGTTATTATTTATAAATATTTTGCATGCAAAAAATAATTACCTCTTCGTATTTTACAGATTTACTATATGTATGTGAGATATTTAATGAGATATTTATAAATTAGAATAAGTGTGTATTTTCAAATTTGAAATTAAACATGTAATCATCAATGTGATACTACATAATAAGTAATTTGAAAGTGTACGCAGTGCCTTTACGATTTATAATAAGTGTTAAACGAGAATAAAAGTAATATATACAAACAGAAAAGAAAAATAAGAGAAAAATTATACCATTTACAGGGGAGGCAGGTTAGTACCGGTTTGTGTTACAAACCG
This sequence comes from Urochloa ruziziensis, assembly GCA_015476505.1. Taxonomy (NCBI): domain Eukaryota; kingdom Viridiplantae; phylum Streptophyta; class Magnoliopsida; order Poales; family Poaceae; genus Urochloa; species Urochloa ruziziensis. The sequence goes on along the minus strand of CM027119.1, from coordinate 3,377,067 downwards.
GTACTAACCTGCCACCCCAGGCACGTTAGTACCGGCGGTTTGTAACACGGCCCGGTACTAACCTCCCTCACGTTTTCGCTTCCCGCCAGTTGTGGCACGTTAGTACCGGGCCGTATTACAAACCGGTACTAACGTGCCTGGGGTGGCAGGTTAGTACCGGTTTGTAACACAAACCGGTGCTAACCTGCCTGAGGTATAAAACCCCACTCTTCTTCCTCCTCCGGACTTAAGCCGTTTTACCTCTCCACTCCCGCCGCGCCGCCGTCGTCCGCGCGCGCCGCCGCCGTCCCGCGCCTCCCCGTCGTCTCGCCGCCACGCCGCCGTCGTCCGCGCGCGCCGCCGCCGTCCCCCGGCCCCGCGTGCCGGCCGCGCCGCCATCCCCCGCCGCCGCCATCCCCCGCGCGCCGCCGTCGACCTCGAACCACGCCGGCGCCACGCCGCCGCCCGCCCGCACCGCTGCCCCGACGGTGCCGCCGCCACCTCGCCCACGACGCCGCCGCCTCGCCCCCGACGCCGCCGCCCCTGCCGCGTGTGTACGTGATGTGCTGACGTCAGCACCCAGGGTGCTGACGTCAGCACATTTTTTTTTTGTTTAAATAGCTTTAGAAATATATCATATTTGTTAGAAAAATTTTAGATGTGTTAGAAAAATTTCATATGTATTACAAAATTTTCATATGTGTTAAAAAAAATTCATATGTATTACAAAATTTCATATGTGTTAGAAAAAATTCATATGTGTTAGAAAAAATTCATATTTGTTAGAAAAATTTCATATGTGTTAGAAATATTGTAGATGTGTTAGAAAAATTTCATATGTATTACAAAATTTTCATATGTGTTAGAAATATTGAGATGTGTTAGAAAAAAAATCAACTGTGTTATACGTCAGCACATTTTTTTTTGTTTAAATAGATTTAGAAATATATCATATTTGTTAGAAAAATTTTAGATGTGTTAGAAAAATTTCATATGTATTACAAAATTTTCATATGTGTTAGAAAAAATTCATATGTGTTAGAAAAAATTCATATTTGTTAGAAAATTTTCATATGTGTTAGAAAAAATTCATATGTGTTAGAAAAAATTTATATTTGTTAGAAAAATTTCATATGTCTTAGAAATATTGTAGATGTGTTAGAAAAATTTCATATGTATTACAAAATTTTCATATGTGTTAGAAAAAATTCATATGTGTTAGAAAAAAAATCATATTTGTTAGAAAAATTTCATATGTGTTAGAAATATTGTAGATGTGTTAGAAAAATTTCATATGTATTACAAAATTTTCATATGTGTTAGAAAAAATTCATATGTGTTAGAAAAAATTCATATTTGTCAGAAAATTTTCATATGTGTTAGAAAAAATTCATATGTGTTAGAAAAAAATCATATTTGTTAGAAAAATTTCATATGTGTTAGAAATATTGTAGATGTGTTAGAAAAATTTCATATGTATTACAAAATTTTCATATGTGTTAGAAAAAGTTCATATGTGTTAGAAAAAATTCATATTTGTTAGAAAAATTTCATATGTGTTAGAAAAAATTCATATGTGTTAGAAAAAATTCATATTTGTTAGAAAAATTTCATATGTGTTAGAAATATTGTAGATGTGTTAGAAAAATTCATATGTGTTACAAAAATTTCATAACTTACTCCTATCATATACTAGGATAAATGACGAGACGTAGCGAGGATGAGGAGTTGCTTCATAATATGATTCGAGACGGTACAGACCTTGTAGAGTTTGACGGCAGTCAATTTCTTGATTTATCTGGACAAGGAGGGGATGGAGGGAATGGAGATGATGAGGAAGATGATGATGGAGACGACCAAGAACAAGAAACTGGTCTTGACGAACACAATGAGGCATGGGCGTCGTACCATGGAAACGTGGCTTCAGTCAGGATATACAGACGTACCGAAGCCGTTCCAGAAGTAAGAAAGCCATCCAAGAAGAATTGCGTGAGCTCCATGACAGGCTGGCTCAGGTTGAAACTAGAACAGCCCAAGAAATAAATGAACGAGTAGATCAGCGCCTGGCAGAAGTCCTTAGCCAACACCAGGGACAACCTAGTGCTCCTGCAGGCGGCGAGAATTTGGAGATCAGCCCCGCATCTCAGCGTCGTAGCAGCATTGCTTCCACCAAGGCCGCTGAAAGATATCCCGTAGATGACATCACTACGAGGACGGACTGTGAGCTTCTTTATCTTGTCGGGAAGAAGATGAAGGTATGTGCTGAAGGTGTTGCTGAAGTACCGGTCCCGGGCGAGAAACTTCACAACGTGCCTATTCCCGAAGGGTACGCTAGAGTTTTGGTTGACCGAGTGGCTGGTGTTTGGGCTGAAGACCTTGCGATCCCGATCCCTACAGGTGACGGTGGAGAGGAACTGCGAGATGGGTTGCATACATGGATTGCTTGGCCTAAGGAAGACATCAGATTGAAGCCAGGAACAACAGATTCAGCTGCAGCATCGGCTACGAGGGACCCCAGCATGGATCCACCATCTCCACATGGTCCCGACAACGACATGGACCCGCCCTCACCAATTGGTACAAGGGGCCCCAGCATGAGTCCACCTCAGCCGAAGAAGAGGTACGCCAAGGCTCCAATGCCGCCGGCTCCTAAGCGGCAGAAGAAGAAGAAAGAGAATCCTCCGCCTCCGCCTCCTAAGCTCGCGTACGAGAAAACAGATGAGGAAACCGATGCGACCGTCAGCCAAGAGGTTGCGGATTTTTTTTCAGAAGGTTAAGGACAAGAGGAAGCCAAAGCCGAAGGAACCGGTTGACCCGACAGCCGTAAGACACTTTATTAAACAGGCCAGACCCGCGGTGAAAGAGACGGCTTCGGACTACGACCGCACAATCATGAAGTCGTACAAGAAAGTCGAAAATAGAAAAAGTGCATCGTCGTCGAAAAGCTCTCAGTCAAAAGGCATTGCACAGCTGGGACAACAATCGAAGCAATCGATTCCTCCGCTTGTTGTGCTATCAGAGGAAGAACAACAATTGGTTGAGATTATGAAGCAAACCAACCTCACCAAAGCTCAACTGCGAGGTGAAGATGATATTCCAATACACGAGGGAGGCAAGAAAAAACCGTTCGAATTGGGGCAATCACTGGTATGGCCTGAGCTGCTAGCACACCTAGGGACCAGAATGTATGAGTTCCACAATTGGTACATGCGAGAATCTGGAAATGGATTGACCATGTTCGCAGCACGGATCAGAAATTCACCCTATCGGCCGCCATGTGATATGTGGATTGATTTCGAAGATATCCATTTTTTATACCATCAAGATGCCCTTTCCAAGTCTCTCATGAGTGCATGGATTCTGTAAGTATTTAATAAAATGTTTATATTGTACCTCTAGTTGTCAATCCTATCTAACTATATGTTATTGTGTATCATGTAGGATGGAGTATCAACATTGCCGGAAGAAGGGATACTATGGCATTGGCTTCTTGGATCCGGATATCTTACACATGGAGAATATTGCAAATTATCCAATCGAACGACAACAAATATTTTCAATGCCTTGATGGCACAACATACATGTTCATTGATACTTTTTCCGTACCTCTTCGGGTTAGTCGTAGAACATATTTTACTATTTCTATATTCATTCATGTTACGGTTCTAAATGACATCTTTATATGTACAGGTTTCACTGGATCCTCCTTGTACTCGAGATTAATCGAGGCCGGATTACGGTGTTCGACTCATTGAGAAAGCCGATGAAAGACTATCAAAGCCTAGTTGATACTCTTAACAAAGCGTGGAAACGCTTTGTTAAAAACCAAGTTGGAGTATCAGATACGGACGAGCTTCACTGGAGGCTTGACTTTCCGGTACGTTCAAAGTTTCATATTAGTCTTATTTCATTTAGTCAAACATCGAGAGTGTATTACATAACCGATTGTTCATATACGTGTATATATAGTGTATGAGACAGGAACAGGGAAACAACCTGTGTGGGTACTACGTATGCGAATTCATCCACGGATTTGTAGGCCCGAAGATGATGACGGAAAAAGAATTTGACGTACGTAAACTTTCTACCATTTTATTAAATTTTTATTATGCAAATCTGTTTATTAAGACTAACGAAGATTTTTCTTGGCAGGTTATGGTAATGACAGAAGACCTCATTGAACCGGAACGAGTCAAGGCAGTTCAAGAACAACTAATGGGATTTCTGCTCGATGAGGTCGTGAATCCGAACGGTGAATTTTATACGGATCATAGAATAAGCATTGGTTTAATGGATCCTGATCGAGGAAAGGACGAGGAAGAGGAGTTCCAAAAGAAGAAGAAGAAAGATTAGCTTAATTGGTTTTTCTTTAATCGAAACACTTGAAAAGTTGTATATATATGTAATACTTTTTAGAAAGCTAACTAAGTACATGTAGATTATATATTATTGTAACGTAATATTACTTTATACGCAAGCGCATTAGAACGGATACGATACGAATACGCATTGTAACGGAAACGATACGAATACGCATTAGAACGGATACGATACGAATACGCATTAGAACGGATACGATACGAATACGCATTAGAACGGATACGATACGAATACGCATTAGAACGGATACGATACGGAATACGCATTAGAAATAAAATAAAATAAAAGAGAAAAAACAGTTTAGTACCGGTTGGTATTACCAACCGGTACTAAACTGCCTCCCCGGGGTGGCGGGCAGCGCACGCAGTTTAGTACCGGTTGGTAACACCAACCGGTACTAACGTGCGCGTTTTAGTACCGGTTCTGGAACCGGTACTAAAAGACTGCCACTTTAGTCTCGAAACGTCCAGAACCGGTACTAACGGGACCTTCTTGACCGGTACTGAAAGTCGTTTCTGTAGTAGTGTATCTCCTGCCTAGCCGAGCCACCCTCATCGGAGATGAAATCTACTTCACAATTCGGCGGCGGCACACAATAGTCAAGTATGATTTGAGCAGGAATTGCCTATCCATCATTAACTCACCGCCGCACAATGTGTACGGAACTGCTCTCATGGTGATGGAGGACAGTTCACTGGGGTTTGCCTGCATTCAGGATTCCAGCCTTTGTACGTGGTCAAGGAAGGTGAATTCGGAAGGAGGCACAGAATGGGTACAATTCAAGGTCATCAAGCTGGAGTCAATCATACCTGCTGCCACTTCCAGTTCTGAACCATTCGTGGTTGGTTCCGCAGAGGGTGTGGGTATCATCTTCATTAGCACAGATGATGGCTTATTCACCATCAAGCTCAATTCTGGACAGGTTAAGAAGGTTGACAAGCCTGATGTCTACTTTAGCGTCCTACCATACATGAGCTTCTACACTCCAGGTATGGTACTGGCCTTGTCTTGTTTGTTGTCCTGCATTTTCTTTACAACTTCTACATGTTTGCATAGTGTAAGTAACATTTGTTAGTTATCTTATACAGATTGAAAAATAAAGTTTTGAATGTGCTGAATATGTGTTGCTGGAAAACAGAACAAAGTTTTTTGTCACGAGATTTGAATTGTTAAGGATTAGTTGAATTTCTAAATATGCATGCAAACTAGATGATCTGTTATTGTTTTTTTACCTTCTTCGGGCTTAAAAAAATATCTTCTTCTGGTATAATTGAAGCTCACATCTGAAGCTTAGAATTAGTATTTAAACATAGTATTTTCGTTTATGGAGGACTGAGTCTTCTGCTGTTGGTTTCTTTAGTAAGAGGTGTTACTATGAAGTCCTCTGTTTTCTTTTGAGGAATTCATATACAGTGCAACTAAGTCATTTTGGTATCTTGTCGAATTTATCCTAATCACAAGGACGGATATGTCAGTCATATATCAATTACTATGAGCTCTCGATTCAGCTACTTGGATAAAATTATGTGCGGTCTATGTTATTTCCCTTTCATTAAAGCTAAGTATAGCGTTCAGTGTCGGTCTCCTCTTCAATAGTGTTGTCAGCTGAAGCTTACATCTCAAGCTTAGTCTTATAACCTTCGAACTAGTACATAGCTCACCAAACTGGAATGCTGAGTTGGGCATATTTGTGCTGCTAGCAAGTACTAACTGACCTCTGAGTTTGCTTCTGTTGGTTTTTTTTTTTTTTCAGAGCAACTACTATCATGTCATTTATTTTCTATTAAAATGGTGATTATCTTGCCAAATTCATCCTGATCATATTACCGAAAGCTGTACGTCATTTAACATGTCAGGGTCAGGCATGTTTTGGCTAATTCTTGACTCAGCTACTCGGAACTAAAGTTATGTGATGTCTGTGTTATTTCCCTTCCCAAACTAAAGTTATATGATGTTCAGTGTTCTTGTGGTCAAAAGGGCCATCAAGTTGCTGTATCTGACCTTTTAGACATTCAGTGTGAGATACAAGCATCCAAGTTATAATTTAGCTTCACCGCAGAACTTTTCTCATTTGCAAATAGATTGAAACTTGGAAACTAAGATGTTTTACTAAAAACTTGGGAAATGATGTAAGGTTATGCTGTCATAAAAACCATCTCAATGGAGCAGTGCATGGAAAGCAGGACCTATTGCATCTTTACCCCCTGGAATAAAAAAATATCTTTTAATTAAATCATTGATTGGTTGAATACTTGGTGCATGGAAAGCATGAAGTGGCTGCTAATCTAAAGTGGACATTGCTAAATAATTAAACAAATTTGTTGAGATAGTATTGTCCTGTTACTTTGCTTCAGATTTTCTTTACAAAATAATATGCTATTTTCTGGCATAGCTGAACCTCAGGTTCAGACCCAGTTTTTTAACCTTTGGTACTAGTTCTAGGTGCATAGCTCATCAAATTGTAAATTATGACGTTGACGATTATGAGTTTTGTGTTGGTATCCTTTTCAGATCGTGGCTCATTGTTATCACTAGCGAGGACACCCTGATCCCTGAAGTGACTCTCAACAGTAATATGGTGTAAGATGGGCAAATCCATTGTGCTGTTGGCTTCTTCCAGAGCTACTACTACGAAGTCATTTCTTTTCTGTTGAGCAGTTTAAGTACAATTGGTGCGAGTCATCATTTTCAGTCGTGGTTGTCGACTCTCATCCTTACGATATGAACCGTAAAATTCTATTTCTGTTTAATATTTCAGGCATATTTCTGTTACCGTTTGGTTAAGGCTTGACCCAGCTACGTATAACTAAAATTATGTGGTCTCTGTCGTTTACATTGCCTGAAAAATTAAAATGGTTTTCATTATTGGCTTATTTTCGCAAAGGTTTCTCCCAAGTACCTCTTGGTCATGTAATTGGAAGGCTATGCAGTCATAAGGTCTTGTTTCTGCAGTGCATTTTTTGAAAGGAAAAAAAAAAACAATCAGGGCTCGAGTCTGTTCAATCTTTCGCCTTGAAACCTTGTGCTTTTATATGGAGCAGTAATTAGGTAGCAGGATCAATTTCTTCATTATCCCTCGAACAAGTTTTCCCTGTTCTGCTACTGCTACGCCCATGTATTGTGGTCTCCAGAAAAGCCGTGTTTGTTTTTCTACCAGGGATCACCCAATTGTAAAGATTTCGTGTTTGTCTCGACTTGCTATTGCATGAACGGATGTGCTAGCGTCAGATTTTGTATATGGAGAGTATAGAATGCAATTACTTGCTACAGGTAAAAGCCAAGGTGACTGAATGACGCACTGAATGACCTAGTGTACACATCGGTTTGTATCTTGATGTGTGTGTGTGTGTGTGTGTGTGTGTGTGTTTTTTTTGTGGGCGAATTGTCAGATGGTTTCTGAATGCACTGGTGCAAAAAAGAAAAAGACACCTTCCATTTTCGTTTCTCCTACTCTACTCTCTTATTCCAAGGAATTGGACTTTCCCCACGTGTTTCGAGTTTCGCACTGGAATGCATAGCCATCATTGTTGAGCGATGGTAAAGACCTTGCCCAATGTATTTTTACCCATGTGCAACCTGAAAAGTGGCAGAGATGCATCGATTCTCATATATTTTGCAAGCTAACATTTTCGAGTAAAGAAATGGAGAACCAGACACGCGGACACAGCTCCATTTTTCTTCGTCTCTTCACAATAAAAATTTGTTAAGTACTTATGCTGTGCCGGTGCGGTGGCGTCGTCCAATGTTTTTTTCTTCACAATAAAAATTTGCAGCTAGTATAATTTTTTAGTAAAAAATTTGTTGAGAAAGCCAGCGAGTGGCACGGCTCAGGTGACCTGGTTGAACCCAACCGAGTAGCAGAGGCAGAGCAGCACGTGCCCATCTCCCCCACTACCCTGTAGTTTCCCTCCCACTCTTCCCCAATCTGAAGCCCCACCCCTCGCATCCGCCATGGCGCCGCCGCCGCCGCCGCTCGACCTGATCGCTGACGTCGCCATCGAGATCTTCCTCCGCTTCCCGCCGGGCGAGCCCGAGCACCTCTTCCGCGCGGCCTTCGTCTGCAAGCATTGGCTCCGCGTCCTCTGCGACCCCGTCTTCCGCCGCCGCTACCGCGCCTTCCACGGCGCCCCTCCCCTCCTCGGCCTCCTCCACAGGCGCCAGCTCAGACACGGGGACCCCGCCGCCCGCTTCGCCTCCACCACGTCGATGCCCGACTTCCCCCACCCGGGCTCCGGCGGCCGCCGCACGCGCCCCCTCGACTGCCGCCACGGCCGCGTCCTCGTCCACATGCTGGAGAAGGAGGATGTGGATCTCCTCGTCTGGGACCCCGTCACGGGCGACCGGCACGCCTTCCCTCAGCCGGACATGGAGCTGCTGATCTACGCTGCAGCGGTGTTCTGCGCCGTCGAGGGATGTGACCATCTCGACTGCCACGGCGACCCCTTCGGCGTTGTCTTTGTGGCAACCGACGAGCACGACGAAATCATCAAGGCGAGCGTGTACTCGTCGGAGACGGGTGCGTGGAGCGTCCCAGTATCTCTTGACAATGGTTCTGAATTCTACGCCAAGCATAGGCAAGATGCCATTGAGGATGAACTCTACTACATACCCTATGTCCAGCCTAGGCGAGCTGCAATTATCAGAGATGATATCTACTTCACACTTCGGCGGGATAACGCAATCATCAAGTATGACCGGGGCCACAATTGCCTGTCTATGATTGACCCGCCATCACCAAATGTGGGCAACAGCCGCATTTCCCTCATGGTGATGGAGGACAGTTCTCTGGGGTTTGCCTGCACTGAGGGTTTCAGCCTTTTTCTGTGGTCAAGGAAGGTGAATTCAGAAGGAGCTCCAGAATGGGTACAAATCAGGGTCTTGGAGCTGGAGGCAACGATACCCATTGACAATGTCGACTATGTGATGCCAGAGACAACGATGTCCATTGACCATCTTGAGTTCGGACGATCAGTGGTCGGTTTTGCAGAGGGTGTGGATGTCATCTTCATCAGTACGGATGTTGGCTTATTCACTATAGAGATCAAGTCAGGGAAGGTGAAGAAGGTTGACAAGCCTGGAGTCTACTATAGTGTCCTACCCTACATGAGCTTCTGCACTCCAGGTATGGTATTAGCCTTTGCTTGTCTGTTGTCAAGCATTTTCTTTCAGCTTCTGTATGTTTGCTTAATTGGTTGGTTCTAGTTTATGAACAATTAGTCATAATGTAAGTAATACTTGTAAGTTGTATTCATGTAAAGAGATTGGCAAAGACAATTTTGAGTATGCTAGAGAAATTTCTGAATACATGGCATAGAACCTATTTTCCGTATGCATTGGTCAAATTTCTAAATATGTGTACACAATTTTTGAACCTAATATTGCTTTGCTAGCCTGTTACCTTGTTTCAGATTTTTTTTCTTGTAAAAAATTCATTGTTTTCTGGCATAGCTAAAGCTCAGTCCTATAGTTAATAACCTTTGAAATTAGTACTAGCACATAGTTCACCAAATTGGAATGCTACGTTGGACAGTTATAAGTTTTGTACATGGTCTGGGAAATTATTTGCTGCTAGCAAGTACTAACTGGCCTCTGAGTTTGCTGCTATTGGATTCTTTCGGAATTACTACTATCAGGTCATTATTTTCTGTTGAGCAGTTAGATGAAATAGTGCAAAGTCATTATGATCAATTGTGGTTAACTTGTACGGCGTGTTTCTGTTAGTGGTTTGCTACTGCGTGACTCAGTTACATGGAACTAAATTATGTGTAGTCTATGTTATTTCCCTCCCTGAAATTATGTGTCGGTCTTATGTTCTAAAGGCCTGTCAAGTTGGAGTGTCTGACCTTTTAGTCATGCAATTGGAGATGCAATCATCCAAGTCATAATTTAGTTTCACTGCATCATATCCATATCTTCAGTAAATAGATGAAATTGGAAAACTTAGATGTTTTTCTAGAAACTTTGAAAAATGATGTCATGGTTGTGCTGTCATAAAAAGCACCTCTTGTTTCTTCAGTCTTCTGTGAATTCAGGACTCAATTCTATGGAACTCAGATGTTTTACTAAGAATATGGAAAATCGTTGTCTAGGTTCTACTGCCATAAAAAGTGCCTCATGTTTCTTCAATCTTTGTGAATTCAGGACCCAAGTCTGTTTATTCTTCTGAGTGAAAACCATGCTGTTATATGGAGCAGTCCATGGGAAGAAAGACCTATTGCGTTTTTATCCCTGGAATCATATTTCTCCTTTTCACTAAATCATTGATTGGTAAAATAGTTGTTGTTTATGAAGCATGAAGTGGCTGCTAATCCAAAATGGGTGCTAAATGCTTAACAAATTTGTTGAGCTAGTATTATCCCTGTTACCTTGCTTCATTTTTATTTATTTTTTTGAAGAAAAAACTATAAGCTCACATATCAAACCCATTTTTTAATCTTTGAAATTAGTTATAAGTGCATAGCTCATCAAATTGTGAATTATGAGGTTGCAGTTAGTTATAAATTGTTGTTGGTACCCTTTTCAGATCGTGGTAAATTGTTATCAATAGCGAGGACTCCTTGATCTCCAAGGCGCCACTGAAACAGTAATATGTTGCCACATTGGACAAATCCACTGTCTTCACTCTGCTACTGTTGGCTTCTTCCAGAGCTACTACTACCAAGTCGTTTCTTCTGTTGAGCAGTTTAAGTACAAGGGGCATAATTCATCCTTATCATATCGGCTACAAATTGTATTTCTGTTGAATATGCCAGGCATTATTTCTGGTACAGTTTGGTTAATGCTTGACTCAGCTACATGGAACAGAACTAATGTGGTTTCTGTTTCGTTTGTATGACCTGAAAAGTTAAAATGGTAATGTAGTTGGAAGGCTATGCATGCAGTCACAAGATGGTCTTCTTTTTGCAGTGTTTTTTTTTAGGAAAAAATCAGGGCTCAAGTCTGTCCAATCTTCTGCCTTGAAACCCTGTGCTAGTATACAGAGCAAGTTGTTAGGAATCAGGACTGATTTCTTCATTAGCCCTGGGGGCCATATATTGTGGTCTCCAGTAAGCCGTTCTTGTTTTCCTCCCAGGTATGATCCAATTGCTTGTCCGTGCAGTAGTGTTTGTAAGATTTCGTGTCTGTCTCGAGTAGCTGTTACATGTTTCTATAGCTAAAAGTCAGGCTCACTGATACATCGTATGGCGTATGGATGTGTTACCATCAGATCATTCCAGACTTGGTGTACGCATCTATATGCATCTCGATGTGTTTTTGGTTGTGAGTATTGTCAGGTGCTTCTGAATGCATTGGCTCTAAAAAAGGCGCCTTCCATTTTTCTTCTATCCTACTCTCCCGTGATGCCACATTTTGTCATTCGAAAGAAAAAAATGGGATCTTGGCCCTCTCATGTTCGAAGGGACTGCAACAGTTTAAAAACGTTGCAATCTTTGTTGCGATTCTAAAATTCCTAGTATTTGTTTCGGGAGCTGAGTGATAACAAAGAGCTTGCCAATGACAGATACCTTTTTTTTTTTTTTTTTTTTTTTTTTTGCTCATGTGCAACTTCAATAGGCAAAGATGCATCGATTCCCATCAAATCCTCCTTAACTGTGCACCATTTTAAAATCACAGTATTGTTTCTTTGCAATAGAATTTTGGAGCGTGACGCGGCTTGGGCTGGGTCCGGCTCCGGCCTCGGTCGAACCCAACCGAGCAGGGGGCTGTTTAGGTGTTTCGCGAAATTTTTTTCGAGTATGTCGGGCACACATTTGAAGTATTAAATATAGACTAATTACAAAACTAATTACAGATTCTGTCAGTAAATCGCAAGACGAACCTAATGAGTCTAATTAATCCGTCATTAGCACATGTTTACTGTAGCAATTTATTGTCTAATCACGACCTAACTAGGCTCATTATATTCGTCTCGCGAAGTACACTCCATCCATATAATGGATTATTTTTTTGACTAAATTTAATATGCCATGCATGTGAAGGAACATCCTAAAAAAATTTCGCGAAACATCTAAACAGTAAACAGGGCCTAGAGCGTTTTGCCTGTCTTGGTCGGTCACTCCACTCGTTCCCCAACCCCCAATCTCGCATCCGCTCGCCAATCGCCATGGCGGCGCCGCCGCCGGCCGATCTGATCGACGACGTCACCGCCGAGATCCTGCTGCGCCTCCCGCCGGACGAGCCCGAGCACCTCTTCCGCGCCGCGCTCGTCTGCAAGCCGTGGCTCCGCGTCCTCTGCGACCCCGCCTTCCGCCGCCGCTACCGCGCCTTCCACGGGGCGCCGCCCCTGCTCGGCCTCCTCCACAGGCTCCAGGTACTCCAAGGAGACCCCGAGCTCGGCCTCGTCCCCACCACGGCGGCGCCCCTGTCTCCCTGCCCCTACTATCGCCGGCCCCTCGACTGCCGCCACGGCCGCGTCCTCCTCCACGCGGACAACTCGGATTGGCATTTCGTCGTCTGGGACCCCGTCACGGGCGACCAACAGCGCGTGCCGGAGCCGAAGGGCATCCCGTGGCTGATCTACACCGGCGCGGTGCTCTGCGCCGCCGCTGGCTGCAGCCACCTCGACTGCCACGGCGGCCCCTTCCGCATCGTCTTCGTGGCCACCCACGACTACACGAGTACGGTAATGGCCAGTGTGTACTCGTCGGAGTCAGGTTCGTGGAGCGCGCTGGCATCTCTTGACGGTGGTTGTGAAGTCTATGCCCAGCATATCCGAGATGCAGTTGCAAATATACCCTACCCCTACACACCTTATGTCCAGCCTATGCGATGCACTCTTATTGGTGATGAGATATACTGCATAATTCGGTGGCGTAACGCAATCGTCAAGTACAACTGGGCCAGCAATTGCTTATCCATGATTAACCCGCCCTCACACAATGCGTTCGACATTGCCCTCATGGTGATGGAGGACAGTACACTGGGTTTTGCCTGCACTGAGGGTCCCTGCCTTTATCTATGGTCAAGGAAGGTGAATTCAGAAGGAGCTGCAGAATGGTTACGATGCAAGGCTATTGAGCTGGAGATAATCATACCCGTCCCCAATTCCTGGGATCAATCATTTGTGGCTGGTTATGCAGAGGGTGTGGATGTCATCTTCATAAGCTCAGATGTTGGCTTGTTCACTATAGAGCTCAACTCAGGGAAGGTCAGGAAGCTTGCCGAGCCTGGAGAATACTTTAGCGTCCTACCCTACATGAGCTTCTACACTCCAGGTATTGTACTAACCCTTGCCTGTCTATTGCCCTGCCTTTTCTTTGCAGCTTCTATATGTTTGCTCAATCAGTTGGTTCTGATTTGTGAATAATCGATTATAATGCAAGTAACATGTATTAGTTAGGCACTCAGTTAGAGCTTGCCAAAGACAATTTTGCGTACGCTACAGAAAAGTTAATATATGACATTGGAAAATAGGATGTCATTTTTGCTGTGAGATTCGACTTGTTAAGGAACATGATCATGAATTGATAGAATTGCTAAATATGCATACATAATACAGATTTGTTGGTCTTGTATTATTCTGTTACCTTGCTTCAGACTTTCTTGCAAACATTTCTTCTGTTTTCTAGCTCAGTCTTGCAACCTTTGGAGTTAGTACTAGCACATACGTCACCAAAGTTGAATGCTAATTTGGAGTTGGTTATGTGTTTTGATGCATGGTAGCTTTTCAGACCATGGCACATTGTTATGGGTTGTCACTGGCAAGGGCTAACTGATCTCTGTTTGTGATAATGTACAGTTCCCAATTTCAAAACTTGTGCATTATTTTGGATAAATGGTGCAATAGAATAGTAAGGAGTTGCTTGCAATAATATAACCTTTAGTGGTACTTTTTTTTATTGACAAACGACCAAAACCAACAACACTTCAATGCTCCAAACAAGGCAAATGGCACCATGGGTATTGCTAAATAAGCTTATGGTGCTGCTAGGTTAAAATGGATATTTCTAAATATTTATGCAACCTCATATTTGTCTGTTGCCCTGCATTTTCTTTACTGCATCTATATGTTTGCTTAGTTGGATTGGGTTTGTAAACAAAGTCATACTGTAATTAATAGTTGCTATGTTCACATATTGAGATTGACACTGATCACATGTGCGAGCTAGTGCAAACTGAGCATGGCGTCAGAATTTAAAATGACCTTAATTTGAATTATGAGACTGAACTTGTTATGGATCATACATTGGTGGAAAGTTACATATGCGCAGACTTGTTGGCCTTGCATAATGTTGTTAACTTGTTCAGATTTCTTTTTCACACTCAGTGTTGATCTTCAGAAGGGCTGTCAAGTAGCAGTATTATTGTGTCACATTTTTTGGACAAACAATTGGAGATATAATATCTGAGTCATATTTGCTTTTGTGCAATACATTATCATTTGTAAATAGATTGAAGAACATCTTCTAACATGTGGAAGTCAGATCTTCTACAGTTTTACTAAAACCTTGGAAAAAAACGTTGTCAAGGTAATCCTGTTATAAAACTAGCGCACCTCTAGTTTCTAAGTCTGATTATTTTTCTGCTGCTATTGTATGGAACAGCCTATCAAATGCAGTGCCAATTGCATCATCACCACTAGAATAAATTTCTCCTTTTCACTAGAGCTGTTGATTGGTTGAATAGTTTTTTTCCCTTGAATGCACAGGAAATAACACACCATTGTGTTAAAAAAAAGCAATAAAAATGTCCAATGTTGATACACCAAAAGCGAGAACCCACTGATCTCCGATGTGGCGCTCGGCAGTGATACATTGCAAAATGGCTAAAGCCATCATCTTGAGTCTGCTGCTGATGGCTTCTTCTGGGCTACTACTGTCAAGTTAATTTGGTTTCTGTTGAGCAGTTTCAAGTCACCATGATCAATTGTGGTTGTTCTTGTTTAATTTGTCCTGAATCGTGGTGATGTTGCTAGAAGATTGTACTTTAGTTTAATAACTCGGTATCTTATCTGTTGGAATGGTGCAAGTCATCATGTTCAATGGCTGTCTACTTGTCTTGAATCGTGATCATGTCGAGTTTGCCGACCAGAAAATGGATTTCTATTCGATATGTCAAGAATATTTTAGTTACTGTTTTGCTGATGCTTGACTCTGCTCCATGGAGCTAATGCTATGTGAAATCTACGTGGTTTCCTTTTTCTGAAAAAAAAAATACAGTATTGATTTCTTGTCTTCAAGAAGGTTTTCAAAAAAAACAAGGACATATGATGGGGAAGTAAAAAAAAATAGAAACAGGAAAACAATACTTTAGGCCTCTCATAACAGGCCACACTTAGAGGGGGGAAAAACTTGATGAATAGTTTATGTACTTTATGAAGCATGAGGTGGCTGTTAGGCTATTGTGAGATATTTAAATAACCTCTTAGTTTTCAGTTGCCCTGCATTTTCTTTACTATGTCTATATGTTTGCTTAGTTTGTAGGTTCTGGTTTGTCCACGAAGTCATACTGTCATCAGTAGTCTCTACTCGCTAGAGATCACCACATATCTGTGTATGCAGTATGCTAGTGCAAACTGAATATGTGGCATCAGAAAACCGGCCTTGATTTGAATTCTGAGATTTGACTCTTTATATTGTGTTGGTAGAAAACTAAATTTGTGCATGTAAACTTGTCGATCTCATATTATGTTGTTATCTTGTTTCAGACTATTTTTTAGAATTATTCTGTTACTTTCTGGCACATCTAATCTTGAGCTCACTTTTGTAAACCGTTGCTGTGGTATATGTAATCAGATTTGTAAATGCTGAGTTGGAATGTTGGTTTTAATTTCCATGCATGGTATCTTTTCAGATGGTGGTAGGCTATCTTCACTGGCGAAGCTCACCGATGTCTGATGTGCTGCTCAAGAGAAAGACTCTGCGACATGGGTGAATCCAGCATCTTAGGCCTGCTTCCGATGGCTTCTGGCAGAGCCATTTCTGTTGTGTTGCTAAAGATTGTATTTGGGTCCAGTATGCCAGGCACCATTTCAGTTACTGTTTGGTCCATGCTTCTTTCGGCAACATGGACAAATCCAAGCCTGCTTCTGGTGGCTTCTGGCAGAGCTACTAATGAAATCCTTTGTTTTTTGTTGAGTTACTAAAGCACGACTAGTGTACGTTATCATGATCGAGTAACTGTTTATGTTCCTGTTGGATTCGTCCTGTTCTTTATTTCGGCTACTATGGCAGGCATATTTCACTTGACTTTGGTTAATGCTTCATTTTGGCTATCTCTTAGCATTTTGGCATTCCGAGCTGTACGGTTAAGGGTGGTGAAACTATCCACAATTCAGCATGGATATCTTCTCTTGTTTCCTTCATTTATACTTCGGCTTCTGTGGAATTTGAACCAAATAGTGCAAGATCGGGCATTGCAAATTGTGTGTTACATTGTGAGTCCGTTCGATCGATTATCGCTGGGTTTAGTTAAGATACAAGCCTCCAGAATGAATCCTCCTCTGTCCTCTGGGCTGTTTCACGCTTTGATTTGTCAATGTCAAGATAAGACGATGGGCCTGTACAGTATTAGGCTGTTTCTTCACAAAGATGAAAGAGTTGGGCTTTTAATCGGCCCACCAAGCCTACGGTTAACTAAGTGGGCCGTTCTTTCACAACAGATCAAGTAACTGCTGATCCAAATTCGGCCCACCACACCCACAGTTCAGAATCACAGACCTTTCAGTAGAGCCTCAAACATTGGTTGTTTCATACTCTAAAAATTTTGGAATTTTCGTGGGGAGCATGTCAGGTGCAAACCAAGGTGCTTGTGCAAACTATTGATCAAGGCCACAAGATTCTCATCTGATGGCTCTCTTTAGAGGTGGCTTTGTTTTGCATTTAAACCCTCCCACCATTAATCTTGTTAATCTTCATTTTGCAATAACCCCCTCCCCTAATCACCCTGATGCACGTTCAGTCCAGCCCTAACGCAACGCGGCGAAACCGACGCTCCGCACGTCGCACGAGGAGTCGGCTCCCCGCACGTCACGCACCGACGCCGCCCCACGCACGCGACTCCCACGCCCGGTGCCCGCCGCACGCCAGCAGTCCGCCGCCCGCACGTCCCGACCTCGCTGACGCAACGCGACACCAGCAGTCCGCCACCCGCACGGATTGACCTCGTCACGCAACGCGATGCCGCTCGTAGACCTGGACGACAACGGACCTCCAAGGTCGTCTGTGCATTATTTGTTACGGTGGTGCTGATGCATTCTGTTGTTGCTCAGCCCTTGTTTAGTTCCAAAACGAAA
The DNA here is from genome assembly GCA_015476505.1 of Urochloa ruziziensis. NCBI lineage: Eukaryota > Viridiplantae > Streptophyta > Magnoliopsida > Poales > Poaceae > Urochloa > Urochloa ruziziensis. The sequence continues at coordinate 3,359,474 of CM027119.1, read as the reverse complement.
TCTTTTTACCCATCACATCGAAGGAGAATTTTAGATGCATGGAGCATTAAATGTAGACGAAAAAGGTGAAAAGTTATATGGATAGGCTGTAAATCGCGAGACGAATCTAATGAGCCTACTTAATCCATGATTTGCAATAGTAATGCTACAGTAATCTGCTAATTATGGATTAATTACCCTCTAATTACCATCGTTAGATTGGTCTCAAGATTTCCAATCTATCCATATAACTTTCCACCTTTTTCGCATACATTTACTAATCCTAAATTGGTAAAATCGAAACCCGAAATCTTTTCACCGAAAAGTTTTCACGAACTAAACACGGGCTACATCGTGCACGTCCGCCAAGCTCTGCCTAAACAATTTTGTTGGCTGATATTTGAAGTTCATGTAATCAATTGCTGATAATCATTCTACTGAATTTTGAACTGTGTTTTCTTAGATACAGTTTACCAAGGTTATAACTGAGCATTTGCTCATTCGTTGCACATACATCCATTTATACTCTGATGATGCATCTATAGCGTCTCTGAAGCTGAATGAACGTGATATGGTTTTTCTGTTTTTGGCGTTCTTCCGTTTCTTCTGGGACTCGCGTGCGGGAGGCTGCTGGCGAGCGGCGGACTCGCGTGCTTCTGCAGACTGCAGGCGGGCGACGCGTCTGATACGCTCCCATTTTCGTGTACAAAGAATTGATTTAGTTCCAGCACAAAGCATTGGCCATTTGGGAATTTATTGAAGAACGTCTAAATCAGCTGAGACAATTTTATACTAAAAAAATTAAAGCTAGATACAATACCAATTAATCTGGATCATATACCATCTTTATAGTATTTTCTACAAATTCACGTTTTTTTTATACTTCTACAGATTCACGTTGATGATGCCTAGTGGAGCACGTGATAAAAGTTTTAAAAAGGTCAAAAGAATTTTTAGAAACTGTTCATACAAATAATGGGTGGAGTGTATACAGGGTGCTCAGATTCTATGGGTGTATAGGAGTCGATCACGGGGATCTCCCATCAGGACGAGGAATGTTTTATTATCACAGCACCCACACAACATCACCATTACTAATTTAATTCAAACACTAATTTAATTCAAACAATCAGATAAGCTGTTCTCTGTAGATTGGATCATTCACTGAGTCAGGGACATGCAAGCAAATCCGCAGCCAGAACAGGGCTCATATCCCACTTTAGTTTTTTTTTAAATTGACATTGGCCATCTGAAATAATTGTAGCCCCTTTTTGAGTTGTTAGCGAGCCAAGTGGGACCTTCCGGTCCAGTATATCATAAAACTCAGTTGAATCAGAAAAGATCAGAGAAGAAAACGTAAAAGAAATATCAATTTAGGAAAAACAAGCAGATGACTGTGTGTTCAACAGGGTGCTCAGATTCTATGGGTGTAAGGAGTCGATCACGGGGGATGACCCATCAGGACGAGGAATGTTTTATAATCACTGCACCACAACAACACCATCACCATCCTCATTTTCTAAATCAGATTCAAACAGGAAACAAGCAGATCAAAAAATAAATCAAACGCCAACAAAATCAAAGAGCAGATCCGTTTGGATGGAGAATTTGAAATTTAGAGGCGAGCGTAACCCCTCATCCGACTGCGTATCAAAGGATGGGGGCTCTAAAGCGCCACCGGGTTTCGTCTGGGGAGCTTCGTTTAAGAGAGACCGAGATCCGCGAGAAACAGCGGCCGGCCATTGGGACAGTGCTCCCCAAAATCAACACAAAATCACCCACACAACAGCCAAGAAACAAAATTCGAGAAAAGGATAGAGAAATAACGAAACGAAGATCCGAAACTTGTACAGAACACGCGCTGAGAAGCAGGCGAGAAGAAGAGCAGCTAGCGGCGGCGCACGGGAGGAAGGAGCCATTCGATGAGCAGAGGATGGGGGAAAGGGCGCGGCGCAGGGGATTTATATAGTGCGGGCAGGGCGAATGGGCTGGCTGCGCGGAAGGGAAACCCTAGTTTTTTCCGTGGGCTGCAGCCCACGAACAATAGATGGATCGGCCTCTTTCATCATCATCTGGCAAGAGAATTCGGCCCAAAGCTCAGGAACAACAACATGTTTGCCGGTCGATTTTTTTTCTTTAAAAGAAAACATGAACCGCGCCATACACACAGGAGTACAGGACGGCACGACATGATCATGTGCCTCTTTTTTTTCCCAAAGAAAAAATGCAAAAAATTGCGGTTTTTTGGGTCCATTTCTCTGACGTCACGCCGCCATCATCCATGCCGAGGGCCGGAATTCCCCAGGGCCCGAGCATCGTACTTCGTTGCATCGAAATCGAAGCCATCCACACCAGCACACGTCACCGACGCCAGTGTCAAACTGTCAATGCGTAGCATCCCTCGCCGGCGAAGCCGAGCTGCATGGCATCATTCACGGACATGCTTGTTATACGTATACTTTTTTTTTAAGAAAGAGACTAGATTTAATTGATATAGAACCCCTTTTACAACTGAAACATCAACATAAAACATAAAGCAAGTTACATTGAACCACATTACTAGGTCCTTGTTCTTCATCTTCCTGGTATCTAGCGACGTCCGCTGCTTTCGCCATGAAGCTTCACCAGATCCAGACTCAAGCGTCGTAGTCCCCACCAACAGAAGACTCCATAATCGTGGAAACCGTAAAAGAGGCGTTGCATGCTCGACCACTGTAGGGAGTAAAAGGCACCGAAAGCACATCGATCATATCTTTTGAAGGTTGGGTCGACCATAAGATCTGACACCGACATTATATGTATACTCTTTTACCAGCTCCTGCTAGCAGTGCTGGGTAAGCCGTGCCGATTGCCGAACAGGCCCGCAACGAGCGTGCAATTGTTTCTTCCACTCCATGATGGAAGGTTCTTCATCAAACGACTTATTTGTGTCTGTCTGCAGCCATCCTTTTCCTGACGGCTGACGATATTGGGTAAAGAAAGCGAAAAAGAAAAAAAAAACGTGTGATATTGACACACGACTGGTGGTGGTGGCTCTTTACGCTGCGATGCAAAAATGAACCAAGTGGGCCATTTCACATATTTGTTTTAAAAAGCACCATTTCATATGTTCAGTGTGTGGTGTTGGCCACACCTTCTTTACTATTTTTAGCTGCAGATTTGACACGCGTCTCAAAATCAGTCTTCATGTAATTAGCATGGAGATAGAGCTAACCACTACTAGAAAAACCACCTTTGGTCCTTGGTACATTAGTTCCGGTTGTCCAAAATCCGGTACTAAATTGATCGTCGAGCCATTTAGTACCGGTTCCAAACATTAAAAAGCTTCAGACACAATTTAGTACCGAATTTTAACACAAACCGGTACTAAATGTCACCTATTAGTACCGGCTGGTGTTCTAAGCCGGTACTAAATTGCCTCGAGGCAATTTAGTACCGGCTCCTACGTTGGCCTGGTACTAATCGCTCCCCTACAGGCCTCCACCCGAGCACCTCCCTCTCTCCTCCTTTCTTTATCTCCTTCCCTTCCTTTCCTTCAATCTTATCTCTTCCTCTTCTCTCCTCTCACTTCTTCCTTCATCTCCTCCCAGTTCTGACCTCTCCTTTCTCTCCCTCTGCAGATCTCGCGCGGGGGGCACAGGCAACGGCGCGGGCACGTGGCCCTGCGACGGCGTTGGAGGGAGGCCGGCGCGGGCACGTGGCCGCCGGTGGCGCGGGTGGGCGGCCGGCGCGCCAGGCGCGCGGTGGCCCAGCGGCGGCGCGGGCGCGTGGCCCTGCAATGGCGTTGGAGGGCGGTCGGCGTGGGAGGGTGGCCGGCGCGTGGCTGCAGCGGCGCGGGAAAGGCGGCCGGCGCGGGCGCGTGGCCTGCGGCTGCGCCGGGAGGGCGGCCGACGCTCCAGGCGCGTGGCCTGCGGCGGCGCCGGGAGGGCGGCCGTCTCTGATTTTTTTCCTTGCAGTTTTTTCATACTTTCTTTAGTAGATCAACAATGTTTTGCTATGTAAATTTCTGTGATGTCTGTAATAATCTCCTCGGATTGAAGTGATGCAAGGAAAATTTCTGAGAACGTTTGTAATCTATTAGTTTTACTCATCTTCAACTTATCTTTTTTCTATGTTCTTGAGTTCAAGAACAGATGAACTCAAGAACAGATGAGCAGAAAAACAGAGAGAGGAGAGAAGAGAGAGGGAGAAAGGAGAGAGGAGAGAGAAAGGGATGACAATGCGGCCAGAAAATTTAGTACCGGGCCGTGTTGGCATCCGATACTAAAGTGCGCAATTTAGTACCGGTTCCATAACCGGTACTAAACGACAGGCCACTTTAGTCTCGATTATTTAGTACCGGTTTCACAACCGGTACTAACGTGACCTCCCAACCGGTATTGAAGGTGGTTTTTCTTGTAGTGAACCAGCCCGAGCTTTTTCCTTTTAGCTAACGAATTGGGCATGGAATTTGTGCATAGTGTTTAATCCATACGGCTGAAATGTTAGGGCGTGTTTCGGTTCGGAGACAAGATGGGATGAGATGATCCCCGTCTCTGCTTTGGGGATGGGATGATCCCTGTCTAGTGTTTGGTTAGAATGGGATGGAATGGTCCCGTCTGTTGTTTGTTTGAAGGGATTAAAATGGGATGGATGAGAAAGTTAACACCGTTAGATGCAATTATTAGTCAGGACCCACATGTCATCTATGGAGCCCACCTGTTATCCCCTCTCTCTTTTTTCTCCTCTACCTTATCTTCTCCATGACGCCCCATCCTCCACCGCCCTCAACTTCTTCAGCATCCTCCATGGGCCCTTCCGGCCCGCGCCTCCCCGTGGAGCTGGAGCTCGCCAGGCCGGTCCCGCCTGCCTATGGCGGAGCTCTGGAGCTCCCCCGGCCGACCACGCAGGACAGCGCCCCTTGGCCCTCGCCCGGTCCGTCGGCCGCCCCTCGTCTCGTCGCCGGCCGCCTCTCACCCCTACCGCAGTCCCTTGCCCCGACGCCAGCCTACGACACACCTGCACCTCCCCCCCAGCTCACCCCGCCAGCGGCGGAACTCGCCGAACTAGCGGAGCTGGAACGCACGACCGCTGAGATCCAGTTCGCCTGTGTTGGTCATGGTGGAGCTGACACGCCCGTCGTCGCTGACTTTTTCGCTCCGCCGAGATCTTGCACCTCCGTCGCCATGGGCCTCTGCTCGCTCGGAGCTTGCTCCTCCGCCGACCATGGGGACGCCACGGAGCTTGCCGCCGGCACTTCCCGCTCCCCGCCGACCTTTGCCCTGTGCAGTCAAGCGTCAGTACCAGATGCCAAGATGGGGAGGCGACGGCGTCGAATTGGCGGATGGGGTCGTCCCTAATCTGAAGCGTATATTCCCCTTTGCGGATGACCTCATCCTCTTTGTCTCCCAACCAAACATTGTTACAAATGGGATCATCCCATCCCGTCCCGTTCCATCCCACAAACCAGCATGAGGGGATGTAGGAAAAGAAATCTTGACAATGATGATTCATACCTCTGTACGTTTCTTTTTCTACAATCTCATTTTTCTTTCTCCTCCTCTCATATCCTCTTCGTAGAGCTCCTGCTGCATGGGTCTGGGTGAGGGGAGGGGGGCTTGAGCCCCCCACTATACCATAGCAGACCCGTCCTTAGATGCTTTCCTTCGTTCGTAAATGGGATTGGCCTCCGATGCGAAGATCAAGGAGCGGCAAAGCCACGTCAATTTGCAATTAATTGTTGCGCTGCTCTTAAGTCTTATAGCGTCTGTTTCACTTCCTGATTAATCCTGCGCTCAGGTTGCTTAAAACGTCGTTATTCCAACGATGGAGGAGGAATAATATGCTGACATCTTTAGTATAATAGCATGAAAGTACAGGGGTCAGAGGGTGGTGGCAAACACGACGTGGCTTCCATTCCCTACTACGAGAGATTGGTATGGCGACAGCTAGCGAACGATGTAATCTTCCACTAATTATAGTTATTATAATTGGATAGTGAGCAAATAGGCACAAATTTTCACTCGGTTAATTCATATAGTCTATATTAAAAAGAGCGAAAGAATTTCGTTTCATCAAATCTGACAAGTGGACCCATGGTCGTCAAATATTATGGACCCATTGGATCTGACAAGTGGGCCATGGGTCCTGTACGTTAGCGGTCAGGACTCTTTCTCACGCTATACGTCGGCAGCCAAGACTGTTTCTCACGCTATACGTCGGCAGCCAGGACTCTTTCTCACACAGTCACGCTATATTTTTCAAAACACGTGCCACAAACACGGGTCCTGCGGCACGTGCCTCTCTGCTAGTTTGATCTGACAGTTGAGGGAATTGAGGCTGAGAAGCCGATGCCAACAGCTGGCTCAAGAAACTGAAGAAAAAACAGTTCTCTTGTATATGCGAGCACCGTAGGTGTAAATGGCACCTTCAAAACACAGGTAGAAGCAGAACTAACGCAGCGCGGTCACCGCACCACGGCTGCCCGCCTGTCCTTCACAACGCCAAAACCCCGTTCCACCTTCCCCGACGTCACGACGTCATCATCCCCGGCACAATGCCGCCGCCGGTGACAAGCTGCGGCGGCACAACCTGCGCGCGCCCACTGGCGCCTCCTACCGCCGCAGCCCGCGCGAGCAGCAGCACGGCCTGCCTCTGCGCGTCGCCGAGCCGCCGCCGGAGCGCGCAGGCCTCCGCGGCGAGCCTCGCGTTGTCGAGCCGCACGGCGAGCGCGCGCGCCGCCGCGGCGTCCCGCCTCGCCGCCAGCGCGCTCCTCTGCGCCCGGAGCGCCTCCGCGGCGCGCTCGAGGTCCTCCGCCCGCTGCCGCCGCCGCGCGCGCGACCGCCGCGCCGACTCCCGGTTCGATATCTTTCGCTTCAGGCGCCGCCTCCTCTCCTCCTCCTCCTCGTCAGCGGTCGTCGTCGACGCGCCCGCCGCCGCCGGCGACGTGCCAGATGCAGTGGCAGTGGTAGTGGAAGCAGAAGCTCCAGAATTCGTCGTGTCAAGATCGAAGCCGCCGCCGCCCGATCCAGGCGTCGTCTTATCGAAACCGAAATCGAAGTCGAAACCGAAGCCGGAGCCTGAGACGGCGTCCATGCCTGGCAGCGCGCCGGCGAAGTAGTCGAGCTGCATGGCCTCGTCCATGGACAGCATTGTGCGATGGAGCACGTGTAGATGACAGTGATGTTGCCAAGAACTGTAAAGAGCTTGTGTGCAGGGAGCTGAGGGAGGACGAAGAAGCCGAGAGCTTCACAGATTTATAGGCGAGGTGAGTCAGGTGACACTGCGATGCGATTCTCCACACCGAACGCAATCGCGACCGCGACCTCCAGGCCGACCAGTGTGAGTGGAGTGAGTGTCTTCGCTTTGGTCCAGCGCGCGACACTTGGCCGAGTTCGATGGCACTGCTCAAAAAGCGTCGCTCCGCGTGCCCTGTTGCCTGATGGAGCCATGGCACCGAGCAGGGGAGCTCGGCCACTCGCCACGTGGACGAATGGACCTGCCAAGTTTGGTGATGAGGAGTAGTACTACGCTCTGGAGTCGAAGAAGCAGACAGGAAGCAAGGCGAAAGGCGTTCTCGGAAAGGCTCTCTCTTCTTTAATTATTCAACTAAAACTAGTCCTTGGTTGTGGTGTTAAAAAGAAAAGGTCGGAATTATTTGGGCGTATTGGGTGGTAGAATACAACTTTCTTGATCGAGTTGTGGATATTCAATTGGTTCTTTGGGGATTTGGCCTTGCCTTATTCCGATCTCGAGAGGCTGAAAAGCTGTAGCTAACATCCACGGCTCAGATTCGGTGCATGCATGAAGGCACTCCGAAGCAGCTTAGTTAGAAGCTTAAGTATGTAGCTTCGATCAGCAGGCAGCAGCACAACTAAACCTTGCGCCGAAAGATATGATGCGAGTGCACTGCCAAGGAAAAAAAAAAAGAACGCTTTATGTGGTAGTAGTATACTTTTGGACTGCATCAGAGTGGCCACCCCATCTCTCGTCATCGAGACGAATCGGAGTAAGAAGCAGCAGAACACTGAACACTACGTATCAGCTACTAGCATAATCCATGGAAGGTTCTCCGATCCAAAGGCCGGCGTTGTGAAATGCCAGTGTCGCCTTTCTGCAGCTGCTACTTTCATGCCATCCTCTCGCTGTTTCCTGCAGCTGGGTGTGGTGACCAAAGAAAGGTGACGTCGACACGACTGCCGACCGGTGGTTGGTTACTTGGTTTTGAGTACGCTCTGCCCTGAACAAAAGCCAACCAGCAGACATGAGGCCCAGTCCATGTATTCTACGTGTGGCGCTGCGCTCCTTGCCGGTCGCCGGCGATCCATTGGCTGGATCCTCCATGGCTCCAGCTCCATCTTTCTCCTTTTCCTCCTCTAGCTCCCCGCTCCGACACGCGTCTCCGGCGAGGTCTTTTTTTTTAGTACCCAGGCGACGACGACGCTTCAGGGAGGCTTCCAGATCAGGTGCTTGAGCACACTAACCTTTTTTTTTTTTGTTTGCAGCAACACAAAAAGCATCTCCCAGCAACCCGGTCACCGGCCGGCCGGTCGCCGTCGCCTCGTCGGCGAGCCAAGTCGGCAGTACAGCCTTTTTATTTTTTTTCCATCTTTTTTCTTGAGAGCAAAGGAGAGGAATTTTTTTTATTTTTATATTTTTTTTACGATTTTTCAAAAATAAATTCTCGGGCAAAAATTTAGCAGTTTTGGTCTTATGTCGCCAGTTGAACTGGCTATCGCCGGCTGAAACGGCGAAAAAATAAAGAATCAGTGCCTTTCGCCGGCCCATCCGGCGAAAAGATCTGTCGGTGCGGTCAAAGTGGCGATACCGCGGTCAAAATAAAAATCGCCGGCCCATCCGGCGAAAAGCTGTCGGCGCCGCGGGCCCACGAAGCTTTCGCCGGCCCATCCGGCGAGAAGCTGTCGGCGCCGCGGGCCCACGACGCTTTCGCCGCCCCATCCGGCGAAAGGGTCTATCGCCATAACGGTCGGCGAAAGGCTCGAGGCTCTCGCCGTTTGATCTGGCGAAAGGCTCGCCCATAAATCCCCCGCGCCGCTCCAGCGCGCCCAACGCTCTGATCCATTCACCACCGCGCCCAGAACGAAGAGGAGAGGAGAAGGAGAGGAGAGGGGAAGGGAGGGGAGGAGAGAAAAGGGCAGCGAAGCTCTGCCGGATCTACGCTTCGCATCAGGTAAATTTTTTTTACGTTGCAGTAAATTTCATCTATGTTTTTAGATAGGTATTTGTAGATGCTAGGTTTTAGATATAGTTAGCCTGTGCACACGTAGATTTTCGTTTTAAGTTTAGTTTTTTAGATATGAACTAGGATATAGAAAAAATTAGTTTGTAGATCTAGACTGCTTTATTAATTTTAGGTGTAATTTTAGATGGTAGGTTTTAGATTTAGTTAGTCTGTGCACACGTAAATTTTAGTTTTAAGTTTAGTTCTTTTATATGAACTAGGACATAGAAAAAATTAGTTAGTATATGTAGACCGATTTATAAATTTTAGGTGTAATTTTAGATGCTAGGTTTTAGATTTAGTTAGCCTGTGCACACGTAGATTTTAGTTTTAAGTTTAGTTTTTTATATGAACTAGGACATAGAAAAAAATAGTTAGTACATCTAGACCGATTTATAAATTTTAGGTGTAAATTTTTTTAGATATATGTAGATGGTAGTTAGTATTTTGTTGACATGCCATTTCACGTACTTACCATGTTTAATTATGTAGCTGAAGTACTTCATTCCGCTTTAGTGATGTAATTCAAGCCGAGTAATTCATTCCACAAGTGATGTACTTTGTTTTAATTATGTACTTTGTTATAATTACGTACTTTGTTACTATTAAAATCGAATCACTCGCCACGAGCACTACAGATAGGCTTTTCAGTGATACAGTCTAAACGAACAGAGCATCCAATGCACCCAACGTGGCGATCTTATCCGTCTCCCATGGAAAATGCCAAACCAACCCACATCGGATCCCATCCCTTTATTTATGTACAACACATCGACCTGCACATGGACTCGGTCTATGAACCAGCCAAATCTTCTTTTATATAACACATGCCATGGCTATTGAGCCAGTGCAGTCTTCTTTGTTAGAAACCATGGCTTGTTCAGATCCAGATCTCCTCAAGTGGAGGAAGGTGAGAGTTGTCATTCCAGAAGGGGTGCATGTGCCTATGTGCTTCTGTGGTGACCTTTGCAAGCTTGTGCAGTCCAAAATTTTGGGTGACTGCTATGGCATGAGGTTTTTCATGTGCGACAACTTCGAGTATGATCCACCCAAGGTGTCTGGCAGCATGAGAGCCAAGGTATTCAATAACCCTGTCATGTTTTTCTATCCATTTCATGTTTCATATTCTTACTTTGGGGAGTTCAAGACTCCCCCGCCTCTTTGTGATTTCTTGCAGTGGCTAGATACAGAGCAGTCCAATGAGGACAAGGCTCATGTTCAGCATGAAGCAGCCTCGGCAAGAGCAAGGTGGCAACGAATGATGCACGAGGAGGAGCAGGAGAAGAAGCGCAAGATGGACCAAGAGGAGATCATTGAGGAGGTCGAGCGTCAAGCGGCACAGGAACGTGAAGCTGAACGCGAGAGAAAGAGAGAGAGGGCACGTCGGGCAAAAGCAGCGGGCCCTGAAGCTATTAGGAAGGGGAAATATCCCCGTTGTACCCAGTGAAGCCTAGTCTTCACACCCGGCGATTTACATTCACCCGCTACACCCAGTAGAACTTCAGTTCAAAATGTACCAATTTCAATTACCTAAGGCATGTTAGGGTTAGTTCAAGACCTAGTTACCATTGTGTACTAAAGGTTTTCACATGCCACTTTGTCTCCGTTCTCGATTTCAATTAACTAAGCCATTTTAGCTTCAGTGCATGACCTAATTAACATAATGGTTTTATTGTGCTCCATTATGTAGTGTACTACCTCATGTGATTTTTGACAATCTTTTTGTGAAATTCTTTCACAAAAAGAGCCAAAAACAAAAAAAAAAGCCCCTGCAATTCTAATTTTTCAAAAAATGGTTTGTTCTACTAGTTAAGTCGTTTTCTTTACATATAAAAGGAATTCCCTTACGTAAAACCAATAATTTTACTATTGCATTCCGACCATAATGGTGAACCACGGACGTACAACATTAAACCATACAAAATTTAAAACATGTAATACAATATTAAAGCAAATATAGCCCAAACAAAAATTAAAGCGTCAAAATCTACATCATTTTGTAATATGATCAACTATTCCTCAACATGTAATAAAATATTCACCTTTCTTTACATTAAAAAAAATAAATCCATTAAAAAAAATAAATCCAACTGGTATAGCCAGTTGAAACGGCTATAGCCGATTCAACTGGCTATAGCCAGCTGCAACACCCAGCGCCCTGGCAAAAAGCTGGTGGTGGGGCCTTTCGCCGTTTGAAACGGCTATAGCCTAGCCGTTTCAAACGGCGAAAGGTCCCCAGCGGCTGCCACGTGTTCTTATCGCCATTTCATCCGGTGATAGCCGTTTGAAACGGCGACATAGGACCAAATCTGCAATTTTTTGAGCCAAGAATTTATTTTTGAAAAATCGTAAAAAAAAAATATAAAATAAAAAAAATTCCAAAGGAGAGAAAGGAATTGGACCGTGCACCTGCACTACCATAAGTCCATAACAACGAGGAGGGCGACGGCCCACGTCCTCCTCCCTATCAATGTGTCCAGCCCATACGCAACTGGGCCTCCAACTCGATGGGAATTAGAAAGCCCACGAGGCCCAGTTCCTTACCTGCAGCCGTTTTGGCGGCGCGCACCGCGCTCTCTCGGCTCCCCCAATTCGGAACCTCCCGCTCTCTCGCCGAAAAACCCTAGTAGACCCCCTTTCGTTCCGTTCCTCCCCCCCCCCCTCCCATTCGTCGACCGGAACTGCCACTCAAGTACTCAACACACTCTCCCAGTATCCCTCGCTCCCTCCGTCCCTCGAGCGCGGGAGGGCGGCGACAAGGGGACCGACGGCACGTGCAAGGTACGCTCCGCCGCGCGCGCTCTCGCTCTCTCCGGCGGATTCCCCTACCATTTCTGGTTCCTCCCTCTCCCCCTGGGAATCCCTGGACCTGGGGCTCCGTTTCTCGAACCCTAACCCCGTTAATCTGGATGGAGGGTACCGCATTTCCTCCCCTTTTGTTCGGAGCGGCGAATCTCTTGCGGATTCGCTCCGTATTGGCGGGCGAAGCAGAGCTTGGTGTTGGGGTTGAACCGAAGGTTCGGGTGTGGGGCGTAGCACGGGTCAAGCAAGCTTAGGGGAGGTACTGTTCAGTTCAGCGCCGCCGCCCCCCCCCCCCCCCCCCCCCCCCCCCCCCCCGTTTTTTCTATTGGAATCTCTTCTTCTTATGTGATTCCGTGTTTGTGTCCCTCAGTTTTAATTAACCTCTCTTATTTTTGGTGGGGAGAAACATTTAGTTATCTTGCTAGTTGCTTCAAACAAGCTCTGTGTGCTTATCAGCGAAGAGAGCGAGAGCTGCAGCCCATCACAGTAATTGTAGCAGGTTAGATTAGTGCGTTTAGAACGTATATATTTGAAATAGCATGGATTTGGATTAATGACGACTATCTAATTCATTATGAAATAGATCCGTTTCTATAATTTCCTGCGTCGAATTCATTTCCAGTAACCATATTGAGCATACGACTTACTTGTCCTGGCAGGTCTTTTGCCTACTGTGAGCGACCAAATCCAAGTTTCCCCAAAACAGTTGGCTGCTGAGAATGGGGACGCTTTCCTTGTCCAACGTTGACTCCATCCCTACAAAGGATTGGGGAGCTTCCCCTGCCATGGAGCCAGTTAAGCAAGAGGAGGAGGAGAAGGCTGATGATTTCTTCGATGCAAGTTCATCCATACCAATTGACCTGGAGGCCAAGAATGGTGATGCAACCCTCATCACGGAGGTGATGAAAAAGGAAGAGGAGCAGCTTGAGGTGGCCCGGATCAAGGAAGAGGAACAGGAGGAAGCCAGGAAGAGGGAAGAAGCTGCAAGGCTTGCTTTTGATCCTGAGACACGGTATAGCAAGCTAGATGAGCTGCTGACAAAGACACAACTCTTTTCAGAGTTTCTACTTGAGAAGATGGATCAAATCGCTAATGTATGGAAATCTCACTTATGTGTTGACTGTTTATACATTTTTCATTCTCATAGTGTTTTGATTCTTTTGCTGATGACGGTGGTGTTGGCTGCTTGTTAAGCAGGAAAGTATTGAAACTCAAGCTGAAGAGCCACAGGTAGAAGAGAAGAAGAAAGGACGTGGCCAAAAGAGGAAAGCAAAGCCACAGTATAACGATGTGAGTGCAGGCTTCAAAATTTTTTTCCTGGTCTTTTGTAGTTGTTTGTATGTGTTGTTCCGCTGTCTTTGGGTTAGGTGTTGTCTTAGACATGTCTACTCTACCAAAATACTATATCCAGTCTGCTTATCTTGACTCCACTAATATAAGCACCTATTGCTACTGGATAGTGCTGTGCTGTTCATCATTTTAGTTGTATATAATGTCGTCCTGTTGTAGTTAACAATCTGAAAAGGTTGTTGAAAGATCGGTGCAGCATGGGCGCAGTTGCATTCCTCAGTAAGAGTCACGATATGAGGATAATGTTCTATGTTTTGTTTCAGTTGTTTGGAGTTGGTGGCGTCTACTGATTGAGTGGCTATATGATTATGGAACTAATTCAAAGAGGATAATATCCAAGTTAATATACAAGGAAAAAAACTCGAGAATTAGTTGTTATTAATGAATACCTTATGCTACCTTTTTTTTATCAGTTTTGACAACCAAAAATAAATCATTATGCAGAAGAAGGCTAAGAAGGCAGTGACAGCCATGCTTACAAGATCTCGTGAAGATCGCCTTGCAGAAGATTGTACTCTTTCGGAAGAAGAAAGGTGGGAGAAGGAGCAGGCCAGTCTTGTGCCATTATTGACTGGTGGGAAGTTGAAGTCATACCAGATAAAGGGTGTGAAGTGGCTTATATCATTGTGGCAGAATGGGCTAAATGGGATACTGGCTGATCAAATGGGACTCGGAAAAACTATCCAGACAATTGGATTTCTTGCTCATCTGAAAGGGAAAGGCATGCATGGTCCATACTTGATAGTCGCTCCTCTGTCCACTCTATCGAACTGGGTGAATGAAATCTCAAGGTAACTGTGCAGGACACTTGTTCACTATCCATATCATTGATGTTCTAATGTACACTTGATTTCAGGTTTACTCCATCTCTGGCTAGTATCATTTATCATGGAGATAAGGTGGCCCGGGCAGAGTTAAGAAGAAAATTTATGCCCAAAACTGTTGGCCCTGATTTTCCAATAGTTGTGACTTCATATGAGATGGCCATGTCAGATGCTAAATTTCTTGCTATCCATAAGTGGCAGTATGTTGTTGTGGATGAGGTGATGGACAAAAACATATTCCCTAAATTATTGCCCATGTGTTGACCCCCCCGCCCCCTCTTTTTTATTCATGTATCAGTTCCATGTTTCTTTCTCCAGGGGCATCGGTTGAAAAATTCCAAGTGTAAATTATTGAGGGAGATGAAGCGCATACCAATGGATAATAAGCTTCTTTTGACTGGGACACCCCTGCAGAACAATCTAGCAGAACTGTGGTCACTTTTGAACTTCATTTTGCCTGATATATTCTCATCGCATCAGGAATTTGAGTCATGGTATAGTTCACCCAGACTTTCCTATTTGTACATTTCCTGATATAAATCATTTTGTAGTTGCAACTTTCAGCATGGAAATCCAAATATTTTGTGTTCATCAGTGGCCAATTACCATCTTGATGAATAAATGTTATCTGTAGTTCCTTCATAAGTTAGTAAAACCTTCCAATGTAGCATTGGACTGGCTTTTATGTAGGTTTCCTTCTGCCCATGGTCCATATCCTGTCTTGATAACTTGGTACTCACCGTTAAAGCAACACAAAAGGAATCTGTTAAAAAAACTAAGTGCAGTATCATTTCCGTCACCATGTATTGCATCCATGAATTCTGTAGTCGCACAATGATAGTGCTACTCTTGAAACAAAAACTCTTGTGGATCTGTGTATTATGAAGCCGCTGCATTGTTCATTGCAACCAGATCCTTCCCTTTCCTAGATAAACATGAAGTTTCCAAGCTATATACTGCTCTAGTTAAAATGCAAGTATGTAGAGTAGAAAGTATTTTGCTGATTTATACTGTAGTTATGCACATCTTTTAAATATCTATCGGAAATTTGCAGGAATTTATATTGTATTTGTTCAATATTCTGTTTGTTTTTTATAAAATGCTGTATAGATTTGCGCACCTTAACATGTGGGTATTTCTGTAAAAGATTCCATGCATTCTGTTTGATTTGTGTTACCTTACCTGTTGCTGACAACTATCTTCTTTCAAGGTTTGATTTTTCTGGGAAAGGAAATGAAGAACAACAAGAAGAAACCGAAGAGAAGAGAAGGGTTCATGTTGTTTCAAAGCTTCATGCCATTTTGCGTCCGTTCCTTCTAAGGCGGATGAAGGAGGATGTAGAACAAATGCTTCCACGAAAGAAAGAGATAATCATTTATGCCAATATGACAGAACATCAGAAGCAAATCCAGGATCACTTGGTTAAAAAAACATTTGACAACTACTTGCATGAGGAATCAGATATTGGTATGCTGTGTAGACTTGCAGTCCAGTACATCAGCATGTTCCTAATTAATCAAAGTTAACCCTGTTTGTTACATTGTAGTATTGAAGAGACCTGGCATTAAGTCAAAGCTGCATAATCTATTAATTCAGCTGAGGAAGAATTGCAACCATCCTGATCTGTTGGAATCTCCGTTTGAATCAACAGGTTTGCCCCATATTGGCCAGTGGCTGGTTATCTATTGCTTTTATGTGCTTGTTTCCTCACGACTTTGTACTGTTGTTATTTTTGGTATCTTGTAGGTATGTATCCACCTGCCGAGAAGATTCTGGAACAATGTGGCAAATTTCAGCTTTTTGACAGGTTACTAAATTACCTGCTTGCACAAAAGCACAAGGTATATGGTTTCCTCTAGTCCTCGTGTCATGTATACACATGCTAGTTGGAGTCTGCTATCTTTATCTTTCATCTCAACTGTAGTTTTTTTTTGTAGGTTCTAATATTTTCACAGTGGACAAAAGTTCTGGACATTATTGAGTATTACCTAGATTCAAAAGGTCTTGAGGTTTGCCGTATTGATGGTAGCGTTAAATTGGAAGAAAGGAGGCGGCAGGTAATGCAATAGTTTTGCAACAGTATATTATTATTTTTCTTTACAACATCTTCATGACCAAGAGTTGAACCCTTGGCTGCATATTTTAGGCTTTTAGAAAATGTGCATATTGTTACTTCTGTAATTGTTTGCATGAACAGGAATTTGGCACCTGATCGAATAACTTGTGCTTAGTTACATCTTAACTGCAAACCGTTGAACGCATGTTTAATTTGCACTTTCTGAATATACAACTCAAAGCCCTAAAAAAATTGCATCTTTTGGGATCAGGGTACCTTGTAGTACTCATTCCATGTTACTGTTTGTGTTTTATTGAAGTTGTATTAGAGGATTGTTATGATTTATGCGCAGTGGTGATGTATGCAGCTTTAAAGCACATTAGTAAACATTGTTTTTAAAAACTAAAAGCTGCTTTGCAACACTTCTCTACATCTTCAGTGATGGAAACAACTTTGCTCCATTGAGTACTTGATAGTGTCTTTTCTTGCCGTTTTTTTTTCTCACAAGTTTGGTTGCTTCTGTTTTTTTTTATGGCAGATAGCAGAATTCAATGACTTGAATAGCACTATGAATATCTTCCTCCTGAGCACAAGGGCTGGTGGACTTGGAATCAATCTTACGTCTGCCGATACATGTATCCTCTATGACAGTGACTGGGTAATTTTCTTTGATAATTCATGGGACATAATATCCATCTGTTACTGTTAGAATGTCCGTGTCCTTAAGATAATTTATCTGTTCTCCTTGTTATTTATGTACATTCAGTAACTCATGATAGCTGTAACATGCTGATCTTTTGCTTTACCCTCCAGAATCCTCAGATGGATTTGCAGGCTATGGATCGATGCCACCGGATTGGCCAAACACGCCCGGTGCATGTATATAGGCTGGCTACTTCACATTCTGTCGAGGTGTGGTTGGATGATTAGTCATTTTTCAGACTAATTGCTTGGCTAAATATTCACTGGTGAATAGGTTTACTCATCTTCTCATGTTTGCAGGGACGGATCATTAAGAGAGCTTTTGGGAAGTTGAAGCTAGAGCATGTGGTGATCGGCAAGGGGCAGTTTGAACAAGACAGAGCAAAGCCTAATGCCTTAGATGTAATATCTCCATGTGTCCTAATTAGTAGATAGTAGGCAATCAATTGTTTCTGAAGACCAGGAATTTGAAAAGTAACAAACGATGACGAAAGTGAATGGTCACTTGAAATTGTTGCTGATGGGCTTTCTTCATGTGAATGCAGGAGACTGAGTTGCTGGCGTTGCTGAGGGATGAGCAGGCTGATGAAGACAAGTTGGTTCAGACCGACATCAGCAACGAGGACCTCTTGAAGCTGATGAATCGGAGCGACCTCTCCGGCCCACCTGGTGCTCCTGATGCCACCCCTCTTATCCCTCTGAAAGGCCCTGGCTGGGAGGTCGTCGTGCCGGCAAAGAGTGGTGGTGGCATGCTCTCCTCGCTCACCAGCTGAGCAGTTACCTATGCTGGTACTGCGATTTTGTTGTTGGTGCATCTTTTGCTGACGTGAGATGTTCCGACTTCCAAGGCCGCTCTCCTCAGGCGATGTTTGGATGCATTGTATGACTGGTGGAACTGGGTGTTGGGCCGTACGTAGTTTAGGCCATGTAAATAGTCCTTGTAAGCTGCGCTGACTTTAGCTGCGTGCTGTTCTGTTGCTGCATTTGGTTTGTGGCAAGTTCAGCAACAGCTGCGGCTATTCGGGGCTGCTTTGCCTGGAAGGTAGATTGGGTGTAACGACATGGGTTCTGTTTCAACTGTCAGTCTCTAATGCCGTAGAGATTTCCAGTGGGGTTTGTAAGCTCGGAACAGTTAGCCTTTGTGCATCGAATGAAGCTAAATTAATCCAACCCACGTTTTAGTAGCTGTACCACTGACAGGATGGCCCACATGCCTGCAGGTGAATATGTTCGTCGCGATAGAAGACAGACTCGCGGTTCATACATGTGACCCTGGGCAATATTATTCGAAATTGTATAATGCACACCCTCTGTTCATCTCGAGAAGTCTTATGGGTTGCTTGACTAGCATCTCATGAAAAGACCTAACTTTTCCTAAACCATCGAAACTAAATAGAAACTAAATAATGCACATCCCTCTAATGTGACTTGCCCCTTTTCTAGATCCCTCGATTTGTCACAGAAGCAGACAACTTTTCTAGATTGAATAGAAACTACTAGTCATGTGACTTCTTTCATCTAATGTAATTTGCACAAAAGCAAAAGCTAAATTGATACTCTGTAGATTGATTTTGCAATAACATTTTTCATCTAAATCAACAAAAGACGGAACATGTGCGGATGTGCCAATATTAAAAAGGAAAAGAAAAAAAACGTCATCCAATGTGTCAGATGCATGGACACCATCAAGATCACACAAGTCAGAAGTGAAGGTATCATTTTACGTACTAGTGAAGGTATCATTTTACGTACTAGTGCTAATAATTCTTGTACGTGATTTATATAGTTTTATTCATATAATTATGGTATCCTGCTGTCTCATATTGGGTGAGGTAAACCAAATAATGTTTTTTAGATTGAAATGGAAACAATAATACTGGTTCCTGTGTTTTGATGCAAAAATAATGAAAGAAATGTCAAATAAAACATCAATGAAGAGAGTGGTGGGTGAGCGTGATGGAAAAAGATTTGGTGCATGAGGGCTGCAGAGCGCCCTTCGTGCAACCCCAGACCCGATGCTCGAGTCGTGGCACCTGCATCCAGGAGACCAGGAGGGGTTACACAGAAGGCGTTCTTTACACGTATTTTTTTTTCATTGCGGACAGGGTGGGGTGGGGGCACATGCCTGCTACAGTAATGTGACGCCAGTTTTTATTTTCTACGAATGACCGTGTTATCAATATCTGGATACAATCTCTCACAACTATAAAGACTAAAAAGTGGATCGTTCGTCGTGCGATCCGCGCGTCGTGCGTCGGGGGCTTTGCGATACCGCGCGCCGTACAGATCGTGTGCAGACCCTCTCTCGCCCTCCGATGCAAAAACGCGACGCCTGCTCCCTCCCGTGCCTTCGTACGTCGTTTCGTTTTCCTTCCCCACCGTCGAATCCACCGCTAGATGATCAGCGACCGTGCGATCGTGATGACACACAAACCGCGCCGCGCCGCGCCCCCAAAAACCCCTTTTGCCAGCCACCGAGGTGCCCCTGCCATCGCGCTAGGGTTTGAAGGCTGCATCGTCGACCCCATCCTCATCGCCATCGGCAAACCCTAAACGCGGCTTGCCGAGGGCCAACGCCGAGGAACGCCGCAGCCAAGGGAGACGTCGTAGCCGGCCTACCGCCGCATAGGCCTGACGAGGGCAAGCGTCGTCGCCGCCGCCGCCGATGAACGAAGCCTCGAGGGAGACACCGTTTCTACCGCCACCGCCGACGAACGACGCTGACGCCGATGCCGCCGAACCTTGACGAGGCCGACAGACGCCGCCGTGGAGGGTAGAGATCGCCACCAACGCCGGCACCACTCTAGGTGAGATCCCTGTCCCTAGGTCATTTTGTTTCTCTAATCCCCATCAGGTTTCGTGCACCGGAGGCCTCTGCCTCGCCGCCGGTGGGAGATCACCCGTTAAGGCATGCATCTCGGCCTTGTTCACGTGAGACTGATAGAGAAGAACTGGGATCTCAGGTTAAAAGAAGATAGAACGTTAGGGGTCTTTCATAAGATGGTTGGTGTTATGTTTGAAAGTGGAATTTGTCCAGGGGGTTATGCATAAGATACGAGGGCTGAGTTGAAAAGAAAGGATCTATACGCAGTAGAAGTTTTGTTTTCAGGGGCTTAGATGCAAGATTTTTTTCCTTTCACGTTTATTCAATCACATGTATATGGGCTGAATCTTGCAAAATACATAAGTAAATGTATAAAAATCTAAAAATAGAAAATCTGGTTTTGTTAGCTTCTTTAGGAGCATGTTTACCCAGTGGAGTCATTGTCTCACATGTTTAACATTTTTATTTGGTCGAAATAAATTATGCAAGAAAATGTGTCGTAGAACTTGTAAATTGCAATGCTCGGTACAATTATCTTTTATAGGTGAATTTTCCAGTTAGACAAGCATAACATAACATACCATTTCATTCTGTGTTACCATCTTCAGTTGTGCAAATGGAACACTGGCAATTCACTAAGTAATTTGTGCAAATGGAATACGACATACCTAGCATCAATTATTACAAGCAGCAATTTGGTATTTGTTAAGAAATATAAGAATTTCTTAGAAATAGACAACATTATCAAGAAAAAATAGTTTTGTAGGCTGTCCTTAAGTAAGCTTCCGAACTTAGCTCTCATAAACCATAGGTGTCAAATTAGCTTTCCTAGACCATCATGTTGCATAAGGAGGAATCCTGGAAGCTAAATCTTCAGTGACATACCACACTCTGAACATGCAGAATTATTGTGCTTGAATCGATGTGCCTTTTTGCAGCAAAAGAGCAAGCTAGGAATTAGATGGAGAAGCTCCTCTCGAACTCTTTCACATGGTATTTTACATATCGATCCATCATTGTGATATTCATAATATTGCTATGGTCAACCTTACCGAGCCTTTTTTTATTTAAACTGTCCTCCCCTCTTTGTCAACTCCATGATAACCATGAGGATAATATTGCAGAACATTCAACTCATTGTACTCAAAATCCTATGGAACAAGCAGAACTACAAGCTAATTATTTTGAAGACAAAGTCATACAGATGCTATATATAGCCAAACAATTGAAACTGTTTTATGGCTTGTGCTCAGCCAACTCACATTGGCAATTGTATCAGTGCCATATTCCTTCCGGCACTGAAGCATATCTTTGCTTTGCTTTCTCAATATTCATTTTCCTTGCTTTCAGAAATCTACACAAACCAGATTTAGTTATGTCGGTTCTTTGAACTTGTGTCATGGAAAAAAAAGACACATCATAGTCTATAGTATATACCTTAGCATCATATGATGGTCATGTTGCTTGCAGTGTTGCAGGCAACAACTCATCCAAAGTAGCACCTACCTAAATGTCTCAACAGCTTGCAGCTCCTCTAGATCACGCACATCTTCAATAGATACAAATAAAATCCGACTACCACTCTTCCTCCTGGTCTTCTTTAAGGAATGTCTAATCTTTGTTGATACATCTATTTGCTTTCTTCCTCAAAGAGCCCATTTCGGTCTTCTTTTCACCTTCAGAGATTTCGAAGTCTGACTTATAGGCTTTACGTTCATCATGACTTGAGCACCCTTCAAAACCTGAAACGATTTGATGATAACTAAATGTGCCGCTGGTGGTGGAACTGAATTGTTATGCACATTATATTTTGCTGGAAAGTCCTTCCAAGTCAACTCATACGAGATTACGACACTAAGTTACTTCAGCTAAAAAGGATAAAAGCTCAAGAAACGATAATAGAACTTCCTCGTCACCTAAAGATGATCATGATAGTAGGAGCAGTGACAGAATATGACAACTTCCCGACAGAGTAAACTTTGTTAACACACACAACAACGGATCCAACTACGGTTCCAAACTAAATGGTTCTTGTGTTTACACCTCATTGTTATCAGACCTCCCAACTTTTTTTATAATTTTTATGCAAGTTTATGCAGCGATCATATTCGTGAATTGACAATTTGTGATGTTCAATTTTTGTTGGTTTAGAGGTTCCTGATAATGAAAAGGGTCAAGATACTGTTGTCTCATGTGGAAATCGGTTTGGGACCTAGAGTTTGATTACTTGCCTAAGCTAGGGAGAAATCTCAGACACACAACCCATAAGTTTATTCTCAAATCAGATTTAGCCTATAGCCACTTTTTCATGGGAAGCTATGCGCCCATCCAGACCATAGAACCTCCGATGAGACCAAAACAATACCAATTCAACAGTTCAAAACCGCACACATCTCCTGTTGTCGAACTACCAGATATTCTAAATCTAAGAGGACAAACACGCTGTGTGAAAGCTGCAGAAAAGGACCAGCTTGAGTCCGGTGAGCTCACTTTGAATGTCATGCATGATTAGAGAGCATAGGAAATCAAGCAGTTGTTGAGGCACATCCTTCCATTGATAATTCATGAAGAAACATACCTTGGAGAGGGAGTGTGTGATAGGTCAGATATTCTTTGGCCACGTTAAACTTTGCAAAAGACTGAACCGACTTGCTATTTTTCACACAAATAAACTTGCACACTTTATTAGTCAGCAGAAAGTTTCAACACTCCTAATAATATTTAATGCTACTAAAAACAAGGTCATCCATGTTGAACTCATGCACAATTGATGTAGCAAATAATTAATGTAAAACATAAAAGTCTAAGATGAGCCTTCACACTTGCATTTGACACAACTCTTGATATAACAGTAACAACTCACGTAGGAGACTCCTGAGGGTTCTATCATGTACAGTTGTGCCCCATCCCTATCATAACCTCGAAGAATAACATCACAACTAAAGGTCCTGATACAACAGAAACCAACTTAGAACATAACTACTGTTGACGAACGCAAGACATGAAAAGTCAAGTAATCATGGATCACTACTGTTGAATACATTATTACCTTAGTCACCAGTATATATAGCGTGCAAAGATGAACATAACTTGCCACACAATCTGCCAATTCCTTCACCAAAATGGGCTCCCCATAGACCCTGATTTGGGCCTTGAAACAATTTGACGACCATCTGCTGCTAATAAACAACAACAGCCTGCAAAGGACAACAGAGAATTCGTGGTTACAACACACACTTAGCAATAATAAGAAACATATCCACCGCAAGAAAACAAATAACATAGCATGCTTTTAGAGTCTTATGTAAACTGTAGTGCTTCACATAAACAATTGGTTGTATAGAAAACAAATAACAGAGCATGCTAAGTTAACTCTAGCATTTCGCAGGCAATTCAAGCAAGCAATGAACGAAGTTGGTTGGGGGTGAGGAGGATGTCTAGAAATGGAAATTCACCCGGGCTTCAGGTGTTCCAGACAACATAGCTAAGTAAGTAACTCTGGGCAACCAAGTGTTTCAAATATTATCTAAAAACCTTACTATTTTATACGTAGCTGACCGTGAAACTTGCCACAGGGACTCAAGTGGATTCTATATTCTTCAATCTATGAATATGTGGGGGTACCGATAACAACTTCAACAACAACAACATAGCCTTTTGTCCCAAGCAAGTTGGGGTAGGCTAGAGATGAAACCCAAAGAAACAAGGATAAGAAGACATAAAACGACACAAGACCAAAGATAAGGTTAGGGGTAAATAAGAGAAGAAACAAAAGATCACGGTTCATGCACGTTAATTGCAAGTCTCCAAGCGCATCTATCTATAGCTAATTCCTTGGAGATATTCCACTCTCTAAGATCCCTCTTGACCGACTCGTCCCAAGTCAGTTTAGGTCGACCTCTACCTCTCTTACATTATCTACCCTTTCTAGAACCCTACTACGCACTGGCGCCTCAAGAGGCCTCCGTTGGACATGTCCAAACCATCTCAACCGATGTTGCGTCAGTTTCTCCTCGATTGGTACTACGCCGACCCTATCCCGAATATCTTCGTTCCGTACTCTATCCCTTATTGTGTGCCCACAAGACCAGCGTAACATACGCATCTCTGCTACACTCAATTGTTGGACATGTCGCCTTTTTGTAGGCCAACATTCCGCACCGTATAGCATCGCCGGGCGAATCGCCGTCCTATAGAACTTACCTTTTAGCTTTTGTGGCACCCTCTTGTCACAGAGGACGCCAGAAGCTTGACGCCATTTTAGCCAACCAGCTGAAATTCTATGCCTAACATCTTCATCAATATCTCCATCCTTCTGGAGTATCGATCCTAAATATCGAAAAGTATCCTTCTTGGCCACCACTTACCCATCAAGGCTAACGTCTCCATCCTCATGTCCAATCGCCCTGAAGTCGCACATCATGTACTCTGTCTTCGTCCTACTAAGTCTAAAACCTTTCGACTCCAACGTGTGCCTCCATAGCTCTAACTTCCTATTAACCCCCACCCTACTCTCATCAACTAGCACCACATCATCCGCAAAGAGCATACACCAAGGGATATCACCTTGTATGTCCCTTGTGACCTCATCCATCAGTCCATCACTAAAGCGAATAAATAAGGGCTGAATGCTGACCCCTGGTTGTAGTCCTATTTTAATTGGAAAGTCACTGGTGTCGCCATCACATGTCCGGACAGATGTCATCGCATCCTTGTACATATCCTTGATGAGCGTAATGTACTTAGTGGGGACTTTGTGCTTTTCAAGGCCCACCACATGACATTTCTTGGTACTTTGTCATACGCCTTCTCGAGGTCAATGAAAACCATGTGCAAGTCCTTCTTCTGCTCCCTATATCCCTCCATCAACTGTCGTATTAGAAAAATTGCCTCCATGGTCGACCTACCAGGCATAAACCCAACTGGTTTTGGGTCACGCTTGTCACTCTTCGTAGGCGATGCTCTATAACCCTCTCCCAGAGCTTCATCGCATGACTCATCAGTTTTATCCCATGATAATTAGTACAACTTTGAACATCTCCCTTGTTCTTGAAGATCGGTACTAATATACTTCTTCTCCATTCTTCAGGCATCTTGTTTGCCCGAAAAATGAGGTTAAAAAGCTTAGTTAGCCATGCTATCGCTCTAGCACCCAGGAACCTCCACACCTCAATGGGGATGCCATCAGGGCCCATCGCTTTACCTCCCTTCATCCTCCTCAACGCCTCCTCGACCTCCGCCTCCTGAATTCTCCGTACAAAGCGTCTACTGGTATCCTCAAATGAATCGTCCAACTCAAGGGTAGGACCCTCATTCTCCCCATTAAACAACTTGTCGACGTACTCCCGCAATCTATCCTTGATCTCCTCGTCCTTCACCAGGAGTCGATCTGTCCCATCCTTGATGCATTTGATTTGGGTGATGTCCCTTCTCTTCCTCTCACGGATCCTAGCCATCCTATAAATGTCCTTCTCCCCTTCCTTCGTGCCTAGCCGCTGATAAAGGTTGTCATACACCTGACCCTTTGCTACACTCACAGCTCGCTTTGCAGCTCTCTTCGCTATTTTATAGCTCTCGATGTTGGCTGCACTCTTGTCAAGGTGTAGGCGCATGAAACACTCCTTTTCTCCTTAATAGCCATTTTCACCTCATCATTCCACCACCAGGTGTCCTTCGCCTCCTGTTTGCCTCCCCTACTCACACCAAACACTTCTGAAGCCACATTCCGAACAGATGTTGCCATCTTTAGCCACATGTCGTTTGCATCTTCTCCTTCTTCCCAAGGCCCCTCGCCTAGCATCCTCTCCTTAAACATGTGCACCGCTTCCCCTCTAAGCTTCCACCACTTCGTTCTTGCAGTCTTTGGCAACAAATAAATTTTTTCGATGAGTATATCAAGTTCTTTAAGAAGTGTTTCCATGCCGTCGGTTCTACCCATGTTACATGGTGCAAAATTTACATCCACATACTCAATCATGTGTACAGGATGGTATGGTGGTGATGCGCCAGAACATGTTGGTGTATTTACCAGCGCATGAAAGGAATAGGTTATCGCAGATGGCTACCTGAAATTGTCAAACATTATATTCGCCGCATTAGAGTAGAATATAAAGTAGACATAGTTGATGAGACTGAGACGCCGCTTTCTCTGCGACTGTGTTGAATTCAAAGTTGCGATCTTTGCTTTTTCTAGATTAATAAAATGTCACTTGGACCAAAGTGTAAAACTTCATAGTATTGTTATCTTATTTTTGTGATCAATATGCTTTTAGTATAGAGTTTTTATGTCCCGTAGCAACGCAAATATGCTTTAGTATAGAGTTTTTATGTCCCGTAGCAACGCACGGGCACGACACTAGTCAGAATAATTATATTGTGTATGCATGTCAAGAATTAGTTTGTTAAATGACACAT
The DNA here is from genome assembly GCA_015476505.1 of Urochloa ruziziensis. NCBI lineage: Eukaryota > Viridiplantae > Streptophyta > Magnoliopsida > Poales > Poaceae > Urochloa > Urochloa ruziziensis. The sequence goes on along the minus strand of CM027119.1, from coordinate 3,333,303 downwards.
ATCAACAAGTACGCCATTTTACCAGCAAGATGATTCTATTGTCAACTTAGAACAAAGGAAAAAGTCTAAATTACTCCCTCAAATATAAGCAAAGTCTGGATAACCCCTCAAGATGTTTTGGTTCAGTTTACCCTCTAAAGTATGACATTTGGTTCAAATTCCCCCTAATACGATTTGTCCTTTTTGTTTCTCCATACATACGTGAATCTGGAGTTCAAATTTACATGATGGTAGTTGACATCACAATGATATCAAAAATGTTAAGTTTTCTTGACATTATTTGTTTACATAATTTTGTGTCTCGACGATTAATTATTATACATATTCTACCATATGAAAAAACGATCAAATTTCATGACATATTTTTTAATATCTGTTATGATGTCTTATCATCTCATAAAATTTGAACTCAAATTCCACTTGTAATGGAGAAACAAAAATGACCAAATTGTATTAAGGGGTAAGTTGAACCAAATGCCATAGTTTAGGGGGTAAATTGAACCAAAACATACTTTAAGGATTATCTGGACTTTGCTTATACTTGAGGGGAGTAATTTGGACTTTTTTACAGAGGTGGGATACACACGGTACCAAAGTATTGCTAGACTGATCATAATGCCAAGTGCGACACATGTACACCATAGATAGTACATATGTACACCATATACAGTACATATGTACACCACCGCACCGCTAGAGGCCATAATGGCAATGAGGCTGTGTGTTGCTGGCAAGTCTGGACTGACCCCATATAATACTAGCGAGAGATAGCCTGCGGCTATAATACTAGCGAGAGATAGCCTGCGGCATTCATGTCATTGCACCGCTAAACCCAGCCGTAATTGCCAGCGAGACATGGCCTGCGACATCCAAGAGGAGTCATCTTAGAGCCATAATAAAGGGTTGCAAACAAATCTGGTCAACCTGGACACGCCAGAAACTATTAGCCGAACCTGCCATCCGACAGGTTGTGTCAATACTGACTTCACCCCTCCATACCATCAAATGGACAGGCCGAACTCAGAACCATACACCGCTAAGCTCTAAATCCGTACCGTCCATACTAACACGTGTCCAAAACCTAGTCGCCAGTGGCATGTCCGATTCACACATCGTAAACAGTCGCTGACACGTAGGCCCGGATGGCGAACACAAGTACGTACATATCCCACCGCACCTCTAGGCCACCACGCTAGTGTGAGGCCGTGCCTGCTGGCAACCACTGTGTGTAGCGAGGGGAGGACCGCGCGCGCGTAGCAGCGCCTGCGTCATGCGGCCCCCGTGGCCCGTACGTGTGGCGCGGCGTGCGTGACGCGCCACGCGACGACGAAGCGAGACGGCTCGTGTCACGCACGTCAAGGCCTCAAGGGCCTGCCCGCTCCAGCCAGGCGGTGTGGTGGTGGTCAAGCGCGCCGCGACTTGCTCGCCCTCGTCGCGGGTCGTATCTCGTCTCCACTCCCGGCTACAAATACCGGTCCCCCCCTCCCCTGTCCGTTCATTCCGCCCACCATTTCTGCCCCGGAACCGACGCGCACGGCTCTCCCCTCCAAGAATAGCAACCTTCCTTACGTCAGTTTCGATTCGTACGACGACGGCCATGGCGAGGGCGGCGGCGACGATGGTGCTCGCGGCGGCGCTCGCCGTCCTCCTCCTGGCGTCGCGGCCTCCGTGGCCAGCGCCGGCCGGACCGACCCGGCGGCGGTCGTCGCCTCTTCTCGTCACGACCAGGTAATATTATGGCGTCGATCGATCGATTTCTCTGCTGATCCTCTGATCGTTTCTAGAGGGCGCTTCTCTGATCCATGGCGCCGTACGTTTTGGTGTCGTTGCAGGCGGCGGAGGGATCGACGGCGGCGGGGGAGCGCGGGTGCGAGGGGGCCAACGACGAGGACGAGTGCATGATGAGGCGCACGCTCGCGGCGCACACCGACTACATCTACACCCAGGAGCATCACAACTAGTTCATTCATATCCTAGTTTGTAGTGATCGCCGTATGCATGTGTTCTCTTCAACGTTGTCCCTCGATCATGTTCTTTCTGTTGTGTGAACCCAGTGCATGGCGCGTTACATCTATGCTTATATGATAAAACAGTCTCAACATTAGGCTTCAGGTTTGGATCTGTTCTATGTGCTGTGCGCCTTGTGTATGGCCAGAATCAGAGTGTTTTCGCAATCGGGAACACTTCAGAACGCATTGAATTTTACACGAATCAATCAGGAAAGTCAGAACGCTTTCAAGATTTTGGGTGGGGAGATGAAAATCCCTCGTTCAGAATTTGGGGGGCCCTACTGTAAGGACATTTTCAGCACCGTTACGAATTTTTGCTTAATCTCCATTCAGGCTTCAGCCGAAGCTGTTCTCAAAACGGTCGTGAATGTCTTCCGCCTGCTTCATCATTCCTGTATTCGTGCTCAAAACGAATCCCTGACTCTCCTGAACTTTCTTTCCCGGCGTCCTTCAAACGAAAATATAATTAATTAATCAATACATGCAGGTAATAAACGGGGTCTCTCATCGCATCATACAGCTCACAATGGATAAATAGCAAGTAAATAACCTGCTGATGCATCGGCAGTATACATTCTGGAAGCCTGAGCAGGCATTGTCCAGCTAGCGATGACTTACTGACAGATGCAACCTGTCAAACAGCAGCCACAAGATTTTGTCCGAACCTTGTTAGACACCATGACAATGTGAGCATTGACCTTGGCTTGCATATATGTATTCTGGAGAGGGTCAGATCAGCAGTTTTAATATGCGCGAAGTTGACGACGCCGTGCCTGCTGATGGATGGATATGCAGAAGATAAGCATAGCCTCTCTCTAGAACACTGATAGATGCCGTCATCTTCATTACTTTATTCACCATTATCTTCCCAAAAATACAATTGCTTACTGGTTAAGCAGCTGACTGAAGCTAACAGCCGTCCGTGTCCTCACTTGGACATGCCCTTCTTCAGCTCTCACTTGGACGTGCCCTGCCCCTTCTTCAACAGTCAGTGTATGGAAACTGACGTGTATCATCTTGGTTTTTCTCGAATTTCTCATTGGTCACAGGGTCAGATTGCAAGTATTATCTGCTATGAAGATATGCTATATGGAGCCATCAGATTAACTGGTGCGATGGAGGACCACAGAGTTGACTGCCAATCCGTGCGTGCCATGGCAGGGTGCGCTTTCTAGACCTGCACATCTCTTTCCAGAGCTTCTCAGGAGTGCACGCAGATGCAAGATTGATCTCGACCTGCATGCATCTTCTCTTCCTTTGACCAATACGACGTGGATCATTGCGGTCTGCATGAAACTAATGAGTTCAGATGCGGTCATAGGCGTACAGGTAACCAGAAAGGGGCAGCCTGATTCATGACAGATTACAGATACAGTGCCAGGTCAAATTATCTTTCATTATGAAAAGGAGGCCATCAAATATAATTCTCCATGAAGAAGCTAAGAAACCAAGGGTCTTTGGTTGGAACACAGTACCCTCTTGATTCCGTACAGATCGGGGGTTCAGAGGGGATGATACTGAAACGTGAGGAAACTAGGTACAGAATGACGTGAAGGTTTTGGGTTCACACCTGAGGAGAAGATCCAGAGGCACTCCAAAGTTTGACATGACGATGTTGAGTACGGAAGGTCTTCTTCCAACCCTTGGGGCTGAAAGTTCTCAAGAGACCTGCAGCCACTGAGATTTTCTAAGGATCAACTTCTCAACTATGGGAATAATGCCGTTGGACAATACAATTTGAAAACATCCAAGGTTTGCAACCTAATTGCTGCTGCTCCAGATGAACCAGCAGCAAAGTAGAAATATGATCTGAACAGAACAGCAGCAGAATCTCATACAGAACTGTCCAAAATTCAACCTTATACATCTTTTATAGAAATTATAAAGAAAGTCAGAGGCCATAAATCAGCATGACTAGATTGTCAAATAGTACTAACGAACTGCATTCTGGTATGCATGGAGAAAGAATGTCGGAACAATGAAGGCTATCTACCAGGTTGCCTATAGAGAGAGAAAGCAACAACTTTGCACCAGCAAGGATATGATGAAACAAATTAAATAAATTCTTTGTTCAAGGTAGACAAAACTTATTAAGTATTGAACCCATATTTATCAGTAATTCAATACATCTAATAAGTGTAGGCATGTCGTCAGCTGGGGTATATCAATCTTGTGACATGCTAAAGCATCAGTATAGGGAATCAAATAAAACAGATGACAGGTGGATTAGGTGCGACTACCAACACAAATCAACACACCAACCTTCATGCCACTATGTACTGTTGCCATACATCTAGCAGATAATTACTTCCAAAATGGATATTCACTCTGACACTGACATATCATGGGCAATTCATCAATAAATATTTTTGAGAAAATGTCCATCTAGTCTGTGATCGCAGATGGGTATCTTGATCAATTTGTCACAAAAACTTCATCAGTATAAAATTAGATTGGATATAAAACTCCCATGAGCTCCTAACCAACTTCAGAGTAATCACAAACTGGACACATAGCATGGACAAGTAAAGCATCTCAAGGGTCTTTGCCCAACTTACGTAGCAGATGAGATAATATAATTTCGATCAAATAGAACAATTCCATGAAAGAAGGTAGAGAGAAGCCCTCAAATATTAACAGCTAAATATCTGTACTTCACTACTACCAAAGTTGACAGATACCCATACAATTTTACCAATACGCGACTCAAAAGCCAGCCTAGCAACAGAGGAAAAAATGACAGATACCCGTAAAAGTATAGAAACAATAGAATTGTGTGCAAAGAGATCTTCTAACCTGAATTGCAAATGAAGACGATACGAGCTCTGGTATTGGTAGATTACTTTGTCTCTAGCTTAGGAAGCAAAATAGCAAACAAGTCAGATAGAGGAAATCAAAACAGGGATCGATCTTCTGATAGATTGCTGGACAGAGGCAATTGTATCAAAGTACAAAGAGAAGCTAAATCATGTTGCTACGAAATGCATAGAACTAAAGCTAACTGATAATTAGTGGAAGGAAACAACCCCCTGTTCATCATCACATAGAACAATCAGTGCTGAATCACAGTTGTTTTTAGAAAATAAAATAGATCTCACCAAAACTATTAGCATGATAGGAGCGAAGCTGTATCAACAGATTATTCTTTTAATTGAATGTGCAGACAGAGTCATTACACAAGAAACCTTTGAATCATTTACCAAACAAAATAACAAATTCCTTTCCAATTCCCCATTCCACCACTTTAAAATTTCAGATTTACAGCTTCCGTATATACTATACTTTGTCAGTCACACACAATCATACAAGCGACGCGACAAAAGATATACAATGTACAGATTATGAACCAAAACTAAAGGCATATCCACAGGCTCAAGCTGGCACCAAGAGCCATGTGCCATTCACGATGTGCAAGCACAAAGCTATGCAGATCGTGGCAATTACCATGGACCTGTCACTCATATGCCTCAAAGCCCGCAATCCAGCCCCAATTGCGGCATCGCCTCCAGCCCTCGCGCCGGCATGCAGCTTCCACAGCACAAACTCGAGGAACGACCGCACTGCCTCAAATGTCGCCCTGCCCGTCAAATCCACAACGAGCTTGCGGTTGCTCGGCACCGCCAGCGCACTTGACACAGTCTCCGTCCACCCTTCCCCAACTCCACCATAGCTGCCGGAATTGGGACTAGCATTAGCATTTCCTCCGGTACTGTTGGCACTGGACAATACGCCATGGGACGTCTTCACCAGTGTCTCGACGGAGGCGCTGCAGAGTGCGATGAAAAGCTCTTGCAGCCGTGCGCCGTAGGCGGGGTTGGTGGCGGCGGCAAAGAGCTGGTCGTATGTGTTGATGTGGATGGTCTTGTCGATGAAGACGCCGCGGTGGCCGTGAAGACCTCGACCCAGCTCCGGATCGCCCTCTGGCACCTCCGCGTGGTAAGCGCATCGACCCAGCTCTCCGGCGGCGAGGCGTCCGCCGTCGAGGGCTGCGACGACGGGGCCGAGTAGAAGGCGAGCACGAGGTGGCGCCCGAAGCTGCCGGCGACGGCGGACGCGAGGCGCTCCCCATCGGGGGAGAGCACCCTGTCCAGCACGCGGTCCGAGAACGCCGCATCGGATCCATAGGAAGCACCGGAGCGGGCGTTGCGGTGTAGTAGCCGCGGAGCACGCCGGCGGCGACCGCCCCGGAGAGCGCGGACGCGGAGGCGGAGGCCTCGGGCGAGGCGGCGAGCTTGGAGATCTGCCTCAGGGTCTGCGGGACCGCGTCGGAGTCGGAGCGGAGGAAGGCCGCGAGGTCGGAGGCCACGGCGGCGGCGGCGTCCGCGAGGGAGGCCAGCGCGGAGGCGAGGCGCGCTATGCGGCGGGCCGGGATGCCACCGCCGGGTGGTGGTAGATCAGGTAGGATCCCGCGGCGGCGCCCGCCCAGAGGAGCCAGCGGCGGCGGCGGCGCGCGAAGGCGAGGACGCGGCGGCTGTACATGGCCGGAGGTGGTTGGGGTGGATGGGGAACACGTGAGGAGTCGCCGGGCAGCCGGAGGGAGGGGGGAGCAGCACGTGGCACGCAGCGGGTGGTGGGTTCCCGGTGATAAGCGGCCAGTATATTTTTTTTTAGGAAGCCGGCCCAGTTTGGCACACGGCCTTGTGAGAGCTTTAGCGGTGCGGGGGTCACGGGCGAGCGTTGTGGGTGCTCCGCCTCTGGAGCAGCGCGTGCGTGGAGGGTGGGTGCTCCGCCGAGCCATGGAACAGCTCCCCTGGGGCAGGGGCGAGCCCGCCGCCGCCGCTCCCGTCCGGGCAGGGGCGCGCACGGTCACCGCCGTGCGCCCGTCTGGCGACCGACCGCCGCTCCCCTCCTGGGCAGGGGCGCGCCGGCCGCCGCCGCTCCCTTCCGGGGGCGAGCCCGCTGCCGCCGCTTCCCTCCGGGGCAAGGCGAGCTCGGCGCCGCCGCTCCGCCTGGAATGGCACATGGGGGATAAAGAATTTAAACCAATGGCATATAAGGGATGTCTAATTTTTCAAGGCACATCAAGGGACGAGTTACATTTTTGGATGGCATATACGGAACTAGTTCAGGAAGGCAATATGATAAGCAATCTCCTCCAAACAACTAAACTTGATAGTACAGTACTCCCTCTGTTCCAAAATAGATGACGTTATGGGATGCGTGCCGGTCAAACTTTCTCAACTTTGACTAGATTTGTAGAAAAAACGTGCAACATTTTTATCTCCAAATAAATTTGTTAAAAAACTAGACTTAAAGATCTTTCCAATGATATTAATTTTAGCATAAATATTTATATATTTTAATATATAATTGCCGGTATTTTGAAAATGTTGACTTCTCGGGGAGAGAGAGAATGACATCTATTTTGGAACGGAGGGAGTACATGGCAAGCAAGCAAGCCGCCAAGCTCTCATGCGTCTTGTGCAGGTGCATTAATGATTGTTTTCTTTTGTTCAGATCAGATATGAAGTTTGCAAGCTAGCTAGGGTCAGCCACACATACGGTCCTTTTTCATTATCAGCATGCGCAGTGCAGGTGTATAGGCGTGTAGTATTATCTACTGTAAGACCTTTAATTTATCAGTACTGCTGTTGTGCAGGCTCATTGTTCTTTGAGATCAGATAGATAATGGGCTTGCAAGCTAGATGTATATGGTTAGGTAAGGTTTGTTCTACGGAGGAGTTGACATTCCTGGCATGTCGACCCGGCTGGCAGCTGGCAGATGTTTCTTTTTAGCAGCATGCTGTGCAGGTGCAGGATTTATATTGTGCTTAACTTGATGTGTGATTGTAAGGTGCGCAGGTGCAGGAGCAGGAGTTATAGTGCTTTTCTCCCTTCAGCAGTATGGTAAGAGACATTCGTGCAGAAGCGTAGAGACATCCAATCCAAGCAATACTCGTTCAGTTAATTGGTCATATGATCCAAATTCCAAGCAGGTGTCTTCGTGTCAAATGTTAGCTCGGTCTGGTCACATGATCTCTGCTAAATCTCCTTGCAGTCTGGTCGTACCAAGATTCCGCATTTCCCATCAGAGAAAATGGGAAAAGTTTCCATCGTATGGTGTCTTGGTTGATGCCGAGTATAATAAGAAGAGAGCAATTCTCTTCAAAAACCTGCAAGTGAGCATAGGGACTTTCATCTTTCGTTCCACCGAAAGACTGTGCATGAACCATGGCAACGAGACTGGGACGGATCTCGAATCCATGAGGTGGTATGGGGTGGCAAGATGAAGGCGGTTCCAAATACTCGCTAGATGGAACCGTCGGATAACTAGGAGAAGACTCCATGTGGTAGATGATTATGGGGGTAAAGTGTACGGCTAAAAAGATCCTACACTAGTGTTGTAACCGTTCCCCAGCAACGGCGCCAGAAAAGCTTGTTGGCACTCCTTAGCCTAACTAAATCCGCAAGCGCATGGAGTACGATGTAGCCTTTCACCAGGAGAGTAAGAACCTGGATATCGAATCCAAGGAACGGTAGACGCGACTAGCCTAGAACTTTTCTAACCGGACCCACCAGGGAGCACAAGGTAAGCGGGTAGAGAGCTTGACTTTAGTTAGCTACATGTTACCCCAGACAAACTATCTATATCTAATCTGATCTGCTTCGACGGCTAGAACGGGAAGAACTCAGAACGGGATGAGAGAGGGGTTCTTCCGGGCTCAACACTACTGTTATGAGTACACCCGAACGTGGTGGAGTACAAAGGACGGACAGGACTGTCACCACCTGCCGCCTACCACTGCAGTTCCGTGGGGTGCAACACAACCTGAGGTGGCTAGCCAGCACAGGCACCACGCCTAAGCTTTCATCCGTTGACAGTCCACCCAACGCGAAGGGCTATAGAGGAAACCCTAAACAAGAGTCGCTGTCACTCGCGCAGACTCAGGTACCCGCAGATCAAATAAATAAGATAACTTGCTGAAAAGTAAGTTGTAAACTAGCGAGGTACTAAAGGCAAGAGACCGAGGACTTACTGAAGATAACTCTTGATTATATTCCTCGGGGGCGGAAATGTTGAGACAAGACCGAGGAAGAAATCCCGGACTCTCTCTACAAAGCTCGGCTGTCACCCGAGCAACTCACCCACTCTCTCCCTACTCTAACCCTAAAGATGAGAGTAAAATCACTAAGCTACTCTTCTCTCCTTTGGATGGTGTCTCTTGAATGGGGGTGAAGGGTGCCTTTTATAGCCTCCCAAGGGTAGAAGCCGGCGTAGTTGTCACGCACACCTCCTGCTTAGCATCCACGTGAAGGGGGAAGCGTGGATGTCACGGTGGTAGGCCGGTCGGCCTCATCTAGGCCGGCCGGCCTCGCCCTGGTGCCATGTGGCACCGACCTTTGCAGGGACGGCCTGGATGATGTCCTGAAGTCGGTAGTTGTTGCGTTCGGTTAAAGCTGTCCAAGAATCCTAGGTTGTGGGCCCTTCAATCCATGCTAATCCCACTCTAGGCCTTCCGGGTCTTTTGATCAAACCGACATCAAATCCACGGCTCTTGTTCATCCTTGATAAGTTTGTAACCTTGTGGATCAATGACATGGCCAGAAGATGGGGAAGGGGGCCGGTCGGCCTAGCCTAGGCCGGCCGGCCTGCCCTATGCCCAATTTGCTTCATCTTTTGCTTGATTGCTCCTGCACTCACAAATTATACAAAACTTGTGGAACTTATTAGAAATAACCAATTTTACTTTGTTGTGAGCAAGATGAGCCTAAAATATGACGGAATGTTTGTGGCGAAATCGTATCGTAACGACCATGAACATTCATGCAAGGCCCGCAACAACAGTTTGGGCCACTACCACCGCCGCAGGCGCCGGCACCACCACCGCATCTGATTCTGCCACTCCACCCTTTTGCTTCCCTGGGCGCCTCAGTGCTTTGCTTTGGCTTCATCAATGCTTTCCCTCTGCCGCGCATGCCTCCTCTTCCACTGCTGCTCCACCTGCCTAACGAGCTGCCTCCGGCACCACGAGTTTGCCAGACAACTCCAATGCTGCTTCTGTCCTGGGGTGATACAGCTGCGCCATCCCCCCACACCAGCTCTCTGAACCTTCAGCAGGCAGATGGATCCCCACGCACAGTCACTGAAACAAGCGCCGCTCCACTACAGCACCGCAAGCTGAAGGCAGTGCACAAGATCCAGGCGGGGACCAGGAACAGTGAGCGCATTGCAGCAAGGGACAAGGGGAAGTTCGTGCGTCCTGCTGACAAGGCTACCTAGCTCAAAGCTCTCAAGAACAGCCTCGCTCTGTGCTCCAAATCTGTCCAGACACACGTTACCAAGAAGCAACTGATGAAGAAGACAAAGAAGCCGATTGCGGCGGCAGATCTTCTCAAGCTCTCCGGTGCAGTTGGCCTGGGGGCGCCACCGCAAAGGCGCTAGACAAGGTGTTGTCTCTGGGGACGCTGCTGGACATGCTCTGGACCTGGCGCTGACCGTGAAGAATGATTGAACTCAGGTTGTTTCATGTGTCGTTCGAGTTGGGCCGGTTGACTAGCAACGGCGCGTCGTCTGTTTCCTTTCTGTCTCGTATCCTGTGGAACTCGTGGAAGCCGTTTTTCTGTTGTCGTGTGTCTGTTATCCTGTGGAACCTTTTTAGCTCGCTCTTGATGCGTCGTGACGGTGCCTCACGCCAGCGTGATGCATCAAGCCTCCTTGGTCTGTCAAGGATGTATCGGGCATTCAAGCACGTTTGCACTAGCTGTAATTCGGTGCTGATTTTCCCCTTATGAATGCAAACACCATTCCCTACTCTCTCTCTTGTCCTGGAACGTTCGCGGTTTGGGGGACGCCGACAAATGCAAAACTGTGCGCGATGCTATTTGCTCTACCAAGCCAGATATCGCTTGCATCCAGGAATCCAAGTTGGGCTCTACTCCCTACTCCAAAGCTCGCTCTTTCCTCCCCCGTTTCTCACGGACTTCTCTAGTCTCTAATGCGCTGGGCTCCAGCAGGTGGTTTAGTTATTGCCTGGAATGAACGCTCCCTTGCCTTAACCTCTGTGGAGGCCAGGCCGCGTTTGCTAACCTCCCACTTCGTCTCCACTGCTTCTGACTACTCTTTCACGGTCACTAATGTGTATGCTCCGGCGGATCACCGTGATTTGCTGGCTTTCCTTGAAGAAATTGCCGATCTAGCTACCACGATCCCCAGAAATTGGATCCTTGCAGGGATTTCAACCTAACTAGAGGAGCAGAAGACAACAGCAACGACGCAGTTCACCAACCGCTCGCCGATGCGTTCAACGACGCGATCAACTCTCTTGGCCTTGTTGACATCCCCCTTCTTGACCGCCTCTTCACCTGGTCCAACCATCGCACCAACCCAACTCTTGCCCGTCTAGATCGTGTCTTCTTCAACTTGGGCATGAGCACTACTTTCCCCAACTCCTGCCTCTCCTCACTCCCCAAACCCACATCCGACCACACCCCCATCCTCCTCCGATTCTCCACCTCCATACCAAAACCGAACTTGTTCCGTTTCGAGAACGCTTGGCTAAAAGACAACAACTTCCTCCACCATATCCTTCCTGCTTGGCATGGCAACTTCGCTCCTGATGCTGCTGGCTCGCTTGTCGGTTCGCTCAAAGCAGTTCGTCGCGCTTCGAAGGTATGGGCGCGGGGTAAGCGCGCAACTCCCACCCTCCAATCCAATTGCAAGTTTGTCATATACATGTTTGATGTGCTTGAGGAAGGTCGTTGTCTCTCTCCAGGTGAACAAGTTCTACGCCACGAGTGTCGTGAAAGACTTGCGCTGGCGGTGCGGGAACAAGCGGCTTACTGGAAGCAGCGCGGGAAGTGCAAGGCCATCCGTGAGGGTGATGCAAACACGCAGTATTTTCACGCCCGTGCTAGCCAACGCCTGCACCGAAACAACATCAGAGTGCTGGAGGTGGATGGAGTGCAAGTGTCGTCTCACGATGCGAAAGCTCAAGCTCTGACAGACCACCTACGCTCCTTGCTTGCTGAGGCACCGTGCTCCATCAATGGTATCAACTTCGTGCAGATGTATGAGGGCACCAGAGTGTCTTGACCTGAGGCATTGGTGGTGCCATTCACTGAAGAAGAGGCAAGCAGGGCGGTGCGTTCCATGAACCGCAATAGCTCGCCTGGACCCGATGGCTTTGGCCCTGGCTTCTACGCTGTTGCGTGGCCCACCGTGTCACCGTCTGTGATGCGGCTAGCTGAGGCATTCCACGAGGGCTGTGCAGAGTTGGAACGCCTGAATCGCGCCTATGTGGTGATGATCCCCAAGCATCCCATGGCGGTCAAGGTGGGCGACTACCGACCAATATGCTTGCAGAATTGCTCGCTGAAGATCGTGGCAAAAATGCTCACCAGCAGGCTACAACTGGAAATCCCCCAAGCTTATTGACGTGGATCAAACGGGGTTCATCCGTGGACGGTCAATGTCGGAGAACTTTGTGTACGCGATGGAGCTCGTGCAGTGCTGCAACAAACGGCGGCTACCAACCTTAGTGCTGAAGCTGGACTTCGCCAAAGCCTTCGACTCTGTCAGCTGGGCAAGCTTGCAAGCAATCATGATGGCGAGAGGCTTCCCTGAAACATGGTGCAACTGGATCACAGCGCTCCTCACCACATCAAAAATGGCAGTCTTGGTAAACGGTTCTCCAGGCCCGTGGTTCGGCTGTGGGCGTGGACTACGACAGGGCGATCCCCTGTCGCCCTACCTGTTCTTGCTCGTTGCTGATGTCTTACAGCAGATGATCAAGGGTACACCAGGGATCAGACACCCAGCGGCTGATGGCACCTCCTGCCCAGTACTCCAGTATGCGGACGACACGCTGATCGTGGTGCGTGTGGAGCCAACTGACCCAGCTCTCCTCAAGACAGTTCTGGATTCCTTCTCAGCTGCGACAGGGCTTAAGATCAACTATAACAAAAGCACTATTGTGCCCATGCACACCCCACAAGGAACTGTGGACACCCTGCAGACCATCCTCAGATGCCAATTGGGGACCTTCCCTCAAACTTACCTTGGACTCCCACTCTCTAGCGAGAAGCTGCGCCTATCTGCTTTCGCTCCTCTGATCGCCAAGGTGGATCGATACTTGAGTGGATGGAAAGCATCTCTGCTCAACCAAATCGGACGAGCAGTCCTCCTCGACACGGTCATTGACAGCCAGCTCATCCATGCCATGTCCGTGATGCTGTTGCCGCAAGGGACAATAGACTCTATGGACCGCCGACGACGCGCCTTCCTCTGGTCAGGGGAAGAACGAGTACATGGATCGCAATGCCTGGTCGCGTGGGAACAGGCGTGTCAGCTAAGGGTGCAGGGGGGCTCGGCATCAAAAACCTTGCCACACACAACAAGTGCCTGCTGCTCAAGCTCCTACACCGCCTGCACAAACCCGGTGAGTCGGCATGGGCAAAATGGGTTAGAGATCGCATGGACCTTGTCACAATGGACAGCGAGATGATCGGACAGCACTGGAAAGATCTCGCAGAACTACAGCCTCTCTACCAAGCAGTGACTGTGAGCAAAGTGCAGAATGGGGAAACAACCAGCTTCTGGTACGGTCTGACCAGTGGCTCTCAAAAGGTCGTCTGAAGGATCAATTTCCTCTCCTATACAGCCACAACACGTGGGAACACATCCCCCTGGCACGGGTTGTGGAAGATGGGATCGAGAGCATCCTGGAACGCCGAGTCACCCCGGCGGCGTCAAGGGAACTGGAGCAAGTCAGAGCAATGCTAGGATGTGTTTCTCTGTCCCCGGGCGATGATGATCACACATCACCGCGAGCTGCCCAAGATGGAGTCCTCCGGGCTGGGCCGGTTTACAAGCTGCTGATGACAACCGTAGGATCGCCACCATCGCAGTTCGCCGATTTTGTCTGGAATAACAGAGCGCCGCCACGCGTGAAGTTCTTTGCGTGGATTCTTGTGCGAGGACGCCTGCAATGCCGCGCAAACTTGGTCAAGAAACATGTCATCGACTCTGGTATGTGCCCCCTATGCTCCCACCCAAGTGAAGACTGTGACCACATCATCTTCGACTGCCCGTTCGCCGTTCAAGTCTGGGCAGCGTTGCTGGTAAACACCGACGGCTGCCGAGTGGCCAATCTGTGGAACGTGCAACGCCCACCATGTCTGCCGGCTAAACACTTCGAGAGCTTTGTTCTGCTGATCTGCTGGCACCTATGGAAACACCGAAACTCAGTGGTCTTCGATGGCGCACCCCCCTCCCACCGTGCTTTTTGGACTGCCTGCAAGCTAGATGCTAACCTTTGGAGACAGCGTATTCGCTGGAGTGACTGCTCAGTAGTGAGTGACTGGTGTAATCTCTTGTCATCCATGTAGTACACCGCAATGTATTTACCTCCCCCCCCCCCCCCCCCCCCCCCCCTCAAACTGTGAAACTATGATTGTAAGATCCTTGGCTGCTTCTAAGCCCTAATGAAAAATCAGGTGGGGACGCTCCCCCCGTTGACCCTGAAAAAAAAAGCTACTGAATGCTAGTGCTGCAAAGCTATGAGCATCTGATCACTTGCGTGCTAATTTTTTGAGATTTCTTTATTTGCCTCATTGCATCTGAAGTTCAGAATATTACTAAGCCTGCCGTGTAATGTTTCCCCATATTGCTGTTGTTTAAATACTTCTCACTGATTACTCATGTAAAGCAAGCACGGGCTGCACATGGATTTATTTCAACTGAAAGGCTTACAGAACATATACAGTGCAAGTTATAATTTGCCGCAGAAAAGTATAAAGCCTATACTCTTAATCCTGGGTGGAATAGCGCTCTTCCGAGTGCAGCTGCCCTGACTGAATGAACAAGCATGTTGCAACCACTAAGTAGATTGTGCTCTAAACTTCATCAGCACACGGCCAATTCTATGCACTAATCAGTCGGCATCTCTTGTGAATGACGCCGGGTGAACAATATATGGTATGAGCTGTTGTTTTCAGTGCTAATTCACATATTGCACTTCTTTATTAACTACAGGCAAAGTGTTAGACCTAAAACTCAGTGACCGAACTGCCCATATTGAATTAATACGTACAGAGGATGTGACTGCCTGGTACCCTCTACTCCATGCCGCCGTGGACACATAGGAGACACGGCCCGAATGACTTTCCTTTTGTCCATCTACCCCTGCACTTGCTGCCAACAATCCACACGTACTGATGAACTCTAATTGATGCCTGGCCCTGTGCTCTTTTGAAGCTATGTCACGTTGTCACTGCAGCTTGGCTAATTTAACAACTAACCTAATCGACCAGAACCTCATCAAAGAACAGAGATTCACCACTGCCTCTTCCATATTACTGCATGCCTCCACTGAACTAATTGGCTCCAAGAAAAGCCGGCCAAGAAAGGTCTTGCTTTTGTTAAATATTTCTTGGTACTAAAGGTATAACAATATTTCAGTATATTTTACATATTCTATTTAAATCATGGAAAGCTATTTTCCTTGCGAAGACCTATGGAGTGGTCGGAACAGCAGAGACCAAGTGAGGTGAACATGATGTTCTTCGAGTTTCTATAGTTTCTTTACACGTGATGGTCCTGGTTTCATAATATCATGTTGTGTGATGGGTATGCTGCACTGCACAATTCAGTGTAGTTTGTTCCATATAAGTCAAAAATAAATAAAAAAACTGGACAACGACATAATATTACCAGGCATACAAAATGGATATATTATTGCTCTATAATAGCTATGTTATGTTGAGGCTATGTTGAACAAAATTTAATTATTATGTACAAGCTCAAAAACGAGCACTATGAGAATTTCCTGTATGCTATGTTTATGCTTGCTTCAAAGAACATGCTGTTAAGATCAATTTGTTCGTGATCAGTGTATCACACTCATAGCAACGTGCGGGGCACTCACCTAGTAGATAAAAAAAAGATGAAATGTCTATAATGCTCCCTTTTTCGTCCTCTTTTTCTTTTCCTCTTACTCTTTCCCCCTCTTTCTTTCCCTTCTCTCTATTTCTTTTCCATTCTTATAACATTATGTGCCTCTTAAATTACTAGCCCATGCAAGCACTGATGGACTTGTTAAGTCCATTTTCCAATTATCTCAAATAATAATATGAAAGGAAAAACAGTAATTCGTTTCCTGCTGCTGGCATACCATGAACAAACGTTGCAGAGCGGAGAAAATACTAAATGGAGTTACTGTGACTACGACGGGAAGCTTTTTTTGGAAAAAAGGAATATATTCGCCTGCAACCAGCATACATGCATCATGGAAAGATAGGGAGCAGAAGCAAGCGTATTCAGAAAAAAAGCATGTGGAGGAAAGCCAACGTGAGGAGGGAGAGAATAAAGATGAAACTGCAGGATTGAGCAACACTAACCATCCATAAGGAAACACATTATTCCGAGCGGGCAGGCAGCCGGATCAAACTTACTGGCGTCAGTCAGCTAGATCTCTACCTTACGGTAAATTGTTTCTGGGCATTTCTGTTGTCTCCACCTTGGTTTCCATTCCAGTGTGATTAGTTCCTTCTTCCTTGTGTGTGTTTGTACCAACAAGTTGTTCTAACAATCTTGAAATCTGGAAATCAGCTGGTCCATGGCAGGAGGCAATCCCACCATAAACTGCTCCGACCCTGCATTGAAGCAATGCTCCTCTAAGATTACATGCGATCCCCATATGGTGTCCTCATTCGGCAAGAGCATGGTAGACAAGTTGTGGCGTATGAACTCACTCCTGCTCATCAGTGCCATCCTGGCTGGCGTCATAGTCGGTACAGGCATCTATGGCCAGCGCTACCGCCACCACCGCTTCACCAGGTTCATCTTCCTTGGAGCGACGACCCTGTTCTTGCCTGTCGTCTCCACTGTTGTCTCCATGGGCGCCGGGGACAGTGACCGAGCCATGAGCAAGGGTGAATTGGTGGAAAGCATCATTTGGTTGATTGCAGATTGCCAACCAAAATTTCACTCGTTCATGGTTGTGATATGGGCATCCCTTGTTCAGATCGTCATGATCAATCAAAGTTTCGCTAGGCGCTAGGCGGATTCTAGGCGCTGACCCTTAGCCTAGCGCCTAGGCCAGCCTAGGCTAGCCTAGGCGTTCCTAGGCGTTTTTCTAGGCGTTTTGCCAATTTAGTACACAACTTATATATATTGTGTATATAGCAAAAATGCTGAATATATAGGTTACAGTAAATAAAACAGAGGGCCAATAGACATACCTGATGCCTTGGTGGCTTAGTCTTGCATATTCCTAGCTCCTACAACACATTTTGACAGCATGTAAATACTTAATACTCAATAGACAGCAAACAGTTCATAAAAAAGATGTCACTTATCTGATTCTGAAAGATTTCAGCCACCTCCCATCCATGAGCAGACCATATCAGCAGCATCTAATTATAAATTTTGAAGCACAAACAGCAGTACAAGTGCACAACACAATTTATAAATAAAGGACATCATCATAGTTCTTAGTTCTCACAAGTCTCAAAAGAAGACACACACATCACAGACATAGCAGTTCATAAGATAAGACCATGACATGGTACAAAAGGCTTCACTACCATCCGTATTTCTTCTTCAAGAATCATCCTCGTCGTCATCAAACTCTTCTTCTTCAGACTCAAACTCTTCTCCTTCATAGAGGTCCCGCAATCTTGCACTTCTACGTGGCTGAAGTTGTTCTTCTGCTCCCACTGCCTCTCCAATAACATTCCAAGGTATCCCTGTACCTTCCATCTCATCTTCTTCATCTCTAAAGACAACTAATGCACAATCATCTCCACCCTCTTGGAGAAAACCTTGAGCTTCAGTTGTATCACTAGACAATAGAACATCACTGATTTTCTTTGACTTGATTTTTTCTCTCTTATTAAGCAGCTTGGAGTTGAATTGAATATAGACCAACTTGTTGAGGCGGGTTGTAGTAAGTCTATTCCTCTTCTTAGTGTGTATCTATAAATTAGAAATAAAAGCATTTTCAGTTCTGCAATTTAATTGTAATGCTAATGCTGCTGAAATGGTCAAAACAAAATAGGTACTAACCCCTTCAAACCCACTCCAATTTCTTTCACAACCAGAAGAGCTTGATGTCAAAGATAGGATCCTTGTAGCCATCTTTTGTAAAGCTGGTGTTTCAGTTCCATACAGCCGCCACCATGATGCTGAAATAAAAGAAAAACAACATCATTAGTTAGTGGTCACAAGAAATATAGTTTTAGATGAAAACAACAACAACCAGCTAGTACCTCTACCTGGGTTGTAATCAAAGTTTTGAAAAGTCCTTGCAAGCTTCTTGTTAAATGATCCTTCTCTATTCTGAATTTTTTTTAGTTCAATGTTGGCAGCCTGATCTTGCTTGTCCTCATCATGATAATAAAATTGCTCAACACAAGATATAAACCCTTCTGTTATTGTGGGCTCATCAAAGATGGATGGGTTACTATAACTATAGTGTGGATTCAACAAATAAGCTGTCAGATGCAATGGAGAATCAAGTCTTCCTTTCATCTTCTTGTCAACAACAGCAATTACCTCCTTGAACCGGGGCTCACTATTGCCAAAGGCCTCTTTGATCTCTCTCTTTGCCTTTAGTAGTTCTCCATAAACAAAACCCATTGATGGCTTCACATCCCCATCAACCAAACGAAGGAGTTTGACCAATGGCTCAAAAACAGACAATGTCATATTCACATCTCTCCAAAAGAGCACAGAACAACATGCTAGACAGGGAGGAACAGAGGAAAAATTGACTGGGGAAGAGAAGCAGGGGAGGGGACAGGAAGAGGAGCAGGGAAGGGAGCAGCCGCGGGGAAGGGGAGAGGAACAGGGGAAGGGAGCAGCCGGCGGGGGAGGGGAGAGGAGCAGGGGAAGGGAGCAGCCGGCGGGGGAGGGGAGAGGAGCAGAGGAGGGGACTGACCTTGGGGCGGGGAGCGGTGCGCCGGCGGGGATTGCTGGCGGGGAATGGGAAGACGGCGACGCGGCGGCCGCAGGACCTCCGGAGAGGTGAAGACCGGCGGCGAGGAAGTCTCCCTGCGGGAGGATCTCGTCCGGCGGGAGGAGCGCGTCTGGCCGGAGGATCTCGTCCGGCGGGAGGATCTCGTCCGGCGGGAGGAGCGCGTCTGGCCGGTGGAGCTCGTCCGGCGGGAGGAGAAAATGGCAGGCGGGAAGTGCCTCCTCTCCCTCTTATCCTTCCCGCCTGGCGCTTGTTTTCGCGCCGCCGAATCCATCCCCCCGCGCGCGCCGTGGCTTCCACATCCACGCTGAAAAATTTCGCATCGCGATCTCCGCCCTCGCCTCGGCTCCGCCTAGCTCGCCTCCGCGCCGCCTGGTCGCCGTCTAGTCGCCGCCTAGCGCCGCCTAGCGTCGCCTAGATCCGCCTAGCGCCCAGATGGCCGCCTACCCCCATAGTCGAGGCGAGGACCCTCCGCCCAGCGACTAGTCGCGCCTAGGCGCGCCTTAGTCGTCGCCTAGCGCAACTTTGTGATCAATACCAGTGCCGTAGTTGCTGTCGATGATAGAGAAGGCGGAAGCATAGGTCCTCCATTTGAGCTGCTTGTTCAGGGGATCTGGATCTGTTACCTTGGTGTCAACTATATCATTCTCGCCAGTGGCGGCACATTTGACGGCGTTGACCTGATTATTATTGCCCTTGAAGTGGTACCTTTTGTTCTCACATGTTCTAAAATGGTATTCAAATATTATGCATTTGAAAAGGCACGGCAGTCCTTTGCTCTCGGACGCAATCCCCATCTTGTTTCTAGGTACATGAAGCAACAACCTTTACGAGAAAGAAGTGGCCATGGTGAAGCAATGGTAGCTGATGATGCACCTCCCCGGCTGCTGGTTATGGGAGAAGAGAAAAGACACGTGGAGAAGCAGCCTCTTGGGTATGTGTTCAAGGATGACTCATGGACAACTTCGCATAACAACGGCCTAGTGACTATTGACCGAGTTTGGAGGTTGGATGACATGCTTCTAGCATCAACGGTACTAAAACCACAAAAAGACCTATGCTTGTCATTTGCATTGTTCAAGTTGTTGCGGTGTCGGTTTGCAGGGTACAAGGTCATGAACAATGCTGGCTCCAAGGGCGCCTTCAGTTTTTTCTGGAGCTTGTTGCTGAAGGATGATGAACATGATCGGATCTTTTTGGTTATTTCGGATGAGCTTTCTTTCCTTCATGATTACTACTATTCATCGCTCCTGATCTCCTACTCAAAGTGTTGGTTGCCCATTGTGGGCATCTTCATCTCACTATTGAGCATGGCTTACTGTTGTGCATCGATAATCATAGCATCGTATTGGGGACCATTCCTGATTGATCCATCAGCACCTCAGTTTGACTGCATTACTTTTTGCATACGAGAACAACTGGCAAGCGACACCATGCATAAAGAATATGGGAGCTGGTACTTCGATCTTGTGCCAGTAATTTTGCTTTTGGTGTTAGTCATGCTGGCTGAGGTGAGGGACATAGCTTCCTACATCTGCTCCAACTGGACTAAAGTCGCCCTAACCTGCCACCTTGTAAATAACTGTGCCTCTTCACGGCACTCACTTATGAAGAAGAAATGGATTGGCATTTTGTTGCGCTGCAGATGCAAGCTCGTGAAGCATTGGGATGAGAAAATAGGCCAGTGCAATATACTGGAGATTCGCCCGAGAATAACCCTGCCTGTACTTCTCAGGCGTCTCCTCCGTTTGCCGGACCAGAAGAAGAAGGTCAAGGTGCAAGAAGCGGTGAAGGTTTGCATCATGGAAGTTGTAAGAAGTAGACATGGATGCCTGAGCAATGGCACAGCATGTCTCCGCCGTCTGGGCCAAGTTGGTGAAAGACTCCTTTGGGCTTGCAACAACAAGAGTACATCTTGTACCATGCTTACATGGCACATCGCCACAAGCATCCTCGAGATCAGGTACTCACACCTGCATGATCAAGAACAAGGTTCCTCTTCTTCACCATTTCCAAACACGAACTATAAGGTCGCTGCCACTCACCTATCACGGTACTGTGCATACCTTGTGACATGGTGCCCTGAGTTACTCCCTGACGACAAAGCATGGAGCAGTAGCCAGTACTGAGGATGTCAAGAAAGATGTTGAGCGTGTACTTGCCTGCTGCAGTACAGCAGGAAACTCATTGACACCAGGAAGCCAAATGCCAACAGCTGATCGAAGTGCTGAGTGCAGAGGCGAAGCATGAAGTGCTCAAGGAAGGTGCTAGGCTTGGAAAGCAGTTGTTGGAGCTGATGGTCGAAGGTGAGGATACGGCGTGGAAGTTACTGGCTGAATTTTGGTCGGAGATGATCCTGTATGTCGCGCCATCTGACAACCTCAAAGTTCACTCGGAGGCCATCGCCAGGGGTGGCGAGCTGATAACTCTGCTCTGGGTGTTGCTCTTCCATGCCGGTATCGTCAGCAGACCAGGTGAGGATGATGGTGTTCCTGCTACTTCTGCTGGTGTGGTTTAACAGAATCTCTGTTTGGAACTACTGTTTCCTTCTTGTTTGGGATTCTTGTCTGCACTTGTTTCTGTATGTTGAGTTCATTCCAAATTTGATTACTTGTTGCGACTTTGTGATTGTTGTATCTCAATCTGAGTATCAATTGTAACAAGTCTAGTTTGAGGTCCTATAATATTATCAATTCAGTATTCACTACTTCAGATGTGATCAATCTGTACGTTTTTAATTTGGTATGATGTTGATCAATAGCTAGTATTGAAGATTAATCTTCGATGATGATAATTTCCCCTAGAATTTATGGCTGCATGGACCTTCAAATGGGCCAACCAGCCCGTTTAATCTCTTTCCTCACCAGCCCCAGCCAAGCAGATGATATTTTTGTCATCCAAGTGTCCCAAAGCCCAAAATAGCCTCAAAGCCCACAACCCATCGGTCTTCAACACCAATCGAATGCTACAGACAATTCTCAACGGAGTATACACATCTCAACATTTGCTTCTCCATGACGTTTTGAGTACCCTTCTGCTTCATCCTGAGCACCGAGAATCCATTCTGAAGTCCAAACTCCCGTCAATTGTGCAAAGAGCTTGTTCGGTTGACTGACGCCAAGAAAATTAGAGAAAATATATCTATTGGCTAGCTTTTTGCATGGGACGCAACCATTCAAAAATTAAATGAACTGCAAACCGATGAAAGAAAAAGCACGCCATGTAATGGCGTGGCAGCAAAATAAAATAAAGATCGAAATCCAATAGAAGAAGGAAAGAGAAACCCACATGCTAAAGTGAAGATCAAAGCACACATATGCAGCCAAAGGGTCTGAAAAGGAAAGGAGTAAAGAATGAAAGAAACAAAAAAACTAAGGAGTAAAGAATGAATGAAAGGAGTAAAGAATGAGATGCCATATTGGCTAATTTAATGACACACTCACAATATTCATAAGGAGATGGAGCAGTTTCATCGGGAGAAACTTCTGCTCGTCAGATGGCAAAAAACTAAGGTATTAAAAAGGGCGTACCCAGTGCCGTAGGCTCCCGCACGATGCGGGGTCTCGGCGTAGGTGTTTAGCGCACAACCATTCTTACACATAAATGTGCAGAGGCTGGAGCTTGAACCCTAGATCTTCCGGTCACAGGCGGTGAGGCTCTACCACTACACTAAAAAACTAAGGTATTGTTTCCTAAAAAAACTAAGGTATCTTCTTCGGTTTTTTTTCATCAGTCATGTAGAGCCCGTGCCTAGCTATTCGCAGTCGGGATCGTCGAGGTCATTGTCGGTGTTAGCATCGTCTATACGATAAAAAGAAATTGTATTTCAATCAACTATTTAATGCAAAACATCAATCAAAGGTTGAACAATTAGTTAAAAGGGTTTAGAGAGGTTGAGGGTATTTATAGGAATTTATAGGGATTTTTTCCCATAGAGATTTCCTAGTTTTTATTAAAAGGAAGGGATTTTTCCTATATTTGAAAAGGGATAGAAATTTATTCTAGGAGTTGTGGATTTGAGTCATGAAGGAATAAAAGCATGGACATGCATCCTCCGCATATAACTTTCGGCTTCATTAGGACATGCATCCTCGATATTATAGTTGCATGGTGCTGTGTCCGATGCATGGCGTTGCTAAACTACTCATCTGTGTCTAGCAAATAAGTGGGACACTGGCGTGCACGCAGATTCCCTCAGATTTCAAGAGAGCTAGCAGTATTCAAATGCGTAGTGCCCTCGGCATCAAGATTTGAGCTCGTAATGTGTTCCTTGCTCTGATTTGTAATGTTTTCCCACTGTCCACTTGGTTCATTATTAGTGGACGTACGGTTGGTGTCAGACACTGTATAGTAAAAGCTCATAAAGTTACTGATCAAAATTTATATATTTACATGTAGTGTCGTATGTGCACGCCGAGCAAGAATTTTATTTTACCCTCTCGGAGCTCAAAAGGTTCCATGTAGTTTGTCCATGGCTCCATGCAACAACAAAGGAAGACACAAGATAAGCCTGGGAAAAACTACATACTTCGTACGCGTTTGGGTAATAAAGATGCACGTGGAGGAAAGCCAACACGTGCTGGAGAGGTAATAAAGATGAAACTGCAGGATTGAACAACACTAACCATCCCTAAGGAAACACATTATTCCGAGCGGGCAGGCAGCCGGATCGACCTGGCGTCAGTCTCAGCTACTAGATCTCCACCTTACGGTAATTAAATTGTTCCTGGGCATTTCTGTTTTCTGTTTAGAATTAAGCATATAATGCATGATGCCAGTAACCAGAGGATTTGTATTCACCGATTGGTTTATGTGTTGCTTGATTGTGCGACTTCTTTATGGAGTATATGCCTTGGTTTCCATTATTCCAGCAGCGTGATCAGTTCCTTGTGTTTTTTACCATTAATAACTTGCTCTAATCTTGACATCTGGAAATCAGCTGTGACCCATGGCTGGAGGGAATTCCGGCACAAACTGCTCATACGCTGCACTGCAGCAATGCTCCTCAAACATTACATGCGACGCCCATATGGTGTCCTCATTCGACAAGAGCACGGAAGAGCTGATTTGGCGTGTGAACGGACTCCTGCTGTTCAGTGCCATCCTGGCCGGAGTCATAGTCGGGATAGGCATCTATGGCCAGCGCTACCGCCACCACCGCTTTACCAGGTTTGTCTTCCTAGGAGCCACGACCCTGTTCTTGCCCATCGTCTCCACTGTTGTCTCGTCCATAGGCGCTAGGAACATTGACTCTATCATACCAGATGACATGGACGGAGATGTACTGTTCATTGCAAAGTGCGGACCAGGAATGTACTCGCTCCTGGTTGCAGTATGGGCATCCCTTGTTCAGATCATCATGGTCAATAGCAGTGCAGTAGTTGCTGTCGATGATAGAGAAGGTATAAACATAGGTCCTCCATTTGAGCTGCTTGTTCAGGGGGTCTGGACCTGTTACCTTGGCATCAGCTATTTCATTTTAATCAACGGGGGCACATTTGATACCGATAGCATAATTATTGTTTCCATCGAAGTGGCACCTTTTGCTCTCACATGTGCTAAAATGCTATTAAAATATTATGCATTTGAAAAGGCACGGCAAGTCCTTTGCTCTCGGACGCAATCCCCATCTTGTTTCTAGGTACATGAAGCAACAACCTTTACGAGAAAGAAGTAGCCATGGTGAAGCAATGGTAGCTGATGATGCACCTCCCCGGCTGCTGGTTATGGGAGAAGAGAAAAGACACGTGGAGAAGCAGCCTCTTGGGTATGTGTTCAAGGATGACTCATGGACAAGTTCGCATAACAACGGCCTGGTGACTATCGATAGAGTTTGGAGGTTGGACAGCTTGCTCCCAACATCAACACTGAAACCAGGAAAAGACTTATGCTTGTCATTTGCATTGTTCAAGTTGTTGCGGTGCCGATTTGCAAGGTACAAGGTCAGTGCTGGTTCCAAGGACACCTTCAGTTTTTTCTGGAGCTTATTGCTGAAGGATGGCGAACATGATCGGGTCTTTTTGGTTATTTCGGATGAGATTTCTTTCCTTCATGATTACTATTATTCATCCCTCCCGATCTCCTATTCAAAGTATTGGTTACCCATTGTGGGCATCTTTATCTCACTGTTGAGCATAGCTTACTGTTGTGCATTGATCACAGCAATGTTTTGGGTACTAGTCGTGAGGCCATCCGAACCTCAGTTCAATTGTGGTGTGTTTTGCATTCGACAACCACTGGTAAACGAGGGAATGGCTCGCGGTTATGGGAACTGGAACATCGATGTGGGGCTAGCGATTTTGTTTTCGGTGTTAGTCATGATGGCTGAGGTGAGGGACATAGCTTCCTACATCTGCTCCAATTGGACTAAAGTTGCCCTAATCTGCCACCTTGTAAATAACGGTGCCTCTTCGCAGCACTCACTTCTCAGGAAGAAATGGATTGGCTTTCTGTTGCATTGCAGATGCAAGCTGATGAAGCATTGGAATGAGAAAATAGGCCAGTGCAACGTGCTGGATATTCGCCCGAGAACAACCCTGCCTGTACTTCTCAGGCGTCTCCTCCGTTTTCCGGACCAGAAAAGGAAGGTCAAAGTGCAAGAAACGGTGAAGATTTGCATCATGGAAGTTGTAAGAAGAAGTAGACATGGACGCCTGAGCAATGGCACAACTTGTCTCCGCCGTCGCGGCCAAGTTGGTGAAATGTTCTTATGGGCTTGCAACAACAAGAGTACATCTTGTACCATGCTTACATGGCACATCGCCACAAGCATCCTCGAGGTCAGGTACCCACACCTGCATGATCGAGAACAAGGTTCCTCTTCTTCACCAATTCCAAACACGAACTATAAGGTCGCTGCCACTCACCTATCACGGTACTGTGCATACCTTGTGACATGGTGCCCTGAGTTACTCCCTGACGACAAAGCATGGAGCAGTAGCCAGTACGAGGATGTCAAGAAAGATGTTGAGCGTGTACTTGCCGGCTGCAATACAGCAGGAAACTCATTGACACCAGAAGCCAAATGCCAACAGGTGATCGAAGTTCTGAGTGCAGAGGCGAAGCATGAAGTGCTCAAGGAAGGTGCTAGGCTTGGAAAGCAGTTGTTGGAGCTGATGGTCGAAGGTGAGGATACGGCGTGGAAGTTACTAGCTGAATTTTGGTCGGAGATGATCTTGTATGTCGCGCCATCTGACAACCTCGAAGGTCACTCGGAGGCCATCGCTAGGGGTGGCGAGCTGATAACTCTGCTCTGGGTGTTGCTCTTCCATGCTGGGATCGTCAGTAGGCCAGGTGATGAGGACTACAGCGTTCCTGCTGCTTCTGCTGATGTAGTTTAATAGATTCTCCTCTGTTTGGAGCTACTGTTTCATCCTTGTTACGGATTCTTGGTCGTGGTGCATTGTCTGCACTTGTTTCTTTATCTTTTATGTATTTCAAATGCCAGAATTGGTTAAATTGTTGGCTTGTTGCGAGTTGTGACTATCTCAATCTGAGTACCAATTGTAATAACTAATATTTTCAAAATTCGGTTTTCATACTTCAGATGTAATGTTAGCTTCTCTCCACTTACTGTAGGGATAAATGAAGAGCTAGTATTGAGGATTAATCTTTGATGGTGATCATTGCCCGCAGAATTCATTTATTGTTGTGAAGAGCTAGTCTCTTCTTCAATTGGGCCAACCAGCTCATCTCTTCCCTCACAGCCCACCGGCCGCCCATTGGCCTTCAACCTCCCTCTACTTTTGCCGTTTTCGGCTGTGAGCATGCAACACCGAAAGCTGCAAAACAAACCTCAACAGAGTATAGGATAATAGCACACCTCAACATATGCTTCTCCTGACGAATAACCTTATGCTTCATTTATCCCTACAAGCAGCTTGGTGAACCCACATCCTGAGCACCGAAAACCCGTTCCAAAGTCCAAAATCATCGTCAATTGTGCAAAGAGCTTGTTTCAATTGACTGACGCCAAGAAAATGCGAGAAAATATATCTATGTGGCTAGCTTATTGTATGGCACGCAACCATTCAAAAATTAAATTGACTGAGAAATAAACCAATGAAAAAAGAGCGCCATGCACTGGAAAGGCAGGAAAATAAAAGAAAAAGATTGAAATCAAAGAGAAAAAGAAAAGAGAAACCCATAGCATGAAGATCATAGCACGCAGATGGGGCCAAAGGGTCTGAAAAAGATAAGGAAACTGCGTGGTGGGATGATAACCCCCTCAGTCCCTCACAGTCACAGGCCGCCCACACCCCTAGGTGGCGATGGCAGTTCGTCTCTCTCAGGTCTCAGCTCTGCGAAAGATAACTACTTTTGTATGGTACTATTAGCTGCTTTGTTTCTTTCATTCTTTATTCTTTTTTAAAGACCACGAGAACAGCTGGCTGCTGTATTTTTTATGAAGCAAATTAAAGTTATTGCCTAATTTACATGGAGTGTACAACACAAAACTGAATGAGGACAGAGGTACAGCCTTTGGTGCTTTTCTGCTTCCGGCTTTGCGCTTTGTGGTGACATCAGCATGAGCTTATCGACTTTCTGTCTCATGCGATTCATTGCTTGCATGCTGCTTATTTTTTAGAGCATCTTGTTAAAAAGCAAACTCTCAAAATACTGGTTTTAGGATCTTGTTAAAAATTATTGGGAGCCTCTCCTCCAACAGTTCCTAAAAATTGATTTGCAAAACAAATTTAATTTCTCCCACGTCATTTTTTTGTGGGTCCAGCACAAGATTTTTTTTTTTCAACGAGAAATTACCTATCCGCTCGCGAAGCTTGCCGAGATTCCATCAACCCAAAAAAAATCGCTTCACCAAGATCATGCTCAAGGACGTCATGGCGATTTAGATCTTCGACTAGACAAAGGAAAAACGACGCCGCCTAGCTATTGATCGGTGCCATGGCCAGTGGTCACGAACTCACGAATTCATGTTTGCAAGTAGAAATTGGCAGCCAGCTACGAACAGCCGCACCCGCGAGAGACCAAAGCGGCATGTCCCAGGCCTATAGGCCAGGGCCCATCAGTAGCACAAGCGTGCGTTCAAAGCGAGCTCCAGGAAAAAAAAAGAATTTTTTTATAACAAAAATCAGGAATGGGAGTTGTACTCTCCGGCGCAAATATAACTCCAGAGACCAGAGGTTGGCACGATTGGGAGTGACAAAAAAAAAATAGCAACCGGTTTGGGCATGGTTGGAACCGTAATTTTCTCATGTATTCTCAAAACTGAATTTTAGCAATGTATTTTGTGTTAGAGAATTGTGTACTTTCGGTGTTATTTTAATTTCAAAATTAAACATAGTATTGAGCAATATACTCATGATTAAAAAGAGTGATAGCAGATATGTGCACGTGTTCATATTTAACACATATTTAAATAAGAACACAAATAACAAAATTAAGAGGCACTAGAAGAGAATGAGGCATCCGCGGACGACATAAACAGGGGACATTTTTGGACCCGGTGTTAATGGAGTATTAGCACCGGGTCCAACGGCTAGCAGCCGCGCGCGGCGCGCGTCGGTCGGGGGGGGGGGGGGGGGGGGGGACCTTTAGCACCGGTTGCAGGTTGCAGCCAGCAACCGGTGCTAAATCTCGAGGCACATTTAGCACCGGTTCCTGCAAGGAACCGGTGCTAAATGCCCGAAGTTAGCACCGGTTGCAGCTAGCAACCGGTGCTAAATATCTAGCTATATATACACATCGTCCTCCCCACGCCCGAGACAGCATGTAACACACTCAAAATTAAGTAGAAATTAATTAGGATTTATTTAGTTAATCCTTAGATTTATTAGAGTAATTATAGAGTTACAAGAATAAATAAGGACAATAAATTATAAATAACTATGGGAAAATAAAAGGGATGTTCTTAACTCGAGTGCTCGACTGAGACGGAAATGAATCTCTAAAACCCCAGAACAAGATTAGAGAAGTTTTGGTTTGAATTCGAAATCAATTTCCTTTTAAAACCCCTTTCAAATAAATAGGAAAATGATTTAAACGTCCATTGGGCCGAAACCTCAATTCTGGCCCACCCATTTCTCGCAGCCCAGCTTCAAAGTTTGGTATCCCTCCCCCAACTCCCGGCCTCACCCGCTCTCCCTCCCTCTCCTTCGGCCAGGCCGAACTCCCCGCGGCCCAGTCCACCCCTTGGCCGGCCGCTCGGCCCACGCGGCGAGGCCCGTTCCCGCTCGGGGTGACGTCGGATGACGTCACCGTTCCCCTTCCTCCCCCTGCTCCTTCCTCTGCTGCACCGCCGCAAGCCACCGCCGTCGCTTGATCCACGCCCTACGGCTGCGAAGTCGTCTTGGGGTGCGCGCGTGCCGCGTGTCCTCCCCTCCGCGCTCCACCGCATCCGAAGCGCGGCGCCGGCCGAAGTCGAGGCCGTCGCCGCCGCCACCGTGACGCCATCCTCGGTGCCACGCGTCTCCGCTCCGGTACGCCCGGCGCAACGTGTCGAGCTCCGCCGGCCCCTCGCCGCCTATAAATAGGAGGCCGCCCTCCCTTTCCCCGGCGCAAGCACGAGCCGAGCTCGAGCTCTTTTTCCCCGCCACTGCCGCACTGCCGCGCGCCGCCGCCGAGCGTGCACAGCCGCGCGCTATGCGTGCTGCCGTCCCGCCGCAACATGTTGCGCCTCGCCACCCTCTGGCAGTACCGCCACCACCCCTGCAGGCGCCGCTGCCAGCGGCCGCCGCCGCCGCGCCGCTCTGCTGCATACAAGCCACGCGCGGCCGTGCCGACCACCACCCCACCTCCAGCACCACCGCCGACGCCACACTACCTTACCACTGCGCCGCGCCACCTACACTGCACCCTACCACATCGCCGCATCGCACCGTCATTCGCCACCGCACCCGGCCGCATCACCGCCTCAAGCCACGCGCGGCCGCACCACGCCTTACCCCGCGCTCCGCACCGCCGTGCGCGGTGCAAGCGCCTCGCGCCACCCCAGCGCTGCCGCGTTGCCTGCCGGCGGCGGATCCAGCCGGTCGCTGGCCCCTCTCCCCTTCCTCCCCTGCTCAATGGAGAAAAGAGCAGAGGAGTAGACGGGAGGGGAAGAAAGCCGGGCGGCCATACGCCGTCCCCCTCCCCCGGCCGCTGCTAGGTGGGCCCAAGCCGACGCCGTCAACTACGCTGACGCCGTCTCCTCTCCTTCCACCCACTGACCGGTGGGTCCCGCGTGACGCCACCGAACGGCCGTCCCCGTCCCACCTGACGGCCGTTGGCCGTTCCACCGCACGGACACGGTCTACATGGACCGTGAGGTTCCACCCTTTGTCCACCGCGCCCACGATGCCGGCCCATGGAACAGTACCGAGGCGGACCCCACACCCCTACGTCAGCCGGCACTAAACTGCTACGTGCACCCTGGTAATTGTACACGAACTTTTAGTTAGAGCCCTTCCCCACTTCCATAAATTTCCCAAAAATACCCAAAAATCCTAGAAATATTTCTAAGCCTGTTAGTGTCATCTAATCCTTTTTAGCACATCATTAGAGCCTAAATCTAATTAGGCTAAGTTCTAGCCTATAGAAGGCCGCCATTAGTGTACCCAGAAAATTCCCCTTTCCCTGTCCTAGCCCGATAAATCCCTAGAAAATTCCCATAAATATTAGGGATTATTCTAAGCATTTCCATATGCTTACTTCCCTAATATTTATATCCTAAGCCTAGCCTAGCCATTAAACCACCTAAAACCCCGCCGTTACGCCGCCCGTGTAAGCCCTAACCCCGTCTAAACCCCGTCGTCCAACCGACCGTACCTAAATCTCTAGGTATCAATGAAATCCTAACCATCATGCTGCCCAAAATAGTGTAAGGACTTTCTAGAAATCCATATCCGGGAATTATTCTTTAGAAATCTATATAATTTCCGAAATATTGATAATCATCATTCCAGCCATATTTCAGGGAATTATTTAATAATTCTCTTCAAAATCCCCATCCATTAATCCATTAATTATTTCATATAATTAATGGGCTATTAATACAATCTCCAGCCGTTATTCCTTAACCCTTAGCAAATCCTCTAATCCCACCTCCCTTTCCATTCTTCCTTTTCCTTTTACGATTTGATGGGTGTACTGTTATACTGATTGTTATTTTATGTGTTTTATCGATAGCATGACCGGGCCGACGAGACGTCGAAGTTCCAGAAGACCCGAAGCCCAGCCCGGTCAACCTACGGAGTACGCCCGCGTAAGGAACGCCTAAGGACGACAATGAAGGCAAGTCTCACCAATAATATCACTTTAATCACTAAAGTTTACCGTTCTTGCAGCATAAGCTATGAGGAGGCATCACGTGGGTGAATGCCTGGCCCCGCTGTAGTTATAGGATGCTGATTGGGAGTGGAAGGAAGATCCCAAGGAAGGGGATTCTGTCCTAAGAGCCACTCTGATCCCAGCTAAGGACCGGTTCACGGGAGAGTCTTTCTAGTGCCCAGTACAACCTCGCATGCCAAAAAGGCATAGCCTTCGGGAATGCCTATTTATGTGAGGCCTTGATTCACACCCCACCAGCTGAACCTAGTAATCCATCCCAAGGAGCCGTATGATTGGCGCAGAGTGCTGACCGGCGAACTGGGGAGCGCCTGGTGCTGGGTCGAGCACGCGCCAAGTCGGGAAACGGGTATACTGGAGACAGCCCCAGACAGAGGGATGGGACTGGGCGGCACGGGTTGACTAGGATACAGGGTCAGAGACCCTGAGGGCCAGAGGCCCGATGAGCTCATCAAAAACCCGGGTTGATATCCGCGAGGCGGATGATTAGTAGCCCCTGCTTAGCCCCCAGTATGCACATGGCTGGACCTAGGGAATGCTGACCAGCGATGGTCACCGGTGGGTACGAGTCTTGTAGGTTGGTACCGTCGAGGTACACGGTACGGGCCGACCGAATGCGGGGTAGATAAGTACGACCTCTGCAGAGTGTAGAATCTATCTGGATAGCCGCGACTCCGGCAAGAGTCCACTTAGTCAAAGCCCCCGATGATTAGTCTTTACTGTTTCTGTACGGGGAACCTGAGACGGCGAAGGTACCGTTGGTCAGGTTCGGGATAACATATCAGGACTGGCAGGGAGGAAGTGCCCCTCCAGGACCGACCTTTAACATTAATTTAATTCATATATATTATTGAATTTGTGGGATTTGCTGGGTATTCTTTTCAGAATACTCACCCTTACTTTCATTGTCTTACAGGTTTAGGCCATCAGGGCGAGAAGGTGCTGCAGCCCATTCCGATGGAGGAATGAAGTGCCTGCCTGCTCCCCGCTAGCTAAAAACGGTGTTAAATCTATTTAAAATATACGTTATTTACCTCTTCTGATACTAATCTGTGATAAGATCTGTATCAGCGGCCGATCCAGTACCTGATACAGGTAATCAAGGGAACCTCTGGATAAGGGGTCCCCACAGGGTGGTATCAGAGCCGTAAATAAATTCTTAACACCATATAAGACAGCCCATAGGCATTAGGAAGCCATAAACCCTCCATTCTGCTCCTATTTTTCGAAATTTCTCGAAAAATCCTTTGTCCATGCCCTGAACTCCCTTTATTTCTTGCTTAACTCCAAATGTTACTCTGACAGGTATGGATCATGAGAATAAAGTTCGGGAGATGATCCAGAATATGGAGATTATGAGATGAAGGTTTGCCGAAGAGCAAACGCTGCCGGAGTAACTAGAGATCTAGTTGTAGATTTTCTATAGGAAATAAGCCTATGACCTTATAGTAACGTACTTTTGATTGGATAATGTCTGATTTAAACCCCGGTTAATAGCTTTCCCCTTTCCATATAATAGATGTGGATTTGATTGGTAGTTGATTGTAAAAATGCGTGGATAGAACCACTCTTTTCTCAAAACCTAAGGATTATCCATAGCTCTTGTCCTTCCAACGTTGTCAGCATTAACAGAGGTTCAGAAATGAAGAAAATTTCTGGAAAATAATTGTACATGTCTGGAACGGAATACGGGATCTAATCCTCTCAAGTGGGGTAGATTCCGAAGTTACCAAGACATTATACTCAGAAAACCGCAGGAAGTCAGAACTCACAAACCACAGATTCCAGGGAAATACAGAATAATCACAAGAATAGTATAAACCAAGGTTATACTACGAATGTGACAAGAATTGAATCCCTGAGTAAATGTTGGAACAGAAACCTGTGAAAGCTGAGGAAACCAATAAGAAGATATAAGGATCTCCGTTAGAAACCCTAGGCCATAGGTTCCACAACCCGTGAACCCTCAGCCAAGAAATAAACATCCACCCCTATCCGCCCCAAGGTCAACTCCATCCACCATAAGTATTTCTGGATTGACCGACATCCTTTCTTGAATCAGGACTGACAATATCCATAACTCTGAAATCCTTGTCATTCCTGGCACCCCTCTCTTGATTTCCTCCCCAG
The DNA here is from genome assembly GCA_015476505.1 of Urochloa ruziziensis. NCBI lineage: Eukaryota > Viridiplantae > Streptophyta > Magnoliopsida > Poales > Poaceae > Urochloa > Urochloa ruziziensis. The sequence goes on along the minus strand of CM027119.1, from coordinate 3,299,963 downwards.
CTTCCAGAAAATCCTGTTCATCAACACCGTACCTTGAGAATCTCAGTACCCTTTTCACCAAGTCAACTCCCACGAAGATTCTCATGGGAATAAACCAAACCCCCGCTTATTCTTCAAAGCAATCCAATTCTTGATGGAACTAGACTACCAACAGTCTCTACTAACTCCTCAATAAGCCTTCCCTAGAATCCAAACTTCTTCTTCCGGGAACCAACCCAAAACTCAACCCCCTCACCCAATAAAAATGTCGACACACCAAGTACGTCGACAATCCTTTCCAATCAAACTATGCCATATTCCCCGAGAAATCTCCATTCATTTCCTCCCACACCGACAATACTAGAGAAGTCCATATATCTACATTCCTCTCTCTAGTAAACGTTTCCCTTCCGACCCATCATCTTCTAGACGAGTCAACCATCCCTAGTCCCTGTGTCAGTCTATTCCCACGAAATCCTAAACGAAATATCCACCACCTCGACCTCACCCTCCATTACATGTACTCGCTTCCAAAATATCTCGAGAAACTTGCCTCCGTATACCCATACCCAAACCGAAACTCGGCCAAAATACCCTGGCCACTACAAGAACCCACCATCTTTCCCTATCAGGGAATCATCTTGCTTCTTAGCAGATCATTGAGGCAAGCAAGCTTTCCTAAGCCTGCCCCTCAAACATAATCTATCTACGAGAATTCCATAACCACTTCCGGAATGTTACTCCATCACCACTCCGCCCAACCATCATCGTTCGATCATCCCCTCCCCGTCACCGAGGATAAATATCCAGGTTATACTCAAAACCACAGAACCTGACTGTAACCATCCACTCCTTCTAAATACACACCTTCAGCCACTCCATGAAATCATCCCCCCATCAAAAGAAATGGTCAATCAAGATCATTCCTTTAGAAAAACCACACCAAACCAAGAAACCCTCCTTCCTACTAGAAAAGCTACCTTAACTTTTGTAGATCACTGAGGCATGCAAGTTTCTTTAAGAAAAATGCTCCTCAGTCACATCTTTTTCTCCTCCCTAACCAATAACCCCCTAACCCTCCTTAAGAATCGCTCCCTCACCGTTTCCGACAACTGTCATCATCCCACCGTTCTTTCATAGCCACTATAATCGTCACCTCGCTCCGAAAGGATACAAATCTTCAAACACCCAGTAGAACCGTCTCGTCATACCCTAACCCAGGAATAGTTACACCAGGCTCATCCACCTGGAGTGACCATTCTAGTCAAATACCCCAGCAATAAACCACCCAACCTTAGCAATTTCCCTGAGGAACCCAAGACAACCTGCTCCAGACAGAAGAAACATAAGGAAGGAATCTTAGTGGAATAATTGGGTGATCTGGCAGAAGAATCACCACACAAAAATTTGGAAACCAAATTCCACTAAGAATGGTTAGCAAACCCACCAACCCAAGATCCATAACTATCTACCCATTCCCAGAGGAGACACTTCTCAACCCAGAAGAATCACCATACCAAATTTCTGGATGAGAAGTAGTCACCCAAGTTTCTTACCCTAGATTTCCTTTTCCCCGTCTGGTAACCCCGAACCAATTACGAGATTCCTTGTAACCGTCACTATAGCCTTCCCTGAACCTAACCAACCCAGATGAAACAGGATTACCAAGAAGAGAACTACAACCAAGACAGTGGAATGATCAAGAATAGGACATTGAAGGAGTAGTAAAACCAAACATCGACATATCCAAGTAAAGGAAAAACATGGATAGAAAATTTGGACGAAAACCCTAAAGAAGATATGGAAATCCAAAGTCTCTATTTGGAAAAGGATACGGAAATCTGAAAAATCCGCTTGGACGGGAAAATCCGGGATTAAGATCAGGGAAATCCCGAGTTGATCTTTTTTAAGTGGGGTAGTAACCCATGTGATAGAAAAAGGTATTTAACCTCAAGAACTTGAGGATTAAAACAACTCTGGGGAAAAGTACTCCATCAAGTCACCCCAAGTACGGCAAAAATTAATTAGGATATGCTCAGGGAATAATGGAAACAAGCGTCAGTAATAATATTCCCGTCTACGGAAAAGAGAAACAAATAGTTACGAGAAGGAAGAGTTCAAAATTTTAGAAGGAAGAAGAAATTCCTTTTAATAAGTATTGGAAATCCTCGTCGACGCTCTAAATTAGAAGAATGTAGAAGAAAACCCTAGATCTTCTTTCTAGCCTTAAATCTCGGGACGAGATTTCCTTAAGTGGGGTAGATCTGTAACACACTCAAAATTAAGTAGAAATTAATTAGGATTTATTTAGTTAATCCTTAGATTTATTATAGTAATTATAGACTTACAAGAATAAATAAGGACAATAAATTATAAATAACTATGGGAAAATAAAAGGGATGTTCTTAACTCGAGTGCTCGACTGAGACGGAAATGAATCTCTAAAACCCCAGAACAAGATTAGAGAAGTTTTGGTTTGAATTCGAAATCAATTTCCTTTTAAAACCCCTTTCAAATAAATAGGAAAATGATTTAAACGTCCATTGGGTTGAAACCTCAATCTGGCCCAACCATTTCTCGCAGCCCAGCTTCAAAGTTTGGTATCCCTTCCCCAACTCCTGGCCTCACCCGCTCTCCCTCCCTCTCCTTCGGCCAGGCCGAACTCCTCGCGGCCCAGTCCACCCCTTGGCCGGCCGCTCGGCCCACGCGGCGCGGCCCGTTCCCGCTCGGGGTGACGTCGGATGACGTCACCGTTCCCCTTCCTCCCCCTGCTCCTTCCTCTGCCACGCCGCCGCAAGCCACCGCCGTCGCTTGATCCACACCCTACGGCTGCGATGTCGTCTTGGGGTGCGCGCGTGCCGCGTGTCCTCGCCTCCGCGCTCCACTGCATCCGAAGCGCGGCGCCGACCGCCTCCGCCGGCCGAAGTCGAGGCCGTCGCCGCCGCCACCGTGACGCCATCCCCGGCGCCACGCGTCTCCGCTCCGGTATGTCCGGCGCAACGTGTCGAGCTCCGCCGGCCCCTCGCCGCCTATAAATAGGAGGCCGCCCTTCCTTTGCTCGGCGCAAGCACGAGCCGAGCTCGAGCTCTTTTTCCCCGCCACTGCCACACCGCCGCCGGCGCACTGCCGCGCGCCGCCGCCGAGCGTGCACTGCCGTGCGCTATGCGTGCTGCCGCCCCGCCGCAACACGTTGCGCCTTGCCACCCTCTGGCAGTACCGCCACCACCCCTGCAGGCGCCGCTGCCAGCGGCCGCCGCCGCCGCGCCACTCTGCTGCATACAAGCCACGCGCGGCCGTGCCGGCCACCTCCGTGCCACCTGCATTGTACCCTGCCACATCGCAGCACCGCACCGTCATACGCCACCGCGCCCGGCCGCACCACCACCTCAAGCCACGCGCGGCCGCACCACGCCTTACCCCGCGCACCGCAACGCCGTGCGCGGCGCGAGCGCCTCGCGCCACCCCAGCGCTGCCGCGTCGCCCGCCGCCGCACGCCGGCCGCCGCCCCTCACCGGCCGCCGGCGGATCCAGCCGGCCGCTGGCCCCTCTCCCCTTCCGCCCCTGCTCAATGGAGAAAAGAGCAGAGGAGTAGACGGGAGGGGAAGAAAGCCGGGCGGCCATACGCCGTCCCCTCGCACGGCCGCTGCTAGGTGGGCCCAAGCCGACGCCGTCAACTACGCTGACGCCGTCTCCTCTCCTTCCACCCACTGACCGGTGGGTCCCGCGTGACGCCACCGAACGGCCGTCCCCGTCCCACCGACGGCCGTTGGCCGTTCCACTACATGGACACGGTCTACATGGACCATGAGGTTCCACCCTTGGTCCACCGCGCCCACGATGCCGGCCCACGGAACAGTACCGAGGCGGACCCCACACCCCTGCGTCAGCCGGCACTAAACTACTACGTGCATCCTGGTAAGTGTACACGAACTTTTAGTTGGAGCCCTTCCCCACTTCCATAAATTTCCCAAAAATACACAAAAATCCTAGGAATATTTCTAAGCCTATTAGTGTCATCTAATCCTTTTTAGCACATCATTAGAGCCTAAATCTAATTAGGCTAAGTTGTAGCCTATAGAAGGCCGCCATTAGTGTACCCAGGAAATTCCCCTTTCCCTGTCCAAGCCCGATAAATCCCTAGAAAATTCCCATAAATATTAGGGATTATTCTATGCATTTCCATATGCTTACTTCCCTAATATTTATATCCTAAGCCTAGCCTAGCCATTAAACCACCTAAAACCCCGCCGTTACGCCGCCCGTGTAGGCCCTAACCCCGTCTAAACCCCGTCGTCCAACCGACCGTACCTAAATCTCTAGGTATCAATGAAATCCTAACCATCATGCTGCCCAAAATAGTGTAAGGACTTTCTAGAAATCCATATCCGGAAATTATTCTTTAGAAATCTATATAATTTCCGAAATATTGATAATCATCATTCCAGCCATCTTTTAGGGAATTATTTAATAATTCTCTTCAAAATCCCCATCCATTAATCCATTAATTATTTCATATAATTAATGGGCTATTAATACAATCTCCAGCCGTTATTCCTTAACCCTTAGCAAATCCTCTAATCCCCACCTCCCTTTCCATTCTTCCTTTTCCTTTTACGATTTGATGGGTGTACTACTGATTGTTATTTTATGTGTTTTATCGATAGCATGTCCGGGCCGACGAGACGTCAAAGTTCCAGAAGACCCGAAGCCCAGCCCGGTCAACCTACGGAGTACGCCCGCGTAAGGAACACCTAAGGACGACAATGAAGGCAAGTCTCACCAATAATATCACTTTAATCACTAAAGTTTACCATTCTTGCAGCACAAGCTATGAGGAGGCATCACGTGGGTGAATGCCTGGCCCCGCTGTAGTTATAGGATGCTGATTGGGAGTGGAAGGAAGATCCCAAGGAAGGGGATTCTGTCCTAAGAGCCACTCTGATCTCAGCTAAGGACCGGTTCACGGGAGAGTCTTTCTAGTGCCCAGTACAACCTCGCATGCCAAAAGGGCATAGCCTTCGGGAATGCCTATTTATGTGAGGCCTTGATTCACACCCCACCAGCTGAACCTAGTAATCCATCCCAATGAGCCGTATGATTGGCGCAGAGTGCTGACCGGTGAACTGGGGAGCGCCTGGTGCCGGGTCGAGCATGCGCCAAGTCGGGAAACGGGTATACTGGAGACAGCCCCAGACAGAGGGCTGGGATTGGGCGGCACGGGTTGACTAGGATACAGGGTCAGAGACCCTGAGGGCCAGAGGCCCGATGAGCTCATCAAAAACCCGGGTTGATATCTGCAAGGCGGATGATTAGTAGCCCCTGCTTAGCCCCCAGTATGCACGTGGCTGGACCTAGGAAATGCTGACCAGCGATGGTCACCGGTGGGTACGAGTCTTGTCGGTCGGTACCGCTGAGGTACACGGTACGGGCCGACCGAATGCGGGGTAGATAAGTACGACCTCTGCAGAGTGTAGAATCTATTTGGATAGCCGCGACTCCGGCAAGAGTCCACTTAGTCAAAGCCCCCGATGATTAGTCTTTACTGTACAGGGAACCTTAGACGGCGAAGGTACCGTTGGTCAGGTTCGGGATAACATATCGGGACAGGCAGGGAGGAAGTGCCCCTCCAGGACCGACCTTTAACATTAATTTAATTCATATATATTATTGAATTTGTGGGATTTGCTGGGTATTCTTTTCAGAATACTCACCCTTGCTTTCATTGTCTTACAGGTTTAGGCCATCAGGGCGAGAAGGTGTTGCAGCCCATTCCGATGGAGGAATGAAGTGCCTGCCCGCTCCCTGCTAGCTAAAAACGGTGTTAAATCTATTTAAAATATATGTTATTTACCTCTTCTGATACTAATCTGTGATAAGATCTGTATCAGCGGCCGATCCAGGACCTGATACAGGTAATCAAGGGAACCTCTGGATAAGGGGTCCCCACACAGCATGAACGCTCCGAGCTGTATTCATGGTGTGCTCGCGCTGAGGGGAGATTTTGCCAATTTTTTTCAAAAATTCTGAAGCTTTTTCTCATTTGAAGGAGTCTATGAGGTACACAATTTCATCCTCTCATGTTCTTGTTTAGCTTCTATCGTTACTATATTTTATAAATATGAAATTTTTGAAGAAAAAGAGAGAAGAGAGAGAAAGGGTTATATATGTGTGTTCATAGTGGTTTAAATTTAATGTTAGGTATGTATTGGAGAAATTTTGTTAGAAATGTTTTTTGAGTATGCTTTTTAGTATTTTATTTATAAATAGAATATAATGATTTTTATTTTGTGTGATATGTAATTTGGAATATAATGATTTTCTACGAGGTACACAATTTCATCCTCTCATGTTCTTGATTAGTTTCTATTGTTATTATACTTTATAAATATGAAATTTGTGAAGAAAAAAAGAGAAGAGAGAGAAAGGGGTATAATATATATTAATATATGTGTGTTTGTAGCTGTTTAAATTTAATGTTAGGTATGTATATGAGAAATGTTTGTTAGAAATGTTTTTTCAGTATGTTTTTTATTATTTTATTTATAAATGGAATAGAATGATTTTTAAAAATGTGTTATGTAAATGTTTTATATTAATTGGAGATATGTGAAATTGGTTAGTTTATTTTGACAGAAGTTCGTATCTTGTAATGAGTATTTTTTCAATAACATTTAATGTTTTTTGAGAAATGAAAGCCTTGTGGATATATCGATATGGCTACTGCTGGAGGAAGTGGGACCGGTGATAGTGATCGTGGTTCGTCTCGCGGGAAGGGCAAAACTACAGTACCACCTCATGATAAGTCGAAAAAACAGGACCTTGGGTGAAAGCACAACTTAATTTTTTGACTAAAACACATGAAGAATGTGTTGCAAGGGGTGAGGAACCTGGTTTTGATCATCAAGATCTGTTGCGGCGCTACGGTCCATCACCACCAAACCCAGCTCCACCATCTTCTGCACCAGGAAAAAATATATCAGAGCATCCTACTTTCCCACCGAAGGATGGTTAAGGATATAGGTCATGTTGCATGTTGGATGTGGAGAAATTTATGTACGACATCTTGAATAAATTATGAACATTGGCCGTGTTTCATTATGACTTTGAGAAATACAATTTTATATTCAATTAGATCACTTTGTAATGTATGAATAAATTATGAACCTTAGTCGTGTTGGATATTTTGTTAATTTTGTAAAGTGTATGAATTAATTTGATCATTTTGCTAAATGTAGATGAATAGGCAATGGATGCACTTGGCGGACCGACGCAGTAGGGTTGATGGCATGCATGTTTTTCTCGATGTTTTGTCCGTGTGGGCAATGTAAAAATCAGAAATCGTATAAATCAAGAGGGGTTCTTCACTTCCATCTGATGACCCATGGTTTCATGCAAAACTATGCGGTTTGGTCGAAACACAGTGAAAGAGGAGTCATAATGGATGACAATGAAGAAGAGGAGGATGATAACGACATTCAATATGGTGCCTTTGCGGATGTTGCAATGGATTATGCAGATCAGGATGGTGCTGACCAGGAAGATGTTGCTCCACAGAATGACCCTAATGATGCACTTGGTCAAATGTTACGTGATGCCGAGCAAGGCTGCGACAATGACAAGGAATGGAAAAAGATAGATCGTATGTTACAGGACCACAGAACTGATTTGTACCCAAATTGCAAAGAGGGGCTGAAAAGGTTGGGTATCACGCTTGATTTTTTGCAGTGGAAGACATGTAATGGTGTTACTGACAAGGGTTTTGAGGAATTATTGAAACTCGTGAAGAAGATTCTTCCCGAGGGTGACGAATTGCCATCAACAACGTGGGAAGCAAAACGGGTTGTTTGCCCTCTTGGTTTAGAGGTGCGGAAGATACATGCGTGTCCTAATGACTGTATCCTATATCGTGGTGCTGAATACGAAAATTTGGATTGTTGTCCGGTTTGCAAATGCACACGCTACAAGATCGGGCGGGATGACCCTGGTGAGGTTGATGGGGGAGACTATTAAGAACAAGATTTCTGCGAAGCTGGTGTGGTATTTTCCTTTAATACCACATCTGAAGCGTTTGTTCAGGAACAAAGAGCATGCCAAGTTGATGCAATGGCACAATGAAGAAAGTAAGAACGATGGTTTGTTGAGGCACCCCGCCGATGGATCCCAGTGGAAAAACATTGACCGAGCATGCCCAACGTTCGATGCTGATGCAAGAAATTTAAGGCTTGGTTTAAGTACTGATGGCATGAATCCATTTGGTGAAATGAGCAGTAGTCATAGCACTTGGCCTGTGACTGTATGTATCTGTAACTTACCTCCTTGGCTATGCATGAAGCGGAAGTTCATTATGATGCCGGTGCTTATCCAAGGTCCAAAGCAACCTGGCAACGACATCGATGTTTATCTAAGACCATTGCTTGACGAACTTAAACAACTATGGAAGGAACAAGGTGTTACTATTTGGGATGAGTACAAACAGGAAAGTTTTAACCTTAGGGCACTACTTTTCATCAACATCAATGATTGGCCTGCACTAAGTAACATGTCCGGACAAACAAACAAAGGATATAAAGCATGCACCCATTGCTTAGATGATACTGAAAGCATCTATTTGAAGCATTGTAGAAAGGTTGTTTACATGGGTCATCGTCGATTTCTTCGTTCGAAGCACGAACTACGAAAGAAATGTCCACACTTTGGCGGGGATGCGGAGCACCGTACAAAGCCGATACACCGCAATGGACAAGATGTATTTGATATGGTGAAAAATGTAGAAGTAATATTTGGAAAGGGAGATGGAAGCCAACCTGTCAAGGTAGGTGAGGATGGGCCTGCCGCGATGTGGAAGAAAAAGTCTCTCTTTTGGGAGCTTCCTTATTGGAAATTGTCAGAGGTCCGCAACGACATTGATGTGATGCATCTGACGAAGAATCTTTGTGTGAACTTGATCGGCTTCCTTGGTACTTATGGGAAGCCAAGAGATACACTGGAAGCACGGCAAGAACTTAAACGTTTGAATCTACGGAATGATCTACATTCAGAAAACAGAGACAAAGGACGCAAGTACCTGCGTCCCGCTAGCTTCACTCTCAGCAAAGAGGAGAAGGCAAGTATGTTTGAATGCTTGAACAGTATCAAGGTCCCATCAGGCTATTCCTCCAATATTAAAGGAATAATTAACATGAAAGATAAAAAGTTCTTAAACCTCAAGTCTCACGACTTTCATGTGTTGGTGACCCAACTGCTTCCCGTCATACTGAGGGGTGTGCTACCCGTTAATGTGCAGAAAGCGATTGTGAAATTATGTGCATTCCTTAATGCGATTTCTCAGAAGGTGATCAATCCTGAAGATTTGGATAGGCTACAGAACGACGTGGTCCAATGTCTTGTCAGCTTTGAGATGATATTTCCACCATCATTCTTCAATGTTATGACACATCTATTGGTTCACGTCATTAAAGAGATTCGTATACTGGGCCCGGTATTTCTTCATAACATTTTCCCTTTTGAGAGATACTTTGCTGTTCTGAAGAAGTATGTACGTAGTCGTGCTCGTCCAGAAGGATGCATTGCTAAGGGATACGAAACAGAGGAGGTGATTGAATTCTGTGTTGACTTTATCGAAGACCTCAAGCCGATTGGGTTGCCTGAATCACATCATGAGGGGAGACTTGGTGGAAAGGGCACACTAGGAAGAAAGACGATGGTAATCAGAGACATGCTGACATTTCGTAAAGCACATCTCACAATTCTACAACAGTCAACCTTAGTTGCTCCATACATCGAGGAGCACATGAAGATTCTGTATGAAGAAAATCCAGGAAAGACTACGACATTTATTCAACGTCAGCACAATAGTAGTTTCGCAGATTGGTTGCGAGAACATCTGATGGCTGTTGTGGGTATTGATGCGCAACTAGCCTTTCTAGCTAGGGGTCCATCGACCACGATCTTAAAATTTCAAGGCTACGACATAAATGGGTATACATTTTATACAAGAGCCCAAGACAAGAAGAGCACCAACCAAAATAGTTGTGTCCGGATCGATGCGACCGACAGCAATGGCAATAAGAACTCATACTATGGTGTCATAGAGGAGATATGGGAACTAAAATATGGAACTTTAAAGATCCCACTATTTAAGTGTCAATAGGTGAAACTGACTGCAGGAGGAGTTACAACTGATGAGTATGGGATGACTATAGTGGACCTAAACTAGATTGGGTTTCTAGACGAACCGTTCGTCCTAGCCAAAGATGTGACACAAGTTTTTTATATAAAAGACATGGCTAGCAAGCCAAAGAAAGGGACGAGCAAGCAATCAGACCCATCAAAAGACGAGCCAAAGCGTCCTATAGTTCTTGCTGGAAAAAGAAAAATCGTAAGAGTTGAGGATAAGACAGATGAAGATTATGATATGCTCGACGGTCGACCTCCATTCTCGGTGGCTGCTGACCCAACCATCCTGTTAGCAGCAGAGAAGACACCCTATCTACGTCGAGATCACAATCGAGGGACATTTGTGAGGAGAAAGTTTGTTAGTGTTCATGTAAACAATGATGTTGTATAAGTTTATTGCACTATGATGAAAACTGTAATATTTTAACTATTTTTTCTCTTTCATTTCATATGTAACAAATATATTAATTTTTTTATGCTAAATATTGTAGTTTTTAACCTAACCCCGACGTGGCTAATAATGTTTTAGTTATAATCTAAATAAATAAGACTAACTATAACTTAAATAAATAAGACTAAGTATAACCTAAATATATAAGACTACGTATAACCTAAATATATAAGACTAAGTATAACCTAAATCTATAAGACTAAGTATAACCTAAATAAATAAGACTAAGTATAAACTAAATAAATAATACTAAACATTTAGATGTAGTAGTAATATTATTTAGCACCGAGTATTTGCAAAACTCGGTGCTAAATATAAAATTACGCAAAAAAAGTGGCGCCAAACGGAACTGGGGCACCTTTAGCACCGGGAGGATCTAAGACCCGGTGCTAAAGGACCCCAGTTTCGTTTGGCGCCCAGGCGGCTGACATTTAGCACCGGGCCTTGGCTGCGTCCGGTGCTAAACCTAAACCTTTAGCAGCGGGTCTTGGCTGCGCCCGGTGCTAAAGGACCTTTAGCACCGGGCCTTGGATGCGCCCGGTGCTAAAGGACCTTTAGCACCGGGCCTTTGCTGCGCCCGGTGCAAAAGGTCCGCCCTATATATAGTCAACACTTAGAAAATTTTCGCATCTCGCCGTCTTCTTCTTCTCCACTCCCCACTTCGTCTCCCCGCCGGCCCTCGCGGACCCCGCCGTAGTCGTCCCCAAGCGCCACCGCGCCACCGCCGTCGTCCCCAAGCGCCACCGCGCCGCCGCCATCGTCCCCAAGCGCCACCGCGCCGCCGCGTCTCCCCAAGCGCCGCCGTCGTCCCCAAGTTCGACCGCGCCGCCGCCCCTCCACCATTGCCGGCACCGTCTCCACCCCGACGCCGCCCCTCCACCATTGCCGGCACCGTCTCCATCCCCGGCGCCGCCCCTCCACCGACGCCCGGCCTCCACCCTGTGACAATCTAGGTGTTTAATTAGCTTAATCATCTCTAAATCAGGTGGCTTAAGCTTAATTAGGTGTACCCTGGCCCCACCTAGATTTTCACTTAAGAAAAATTCATCTAATTCCCTTTATCACGTGGTGAAATTCTGGCATTCCTCGGTTGGCATGGTTCAAAATCCAAATTTCACTTAAACACTTAAAAATCTGCCAATATAAAAGTTGTTCACTTTTTAGTGGGACACAACTTTGTCAATTGGTGGACTTCAAGATTTTGAGTGTTTCATGCCTGAAAACTCGATCAAAGCCAGAGCATCTCTCTGAGTTCACACCCAGTTCATCAGAAGTTCATCCAAACTTCTCCCCACGTTCCCCACCAATCCAGGAACTTTTTCCATGGTGACCCTTTGTGAAAGTTGTAGATAGTAGTTGGGAACACAACTTTTGTGTTTGGAGATTTTGAACTTCAGTTCAAAATTTTCGAGAACTGGTCGCTTGAATGTACACCCCGCAGCTGTTCGACGAAAGGAACCGAGCACGCCGGCACCCCCGAGCGCGTCGCGTTCGCGCCGCCGCAGCCAGTGCCCCGTGCCGCCGGCCCCCTGACCCGGACGCCGAGGCTGGTGGGCCATCTTGGCGATGGGACAGAACGTCCTTGACCCCGCGCGCCTCGGCCTCGCTCCGTGCGCTCGCCTGCTCGCCGCGCCGCGTGCAGACGACGGCCGCCACGCGGCAGCCCTGCGCCACGCCGCGCTCCGCGCCCGAGGCCGGCTTCCCGCTGTCCCAACCACCCGGCGCCCCTCGCCCAACCCGCGCGCGCGCAATCCCCCACACCCGCGGCACGATCTCGCCCGGCCAGTGCCCGCGCGCGCCCGCGTCGAACTCCTCCCCGTCGTGCAGGCGGCCCCGCCTCTCGTCGCCGCTGCGCGCCTGCCTCGCCTCGCCTGCTGCGCCACGGCCAGGCAAGTGGGATGGACAACACGGTCGCGCCCTGCCCAGCCGCGTCAGCGCGCCCCCGCGGCCGCCACGTGCTCGCCGTCCGGCGACCCACGCCGCGAGCATGCCCGCGCCCCTGCCCAGCCGCTTGCCCGCGCTGCCCGCTCCCTTAAGCTTCACCTCGACGCCACGCCCCCTTCCCCGGCTATAAATAGCCCTTCCCGTCGCCGCTCCGAGCTCCCCCACCGCCGCCTTCACCGCCGCCAGGCTGCCGCACCGCGCTACTGCCTTCGCGCCGCTCCGCAGCTGCCCAACACCGCCGCTGTGCTCCACTGCCACCCTCGAGCTCGCCCAGCGCCTAGCCGAGCTTCTCCCCCGCCGCCGCCACCGGCATTGGGGAAGAAGCAGAGCACCGCCGCCCGCTCGCCGTCCGCCGCCGTCGCACCGCCTTTCCCACTCCTTCCTGCACAAGATCGACACTAGGTGAGCCGGTGAGTGGATCCCCCTTGTTCTCGCCCAGTTCCGCGGCCTTACCTCGCCGGAATCCGGCCTTCACGCCGCCGGCCATGGCCAAGGACCCCCTCGCGAGGATCGAACTCTTTCCAGGGTGTTTAGTGTAAACTAGGGACCTATCTGTGAGGGTTTTAGAAAGTCCAGGGGGTTATGTGGAAATAGATTCTTCAGATCTAGATTCAAAAGCTAGGAACTTTGAAAATCGACTAAAAATCACAGAAAAATCATAAAAATGCAAGGCCAATTTTGTTGGACTCACTGTGTTGTGTGCTACCTTTTATAGAAAGCATGTATAGGAGTTTTCTGTGTAGATTTCAAACTAGATTCAAATCTGTTCAAATACAAATCTATGCACAGTTTGAAATCTGTAGCTTAGTTTGTGATGAGTTTTGGATATGTTGTTGCCTGAGTAATTGTAGGCTTGCTGTAAAAAGATGGCACCCAGAACTGTTTTAGATTTTGAGTTATGATTTATTTAAGCTTATCTGTGCAGTTTCTTTTTTTGAAATGTTTAAATAATTTGTTAAGCATTGAGCCCAATCTTTTTGCAGTAGCTCCATGTTAGTGTGGTACATCTGTGTTAAATAGCAGAGCTCAGTTTGACTTGGCTAACTTGCTCATTTAAATGGATCAGTGCTTAAATCAACTAAATTAATCAGCTTGTTCCTGAAATCTTTTTAAGCTCATCCTTGGCATGACAACTAGTTTAGGCTAGTATAGCTTCTGGTAAAAAGTTAAGGACAAATGGCTGATAGGGTGAATTGTTAGGATTTATTCTTGATGCTAGTGCGATAAACTTGCATGATTTATCCTTATTGCTGTATAAGACCTTTTGGCCTAATTTTTGGGCAGCAAATCTAATAACCAACTAAGAGCATGCAGTAATTTTCTCACATTAAGATAAAGTACCAAACTGCCAAAACTAATTGTTGAAGTTTCATTGCTTAAAAGACTAAATAAAAGTAAATCACCTCTTTAAGCCAATTTAAATAATTTAAATATTTCACTCCTCACACACACCCTTGTTGTTTTGTGAGTAATTCAAATCCAATAATTTTATATGTGTACACAATCACCATCAACCAACCCCAAGTACTTTTGTGAGTAACTACAAACTAAATTAAAGAAAGGGAAGGTCAGACCAAATTGTCCAGGTGAATGTGTCACTAATTACACCCGGGTTTATCATTATGCAATTATGATGACTCGATATAAGATCACCTCTTATGCATGTGCATCTCGTGTAGAACAAGCACTCGCCGACGGTGACTACGAGTTGGTGCCGACCGGAGAAGAAGGACAAGCCTCGGGAGACGTGAACGTGATCCAGGTGGAGGACGAACTGAACCCCGCCGCCGAGAACCCCCAAGCTAACCACGTGCCCGAAGGCAAGCCCCGGAGCATGTCCCATGTTTCGAATACATGCAACTATGTTTGTTAAGATTTACTTGTGCATTTACGTTCAGGAGTTGAATTGAAACCTTAGTTGCATGATCCTAGGTACCTATGCTATGCAATACTAGTATGATAGATCGATAGCGGCTATGCTATAAGGACCCGGTAAAAGTCGAGTGATTTCCTGTCACTCGCGAGATATAGGAATCAACTGCTTTACTTATGTTGGAATCATAAGGATGACGGGCGGGGATTTTTGTCATGTAGATGCCCCGTCCGTGTAAGCAAAAGTTGGTTAAGGCCGAATGGTGTGGTACCGACGGTTAAGTGTTTGAAAGCACTAAGCACTTGTTTGGGCATGGGACCGGTAAGTTTAGTACCTGTTCGGAACGGGGAGTGGCCTCGCCCTGCTTTCCCTGGGATTCACCTCCCCATGCGGTACACATGTGGCTCAAGACCGAATCCGGCCGGCGTGGCCGCGAAGTATCAACCGGATAGGCTTGTGTCCAAGGGGAGTAGGCTCGGATTAACGAACCGGGATGACATGGGAACGGCCTGGTTAGCGTCGACCTTGGTGGTTGGTGCTTTTCCGTGTGTTTAGTTTCCACCTTGCAAGGTTAAAATCGGTTCGAACTGTCTGTTTCTCGCAGCTAATGAGACTACTTAACCCCGCTGCCGCATTGAGTAAGAAAGTGGAACATGACGTTGATGATAAACTTGATGCTTTCTTAATTTCTTGCTCAACATGCTTGATTAGAATAAGGTGCTTACCTAGAATGGTTAACTCGAACTAGAACTTGATGCTAAAAGATTGAAAGCAAGGACCCACTCTTAGTCGCTCTTTGGCAAAACAAACCCACCAGCCAAAAGCCTTGCATGTCTAGGAGTCGGTGACGTAGTTCTCACCCGACGGGTAAGTCTTGCTGAGTATTAGTATACTCAGCCTTGCTTTGTTGACTGTTTTCAGGTAGTACTCTTGAGGAGATGGTTGCCGGTCTTACCTGGCCGACCACCCTTCCTCCGGGTTGGACCGTTGTCTGGGACGAGGATGCTTCTGAGTGATGTCACGACGGCTTCACGTGATGTCATTACCTTTCCGAATAATAGTTCTTTCCGCTGCTTTTAAAAACTCTGAATTATCTCTACTCTATGCATGAACTGAATTTGTAATAAAGTACCGAAGTGGGACCTGTTTAAATTATCTGTGGATTGTTGTAATCTCTGGTACTCTCCTTCGAGGGAGTAAATGCACGACTCGTTTCGATCTCGGTAACTGTGCGTGGTTGCATCGGGCTTGACCCGACAGACTGTCACTTTAGTTCGGCTAAGTGTCTAATCGCGTCTAATGCGATGTTTAGCACGCTAAGCCGGATTAATCTGAGCGGTTCTGCCACAGCTGGTATCAGAGCGAAAAGTTGTGCACCAGAGGTTCGCACGGTCCCAATACACTTTTGCAATAAAACTTGACCCACTAGTGCTTTGTGAAAAACTCGTTGGATCGCTAAGGATTAACTAGGTCGTGAAGCCCTAGAGGGAATTTCGGGTTGTTTTAGGTGGCTTGCTATCTATGGTATATTTGACTAACTTGCCCAGCACATCTTGCCCACGTGTTTTATACGTGCGCTGGTTTCCGTGCCCCGCGTGCACGAAGGGTGATAGGATTTCCATTCCAAGGAACCTATCATTACGGTTGTGTATGAGTCGCCACATGTTTTATATGTGTGCTAGGTCTTGATGGTATGGTTCTAATTCCAATGAGCCTATCATCCTGGTTGTTCGCCATGTTCGAGACATGTGCATGATGCCGCATCGCGAGTTATGCGAAGGACTGTGTGCTCTATTCAAAGTGAGCATACGGCCTAGATTAGATGCACTGTCCATGCAGTGTTGAACGCATGGATACCGTTTCTATAAGAAGAACGGTAATGAATGGGGACGCTTCCGTGGCGTGCTGGCACGGAAGGTTCGTGGTTTTCTTGCAGGGACCCTAACACCGTTCCGCTACGTTTTGACTAGTTGAGAGACGACTAGCTACTATAGGGAGAGACGTATCTTATGCCTCGCCACCGGCAACTAACCACGTACACCAAGGCTTCTTGGTATTTGTGAGGACGTTTTAGCTCCTTTGCATCATGAAAACAACCATAAAAATCATTGAATAAATTTTGGGGCAAGGAAAGATGGGGAAAACGAGCTTTTCTAATGCCCTTCAAATTTATCAAAACTGCACAGTCTTGCTGGTCCGAATTTTTCGGGTCATTAAAACCTCTCAGCTGAAGTTCCACCCTAAAAGAAAGTTGTTCAGAATTTCATAAGCAATCTGCTCTAAAAATATCAAGGTTTTTGGTTGAGTAAAACTAGAGTTATGTTTAAAACAAGAGCTGGCTGTTCACTGGAAATTCTGGCAGGCAGCAAGTTGGAAATCGAGTGTTACACCCACCTTAAACTCAAAACTAATCCTACCTCTGAATACCAAACTTGTGGCTGATAACCTAATGATCAACCTGGTAAAATTTGGGGGTTTTTAGTTTAGTGGTTTGAGAGTTACCCCCGTTTCTTCTCCGCTATCCAGAAATTCAGTCTTTCCTTCACAAGTCACTTACCGAGATTGTTTATGGTCTTTCTACAGATGGCTGCCCCGGCTCAGTTTGTGCTTGGTGACGACGGCCTGCTCCACTCAGAGTGTCTTGCTGGGGAGGGCTTCCCTTCCATTTTGTGGGGCACCTTGAGCGCCATCGGATTCACGACACCGCCGCACTATGCGTGTCGCGAGTACGTTGAGCGTGGGATGCACCGTTGTGTCGCCCGGGTTACAGTGGCTCCCCACCCTTTCCACCCGGAGTGGCCCGCCCTTGTCACAGAGGTTACTGGCTCCCACCTTGTGGATGCTACTGAGATGGCAGCTTTGAGGTTGCTAAACATCTTCGTCTACAGTGACTTTAGTCCTATGGACGTGGCGACCCATCCGGTGGGAATGCTCCGTACCCTTCACCCGGATGACCCGAGGTGGCTACCTCGTCTGCTCCACTGGACCACCACTGTCGCCCCCTCTGGAGAGCCAGAGGCAGTGCGGGTGCTGACGCAGATGGTGAAGGCTTTGTATCGGATTCAGGCTTACCAGCAGAGTACCATAACTGAGATGGCACAGGATGGGACACTGACCCTTGAGGAGCTTGACCAGCTCAGGGTGGACTACACTGACCTTACTATTGAGGCTGCTGATCTGGATTCAGACAAGGCCAACCTGCAGGCACAGGTGGGAGCACTGCAGGGACAGGTGGCCAACTTTCAGGCCGAGAGGGAGGCACACCTTACCTTGATCGCCACCCTGCAGCAGGAGCGTATTGGGCACCTTGAGGAGCTTGCTGGCCTGCAGGAGGAGAGGATTGGGCACCTTGAGCAGATGGAAGAGATGCGTGAGGAGATAGATTCCTTACACAATGAGCAGGTGGGACACCTTGACCGTATTGGAGAGTTGGAGGGTGAGGTCCACGACCTCCAGCTTGACTTGGAGGATGCCCATGAGCACATTGGGATCCTACAGCAGCAGATTCCTCTTGAGCAGGATGTGGAGATGCATGATGAGGAGGAGGAGCCCATGGAGGTTGAGGAGGACCCCGACCAGGTCCAGGGCATGTCCGGGGTCGACACACTGAGTGGCATTGCACCTCTACCTGCCACACCCGGCTCTCCCGCGGAGAGTGAGGATTCGGTCAACAACCTCGACGATTTCTAGATATTGACAGTGTCACTCCTCGGCGTAGCCTACTTTTGGACAGTGGTGTAATAGGCTAGCCTTGAGTTGAGTGTGTCTTTTGTGAGGCTTAACCATGGTGTAACTTAGGGTAGATGTGAACCCTAATGTTAGTGATTCGATGTGGTTGTAACAGCTAAGCTATGTGGCTGAATCTGGTTTGAATTTTTAAGGCATGAATCCTTTGTTTATGGGTGGGGCACTGAATATGAAAGTTGTGAGGAACTGTATAACGACGATGCTCGCAAAATTTCAGCCTCATTCGTTAAGCGTAGCCCGAGTTATGCACTGTTTTGGTAACCCTCGGCCATTCTGAAAACAGCACGAACAGAGGCACAGAGATTGAATTTTTCGCCCTAGTTAGCATGCGAATCTGACTGGGAGGTTTAAACGAAAGTTGTAGCTCGCTAAGTTTGCTAGCTGCTGGCAAAAATTCATAAATTTTGGACGAGAAACCAAGGAGATATACATTTTCTTCTCTGACAGCCTTGCTGATCAAAATTCTGCAATGTCATCCTATTGTTTTTCGCACATGATAACCTTGTATTACCTTGTAAACAAGTTATGTGGATCATGGGGCTGATGAGTAAATGATTTTGCAGATGGTTGACTCGACCCGCCGCACCAACTTCACCGCTGGGCAAAACAGCGGCGCTCAAGCCAACCAGCAGCTGCCCAACGCACCCCCGCTGACTCCAATGGAGGCGTTTTTCGCCACCCAAACTGAGATGATGCGGGAGATGCTCAATGGACAGCGGCAAATGATGCAGCAACGCCAAGGGGGACATCATGATGGTCAACCCCAGGTTGCCCGCTATGAGCACTTCCTGAGCACACAGCCGCCCACCTTCAGTGAAGCAGCTGACCCGCTCAATGCCGATGCTTGGATTCGCTCTGTGGAGTCCAAGTTCTCTGTGCTCGCACTACCATGCTCAGAGGAGAGCAAGGCCAAGTTTGCGGCCCAGTTGCTCAGGGGACCCGCGCTCATCTGGTGGGAGCATTACCTGGCTACCCTTCCTGAGAACACTGTAGTGACATGGGCAGATTTCAAGACCGCCTTCAGAGCTCACCATATTCCTGAGGGCATGATTGAGAGAAAGTTGAATGAATTCCTGGCATTGACTCAAGGCACTAGGACTGTGTCACAGTATGCACACACCTTCAACAACCTGTGCCAATATGCCGGTACCCACGCTGACTCGGATCAAAAGAAGATGGACCGCTTTCGCAGAGGCCTCAGTGCCAAGCTCAAGGAACGCCTGAACCCTATCAGGACTGCTACCTACAACGAGCTAGTCAACCTAGCCATTACTCAAGAAGATGCCATTGCTGCCCTTAAAGCCGAGAAAAAGAGAAAGGCCCCTATGACTCAAGCTGCTCCATCAAATCAAAGGTTCCGGATTGTTCAGAACACTCCTACTCCCAACCCCCAGAGGCCAGGACAGCAGGGACGTTGGACTATCAGGCCACCCCAACCGAATCAGAATCGGTTCCCTGTTCCTCAACAGCCTGCTGCCCCGCGCAACAACTACCCAGTTCCCGCACGCCCTACCAATGGGAGCGCTTGTTTCAAGTGTGGGAAGACTGGTCACTTCATCAAGGACTGCCCCCAGAATAGGCAGCAGAACCAAGGCAGAGGAAAGAGACAGACGGTGCAGGTCCGTCAAGGGAGGATTAACTACACCACCCTCACCGAACTTCCTGAAGGAGCACCAGTGATGACGGGTACCTTTTCTGTCCACAATCAACCTGCAGTTATACTATTTGATTCTGGTGCAACACATAGCTTTATAAGTGCCAAGTTTAGTGAGAAATGTGGTTTGAACCTTTCCCGCACCGCCACCCCTTACATGATCACAAGTCCAGGTGGTAAGATATCAACAAACCAACTCGCACAAAGAGTACCGATAGTACTTGGCAGTAAAGTTTTTAAGACCAGCTTGGTTAATGTGGGTTTGGAAGGGATGGACATTATTCTGGGGATGGATTGGATGACCAAGCACCATGTTATGCTTGATATCTCCGAAAGGGTAGTTGAAATTCATTCCCCACTCTTAGGGCACACCGATCTATATCTTCCACACAAAGTCTACACCAGCTCTCATGTCTTCTCTATGGCCGAAACTCGAATAGAGGATATTCCTGTGGTCTGTGAGTATCCCGATGTCTTTCCTGAGGATTTACCTGGTATGCCTCCTGATAGAGACATCGAATTCGTCATTGAACTCCAGCCTGGCACCGCACCCATCTCTAAGCGACCCTATAGAATGTCACCAATAGAGCTGGCAGAGTTGAAGAAGCAGTTACACGAGCTACTAGAGAAGGGGTTTATACGACCTAGTACCTCGCCTTGGGGGTGCTCAGCTCTCTTTGCCAAAAAGAAAGACCACAGCCTGAGGTTATGTGTAGATTACCGACCCCTCAATGCGGTGACTGTCAAGAACAAATACCCTTTACCCCGCATTGATATCCTCTTCGACCAACTGGCTGGTGCCAAGATCTTCTCCAAGATTGATCTTCGATCTGGGTACCATCAAATCAAGATTCGCCCGTGCGACATTCCCAAAACAGCTTTCTCCACCAGATATGGTCTTTATGAATATCTGGTCATGTCATTCGGCCTCACTAATGCACCTGCCTACTTCATGTACCTCATGAATTCAGTCTTCATGCCCTACCTCGACAAATTTGTAGTGGTCTTCATCGACGATATCCTTATATATTCCAAAAATGAAGAAGAACATGCTGAACACCTTCGCATTGTTCTGCAAACACTCCGAGATCACCAGCTTTATGCTAAATTCTCTAAGTGTGAGTTCTGGCTCAACAGTGTTAAATTCCTCGGACACACTATATCTGAGGATGGGATCTCGGTTGACCCTGGAAAAGTACAAGAGGTCATGGATTGGAAAACTCCCGTTTCGGTCCACCAAATCCGTAGTTTCCTTGGTCTGGCAGGATACTACCGTCGCTTTATTCCAGACTTCTCAAAAATCGCCAAGCCCATGACAGAGTTGCTTAAGAAGGGAGCTAAGTTCAAGTGGAGCGATAAATGTGAGGAAGCTTTCCATACGTTGAGGCAGCTCCTTACCACCGCACCAGTTCTAGCTCAGCCCGATAATACGAAGCCATATGACATCTACTGTGACGCCTCAGGCACGGGACTCGGTTGTGTTCTCATGCAAGACAATCGAGTCATTGCCTACGCTTCGCGGGCACTTCGCCCGCATGAGCTAAATTATCCTACTCATGATCTGGAATTGGCAGCTGTGATACACGCCTTAAAGCTTTGGAGGCACCATCTCATGGGAGCCCATTGTAAGATATACACAGATCACAAGAGTCTCAAATACATCCTCACCCAATCAGATCTCAATATGAGGCAGAGAAGATGGTTGGAACTAGTCAAAGACTATGACTTAGAGATCCTTTACCATCCCGGAAAGGCCAACGTCGTGGCAGACGCCCTAAGCCGGAAAACACATTGCAATTGTCTCACCGCCGAGTCTTACAACCAAACCTTGTGTGCAGAGATGAGGAAACTCAGTCTAGAGATTGTTCCGCCGGGTTCCCTCAATCATCTCTCGCTAGAGCCCACCTTACCTGAGAAGATAGCTACCGCTCAATCCCGGGATAAAGGTGTTGAGATTATAAAACAGAAATTATTAGAGGGAGATGAAAGGTATCGATGTTTCAGGTTGGACCAAAATGGAGTATTACATTTTGGGGAACGTCTAGTGGTCCCAAAGAATCCTGAACTTCGTAAGGAAATCATGGACGAGGCTCACCTGTCTAAGCTTTCAATTCACCCTGGCAGTAGTAAGATGTACCAGGATTTGAGACAGAATTTTTGGTGGACTAGAATGAAAAGGGAAATTGCCACCTATGTTTCAGAATGCGACACTTGTCAGAGAATTAAGGCTAGTCACCTTAAAGTGGCCGGAACGTTGCAACCACTTCCGATACCTTCTTGGAAATGGGAAGATATAAGTATGGATTTTATAGTCGGATTGCCGCTCACCTCGCAGAAACATGATTCCATATGGGTTATCGTAGACCGACTCACGAAATCCGCTCATTTTATTCCAGTACACACCACCCTCCGTGCCGATCAATATGCAGACATCTACTTTAGCCAAATTCTTCGTCTTCATGGCACCCCCAAAACCATCATCTCGGACAGAGGTCCTCAATTCGTAGCCCGCTTTTGGCAACGACTACATGAGTCCTTGGGAACCAAGTTGATCCGCAGCTCCGCTTATCACCCACAGACTGATGGTCAGACTGAACGAGTAAATCAGATTGTAGAAGATATGTTGAGAGCTTGTGTCATTCACTATGACAAGAACTGGGACAAGTGTTTACCGCTCGCTGAGTTCTCTTACAACAACAGCTACCAAGCTAGTTTAAAGATGGCACCTTTCGAGGCCCTAGTATGGTAGACGGTGTAGAACTCCGCTCAGTTGGTCCCAGTCAGGGGAGAGACAAATGTTGGGGACAGACCTAGTGGCAGAGGCAGAAGAGAAAGTAAAAGTGATCCAGGCCAACCTCAAAACAGCTCAGTCCCGACAGAAAAGCTACTTTGATAAACGGCGGAAACCTCTACAGTTTTTCGTCGGAGAGCACGTTTATTTACGAGTCTCGCCGACTAAAGGAGTGCAGAGGTTCGGGGTAAAAGGAAAACTGGCGCCCCGTTACATTGGGCCCTTCGAGATTATTGGAGTTTGTGGACCGGTAGCATACCGAGTGCAACTCCCAGACAGGCTCTCGGCTGTCCACAATGTATTCCACATCTCCCAACTCAAGAAATGCGTTCGAGTTCCCGAAGTTGAGATCGTTGACCAAGACTTGGCATGGGTAGAACCTGACTTGGCTCTGGTAGAACACCCTTTAAGAATACTCGACCGCAAGGAAAGGGGAACCAGACGAAAGATTGTCAAAATGTACAAGATACAGTGGAATCATCACACCGAAGAAGAAGCGACTTGGGAAACGGAGAATTATCTAAACACCAAGTTTCCGGGTTTCCTACTAATACACGATCGTAAGTACCTTTTTCCACACTAAGCTTTTGCTACACTTGAATCTCGGGTCGAGATTCTGTTTAAGGGGGGTAGGTTGTGACAATCTAGGTGTTTAATTAGCTTAATCATCTCTAAATCAGGTGGCTTAAGCTTAATTAGGTGTACCCTGGCCCCACCTAGATTTTCACTTAAGAAAAATTCATCTAATTCCCTTTATCACGTGGTGAAATTCTGGCATTCCTCGGTTGGCATGGTTCAAAATCCAAATTTCACTTAAACACTTAAAAATCTGCCAATATAAAAGTTGTTCACTTTTTAGTGGGACACAACTTTGTCAATTGGTGGACTTCAAGATTTTGAGTGTTTCATGCCTGAAAACTCGATCAAAGCCAGAGCATCTCTCTGAGTTCACACCCAGTTCATCAGAAGTTCATCCAAACTTCTCCCCACGTTCCCCACCAATCCAGGAACTTTTTCCATGGTGACCCTTTGTGAAAGTTGTAGATAGTAGTTGGGAACACAACTTTTGTGTTTGGAGATTTTGAACTTCAGTTCAAAATTTTCGAGAACTGGTCGCGTGAATGTGCACCCCGCAGCTGTTCGACGAAAGGACCCGAGCACGCCGGCACCCCCGAGCGCGTCGCGTTCGCGCCGCCGCGGCCAGTGCCCCGTGCCGCCGGCCCCCTGACCCGGACGCCGAGGCTGGTGGGCCATCTTGGCGATGGGACAGAACGTCCTTGACCCCGCGCGCCTCGGCCTCGCTCCGTGCGCTCGCCTGCTCGCCTGCGCCGCGTGCAGACGACGGCCGCCACGCGGCAGCCCTGCGCCACGCCGCGCTCCGCGCCCGAGGCCGGCTGCCCGCTGTCCCAACCACCCGGCGCCCCTCGCCCAACCCGCGCGCGCGCAATCCCCCACGCCCGCGGCACGATCTCGCCCGGCCAGTGCCCGCGCGCGCCCGCGTCGGACTCCTCCCCGTCGTGCAGGCGGCCCCGCCTCTCGTCGCCGCTGTGCGCCTGCCTCGCCTCGCCTGCTGCGCCACGGCCAGGCAAGTGGGATGGACAACACGGTCGCGCCCTGCCCAGCCGCGTCAGCGCGCCCCCGCGGCCGCCACGTGCTCGCCGTCCGGCGACCCACGCCGCGAGCGTGCCCGCGCCCCTGCCCAGCCGCTTGCCCGCGCTGCCCGCTCCCTTAAGCTTCACCTCGACGCCACGCCCCCTTCCCCGGCTATAAATAGCCCTTCCCGTCGCCGCTCCGAGCTCCCCCGCCGCCGCCTTCACCGCCGCCAGGCTGCCGCACCGCGCTACTGCCTTCGCGCCGCTCCGCAGCTGCCCAACACCGCCGCTGTGCTCCACTGCCACCCTCGAGCTCGCCCAGCGCCTAGCCGAGCTTCTCCCCCGCCGCCGCCACCGGCATTGGGGAAGAAGCAGAGCACCGCCGCCCGCTCGCCGTCCGCCGCCGTCGCACCGCCTTTCCCACTCCTTCCTGCACAAGATCGACACTAGGTGAGCCGGTGAGTGGATCCCCCTTGTTCTCGCCCAGTTCCGCGGCCTTACCTCGCCGGAATCCGGCCTTCACGCCGCCGGCCATGGCCAAGGACCCCCTCGCGAGGATCGAACTCTTTCCAGGGTGTTTAGTGTAAACTAGGGACCTATCTGTGAGGGTTTTAGAAAGTCCAGGGGGTTATGTGGAAATAGATTCTTCAGATCTAGATTCAAAAGCTAGGAACTTTGAAAATCGACTAAAAATCACAGAAAAATCATAAAAATGCAAGGCCAATTTTGTTGGACTCACTGTGTTGTGTGCTACCTTTTATAGAAAGCATGTATAGGAGTTTTCTGTGTAGATTTCAAACTAGATTCAAATCTGTTCAAATACAAATCTATGCACAGTTTGAAATCTGTAGCTTAGTTTGTGATGAGTTTTGGATATGTTGTTGCCTGAGTAATTGTAGGCTTGCTGTAAAAAGATGGCACCCAGAACTGTTTTAGATTTTGAGTTATGATTTATTTAAGCTTATCTGTGCAGTTTCTTTTTTTGAAATGTTTAAAATAATTTGTTAAGCATTTGAGCCCAATCTTTTTGCAGTAGCTCCATGTTAGTGTGGTACATCTGTGTTAAATAGCAGAGCTCAGTTTGACTTGGCTAACTTGCTCATTTAAATGGATCAGTGCTTAAATCAACTAAATTAATCAGCTTGTTCCTGAAATCTTTTTAAGCTCATCCTTGGCATGACAACTAGTTTAGGCTAGTATAGCTTCTGGTAAAAAGTTAAGGACAAATGGCTGATAGGGTGAATTGTTAGGATTTATTCTTGATGCTAGTGTGATAAACTTGCATGATTTATCCTTGTTGCTGTATAAGACCTTTTGGCCTAATTTTTGGGCAGCAAATCTAATAACCAACTAAGAGCATGCAGTAATTTTCTCACATTAAGATAAAGTACCAAACTGCCAAAACTAATTGTTGAAGTTTCATTGCTTAAAAGACTAAATAAAAGTAAATCACCTCTTTAAGCCAATTTAAATAATTTAAATATTTCACTCCTCACACACACCCTTGTTGTTTTGTGAGTAATTCAAATCCAATAATTTTATATGTGTACACAATCACCATCAACCAACCCCAAGTACTTTTGTGAGTAACTACAAACTAAATTAAAGAAAGGGAAGGTCAGACCAAAATTGTCCAGGTGAATGTGTCACTAATTACACCCCGGGTTTATCATTATGCAATTATGATGACTCGATATAAGATCACCTCTTATGCATGTGCATCTCGTGTAGAACAAGCACTCGCCGACGGTGACTACGAGTTGGTGCCGACCGGAGAAGAAGGACAGGCCTCGGGAGACGTGAACGTGATCCAGGTGGAGGACGAACTGAACCCCGCCGCCGAGAACCCCCAAGCTAACCACGTGCCCGAAGGCAAGCCCCGGAGCATGTCCCATGTTTCGAATACATGCAACTATGTTTGTTAAGATTTACTTGTGCATTTACGTTCAGGAGTTGAATTGAAACCTTAGTTGCATGATCCTAGGTACCTATGCTATGCAATACTAGTATGATAGATCGATAGCGGCTATGCTATAAGGACCCGGTAAAAGTCGAGTGATTTCCTGTCACTCGCGAGATATAGGAATCAACTGCTTTACTTATGTTGGAATCATAAGGATGACGGGCGGGGATTTTTGTCATGTAGATGCCCCGTCCGTGTAAGCAAAAGTTGGTTAAGGCCGAATGGTGTGGTACCGACGGTTAAGTGTTTGAAAGCACTAAGCACTTGTTTGGGCATGGGACCGGTAAGTTTAGTACCTGTTCGGAACGGGGAGTGGCCTCGCCCTGCTTTCCCTGGGATTCACCTCCCCATGCGGTACACATGTGGCTCAAGACCGAATCCGGCCGGCGTGGCCGCGAAGTATCAACCGGATAGGCTTGTGTCCAAGGGGAGTAGGCTCGGATTAACGAACCGGGATGACATGGGAACGGCCTGGTTAGCGTCGACCTTGGTGGTTGGTGCTTTTCCGTGTGTTTAGTTTCCACCTTGCAAGGTTAAAATCGGTTCGAACTGTCTGTTTCTCGCAGCTAATGAGACTACTTAACCCCGCTACCGCATTGAGTAAGAAAGTGGAACATGACGTTGATGATAAACTTGATGCTTTCTTAATTTCTTGCTCAACATGCTTGATTAGAATAAGGTGCTTACCTAGAATGGTTAACTCGAACTAGAACTTGATGCTAAAAGATTGAAAGCAAGGACCCACTCTTAGTCGCTCTTTGGCAAAACAAACCCACCAGCCAAAAGCCTTGCATGTCTAGGAGTCGGTGACGTAGTTCTCACCCGACGGGTAAGTCTTGCTGAGTATTAGTATACTCAGCCTTGCTTTGTTGACTGTTTTCAGGTAGTACTCTTGAGGAGATGGTTGCCGGTCTTACCTGGCCGACCACCCTTCCTCCGGGTTGGACCGTTGTCTGGGACGAGGATGCTTCTGAGTGATGTCACGACGGCTTCACGTGATGTCATTACCTTTCCGAATAATAGTTCTTTCCGCTGCTTTTAAAAACTCTGAATTATCTCTACTCTATGCATGAACTGAATTTGTAATAAAGTACCGAAGTGGGACCTGTTTAAATTATCTGTGGATTGTTGTAATCTCTGGTACTCTCCTTCGAGGGAGTAAATGCACGACTCGTTTCGATCTCGGTAACTGTGCGTGGTTGCATCGGGCTTGACCCGACAGACTGTCACTTTAGTTCGGCTAAGTGTCTAATCGCGTCTAATGCGATGTTTAGCACGCTAAGCCGGATTAATCTGAGCGGTTCTGCCACACACCCCGACGACGCCCCCGCTCGCCGCCGCCGCCGGACGCGCCGCCGCCCCCGACGCGCCCGGCCGCCACCCCGCGCGCCCTTCGGCGGCCACCTGCGCGCCCTTCGGCCGCCCCGGACGCGCCGCCGCCCTCCATCAGCAGCGACCGCCATCGTCCCACGGCCTCCCGCCACCGCGCCGCCGGGAGCCCCCGCCGTCGCTCGGCCGCCCCCGCCGTCGCGCCACCTAGACGCGCCCGGCTGCCGTCTAGCT
Organism: Urochloa ruziziensis; assembly: GCA_015476505.1. NCBI lineage: Eukaryota > Viridiplantae > Streptophyta > Magnoliopsida > Poales > Poaceae > Urochloa > Urochloa ruziziensis. The sequence goes on along the minus strand of CM027119.1, from coordinate 3,272,230 downwards.
CGATGCCCGTCGCCCTCCACGTACCGGCCCGACGAATATATTAGGTTGCATACGGTACGGCTAGACCATTGGAAGAAGGACAAACAGTACACTCAGAGGAGATTCCATATGGCTACGCATCAGTCGAGGTGGATCTAGTTGTCTCAGATTACAACGACTTGCAGCTTGACATCCCCGGAGGTGATGGGGAAACACTTCTTGGAGAGTGTTGTCACGGCATCATTCTATGGAGCAAGCGTGACATCATCATACCTGGTGTGGAAGCAACAACCTCGACAGCTCCGTCAGGTCCACCGTCTCTGCATGATGATGATCCTCCGGCAGATGATCCTCCGGCAGATGATCCTCCGGCTGATGATCCTCTGGCTGATGATCCTCCGGCAGAAGAAGATTGGTCTCCACCGACGAGGCCAAAAAGGAATCCGCCTAGAAAGAAAACTGCGCCAACAAGTCCTCCACCACCAACAAAGCGGCCAACTAAGCAAAAGAAAGTGCCGGCAAAGAAGAAATTAGCTTACGAGCTGACACAAGAGGAACTTGACGAGGTAGTCGCCGCAGAAGTACACGCGCAATTTCACAAGAAGGAAGAGCCTGAGAAAGAGTTCGTGGTTGACCCGGTCAAGGCGGCGAGGTTCTTAAAAAATTTGACCAGGGCAGAACAGAAAAAAGCCAAAATATATGACTACGACCGCTCATTAATAAAATCTTTTCAGAAAAGAAAGAGAGCTGAGCAGGCTGAGCGGTTGGCATCGCCTAAGTCTAAAGTGAAGCCGGCATTGCCTAAGTCTAAAGTGAAGCCGGCATCGCCTAAGTCAAAAGTGAAGCCGACATCGCCTAAGTCTAAAGTGAAGCTGGTAACGCATAAGTCGAAACGTTCTATTATTCCTCAGCTCGGCGAACAACCTCAGCAAGGATTGACTCAGTTGCCAGATGCGCACGAACTGATGCTCCAACGTCAGATGGAAGAGACAGGTCTCAGTAGAGCGGTCGTCACTGGCCAAGCATCCCCGCCCAAAGCTAAAGTGACTAAGAGGCATTTTGAGCTTGGCAAGTCTTTCGTCCCGCCAATGATGTGAAAAAGCTACAAACAAAGATGTATTTATTCCATGGAAGGTACATGGTTCAAGGGTCGAAAGGACGGGACATGTTCGGGTGTCGCGTGAAGGATGAGGATTTTTTCAATGAGAAGAAATGATTTGGTTGGAGTTCAAAGATATCTACGAAATCTACCAACGAGACGCCCTGGACATGTCTTTCATTCAAACCTGGGTTTTGTAAGTGATTTCTTCTAACAATTTCTTTATTGTCATTTAAAAAACTCTATGAGTGACGGCGCTACTTTATTGCTTATTATGTAGAATGCAGATTCAAAGATGTCGGAGGGAGCGTATTTTTGACGTTGGTTTCATGGACCCGTCAAAGGTAAACCAAGACATGATTTATAAAGATCCAGAGGCGACATATCAGAACTTATTCAAGTATGTGGATAAGAAAAATTTTATGGACTCCATACTATTGCCATACCACTACGGGTGAGTGCTAACACTTATATTATCTCATTTTATTTTCTTAATTTCTTAATTTCTTTAAATTATCTCATTATGCTATGACACTTATACATATGTATGTAGTTACCACTGGGTGCTCATAGTACTGAATCCTAATAGAGGTGTGGTGAACGTCTTCGATTCGTTGAGGAAACCACAAGAAGAGTATCAGGAAATCATTGACATGTTTACAAGGTCATATATATAAGTAAATTTCAACAATTCAAAATTTTCTATATACTTACATTATTGACTTATTTTATTTGAACTCAAATTTGAGACTAACAACATGATTATGTAATTGTAGGATGTGGAACGAGATTCGTGAAAAGCACCCCGGTATTGAATATGAAAAACTCGTATGGAATACTGAATTCCCGGTACGCATGCAATTTGTACATATACGTCTTTGCTAATCAACTTAAAAAATTATCTTTAACTTTGTTTTCGCCAACAGTGTCATCAACAGAGGCCGGGCAATAATTTATGCGGATACTACGTTTGCGAGTACATGCATAGCTGGATTAAAAAAATATATACTAACCATGATATTATGGTACGCAATATCTATTTACAAGTTTCTAATTCAACTTCACCATTATTATACTTTAATTTTAATTTTTTGCAATTCGTAGATGATGTCCATCTCTAGTAAAAGCCTAGAGCAGCATAAGATCGACGCAGTTGCAGAACAACTCGTTGGATTTATTTGGAACGAGATCATCAATGTAAATGGAGAATTTCATTATGATGATGCATGGGACAATACGGACACCTCAAGTCTTCGTTCCTCCATCGCTGGTCCATGATCCTCTGCTCGTCCTAGTTCATCATCAGCTCGTCCAAGTGCAGGATCGTAATTTATGGATACTAAGTTAGAAAACTTAACTCTTTTAGCACTACGAGATGATGTAACTCTTTTGGCACTAAGATATGTAATATATGTCTTTTTTATGCTTATACGCGCCTTATACAAATACTAGTGTAGTGTAGTACGGCATCCGTATTAGAACAAATACGTAGGCGAAATACGTTGGCAAAATACGTATACAAACAAATAAATATGAAGGCTGGAAAAGGGAAAATTATATGGTCCCCCTTTAGCACCGGTTCTAGCCACAAACCGGTGCTAAAGGGGCTCGCGTAGGGGCCATGTGCGCGGCCCCGTTTAGCACCGGTTGGTTTCGAGACCCGATGCTAAAGGGGGCCTTTAGCACCGGGTAAATGACCCGGTGCTAAAGGTGTACCCCTTTAGCACTGAAAGATTAGCACCGGTTTGGAAACCGGTGCTGAAGGGAGTTTCCCAACCGGTGCGGATGCCTCATTCTCTTCTAGTGAGGAGGGTATCAGATTATATCCAAAAGTGGGACCAGTGACGGAGCCACCGGTTGCACTGTTATCAACTGGAGATTCACACGTCATGGTGTTTCTCGTAGGTTGACCTTGTTCGGTGTAGCCGTACGAATGCGATACAGGAAGCGGCTGATGCAGTGCAGATGGCCTTCGGGATGTAGTCGCGCTATTCACTTGGGGAACACAGGTACGACCATCGGGAAGTAGTCGATCGCAGCTAGCAGAGGAGGAAGACGACGATGCGTGGAGTAGATGAACAGTGCGCCGGTGAAGATGACATAGTTCTGGACGAGCAGTCGCGTGAAGACGCTCCCTAGAAACCTGATTGCCCAGCTATCCCGAGCAGGATCTCGCTGAGGGCAACCGGAACGGAGGCACCTGCTCTCGCCGGATCTGTGCGCAGAAGGCCGGTGTTGGAGATGGAAGGAGCGCAGCAGAGGGTGTTGTTCTTGGGTAACCCAAGGATGAGAAAGGAAGTAGATTATATATTGTTGGCGGAGGAAGGGGGATGCACCTGGACGGGTTATATTCGAGGAAGGGAAATCAATCAGCCAATGAATTCCCTTTATTGCGAATAACTTTCCAACGGTGCAAAACCTCCCCCCGCCACGCACGTCAGTCTCAGGCTCGGCACGGCATGCCACGCCTCGCCTTGCCACGCCACGCCACACCCACGGCCTCAGCCTCGGCCCGGCGCGGCAAGGCGAGCGCGCGCGCGCGTGTGGCTCGCCGCTCTCCTCTAGCCAACTTCACAAGCGGTGTACCCATAGTCCACCATTTAAGTTCGTTGGGATTCTCCTTAATTTCCCATACGGTATTAATCACATTTATTGTCAACATTAATTAGTGGGCTTTTAATTCTTTATTATTGAGGAATAAATGGACTAGGCCCATTAATTCCAACAATCCCCACCAAGAATTTTAAGCCATACTAAGAAATGTTATCATACCCCTTTGATATACCGGTTTTTGATGGAGACTGTTAAGTTGAACTTCCATCTAGAACAAGGGCTACTGTTGACGACGTTTTTTGACACGTGTCATAGCCGGCGCCTTGAAGGAATTTCAATGAAGATGGAGTTAAAATTGAAGGTGATGTTTGGATCAGATTTGTTTCTATAAGAAGAGTCAGTATCAGACTCAAGACTTCAGAATCGGATCGGACTCGGAAAAGTGGGTTGAAGGCGTCACGAGCTTTGGGCTGAAGTGGGCCATAATGGGCTGGCCTTTTTATTGTTATTTAGAGTCTTAGTCAAAGTAGTTTCTTTCTTTTGCGTCAAGTTTGTTCATGTCGTGATCGACTAGGAGTCTGTAATTCCAGGGTATAAATATAAACCCTGAGGGTCGTGAAGAGGTTACGAACACATCAATACACAAACTTTTACTACTTGCATCTACTATTTGTCAATTTACTTACTAAGATGTATCAGATTACTTTACGGTTGTCTTTTACTGCTTAGTTGACAATCGGCTTTCAGCTGATTAATTATCGAAATCGGCTCCCCGTGCTGTTTCACTATACATCGGAATTGGTCCTATCACATTCGATTTCACTAACGAGAGAATCGGCTCTTTAGCTGTTTCTTAACGTCCGATTTTATCCTTGTCAATCAACAAGTCAGATTGACTGGCACGCCCCGGATTTCAAGGCCACGCCTTCGTTCGTGTGTTAGCGCATCTGTCACCGCCTGATTTTTGCGTCAACAACTACACTTATTTACAACTGTACAATGGACTATGCCTTGAATTGCCAGTTTTGTGCAAACAAGTTTCACCAGAGCTCTATACTGATACTAGGCTGCAACGCATCTTCGCTGTTTTGGAGCTTATGAGTCATACTCCATGCCTTTTTCATGAGTTTCTAGAGGTTACCCAAACCCCGTAGACTATGACTAGTAGTCGGACTCATATAGGTGTATTCCTTTGAGATGTTCTGTAGGACAACATCTTTGTTTCTAGTAACAACTCTCTTGTTTCAAGAAACCTTCTGGAACACATTAAGGTGTAAACCAACCTACCTTATAGATTTAGAAGAGAAATGCACCTTCTTCTGGAATAAGCCTTATACAAAGGTTCTCTTCTCTCAGTTACCCCATAGCTTGTTTCACCATCCTGCTTCACGGGATCTCCGATCACACAGGACAGGTTACCACTATGGAATAACGCTTGTGGGTCTCAGGCCCAATTCAAAGGATGCATTGTCTATCACATTTCGTGAAAGACCCTTTGTAAATTGATCTGACAGGTTCTTAGCCGTTTGAATATAATCTAGGGCTATAACTCCGGAGTTTTTCATCTTTTTGACAGACTTCAACCGCCTCTTTACATGCCTGGATGACTTCATGTTATCCTTTGAACTGTTCACCTTGATAATAACAGTTTGATTGTCACAGTTCATTAGGATTGCCAGTACTGGTTTTTCAACCACCGGTAAGTCCATTAGGAGCTCACGAAGCCAGTCAGCTTCTACAGTGGCGGTGTCTAGTGTTGTGAGTTCTGCTTCCATTGTTGACCTCGTTAAAATGGTCTGCTTGCAAGACTTCCAGGAAACAGCGCCACCTCCGAGTGTAAACGCATATCCACTCGTGGCTTTAATCTCATCAGCATCAGAAATCCAATTTGAATCACTATATCCCTCTAGTACTTTGGGGTACCCGAAAAAGTGACATAGTCCATTGTTCCTACTAAATAGCGCATTACTCTTTCAAGAGCTTTCCAGTGATCCTCACCAGGATTTGATACAAACCGACTCAATTTGCTTACAGCAAAAGCAATGTCAGGTCTTGTGGTGCTAGCTAGGTACATCAATGAACCAATGATCTGAGAATATCTCAGCTGATCTCTCATTATCCTTTTATTCTTTTTCAAGATTATGCTGGCGTCATAAGCTTCCTCTCTAGATCTTTCATCTCAAATCTTTGAGACAAAAATCCTTTGACTTCCTTAATAACATTAAGGTTTGTCCCGAGTATCAGTATGTCGTCCACATACGGACACAGAATCACTCCTTCACCCCCACTGAAATGATAGTACACACTTATCGGCTTCGTTAGCAACGAAACCTGCAGAGGTTAAAGTTCTATCAAACTTTTCATGCCACTGCTTCGGGGCTTGCTTGAGGCCATACAAGGACTTCAACAACTTACATACCATTCCCTCTTGACCTTTTGCTACAAACCCGTCTGGCTGATCCATATAGATCTCCTCCTCTAACTCTCCGTTGAGGAAAGCTGTCTTTACGTCCATTTGATGGACAAGAAGACCATAGGAGGCTGCTAGGGAAAGTAACACTCGAATTGTGATCATTCGAGCAATAGGTGAGTAAGTATCAAAGAAGTCTTCTCCTTCCTTTTGGGTATAACCCTTGGCCACAAGCCTAGCCTTATACTTTTCAATAGTACCATCAGGTCTAAACTTTTTCTTGAACACCCACTTGCACCCTACGGGTTTGCACCCATAGGGGCTATCATCGACTTCCCAAGTACCATTTGTCATGATCGAGTCCATTTCACTCCTAACTGCTTCCTTCCAATAGTCAGCATCAGGAGATGAATATGCCTCTTCTATGGTTTTGGGTGTGTCATTGATGAGGTATACAATGAAATCATCACCAAAGGACTTGGCAGTCCTCTGTCTCTTGCTCTTTCTAGGAGCTTCATTGTTATCCTCCTCAGGATGTTCCGCATGTGTGTGTTCATTTTGCTCTATTGGCTCAGTGGAGACATCATGCTCGATAATCTCATGCCTAGACGAACTTGTTCCATCTTTCATAGGGAATATATTTTCAAAGAATGTAGCATCTCTGGACTCCATTATTGTACCGACCTGCACGTCAGGTACTCTAGAGTTTACTATCAAAAACATATAACCCACGCTGTGCAAAGCGTAACCAAGAAAGTTACAATCTACTGTTTTTGGTCCAAGCTTGCGTTTCTTGTTGATTGGCACGTTCACTTTGGCCAGACAACCCCAAGTTCGCAAGTAGGAAAGTGTTGGTCTTTTCTTTTCCCATTCCTCGAATGGTGTTATCTCTTTGTTCTTTGTAGAAACACGGTTTAGAACATGACATGCAGTCAATATAGCCTCACCCCACCATTCCTTGGAAAGTCCCGATGTGTCTAACATGGCATTAACCAAGTCTGTTATAGTACGGTTCTTTCTTTCGGCCACCCCGTTTGACTGGGGTGAGTAGGGAGGCGTCCTCTCATGAATAATACCGTGCTCCTCGCAGAATGAATTAAAGATATTTGAGAAGTAATCTCCACCACGATCCGATCTAACTCTTTTGATCTTTCTTTCCAACTGGTTTTCTACTTCAGCTTTATAGATTTTGAAGTGATGGAATGCTTCATCCTTTGTTTTTAATAAGTAGATGTAACAAAATCTAGTACTATCATCGATTAGTGTCATGAAATATTTTTTGCCACCTTTTGTCAACACACCATTCATTTCACAAAGGTCGGAATGAATTAAATCTAGAGGTGCCAAGTCTCTCGCCTCGGCAGCCATATGAGGCTTGCGAGTTTGTTTTGATCCAACACACACAAGGCACTTAGAGTTTTTGACAAAGTTAATTTTTGAAATTAAGCTCAAATTTGCTAGTCGTGTCATGCAACCGAAATTAACGTGACAAAGCCTCGAATGCCAAACATTTGATTCATCAAAGTTAACAACATTGTTTACTACTTTATTACAACCATCATCTAAGGAAAAGCGGAACAGACCTCCGCTATCATAACCTTTACCAACAAATGTTCCACGATACATTTATTGGATTCAAAAACTAATTTAAAACCATCTCTACACAGTAGAGAGCCGCTGATGAGGTTCTTTTTTATTGTAGGGACATGCTGCACGTTCTTCAGCTGCACGATCTTTCCCGAAGTAAACTTCAGATTGACCGTACCAACACCAAGAGCATGCGCATGGGTGCCGTTCCCCATCAGCAAGGTGATAGCCCCTCCGACCTGGTAAGAAGAAAACAAGGAAATGTCAGCACACACATGAGTATTAGCGTCAGTATCAACCCACCACTCGGGTGAAGACATAATTGCAACATATGTAGGTAAATGATTACCGTACCCCGATGTTCCTCCATGTTCGCTAACAACCATATTGGCGGACTTTGTCCCTTTACGGTCCGGACACTTTCCAGCAAAGTGGTCCTCACTGCCGCACACGTAGCAGTTTCCCTTTTTCTTCTTAAACGCAGTGGTTTGTTTAGTCTTTCCAACATTCTGAGGGTTAGGTGGTTTCTTTTTGCCCTTGTTGGAGTTATTTGTACGAGCGTTCATGTTCTTCTGAACGAAATTAGCGCTCACACCAATGACTCCCTTACCACGTGTGTCTTTTGCTCTCGCCTTTTCTTCCACATCAAGAGTCCCAATAAGTCCATCAATGGTGAACTCCTGTCTCTTGTGTTTCAGTGAGGTAGCAAAATCCCTCCAAGAAGGTGGCAACTTGGAGATGATAGCTCCAGCCACAAACTTGTCAGGAAGCACACATGGATTGTCCTTGCTGCAGCACGTCAGATCCTTTGCTAGCAGATGTATCTCATTTGCTTGTTCTACCACCAAACGGTCTTCCACCATTCGGTAGTCAATGAACTGTTTCATGAGATACAACTCGCTACTAGCATCGGAAGCTCCATACCGAGCCTCAAGAGCATCCCACATCTCCTTCCCAGTCTTATGCTTAAGAAAGGGATCCATGAGGTGTGGTGCTATGACACCAAGAATGCAACCACGAAAGAAATTGTCCCGAGCCTCAAATACAGTTCCCTGCTTGGAACTGCACTCGGTGGGTTTCCCGTTGATCATGTCTAAGATATCCATAGCATTCAGCCACAAAACCATCCGTTCACGCCAACGAATATAGCTATTGCCATAAAAAACGTTGGGCTTAATGGTTGAAGCAAATTGAGTGACCGAAAGCCTATCAACATAATTATCATTACTTTCAGGTTTCTGGATTGTTAGAGAATTATGTACTTTCGGTGATATTTTAATTCCAAAATTAAACATAGCATTCAGCAATATACTCATGATTAAAAAGAGTGATAGTAGATATGTGCACGTGTTCAGATTTAACTCATATTTAAATAACATATTTAAATAAGAACACAAATAACAAAATTAAGAGGAGGGGTATCACATTATACCCAAAAGTGGGACCAGTGACGGAGCCACCGGTTGCACTGTTATCAACTGGAGATTCACCCGTCATGGTGTTTTTCGTAGGTTGACCTTGTTCGGGGTAGCCGTACGAATGCGATGTAGGAAGCGGCTGATGCAGTGCAGATGGCCTTCGGGATGTAGTCGCTTTGTTCACTTGGGGAACACAGGTACGGCCACCGGGAAGTAGTCGATCGCAGCTAGCAGAGGAGGAAGACGACGACGCGTGGAGTAGACGAATAGTGCGCCGGTGAAGACGACATAGTTCTGGGTGAGTAGTCGCGTGAAGACGCTCCCCAGAAACCTGATTGCCCGGCTATCTCGAGCAGGATCTCGTTGAGGGCAACCGGAACGGAGGCACCTGCTCTCGCCGGATCTGTGCGCGTAGAAGGCCGGCGATGGAGATGGAAGGAGCGCAGCAGAGGGTGTGGTTCTTGGGTAACCCAAGGATGAGAAAGGAAGACCTCCCCCCCCCCCCTCCCCCCCCGCCGCCACGCACGTCAGGCTCAGGCACGCCACGCCACGCCCACGACATCGGCGCGGCGAGGCGAGCGAGCGCGCGTGCGTGTGGCTCGCCGCTCTCCTCTAGCCAACTTCACAAGCGGTGTACCCATAGTCCACCATTTAAGTTGGTTGGGATTCTCCTTAATTTCCTATACGGTATTAATCACATTTATTGTCAACATTAATTAGTGAGATTTTAATTCTTTATTATTGAGGAATAAATGGGCTAGGCCCATTAATTCCAACATTTTGGGCACTCTTGAGATGCTCTAAGAAGATCCGATTTATTTGTCTCTTTCAAGTCATCGATCGCTAGCTGCATATTCTTCTAACAAGAAGTAAAAATATTTATTAGAATAAGTGTATATATATCGCTGGGAGGATTGGTGGCCTCCCAGCGCCCGTGCCACTGTAGCTTTTCTTTTTTTTTCATTTATTTTTTTTCTTTTCCTCCCTTTTTAGCAATATTTTAATTTTGTCAAAAAAAATAAGTTCATCTATGTGGCTTAAAGAAAGCGTATGTACCTAGAGTCAGTGCATCTTCACTTGCCACACGGTCCTAGACTTTTAACGTTGCACTTTGCATATGTGCGTCATGTGGGCTGTTATTTCGGCATTGCTTTCAGAATTATTCTTTTTTTCCCCTTTTTTAGCAATATTTTAATTTTCTCAAAAAATAAGTTTATCTATGTCGCTAAAAGAAAGTGTGTGCACCTAGAGTCAGTGCATCTTCACTTGCCACACGGTCCTAGACTTTTAACGTTGCACTTTGCATATATGCGTCACGTGTGTTGCTATTTCGGCATTGCTTTCAGAAGAAATAGGTACATCCATGTTGCCGAAAGAAAGTGAACCCACTAAGAGTCGGTGCGTCCTTGCTTGCCATGTTGTTCTAGGCTTCTAGCGTTGCGCTATTACGCAATTGCTCGGTCATCACGTATTAATATTTTGTATTATTGACAAATGAAATTGTGGTGCCCCTTACGCATTAGGGAGTCCTCATTGCCCCTCCTCATACGAAGTTAAGAACAGGACACAGACATTGCGCTTCTCAGCTACTCACCCAATTTATCACTCACGTGTCAACTCGTCTTCTCTATCCTCCGCACAAGCCCCTGCTCGGGTTAAAGGTGGTGCCGCTGTCGTGGAAGGATGCACCACCCTCCTCATGCTCATCAACTTCATGTGTGAAGCCCACTGTCACCGTCTTTTCGGAGGATGCGTTCGCTTGATCGTAGTTCCTCCTCTCAGGTTGTCCTCTCCGTTCTCTTTGTTGTCGTCGGCTAGCATGCCACCAATGTCACAATGCGTCACTCCGGTCCTCAATTTCCCAGAAACTCTAGCGCAGCAATAGAAGAATGCCCTCATAGGTGCACATTTTATGTCAACATAGCTACACTCTCTACGGTCAAGAACATCTGCGTTACCGCCATCTGAACTTGCCGAGAGGTCATGCTAGAATGAACCATCACTGTCCATGATCACTATTCTGTGCCTACCTTCTGTGCACATTACCTACTAAATTCAGTAGCATGAGGTTCTTTCATGTATGTTACAGTTGATGACCAAAACTAAATAATATAGAGGAACCAAAATTACCCATAGTAATGACAAGTGATTATATATGTAATCTATAACAGGCGCGGCGTTAGCGCGCGATCCATTCTAGTATGATACATCTCGTTATGCGCAGCAACCATCGGATCTTGAAAAGAATTTTGCATGTATGCCATGAGCTTGTACCCTATCAAAAACAATGTAGATGGCCTCGTAAAAAACTCTAGATGATGACATTGAAGTAACCACAACAAGAGAATATGATTTTAGTACAATTGATTGTCACTCCCTTACAACTCTACTTGAATCTTTAGAACCTTTTGATTTTTACCCAATACAAGAATCTAGTGTTGTAAAACTGTCTAGCCTGTCCCTCTTGATCGCACTTGACTGCCCCTTACAAGCTTTGGATGAGATCTTTGAGTTTAGCTTAATTTTTTTATTACTAGAGCCTCCAACCCTTTATTTATATAGTCCCCTTTAAGGCCCCCCATACATGCAAGAAGGAGTGCTACTCTTAGTAGGATGCAACGCTCAAGCCATAGTTGAACTTGAAGTCTTATAGCACATCCCTATTGAGACCTAATTCAAATAACTTGGGTCACCATACAACAATTTCCACCTTAACTCTAATCCTTTGAAGTCAATGTGCCCCTCCAAGAATTCACTCTAAATTGGCTTTTTTTTATTTTTTTATACTCCTACCACAGGAGTGCCCGCACCGCAGGTGCTTATGCACATCACCGAGATACGTGTCAGTATCTAGGCTGGTGCGCCCGAACCCTCCACCTGAGAGCTTATTCGCTGTGCAGTTTGATTAACCACACCACATTTTTCTATGCCCTCCATAACATAGCGTTGTACTGCCTCTGAGCTTCACGTGCTCTCTGGTACCGCTTTGACGGTCCCACCATGTCTTTCTTCTTCTAGTAGCTTGAAGCCTCACCTCTATGACGGTTAGATTTTGCAACCACATTTGCAGTTTTGCATCTGACTGTAATTGAGATTTGAGTAACAAGACAACTTCCTTCTCCTGATTAGGATTTTCACCAAATTCCCAATGGTTGCACCATCTTTAAGATTCCCTATGACTGGTCTCCATTATTCGTTGACTGACACGTAATTTCTAGAAACATACTCCGTGAATGTGGGATTAGACTACTATTCATGTTTACGATTTACATGTGTACTCATCTGGTACTAGAGGGAGTATAAGTTGTTACCAACGGGAGGTTTCATTATATAAGTTATTACATTTTGAATTGCATATTATACCCAACCATATTAATATACAAACTTTATTTGCATGTGGGGCATTAAGAAATGAACTTATAATTACAAATCATTTACCTGTGCAGACGCACGGGTTGATGAACTAGTAACTAGTATTCTAATAACATGAATATGACAGATATTAACAAGATCATCACTCATAAGACCTACCGGTCGGGACCGACCAAAGCTCGTCATCTTTAGAATATTTTTTTATAATGACATATTACATGATTTGGATGCAAATTCAGGGTGTTATTTTAGTTACAATGGCGTATGTGGATAATTTAAAAGGTGGTTACTTCAAGTTATTTCTTATAATGACGTATTGACTTAGGTGGTTATTTTAATGAATATTTGGGGACTTGGGGTTACTTTCATTTATTTTTCTTATAATTGGAATTGGTGTTAGCTATATTATTTTTGGGGGGGTGGGGGTGGGGGGGTGTGTTATTTTAGGTTTCTTTTTGATAAATTTGGGTCAGCTGATACAGGGTAACACTTCTAATGCCTCCACCTAGCTAATTCTTGAAAACCATTATATATCCCTAACTGATTAAAATAGGGCCCTAGACTGATTTCATAACGACAAGGGTGGATAGATTTTTTTTAAAAAAAAATCATAATAGAACCAATGCTTATTATTACCGTTGATGGTTACAGTCTGTCCAAATGATGCCCAGATGTTTCTAATATCTGTGAGAATTTTTGGGTTTTTCCTAGTGCGTTTCATGATTTAACATGGAGTGCTAAAAGTAATCTCCAATTAGTAGTCGATCATAAGATGTGGATATTAAAAGTACAACAATTACACTAGTTTATCCTATATACTAAATCTCCAGGTATAGCTAAAATTTGGGTGAATATAGATTCCATTATTGATCAATTAAAATTTTGAATTTATTTTGATTGGTTAAGACTCCCTCCGGTCACTGAATGACGTTTCAGACAACTAATTTGGCTTGGTTGTAGTCCATTTTACTGCCCGAAACGTCATATAAAGATTACCGGAGGTAGTATATCCATACGACACTATTTTTAACACAGTAAAATGGAAAGAATATATACTGCTTCCTCACTGATGCCTCATGATTCGGGTCAACATTTTTCATTGAAACATGCATAGATTGCAAATCTAACTAGTATTTTATTAATTTTCGCTGCTAAACATGATCTAACATTAACACATCCAAGGCAAAAACACGCACTACTACGAGCATGGCCGGAGGGAGCCTCACCGCGAACTGCTCAGCCGCACTCAACCAAAGCTCCTCTCAGGACCTCTGCGGCTTCGACGACGTCCACAGAGCTTTCCACCATAGTATTATTAGAGGGTACATATGGCGACATGATGCGCTTCTTCTCACCGAAGAAATCCTGGCGATGATCCTAGTTGGGATAGGCAGCTACGGCCAGCGGTACCGGCACCACCCATTCACCCGCTTCATCTTCCTCGGAGCCACCACACTCTTCCTGCCCATTATCTCCTCTGTCATCTCTACCGTTGGCTCATTCCCAGAGTACGTCATTACCTCTCCAAATTATAATGTGGAGTTGATAGAAGATCAAAGTGCAGAGCTCTCAGCGTTGGTCGCAATATGCAATGCATTCACCCACTCGTTCTCCATCATAGTGTGGGCATTCTTGGTTCAGATAGTCATGATCAATACTAGCACAATAGTCTCTGTTGATGATAGAAAGGGTCAAAGCAAAGCCCCCCCTTACCAGCTGCTTTTTCAGGGGCTCTGGACCTTTTACCTTGGCTTCAGTTTCTTCAGGGTCAAGGGTAATATAACGGTCCCTGTTTTCGTCCGGTTTGTCCCACCTAAAATATTATGCATTTGAAAAGGCACGGCGGTCCTACGCACTGGGATGCAATCCTGGACTTGTTTATGTTTATATGCAGAAGCTACGTACAAGCACAAGAAGAAGCGGATCAACATGTTGAGCCACCAGTAGGTGAGGAGGCACCTCCTCCCCCACTCTTGGTTATGGGAGAAGATGGTTTGCAGGTGGAGAAGCATCCTCTTGGGTATGCGGTCAAGGGTGATTCGGGGTCTGGCCCTGGCCTGGTCACCATCGACAGAGTTTGGCACTTGGATAACACGCTTCCGATCTCCACGCCAAGGCTAAAAGATTTGTGCTTGTCCTTTGCATTGTTTAAATTGTTGCGGTGCCGATTTGCAAGGTACAAGCTCACCAATGCTGGCTGTCTAGGGACCCTAACCTTTTTTTGGAGCTTATTGCTGAAGGTTAGTCAACATGACAGGGTATTTGAGGTGATTGCCAATGAGCTTTGTTTTGTTCATGATTATTATTACTCGTCCCTTCCGATATACTACTACTCGAAGTGTTGGCTGCCATTCTTGAGTACCATTCTCACGCTCTTGTGCATAGGCTACTGCATCCTGATTGCAAAGCTATTCATCAGGATAATGTTAGGTTGATCTCCAGCCAGTTGGCCCAACTGGGCTTTTGACTCGCGTCCTGATCGGGGACGCCCAGCCCAATAGAAGGCTGGTGGGCCCCCGTCGCGCAGCCCTATATAGAGGAGGTGGGGGCTATGGCACAACACACGAGGTTGACTGCTGCCGCCACTCCCCACCGTCCTCTAACCCTAACCCGATCTGAGAGGGGGGCTGCTAGCGATGGGAAGCACCACCAGCGGCCGTCATCGTCGTCGCCTCTACACCAACCGTCGTTGCCGTGTGCAGCCTCCATCGGCGTACCACGATGCACAGCAGAAGGTCCAAGGTATGACATCCAAAGTTCATAACGCTACACGATCTACTCCTAGTCGATCTGAAGAATCTATCAATGGCATCAAGAGCTAGGTCTAGAGAGTAGATCGGTGTTGGGGAAGAAATAGAATCCAGAAAAGAACTTTTCGATTCAGAATCGGAAGAAGTCAAAGTAACCCTAACCCTGGTCCAAGATAAAGGAAAGGACGGTGTGGAGGGGAATTTCCCTTGCCGTCGGTCACCCGGTCACCACCGCCGGACGTCGCTGGACGCCGCGCCGGAAGCCAGCCCGAGCCTCGAGCTCACCAGGGTAGAGAAATCCCGAAAACCTAACCCAAGAAAAAGAGGGCGGGGTCCAACCCCGCTGTTGTCACAACCGCCGGCCGTCCGTCGACGGCGCGCGAGCAGATCACCCTAAACCGACTCACCAGGCAAAGAGACAGAGCCACAGGCTCGCAGGGCGCTCCGCTGCTCCCCGTGCGGGCGTCTAAGGCATCACCTCGGGACCGCTCGACGGCGGCGCGCACACTCGGGCGTGCGCGCGCGCCGGCGAGGGGACCGGCGGCAGCGCCGACACCTCTTCTCCGGCCGCCAAGGGCGGCTGTACTCCGTCGCCGTCGAGCGTCACTGAGAAAGGGGGAATAAGGGGAAGAGGAGACAGAGAGGCCCAAGCTCGGCTCAGCCATGGCGTGGCGGTGAGGCCGGTCGGGCGGAGCACCAGCGGCGGCCGCCGACCGGGGGAATGAAAAGGATGGGAATGTTTTAGGGTTTTGGGGGTGAGCCGGCCGCCGGTTTTGATCAGGAGAAAATCGCGCCCGGCCGTCCGATCTAACCGACGGCCAGGATCAAAGCACGGGCGCGGGGCAGGCCGAGCTGGGCCAGTATGAGCGCGCGCGGGCTCTGGGCGGAGTCGGCCCAGTCTTCCGAGATGAGCAGGCCGAGCCGCCGCGCCATGGCTGGCCTCGCCGCCGCGCCAGGGAGCCGTGCGGACCGAGCCGGGCCGAGCTGGCTGGGCTGCACTGCGCGCGTGATTGGGCCGAGCCTGTGCACGCGGCAAGCAGGCCGGATCAGCCCGAGTGGGCCGTGCATGCGCGCTAGAGTGCGTGCGGCGAGCCGAGCGGCTGAGAGCTGGGCCGCTGGTGGACCGCAAGCGCGAGCAGCCACGCGTTTCGCGTGTTTTTGCAGGCCGGGCCAATTTTTTTTTCGCGAGCCAAAATTGAAGTTTGTGAATAGAATCTTTTCACATTTAAGTTTTTTCATTTTCAGAAGCATGTTTTTGACCAATTATGTATGAATTTTATGTTTACATCTGACCAAAGGGTTAAATCGTTACAGAGAGTAAAATGCTTCTGAAAAGTAGATTTTTAGTGGCAAAGCTTAATATCATGTTGCTTTTAAATAAAGTATTTTTTTATTTGTTGCCACTACAAAAGGTTGAGTAGTTGTTTCCTTTTATTTGTAATTGGAACCAACGGAAGAATTAAATTTTAAGAGCATAAATGGGTCGTGTGCCGAGTTTTTGGGCCGCACAGACCAAGCAAGCAAGTCGAGCTGGGGCCGTTTGGCTAGTTCGTGGGCAAGCTACGCATAGGCGTGGACGCGTTGAGTGCGTAAGCGGGCTGTGGGCCGTTTTGCGCGACTAAGCCAAAAGTAAAGATGCGAACAGTGATATTTCGCATATAATATGATCTTTTTCAGAAGCAATTATATGTTGAATTTTGTAAAGCAAAGTCTCTATTCAAACTTGAACCAAAGAGATAGTTTGTTTAAGAGAAAAGTAAAGTTTAATTGAGATGTTGCTTCTGAATAATTTTAAAAGTTTCCGCTGCAAAGTAAAGTTCCATCCTCTAAATTAAGTTCAATTTAGAGGAGTAGAAAGACAATTATTTAAGTTAAAATTATGGTATTGTTATTTTTCTGACCAAAGTTGATGATAACAATATTATAATTCTATAAGTTCATTGGTTTATAGTTCACATCTCTGATAAATTTTGTATTAAAGTGATCAATTTTTCTGAGAATTGATAAAGATTAAGAAATGCTTTTAAAGTAGAGCAATATTTAAAGTTTTCGCTACAATTTGGTATAATCTCATATTAAATTCATATACCAAAGGGATAATTTAATTTGAGGAGCAAAGTTTTAAAGATAATTGAGTATTTTTCTATGTTATTTTCATTTCTGCCCAAAGGTGATGTGAAATTAATATAGCGATAAAGTTTAAGAAATACTCTTGAAGTAGAGAAATGTTTAAAGTTTTACGTTATTTCTATTTCTGTCCAAAGGTGATGTAAAATTAATGTAAGGAGATGTTGTTCTATTCTATTTTCTGCCCAAAGGTGATATAGAGTAGAACATAAATGTTTTAAAGTCTAACAAACATTATTATCGATTATTTCTCAGACAAAAGATATTCATGCTTTCATTCTTGAAAGCAGTAAGAGAAGAGATCTGTGTACTTGTGACTCAGAAGAGATCTAGGTGCTTGTGACTCAAAAGATGATAAAAGAAGAAGGCCATAACACAAGGGACAATGTTCTCTTTAAAGAGCGCCTTCAAAAGAAAGCATTCTTGGAGAGTGATCCAAGAAGAAAGATAGATCATTGAGAAGTATTTTTTCATGTACTCTATAAAGAAGAATGTATTTCAATTATCATGATGAGAAATAATAATTGACATGCATGTTTATTTTTGACCAAAGTCGACTAAGCATGTGTGTTAAAGAACATTCAGATTTAAATATCTGAATTTGATGATTGAATATGAAACAAGAGAGCCAATTCTGGCACTTATGCCCTTTTAAGAAATTACCCGCATAGCGGGGAAAGTTTGAGAAAATACCCGCATGGTGGGGTAAAGCTGAAATAATGCTTATGTTAAACAATTCTGCATGACGGGAGAAGGTTGGTAAACCACTAATCCTGCAAGGCGGGAGAAATTTGCTATAACTCATGTGCTTTTTGCGTATCCCTAGTGGGAGAAAAGTATATTGGAGTAGCTTTTATGCTATTCCTAGAGTTGATCGTGCAATTTATTGTGTCATGGTCATCAAGCAAGCAATGAGTTTAAGAAGAATACAAAGTCACAGACGAACCTAAAGATATGAATGATATGTGAGTGTGACTTGAAAGAAACAAAGGATAAAGAACTATGTTGAGTTCTTGAAGAAAGATGAGGAAAAAGTACTTCCGTACGAACTAAGTAATAATTCTGTTTTTGCATGATGTAATCATGCATGCGAAGAAGATAATTAAAGTTTCCTCATTCACATTAGTTCTGAAAGAATTCGAAATTGTGGTAGAAAGATTCTAACCACATTTCGAGGGGGAGAAATATGAGATCAATTCAGAAAGAGAGAAAAAGGTGAAATTTCCTCGATATTTCAGATAATGTAAAGCATGCTACACATTTAAAGTGATCTATAAATGATGAATGTGATCGTCAGGGGGAGTACGACGATTCACAATAACGATACCCCTAAAGTAAAGAAATGGCTAAAATAGCATTGCCATCTCATTGGCTAACCTGCAAGATCAAAAGGGTGAAAAGATAAGGGGGAGAACGGTGACTCGAAAAACTGATCTTGATGAGAGGTACCTACTTCGATGATTCAGGAGCCGTCTTGGCGGTTATACTCGTGGCAACAATGAGCGAAAATCTGGAACCTGTCCTTCAGGAGCCGATAGAAACCCATTATTGTTCACAAGGAAGAACGTCACCAGCCCCACATGAAAGAGTTTGTGCCATGAAGGGCATTCACTTATCAAAGTGGCTCGTGGCCATAGAAAATGAGTTGAACTCGATAAGTTCCAACGTGTTTTGGGACTCAGTAGTCATTTCCTAATGGAGCCAAAACATAAGGCCGTGATGGGTCTGACAGTCGAATTGTGACTCCAAAGGGAACATGTAGAGAAGTAAAGTGCGACATAAATCGAAAGATTTTGCACAAAGTAATGGCACATCATAATCTGAGTTACATCAGATGAAAGTAAAGACAACATCCTTAGATGTGTTTTCTGTGAAGATAATTACATGTCATAACCCAAAGGTTTTGTCATGGAGGTAAAAGAACATAAGGAATGCTGCTTGAAGAAGTTATTTATAGCCTAGAGCAAGACTCTAGACAATAGTTTTTGAAGTTAAGACTCAGTTATTTTGGGTTAGAGAAAAAGAGAGGATAATTGCATAAAGGTATGGAATGGAAAGATCCTTTTCCTAATCATGTTCATGTAGATGACATTTCACTTACTAGCAGTGATGTCAGTCTGCTAATGAAAGCAAGGAAATTTTTGTCCTCAAAGATTCAATCTCGGTGAAATTCATCAAGATGAAAGAAAAGGGGTATTAGGAATATCGTACATGCACGTTAAGAAATGTTTCTGATTAAATAAAATGTGCATGCGAGAAAGCCTACGTCTGTCCTTAAAGTCAAGGGTAATGGTTTTGGAAACTTTAGTGTTTCAATTATGAGTAAGAAGTGGTTATGGGAACTATAGTGTTCCAAAAACCAATAAGGAGAAGATTAAAATAATATGATACCATATGCTCCAGCTGTTGGAAGCTTAATGCAAAAGATGCAAAAGAATAACATTACCTTGACGTAGTTCAGTATCCGGGTTGTTTTGGCAATAACCAGTCCAGATATAGATCACTGGATTGGAGTTAAGTATATCGGTCTCATGCTATATTAAGAAAGAAATAACCAGTGCTCTCAAAAGATTGTGAGTACAGGGTAGAACTTGTGAAATGTGTAGCGAAATTCACAATTGTCGCTAACTTTCACATTTTGGGGTTTTTTGTGTGGAAAATCTCCAAAGCGTGAAACAATTATCATCAATGTGATGTAAAGATATAATATAGCATGATAAGAGGCTGAGGGACAGGCAAAATGGTTAAGAAAACCAGTGCCCGGAGTTGATAATGGTTGACAACAGCAACAACCATCCAAGTATTTCACTCCTATGACAACGAGTCAAGTGTGGTGCCAAACACATTGACATAAAGGCATACGTTGTAAAGGAGAAAGTCCGGAATCATGTTGAAAAGCAACAGTCAAGTACTTACGGATCCGTCTATTAAAGGCTTACCGCCCAGTGTGTGCAGAGGACACACAGTCGACATGGTTTCATGGTATAGCCTATGATTTCCGGACTATAAAGGCCCAAAGTTATGATCCTTCAAAATGGATAAGTGTATTGTGGCTGGTTAATCCGATTGAAATGACAATCATGATGACCCATGCTCAATGTGCTTGTTTGTAATGAAGTGGATGCTAAGCGAAGAGCTGAAGTGTAAGAAAACTTATGGTGAGATCAAGGGGGAGATTGTTAGGTTGATCTCCAGCCAGTTGGCCCAAAGGCCAACTGGGCTTTTGACTCGCGCCCTGATCGGGGACGCCCAGCCCAATAGAAGGCTGGTGGGCCCCCGTCGCGCAGCCCTATATAGAGGAGGTGGGGGCTATGGCACAACACACGAGGTTGACTGCTGCCGCCACTCCCCACCGTCCTCTAACCCTAACCCGATCTGAGAGGGGGGCTGCTAGCGATGGGAAGCACCACCAGCGGCCGTCATCGTCGTCGCCTCTACACCAACCGTCGCTGCCCGTGTGCAGCCTCCATCGGCGTACCACGATGCACAACAGAAGGTCCAAGGTATGGCATCCAAAGTTCATAACGCTACACGATCTACTCCTAGTCGATCTGAAGGATCTATCATATAATAATTATTAAGCAAACAGGGCAATATTCTCTAGAGCTTGGCAGTCAGATGTACTGTAGAATATGGTGCATTAATCAACACTTGGTAAGCAAACAGTCAGAAGCACATATCGGAAGATTGTACTACAATGTTGTGCCACTACTTTTGCTTCTTGTGTTAGTTGTGACATCTGAGTTGAGAGACATGGCATCCTACATTTGCTCCAACTGGACCAAAGTAGCTCTTATCTGCTGCTATGTCAACCGTGCCTCTTCGCGGTATTCATTTTGCATGCAGAAATGGGTTAGCCTTCTATTAAGATGTAGATGCAAGATGATGAACCACTGGGATGAAAATATGAGCCAGTGCTCAGTACTGATATTTCCACCAAGAACAAGCCCACTAGTTCTTGTCAGGCATCTCCTTTGTTTGCCGGACCAAAGGAGGAAGATCTGTTAGGTCGATCTCTCCACCGTCACGGCCTTTGGGCCGTGACGGGCTCTCTCCTTGCGCCCTGATCGGGGGCGCCCAACCAATCAATGGTTGGTGGGCCCCCGTCACACAGTGCTATAAAGATGGGGTGGGGGGCTAGGGCGCACCTCACGAGGTTGGCCGCGCCGCCAGCAACCCCACCTACAAACCCTACCGATTGAGGGAGCACTGGAGCGTCGGGAAGCTCCACCTCGACCGCCGCCGACGTCTGGGTAGGTGCGGCGCACACGGTGCCACCGCCCCGACCTCAACCGCATCGTCTCCTCTGCGCCAGCGCCTCCTCAACCCGCGACCGCCCCTGCGACCGCCACCAGCGCCATGGCCGCCGTCGACCCCGTCGCCACCACCAACGGTCTGCGCATCCCCATTTCCCCCTCTAGATGTATATGTTCTAGATCTAAGTGTTTTACATGTTTAGCCATGTTTTAACCCTATTATTAAGTTGTACCCGAGATTAATCTACTGCTAATGATCCTACATTTCTATCATTGGTATCAGTCGCCTAATCTAGTAGTAGATTAGTTCTCTGGGTAGTTTTTTACACTCGAAATATTCATGTTTTACTCGCTGTTAATAGAAGCAGAGGGGTAGAGAGTGTAGAAACCGAAGGCAATCAAGAGAAATCGATGTAGTTCAGTTAAAATCCAAGGAAAAAGAAAGTAAAAATCGATGAAAATTGAAAAAGTGGATCTCAGATCCAAAATCCCGAAGCAAACCCTAACCCTAACCCTAGATCTACGAGAAAGAGGCCGGGGGGAGGAGGACCTACCTTTGGGGCCTTCTTCGCCGCCGGCCATCACCGCCGCAGTGCGGGTAGGACGCCGGAGCGACACCGCTCGACGGCGGCGCGCTCGCCCGAGATGGGGAACGCGCGCGCCGGCGAGGGGGATCACCCCGGCGCCACATCGCGAAGGAGGGAGGGGGAGCGCGCTGGCCTTGTGCCGGCGGCGCTCGTCCTCACCACGACCGGCAAAGGCCGGCCATGGTAGGCCGCGAGCCCCTCACCTCTCTCTCTCTGGGTCTTGAGGATCTGGGGGAGGTGAGAAGCTAGGGGAAGGAGGAGGAGGAGTGCTGCGGCCATGGCCGGGCGCTCGTCCCTGCCGTCGTCGGCGAAGACGCCAGCCATGGCCGCCGCCGCTGCGTGCTTGCCGCCGGGCCGAGAGCGAAGAAGGCGGGGGGAGGAAAGGAAAGTGACGCCAGGGTTAGGGTTTTGCCCGGCCGATCGGGCATTTTATACGGGCGAAACTCGCGGTGGACCGTCGATCGAATCGGATGGCCACGAGCGCGCCACGTCGTCTGCGGCTGGAGCGGGCCAGTTTTGGCCTGTGAGGGAGGAGAGGCTGGGCCAGTTTGGCGGCCCAGCCATTGGCTGTTGGGCTAAAGCCCACGCGGCCAAGCGCGAGCGCACCGGGCCGCGAAAGCGCGGCTGGGCCGGGCCGCCGAGGGGATTTTTCGCACGCGCACGATAGCTTGAGGGGGGAAATCAGACTTCTTCCAAGAAAATCAAATTGGACCGAGCGGGCGGCTGGGCCGCTGCTGGGCCAATTCGCGCAAAGGCGCAGCGCGTGCGCGGGCCACTGGGCCGTTTCTTTTCGCGGGCCAAATTTGTTGCTGCGCATAGTATCTTTTTTCCATTAAAGTTAATTATTTTCAGAAGCTACATTTGGTTGTTTTTGGTGTTTATTTGCATGTTTTCAAGTATATATCTCTGTTTAAATTTTTGCACATGGTAATTGTTTTTACAGAGAGTAGAATGCTTCTGAAAATTATTTTTCTCATGATATTTAATGTTTTTCCGCTGCGTAATTTATTCTCTAGTTAAATTGAACCAAAGGGATATTTAATTAGAGAAGTAGAAATATTTTATATTCAGTTTTATGATATTGTTATTTTCTGGCCAAAGCTGATAATTACAATATTATAAATATTCTTGTTCAAGTTATTATGCATTTATTCTATTTTCTGCTCAAAGGTGATATAGAATTCATGTAGAAAGCATGTTGTATGTGTTGATTGTGACCAAAGTTAAATTAATACATACAATATTTAATTTTATTATTGCAATATTTAATTTTATTATTGTTCTCACCATTTTATGTCTAAATTTCAGGCCCAAATGCTATGAGCTATGTTGCTGGTATCCCTATGCTGGTTGGAAGCAACTATGGAGAATGGTGCACGCAGTTCAACTTGGCAGTGGTGATGACAGACATTGACACCGCCATGAACTACCCATATCCGGTACTCCCTGAGGCACCGGTGCGTGAACAAAATGAGACTGATGAGGCATTCGCGGCACGAGAGCGTGACCACGCGCCCATTAGAGCAAATTATGATCTCGAGAAGAGAAAATGGGATATCTCAAATAAGAAGTGTCTACTGATCATGCGGACAAAGATGGCAGAGGCCATAAGGAACTCTATCCCAGAAAAGAATGCAGAGGGTGTTGCTCTCACTGCACCTAAGTATATGGCGCTAGTGGAGACTCAGTTCACTGGGTCGTCCAAGACTTATGCCAGGACGTTGATTGATCAGTTTCTGAACTCAAAGTATACAGGTGGAGGTGTGAGAGAGCACATCTTGAAGTTGAGCAACCTACATGGGAAGCTAGCTGGTTTGGACATGAAGCTGCCAGATGATTTTCTTGTCCATACAGTTTTTCGCTCACTTCCACCCGCATTCTCCAACTTAGAGATCACTTATAATTCCTTAGAGGAAAAATGGGATATTCAGAAGCTCATAGCACGCTGTGTCCAAGATGAGGACAGGATGATTGCACAGAATGGTGGACAGGTAAACTATGTGCACCATCAGCAGAAGAAAAAGAACTTCCCTAACAAGAACTTTAAAGCCAAGAACCAGTGGGAGAGTGGTCCTTCAAATGCTCACAACAAAGACAAGGGCAAGGCACCAGTGCAGTTTGATCGCTCAAACAAGCCACAAGACAAGAAAGAAGTTGGCAAAAATGAGTGCCTGCATTGTGTGGGAAGGCAGGACACTGGCAGAACAAGTGTCCTGAATGGCTTGAAATGATGTGGAAGAAGGGTGAGGATTTTATTACTTTTGTAGATGAATCCCTGTTTTTAAGTTATGATAAATCTACTTGGTGGATTGATTCAGGTGCAACTACTCACGTTGCTAATTCTATGCAGGGATTAAGTATGAGCCGGATGCTGCAAAGAGGAGAAAGAGGAGTTAAAGTTGCAAACGGCGTTGAAGCTGAAGTGGAGGCGATAGGAGAACTCCCCATCAAGTTGAAAGACGGCTTCACGCTTCAGCTGCACGACGTTCTTTATGTTCCCTCTTTGAGCAGGAATTTAATTTCAGTTTCATGTTTATCAGACGATGGTTTTAAGTGTTTATTCGATAGCGAACGATGCTTAATAATGTTGAATAAAGTTTGTGTGGGTCTTGCCTTCCGACAAGACAAACTTTATAAGTTATTTACTTATGATGATTTGTATGCATGTGAAGATGTGTATGCAAGTACTAAGATTGTGCATGAGATTGAAAATGTATCCTCGTCTACAAAAGTAACCAAGAAGCGGAAAAGAATTGATGACGTTTCATCGAAATTATGGCATTGTCGTTTAGGCCACATTTCGAGAGGGAGAATGGAACGTTTAGTTAAAGGATCAATTCTTCCACCGCTACAATTCTCAGACTTAGAACAATGTATTGATTGCATCAAAGGCAAATACGTTAAGCAAGTAAACAAAGAAGCAAAACGAAGCACGGGAACATTAGACATAATACACACAGACATATGTGGTCTGTTTCCCATTGCATCAGTGGATGGTTTTGACTCGTTCATCACATTCACAGATGATTACTCTCGTTATGGTTATATTTATCCAATAAAACAAAAGTCAAAAGCGTTGGATAAATTTAAGATATTTAAAGCTGAGGTTGAGAATCATCTTAATAAGAAAATAAAATTAGTAAGATCAGACCGTGGAGGGGGAGTACTACGGTCGACACACCCCGTATGGCCAAATTCCAGGACCTTTTGCAAGGTACCTTCAGGAAAATGGCATAGTTGCCCAGTACAGTGCACCGGGTGACCCACAGCAAAATGGAGTAGCTGAAAGGAGAAACCGTACCTTGATGGATATGGTTAGAAGCATGATAAGCTATTCCACTTTACCAGTTAATTTGTGGATGGAGGCTTTGAAGACTGCCATTCACATCCTAAACAAAGTGTCTAGCAAAGCAGTTCCTACAACACCTTATGAACTGTGGACGTGTAGAGAACCCTCTCTAAGATATATGCGTGTATGGGGCTGCCCCGCTGAGGCTAAGATTTTTAACCCAAATATTGGGAAGCTAGATCCCAAGACAGTAAGTTGCTATTTCATTGGCTATACTGAAAAGACAAAAGGGTATCGTTTCTATTGTCCTAACAGACACACCAAGTTTGTAGAAACAAGACATGCAGTTTTTCTGGAGAATGAAATGATCAGGGGGAGCATGGCTACTCGGGAGATAGATCTTGAGGAGAAGCGGGTCTTTGCACCTTGCCCAATGATTCAAGAACCTTTTTTCGAGTTACCTGTGTCAATTCCAACACTGGAAGCCACTGTGACACCGGTACAAGCTCCTAGTCCTGTAGTGCCAGCAATGAATGAGAACGTGGAACCTATTCCTCAAGTTGAACCAATTGTGGCACAAGATGTGGAACCAGTTGTTGCTCAAGAAATAGAACCTCAACAGCATGTGGTTCCTGAAGTACCGGTTGTTGAGCCAGCTGCTGATCCAGCTGGAGGAGGACTGAGAAGGTCTACAAGAGTGAGACGTTCAGCCATTCCTGATTGCTATGAAATTGGCAACTTAGAAGAATTTCAAATGGGGGGTGATCCCGTCACATTTGAAGAGGCTATGAGAAGCGCTCAGTCTGAAAAATGGCTTGAAGCCATGCAAGAAGAAATGAAATCAATGAGTGCCAACAGAGTTTGGGACTTAGAAGTAATTCCTAAAGGAGCAAAATCAGTAGGCTGCAAATGGGTCTACAAAACAAAATGTGACTCCAAAGGGAATATTGAAAGATATAAAGCACGACTCGTGGCTAAAGGGTTCACACAAAGAGAAGGAATAGATTACAATGAGACGTTTTCTCCAGTCTCGTGTAAATATGCCTTTAGAATCATAATGGCATTAGTGGCACACTATGATTTAGAATTACATCAGATGGATGTAAAGACAGCGTTCTTAAACGGGGATCTGTTTGAAAACGTCTACATGACTCAACCTAAAGGTTTTGTTGTGGAAGGCAAATAAAACATGGGATGCCGCCTAAGAAAATCCATTTATGGATTAAAACAAGCTTCTAGACAGTGGTACTAGAAGTTTGATGAGACAATTAAGAAATTTGGGTTTAAGGCAAATATAGAGGACAATTGCATCTATGCAAAGTTTAAGAATGGAAAATACATTTTCCTAATCCTATATGTGGATGATATCCTGCTTGCTAGCAGTGATACAAGAATGTTGCAAGAGACAAAAATATTTTTGTCCTCTAATTTTGATATGAAAGATCTTGGTGAGCTTCATATGTTCTAGGCATTGAAATTCACTGAGATAGAAGAAACGGGGTTTTAGGACTATCGCAAAAGACATATTTGGAGAAGATCCTAAAGAAATATAATATGCATGCGAGTAAAGCCACACCTGCACCGATAGTAAAGGGCGATAAGTTTGGGGATTTCCAACGCCCCAAGAACCAATATGAGATCGATCAAATGAAAATGGTTCCATATGCTTCAGCAGTTGGTAGCTTACAGTATGCACAAGTGTGCACTCGCCCTGATTTAGCATATATCACCGGAGTACTCTGTAGATATCAAGATAACCCAGGCATAGAGCACTGGAAAATGGCAAAGAAAGCTTTGCGGTATGTGCAAGGCACAAAAGACCTCATGCTAATATATAGAAGATCTGATTCTCTAGAGATAAGAGGATATTCAGATGCAGATTTTGCGGGAGACAAAGATGATAGAAAATTCACGTCAGGTTATGTATTCACTCTCGCAGGGGGAGCTATTTCGTGGAGAAGCTTTAAACAAACTCTGGTTGCATCATCTACGATGTATGCAGAGTTTATAGCATGCTATGAGGCAACGTTGCAGGCCAAGTGGCTAAAGAAATTCATACCTGACTTGAAAGTGGTAGATTGTATTAATAGACCACTTAAGATGTACTGCGATAATGAGCCCGCGGTATTTTACGCTCACAACAACAAGTCGAGTAATGCTACCAAACCAATAGAAATAAAATTCTATGTTGTGAAAGATAAAATCCAGGATCACACTATAAGTCTGGAGCATATAAGTACAAAAAATATGCTAGCGGATCCGCTCAACCAATCAATGGTTGGTGGGCCCCCGTCGCACAGTGCTATAAAGATGGGGTGGGGGGCTAGGGCGCACCTCACGAGGTTGGCCGCGCCGCCAGCAACCCCACCTACAAACCCTACCGATTGAGGGAGCACTGGAGCGTCAGGAAGCTCCACCTCGACCGCCGCCGACGTCTGGGTGGGTGCGGCGCACACGGTGCCACCGCCCCGACCTCAACCGCATCGTCTCCTCTGCGCCAGCGCCTCCTCAACCCGCGACCGCCCCTGCGACCGCCACCACCGCCATGGCCGCCGTCGACCCCGTCGCCACCACCAACGGTCTGCGCATCCCCATTTCCCCCTCTAGATGTATATGTTCTAGATCTAAGCATTTTACATGTTTAGCCATGTTTTAACCCTATTATTAAGTTGTAACCGAGATTAATCTACTGCTAATGATCCTACATTTCTATCAAGATCAAGGTTCCAGCGGCGGTGAAGGTTTGCATCATCAATGCACTAAGAAGTAGCTTCAATGGAGGTTTAAGCAATGGCCTTGCATCTCTGCGCCAAAGCCAAGTTGGCGACAGTTTCCTCTGGGCCTGCAATGGTAAAGGTACATCTGATATCAGACTTATATGGCATATTGCCACATGCATCACTGAGGTGAAGCACCCGTACCGACATAATCAAGAACAAGATTCTGCACCAGTATCCAATTCTGATCATAAGGTTGCTGCCACTCACCTGTCACGGTACTGCGCATACCTGGTGAGCTGGTGTCCAGAGCTGCTTCCCGACAACATTGCATGGAGCAAGAGCCTATATGAAGCTGTCAAGAAGGATGCTCGGCGTGCCCTTGCTAGCCATCATGCTGCCATAGGGTCTTCGATGCCAAAAGATGAGTGTAAGAAGCTGATTGAATTGTTGAGTGAGAACTCGAAGCATGAGGTGCTTAAGAATGGCGTGAAGCTCGGAAAGCAGCTGGTGGAGACAATCGACGATGAGGAGACGGCATGGAAGCTGCTGGCCGACTTCTGGTCAGAGATGATCCTGTACGTCACGCCATCGGACAACCTGAAAGGGCACAAGGAGGCCATTGCCAGGGGTGGCGAGCTGATAACGCTGCTCTGGGCGATGCTCTTCCATGCCGGGATCGTCAGCAGGCCAGGGGAAGAAGACGGCGCTGCATCTACTTCTGCTGGTGCCGTCTAATGGAGTCCTCCGCAGTTAGCCTTGCTCTGTTCTGCCATCTTTTAATTTTTTTTTTAGAACAGCCATCTTTGTTTCTGGGCCTACGGTATCCCCTTTGCTTTGGACTATGTGGGTGTTGTGTGCTCTTGTTTAGCGGAAATATCTTGCAGGACATACGTCCTCAAGTCAGTTTATCGCAACCGTCCACCTGGCGCTTCGTGATTCGTGTCCGGCTCCTTTACTCCTTGTATTCTCGTGTATTCCGATTTTGTGCATCTCGTATTCCATCTTGCTCCTCGCGAAACACTCCGCCCGCCTCGCCGTTCACATGCCGCCCCGCCGCCCCTCGCTGTCCACCACCGCGAAGGCCCCCAGGGCAGGCGCTTCTTCGCCGTCGCCGGCGCCGCCGAATCCCTTCCCTGCCTCCATCCGCGACTGCTTCCCCTCGAACTCCGCTCACCCGATGTCCCCTCCACCGCGGCCGTCTCAAGCACTCCTCTCTTGCGCTGCCGCCATCGACGGCCCAGCCCGCCGCCGCCGCAGTCATTTTCTCCACCGCACCGCCGCAGTAGATTTAGATTTAGTATAGGAATAGCTTCAAGTCTCCAGCTTCATCCCTCATCGTTATTTTAATTATGCAAGATTCATTCATCTCAGTAGCAGATATCTTAGCATTTTGATTCTCGTTTATAGTGTATGTTTCAGGCGCCTGAGCATAGATCTATTTCATTTTCCTTGTTGGTTCCTAGAGAGTTCTTATTAACCCCAATGATACTTGTAGGAACTTTTCAGACTTCATGCTTCATCAAATGTGACATACTCTTGACTAGATCTATTGCCTCAGTGCTGATAAGTTTTGAAACATTTTTTATTAAGCGGGTATTAGACCAAATTATAGAACACTGACTCTGCATATCAAAGTTGTGGCAGATTGTTGAAAAAATTGATGCTATCATCAAATGTGACATACTCTTGACTAGATTGAAATGTGAATGTGGTCGATGACTAGTAGTTTTGGGATTGGAAACTGCCTTTTGGATCACATTGAATCACTGTATATATGATTGTGTGATAATAGGGATCACTTTTGAATTCAAGTACATTAAATTGTGTGCAGGATTGGCTTAATTAAAATCATAGAGATATTTGATTGTAGCAAGATGGCCAAATACAGGACGGCTTGAAACATTTCAGATGCTATATAGTCAATAAGTATGTCCCTCTATGTTGTAGAAATAACATATACGGATATACCAGGTGGCATAATGTTCTTTCTCTCTAATGGTAACAGTCCCCTTTGCATATATATTCAAATGTTACTAGAAAGTATGTTCAAATGTTTGCAAATTAAGAACTTTAATTTATCTTCAGTTCTTAATTTCTTATTTAACTTCCACATACCTCTATTGTATTTTATTTTAGATTTAATACATTTTGAGATTTAAAAGCGGCGGGCTGAGGACGGCGGCAAGGAGCGGCGGGCTGAGGACGGCGACGACTGACGAGAAGAGAGAGAATGGAACAGAGAAACGGCAGCGACGCAGTGAGCAAGAGAGAGGACGGAGGAGAGGACCGGCTACTGGTGGGGCAGCGGAGAGGAGGAGATGAGCGGCGGCGCTGGGCGTGTGTGGCGGTGGCGGCACTGGATCTGCGCAGCGGCGAGAGAACTCGTGAGCAGGTCAAATGGCAGGTATGACGGGGAAGACGATGGGCTGAGGATAAAAGAGGCTGAGCCGTGTACTTTTGTACTAATACATATACGTATGTATGCGTTTGTATGGATACAGTGTATCTGGTTAAAAAGATAAATACAACTGACACAACCTGGATCTGGAAAGGGGGCCCTCGCTTCTCTCTCCCGACGGACGGCTTGGATAGACTGAGCGGAGCACGTATGTGCCAAAAAACCGCGTTGTAGTCCACTTGAGTGCGATGTCACCTTTACTTAGTTTCTGAAACGTTGTTGTGGTTGTGTGCCTTGCTAATCCTATTCCTGAATTGTTTGTTCCAAGTCTTTGATTTGGTATCCTGTATCCTGTAATTCTGTCAAGACTCGAGATTATTGAAGAATTGCGATACAACTTGTTACAACGTGCTATCCGTACGTGACTGTAATAATGTATTTTTTTTCTGAACCAAGTTACCAAGCTTACGTATGGTGCCTACACTGCAAAATAAGTACTGCTTGCAGCTTTGTTGATCTGTTCATCTTGTTGTATCCTCTGTAATCTGTATGTTATCCTGGGCAGTCTGCGTTTCGATCTCTCTCTAACAAGGCCAACATGAAGGCCTAGCAGGGTAGCCCATAAACCACCCGTTCTCATCCATTGTGGCCCAGCACGCATAGCTGGCCTGCAGCAGTGCTACACGCGCATATAGACAGCCCACAACTAGTGGAATGAGGTGGAACGAAGGGATTGAAGTGGAATTTAGTTCATTTTAAGATCAATCCCCTTCATTCCACTTCAATTCCACCTCAAACCTCTCTTACCTAAACAAGTCCTAAAGGATGGTAAAATCATCCACAATAATTTTATCATCGAGCGCCTATAAGTCTAGTCACGGATGTCTAACTGTCTATAGGAATATTTAATCCACAAGTACGTGTAAAATGGTGATACGATACCTCGAATTTTTTTTTGTTCTCGGCCGGGTTTCTGTTCTCACATGAGGCAGAAAAAAGTTTTTGTGCAACAGGTTGGCACGAAGTGATTCGTTATGTTCAAACCTGAACCTCTTGCTCGTTGGGGACTGTTTATAAATAAAAAAATCTCACAAATGGAATGGGGGCACCCCGCTTCTTCAGTTGTGGGTTCTGGCCCTTGTCATGCAACACCAATCGAAAGCTACAGACAATTCTCAGCGAAGTATACACATCTCAGAATTCCACATCTCAACATTTGCTTCTACATGTTCTGCTTCATTTATCCCTCCAAGCAGCTTGGTGAACCCACATCCTGAGCACCGAGAATCCATTATGAAGTCCAAAATCATCGTCAATTGTGCAAAGAGCTTGTTCAGTTGACTGACGCCAAGAAAATTAGAGAAAATATATCTATTGGCTAGCTTTTTACATGGGACGCAACAATTCAAAAATTAAATGAACTGCAAACCGATGAAAGAAAAAGCACGTCATGTAATGGAGTGGCAGTAAAATAAAAAATAATCTCGAGACTTGAAAATACAGGTACAAGCAAAAGAAGCCAGCCATTGAAGCATGGATACAGTACCTGAAGTCCAAATTGTAACTGTTTTGTCTATCTTATGCTTTCTCCCACCTGTAATTCCTGTCCTGGCTTGCCGGGAGCTTGTAACTGCGCAACTTGCGCCTCTTTCGAATGAAAAGTAAGTGGGGCAATGCCCCCTGAATGTTTCGAAAAAAAGAAAATAAAAAAAGATCGAAATCCAATAGAAGAAGAAAAGAGAAACCCACATGCTAAAGTGAAGGGCATAGCACACATATGCGGCCAAAGGGTCTGAAAAGGAGAAGGGAATTGAACTGCGTGGTGGAATGATCTGGGCACAGCTTTACGAAAGATTGCAGCGATCTGGGCACCGGATGAACAATGAGACAAAGCTTACGTGCACCGAGTCATCATGCATGATGCTGTTTTATTTGTTTCTTTCATTCTTTACTCCTTTTTAAAGAGTAGCACAACCGCTGTCTGTTGTTTCGTCGATGAAGCAAGGTATATATTCGTTTTAGCAGATTGCCAATTTGGACATAGCTAAATTACTGACTTTGGTGCTTTTGTGCTTCCGACTTTGCACTTTGTGATGACACCAGGATTATCTTATTGACTTGTGTATGTCATTCCCATTAGGAGATCAAAGCAGGGAAACGTCTCTTGCATAATAGAAGTACTAGCACGGGGCGGTGCCATTGCAATGCTCATTCTTCACTTGCCCACCTACGTCCTTCATTGTAAAGCCACACAACGAAAAATCCCCAGCGGCCGGCTTGCAACAATCTCCAGTTAGCAGGATCTCCATATTACGGTAAATCCTTAACTTACATCTCAGTTAGCAGGATCTCCATATTATGTAGATATAAAACAATGGTTGATCGTTTACCCTGATTAGTGTAAGCTTGTGTGTCAAATTTATAAGGGATCTTCCTAGTTTCTGTCTTTTTTTTTATAAATGGAATATATATTTCAGGCTTCAGACATCCTTATGAAAGGATGCATCAGACCATAACGATTACAAAAGGCACATGTTATAAGAATATGTAGCCATGACATCAATTACTTGTTTCTGTCTTGTTACTTCTGTAGCAATGCCGTAATTTCTTTTTTTTTTTCGAACAATGTAATGCCATAATTTCAATTAGAGCATGGTTAACTTTTTGTGCCTTGTGCCTGATTATGCTGTTGAACTTTGGCTACCAGCGGCTAGCTGGCCTATCATGTCTCAGGTTAGTTCCACTGGAACTTGCTCTACCGCGGCATTGGAGCAATGTTCCTCTCAGTTGTTCTGTCCCGACCATTTATTGGCTACCTTCGAAAAGAGCATGGGAGATGAGTTGCTCCAGTTCAACGCGCTGCTGCTCATCAACGTCATCCTGGCACTAGTCATAGTTGGGACAGGTCGCTATGGCCACACCTACCTCCATAGCCGGTTCACCCGCTTTATCTTTATTGGAGCCACCACAATGTTCCTGCCCATAATCTCCAATGTCATCACCACCATTGGCACTAACTCCAGTAGCAAAATGGACTATTTTCGAAGCAATGACTTCGTCTTGACGGCAACATGCAGTTCAGTCTTTCACTCGTCCATAGTCATAACATGGGCATTCTTTGTTCAAATCGCCGTGATTAATACCAGGTTACTTGTCGCTGGTGAGAACAAAGAAGGCCGAAATGACACAGGTCCCCCTTTTGATCTGCTTGTCCAGAGTGTTTGGACCCTTTACCTCTGCTTCAGCATATTCAAGGGGCAGGCTCACAAGTCCATGCTTTATTGCCTTGAATTCGCACCTTTTGCTCTTATTTGTGCAAAAATATTGCTTAAATACTACACATTTGAAAAGGCACAACGATCCGTAGCTGTTGGACGCAACTCTCGTCTTATTTTGGGATACATGCAGCAACTACGAGCACCAGATCAACAAGGTGGTTGGGTTGATGGGGATTTACCTCCACTCCTGGTAATGGGAGAAGATAAAATGCAGGTGGAGTTGCATCCTTATGGATATGCACCCAAGAGCGATCAGTGGTCGTCATCGGAGTTGGATGCAATAGTAACTATGGATAAAGTTTGGGACTCTACGTTATTACTTGGAGCACTGCAGCAAATGGACTTATGTTTGTCATTTGCATTGTTCAAATTGCTGCAGTGTCGACTTGGGAGGCACAAGCAGCTTGCTAATTTAGGCTCTGTGATGGAGACCGCTAACTTTTTATGGAGAACTTTGCTGATGAAAGATGGTGAGCATACGAGGGTATTTAAGGTGATTGCAGATGAGCTTTCTTTCGTTCATGATTACTATTACTCATCCCTCCCTGTCTGCTATTCAAATTTTTGGCTGCCCATCCTGAGCATATCTATCTCACTCCTGAGCATAGGTTGTTGCATCCTAGTTGCATGGGAGGTGACAAAGATTGGATGGTATTGGGGGAGGGGCCCTGAGCCTAGCTATCAGATTTTATGTGAGTTGTCGTGCAATAAAGGAGATTTGATAGGCAGGAGACAAGAGAAAAGATTTGGGAGCTTGTACTTTGATTGTGTGCTAGTATTTATTCTCCTTCTGTTAGTTGTGATCACGGAGGCGAGGGAGATAGCTACCTATATCTTCTCCAACTGGACCAAAGTAGCCATCATCTGCCGCCATGGAAAGCATACCTCTTTGCAGTGGAAATGGTGGGATGCCTTCCTCTTGAGATGCAGAAGCAAGCTGATGTACAATTGGGAAGAAAAAACGAGCCAGTGCTCCGTGTTGGTGCTTCACAGAAGAATTTACTCGCTTGATCTTCTCCGGAATCTCCTCCATATGCCAGACATAAAGAGGAGGGTCAAGGTGCCAGAAGCAGTGAAGATTAGCATCATAGATGCGCTGAGAGGCATTAGATCTGGTTATGGACACCTGAGCAATGGCACAGATTGTCTCTGCCGCTGCCAAGATGGTGAAATGTTCCTCTGGGCTTGGAACAACACGAGTACATCTTATACCATACTTACATGGCACATCGCAACAAGCATCGTCGAGGTCAGATACCGACGAGGATCATTTTCTTCATCAATTCTGAACAGTGAACGACATATGATCGCTGCCATTCACCTATCACAGTACTGCGCATACCTTGTGACATGGTCCCCTGAGCTGCTGCCTGACGACGACGAGTGGAGCAGGAGTTTGTACCAGCATGTCAAGAATGATGCCCTGCGTGCCCTTGCTGACCATGCTGCATCTACTGCAATAGGGTCATTGACGCCAGAAGAAGAGTACCAGCGGCTGGTTGAAGTGCTGAGTGCAAACTCGAAACATGAGGTGCTCAAAAATGGCGTGAAGCTAGGAAAGCAGCTGGTGGAGACAATCTACGACGACGAGGCAATTTGGAAGCTGCTGGCCGAGTTCTGGTCGGAGATGATCCTGTACGTGGCTCCGTCGGACAACCTGAAAGGGTACTCAGAGGCCATTGCCAGGGGTGGCGAGCTTATAACGCTGCTCTGGGCGTTGCTCTTCCATGTCGGGATCGTCAGCAGGCCAGGTGAGGACGACGGTCCTACTGCTACCTTTGCTGATGCGGTTTAATGGAGTCTTCGCTTCCTTCATCTGTTATTACTTATTAGGCCATGCTGCTTAATTCGTGGCTGTGTCTTGTTGTATTGTGTCATCTCTGTTTGGGACTACTGATCTCTTCCTGTTTTTGGATTCTTGAGATTGTGGTGTGCTGTGTTCATTTCTGTTTCTGTATATATGTTGGGTTCATTGAAGGGTGCCGGTTCTCTTTCGAACTGCTTGTGGAGTCCTACCGTAGCCTCTTTCCTTTGGATTATTTGATAGCCGTGTGCTGTGGGCTATTGTTTACACATGCATGGTGTCCATTTGAGCGAGATATGTCACCTCTAATTTCAAAAAGATGTTGTTGTGGCTGTGCCTTGCCAATATTAGTCTTGAATTTTTCGAAGTCTGTTATTTTTTTTTGTGTCATGTAAAATAATTGTCATTTGTCAAGGCTCGAAGATTATTGAAGAACTGTGTCATGTAATATAATGTACTGTCCATGCATGCTTGGCTGTAATGTGATTGTTTTATTGCTGTAACGAATAAATGGTGACTGCAAGTACAAGTATTGCATTGCAGATTTGTTCAGGATCGTGCACACATTGCTTCTTCATTTGTTTTTTTATTTGAAAAAGAAAACAGATTACAGCTTGGTGCCTGTACTGCAAGTACTGCTTGCAACTTTGTTCACCGCTTCATCTGTTCATCTTGTTGTATCCTCTGAATCTATCCTGGGCAATCTGCGTTTCGATCTCTCTCTAAGGAGGCCAACATGAAGGCCCAGCAGGGTAGCCCAGAAAACCACACCCGTTCTCATCCATCGTGGCCCAGCACGCGTCGCGGGCCTCGTGATGCTGCAGCAGCAGCAGCAGGTGCGACAGCACGCGTAGAGAGCCCACAATAATTTTGTTGAACGACATCAGTTCAACTAAGATTTTGTTTCTTTGTACCTGTAATCGATCTGCTACATGATTTTGAAAGGTACCAGTAGAATTATGATGAATAACAGTATGGACAAGAAATGCCGCCTTCAAACAAACAACAATACGGTTGTCACAAATGGATACGATAAGAACACATATATAAACATATCTAAAAATCACATGATTTTATTTATTATTAACTCTGTATCGCCATATTCACCACACGCCCCGTATCCATGCAGTTGATACAATTATTTCTTCACGTACTCCGATCTCCGGTACACATGCAGTTGACACACAAATGGTGGTGTGTCTAGCTTAATTAATTAGTAGGGGCTCTGTCCGACGACGTTGCCCGGCGGGTTGTAGTTGCAGGTGATGAAGACGCCGCCGCCGTTGTCGCAGACGACGCGGGCGCATCCGATGGCGGTGGAGTCGCGCCACACCACCTGCGTGTAGTGCCCGCACGTCTCCCCGGCGGCGCAGCTGTTGCTGTCGTGGTCGTACCACTGCTTCTCCGACACCCACGACCCGACGGCGTCCGCCGCCGACCAGTCGGCGCCGGCGGAGCCCCAGAAGATGTTCTCGCCGTAGGGCCCGCCGGAGTGCTGCAGGGCGCAGTCCCCCTGCCGCTGCGCCGCGTAGCTCGCCGCGTACGCCGCCACCGTGTCGTCCCAGGTGACAGGCCCGACGCCGACGTCGTTGCGCGCCGCGTTGTGCGGGTCCACGTAGTCCTGCGGCGAGTTCTGCGCCGCGCACGGCGAGACGAGGAGGGCGGCGGCGAAGGCGAGGGCCAGCAGGGCTAGGCACGGTAGCTTCTCCGGCGAGTACGTCGTCGCCATTGCTGATGAGCTTATGAAGAAGCTCGATCGGGGGATCGATTGGCAACTTGTTTGTAGATGCGTGTGCTTAGCTTATCGATGTTGTGACCGATGCATGGGGTATTTATACTGTAACGAGGAGAGCGAGCTGGGCGGTGACGACTTGTCTAAGATGCCTCTAGCTAGTAATTAAATTGGAGAAATGGTGATTGGTTGCATTTGGTCAGTCAATGATATGATGGCACCTAGAAGCTTAAAAGATTTCCAAGAGGGGGCAAGAATTCCATGGACAAGGTCGTCTTTCCGATAGGATCGGCGGGACTAATTTGGATAAACTTGCTTGGCTTATTACTTACAAAAGAATGTCTTTGTTGGGCGGCATTTGCCTTTTCGGAAGGTTTACTTCATCTGGTTTGGCCGGCCATGACTGTTCCATGCCTTCGCAGTCCAAATTTGGTACTTCATGGTACCTCTAGGTACTTCCTTTATTTTTACAGTCCAAATTTTCGAAATGGACGGCCCTCATTATTACCAAGCATTATTCTAAAATTCCTCTATATACAATTATACTTACTACATAATAACCAAAGCTAGATTTTGTTTTCTTTACTCATTTTTATGGAGGAAGCGTGAAGAGTAGACAAGTAGACTAGATCATATAATAATTCAATTCGTACCCAAAGCATTGCTCCTTCAAATTTCTATGTATATGTAGAACTTCCGCATACAATATAGCAAGTGCTGTGCAAAACTCACATGCGACTTTGAAAATCACGACTGGACCGGGCGTTAGCTTAATTTCCCGCCAATCGCGGCGGCTGATTGCATACCGTGCTGCATATGGGTTCTAAAAATTATTATAGCCTGCGATAAATATACATTGGCGCCTGAAAAAGATTAATTTGATGCTGCGTGACAACAACATAGTGGCATATTTCAAAGCTTATTCGTATGTGCAATTAATTATTCTGACGAAAATTTTTGGAAAGAAAGACACGGAGATGTGCATGACATTTTCAACTGCCCATATGATCTGACGAACGAAGTTATTACTCGTGCACCAACGGGAAATGGAGGTCGGTTGGGCGCGTGATTGATGATCATATATGCAGATGCAAATGAAAAAAGAAAAGAGTAAAAAGATCATCGTCACGATTGCTTCGCTTGCTTTGATTACGAACGTTATTGATCTGGCAGTTGGTTACGTTTAGCTTTAACCGTCCTGTGACACGTACGTGTGTTGCTGACCGTTGCTACGAAACTTGCGTGCTCAAAATTGGAATTGAACTATGAGGATAGCTACCCCGTTCGATCGACTTACGCATATATAGGAAGCAACTAGCTAGCAAATTGTGTTTCCCGTGAACGACAACGTACGAACACAATTGATATGTCCGTGAAACTTTTTTTTTCTATAATATACTCAGTGAAACTTGAGACAAGATTAAATGTTTGAAGAGTTCAAGTTTCTGTATGTTGCCTGAACAGGGCTAAAAAATTTGGTCTCTTTCATTTGTCTAACCTTTCAATGCAACGGAAGGCCGCCTCTGAATAATAATTCCAAGTCTCGTTCGTTTTTTTCGATAAGGAAGCTTTACACTTAAGTCCAATGTTTTAAATAGCTGGCTAAGGCCTCCGCTATAGCCGGCTATAGCTTGATTGAGGAGGACACAGCTATTTGCTTCTACGTGTAATTTAGCCGCTATTTGCCGCTATAGCTCCATTTAGCCCGGCTATTAGCCGTTTTAGAAGCTTGAAGCTAAATGTCTTAGCCAGCTATTTAAAACATTGCTTAAGTCTAGTTCGTGATGGTTACGGCTGACGACGTGTGGAACTGCAGAAAGATCTATTGATTGAACGTCTCGTGTGATGGATATATCTCGACATATGTGAAGGGGACATGCTTCTCTTTCCTTTCGCAATCAAAGTAAGTTTTTCCCTCGGAAAATTTCAAATAAATTAATAAACTTTTCACCTTATTTCATATAATTGAAATTTCGCAATATGCTAATTTTTTTTCTGTGTACACGTGGACATGTATAGAGCTTGCGACCCATTCCCAGTTTGAGGTGATATAAGCAACATTTACCTAACCCCGCATAATGCATATAGAGACATATACTGTTTTCAAGAGCACATAAATGGTCACGTTATTGCGCAATCTCTATTAAAAACTGGCATGCGGCCCGTGGTTTCAGCAGAGGCATCACTGTCGAATGACATCAATGTCGACGTAAAAAGTGAGCATACCCTTCTCTAATATATCAAGCACTACTGATTGATTTTCAAATCCTTTCGTACTACTGAGTTCCTTACAAGGAGATCCATTTCAGCAAAACAAGACTCGCAATGTGCATATGTTTTAAAGCCGTCTAAAAATTTGAGATTTACTTAGAGAGCTATTTTACAATGCTTGAAAAGTACCAAGAGGTACCGGGAAGTACCTTTCCTATTTTGTTAAAGGTACCAGAAAGTACCGAGAGGTACTGGGAGGTACCTTTCCTATTTTGGTATGTGTTTGGTACTTTTTGGTACCTCCGTTTAGGTACCTCTAGGTACTCGTTTTGTTTCCATTGTCCGATTTCTCTGAATGGACGACTCTCATTATTTATTTTCAAGCATTCTAAAGTTGCTCTTACTTAGAAGCTAGCAACCTCTTATGTCCTGGATCACTAAATTAAATTGGACTTACAAGCATCAAAGCTAGCTCTATTGACAAGACATGGATATATCCACATGCAAACCTGAATTAAGCTAAGTGAAAAGCATATGGTTTTACTGCTTGTGACATTTATAAAAGAATCTAAAGGAGATCCGGACAATTACAAGCAAATTAAGTGAAATGATGGCACCTAGAAACTTAAAAGATTTCCAAGAGGGGCAATAATTCCATGGACGAGGTCGCCTTTCTGATAGGATCGGGGTGTGTGTGTGTGTGTGTGGGGGGGGGGGGGGGGGGGGGGGGGGGGGGGGGGGGCTAATAATTTGGATAAACTTGGCTTACGTCGAAGACTTAGAGCTTAGCACTAGGCATGTAGCCTGAATTTTCGATTGAATTTTGACCTATGAAAATGCCTGCGGAAATTATTATCTCTGCATGTTCTTGGCCATATGCACCGTGCAAAATCTCAGAAAGTATATATACTGATATACTCTCCTTTTTAATTGTGAATAAGTACTCATTTCTATGAGGGAAGACAAGTCAATAGTAGACAATATAGACCGGCTAGATAGTATAATAATTCGTATGCATTGTTCGCCAAATTTCTACGTTGCGTTGAAGGTTGAAATTAAACGTCGGGTACTAAGAAAAACAAGATGGCGTATTTGCAGAACTTCCACATACAATATATCATACGCTGTGCAAAAGTCACCAGTGACTTTGGAAATCACGACCGGCCCTGCCCTAGCTTAATTAATTTGCCGCCAATCGCGGCGGATTCATGCTGCAGCATGGGTGTTAAATTAAAATAACGAACGGTTAATACACTGGAGCTGCTGCTGGGTTTCGAGAAGGGTTCACGAATATAGTGGCATTTTTCAAAGCATATATAATCGTGTGTACAATTCTGACCATTTTTTTTTCGAAAGAAAGACCGTGTCTCTGTGAGGTGGCATTTTCAAATGCCCATATGATCTGGCAAACGAAGTTACTCGTGTGCACCAATGGGAAATGGAGGACGGTTGGCCGTGTGATATGGATCTATATCGATGAATAATACAGATGCAATTTGAAAAGAAAAAGGTAAGAACACGTCACCATTGCTTCGCTTGCTCTGATTACGTACGTGGGATTAATGACCTGATCTGGCAGTTGCTTACGTTTAGCTTTAGCCGTCCCTGTGACACGTACGTGTTTCTAATCGGTTGCTACGAAACTTGCGTGCTCAAATTTAGAACTGAACTATGTGGATAGCTACCCGTTCGATCGAGTTACGTATATAGCAAGCAACTAGGCAAATTGCGTTTCCCGTGAACGCTGTACGAACACAATAATCGAAGATACCATAAGTCCGTGAAACTAGAGGCAAGATTCAATTAACGTATGAATAGTTCAAGTACAATGTCAAGCTTCTGTATGCTGCGTGCGTGCATACTCCATCCGTCCTGAAATATAAGGCATCCTAGGCTTTAAATTTTGTCCCTAAATACAAGGCATTCTAGGAATTTTTGTTAAGTATTCAATCAACTCAATTAAAAACTTGCCAAATATTTCTCTTGTTAACTGAAAAAGTTGCCTTGTATTACCATTTGCTAAGGGTATATGAGACATTTGTCCACCTCCTTAATATGTCCTAAAAATCCTAGAATGTCTTGTATTTCAGGACGGAGGGAGTAAGCTCGATTTGGGTCCCTTTCATTTGGGCAAGATTCAATGCAACCAAAAGGCTTCTGAATATAATTCCCAAGTCTCGAGATGGTTACGATCGATTGACTTTGTGTGGATATGGATATGTCGACATGTAAGGGACATGCTTCTCTTCCTTTGATCAGAGTAAGATTTTTTTTCTC
Source organism: Urochloa ruziziensis (assembly GCA_015476505.1). NCBI lineage: Eukaryota > Viridiplantae > Streptophyta > Magnoliopsida > Poales > Poaceae > Urochloa > Urochloa ruziziensis. The sequence goes on along the minus strand of CM027119.1, from coordinate 3,230,383 downwards.
AGAAAATTTCAAAGTAAGCAGATATGTAAATATTGCACTTTAGTTTAATTGTATAATTATAATTAAGCTTTATCAATATGCTGATTTTTCATGTACACATGGGCATGTACGGCTTATGATCCATTCGACCATTCCTAGTTCGAGGCAGGGCGGGCCCAGGATTTTGAGTTTGGGCATTCAAAAATTTTAAATGGTGTAATTTCAATTTCTTTTTGACATCTTAAAAGTTATTGGGCTGTTTGGCCCATTTCGGGGAAGAGATGGGGGCTGAATTTTCAATTCTCTTGTATTATTGTGTATTCCTTACAATGAGATCCGCCGATCCGCTACAAAACAAGACTCCCAATGTGCATGTTTTAGAGTAGTTCAGTAAATTATTAGACTTACTTAATTTTATTGCACAAGCAAATCTGAATCAAACTAAGTAAAGCACATGGTTTTATTGCTTGTGGCATTTATAAAAGAATATAAAGGACATCTGGACAATTGAAAACTAAGTGAAATCTAATAACAAAAGTATCAGGCTATTATGTAGCAAACCAGAAGATTAGCTATGCAGATTGAACAGAGATCCACATGCATATCCGAATGAAATTAAAGTGAAAGCACATGATTTTATTGCTTATCACGTTTATGAGAGAACTATAAAGGAAATCTGTATGGAATCGCATGATTTTATTGCTTATCACATTCATAATCACATGATTTTATTACTTGTCAGCTTATGGAATTTATGTCTTTTTTATCGTAGCACACAGTGCACCGCGCATGCACGTATGCGTGAGGTGAATTGGAACTACCACTACCAGTAAGAAAAAATTACTAGAGGTCAGCGATGAACGGATTTATCGGTTTTATCAGAAATCTATCAGTTTATCGAATTGGTTTTTGACTAAAATTTAAACAAAAATAAATGAATTTCTACAGATCATTACACAATTGTTTCCATACACAATTGTTTCAACCAATCAACTCCATATGCATACAGCTTCAGCAGAAAACTAAAATTAAATTTAGGGTGATAAAATAATTTTACCGGACAGGATTAAGATCTGTCAATATTTTATCGTCGATACAATACTCTCTAACTTGTAGCCATGGAGTACGACTCCGATCCGGCTCCCTTTAGTACGGGCTCTCTCCGATGTAGTTGCCCGGCGGGCTATAGTTGCAGGTGAAGAACACACTGCCATCGCTGCAGACGGCGCGGGCGCAGCCGATGGTGACAGAGTCGCGCCACACAACCTGCGTGTAGTGGCCGCACGACTCGCCCTCCGGCGCCGAGCAGGAGTTGCTGCCATGGTCGTACCAATGCCTCTCCGCCACCCAGTAGCCGACGGCGTCCGACGCCGACCAGTCGTAGCCGGCGCCGCCCACCAAGATGTTCTCGCCGTAGTACTCGCTGCCGCTGGAGTGCACGGCCGCGCAGTCGTCGGCGCTCAGCGCCGCGTAGCTCTCGGCGAAGGCGGCGACGCTCTCGTCCCACGACACCGGGCCGACGCCCGCCTCCGCGCGCGCCGCGTTGTGCAGGTCCACGAAGTCCTCCGGCGAGTTCTGCGCCGTGCACGGCGGAACAAGGACGGCGGCGGCCGCCAGAGCGAGGCACGCCGCTAGCTTCGTCGACGAGTAGTGCGCCTCCATTAATTGTTGATGAGCTTATGAACAAACTCGCGCGGGATCGCTGGTTTGTAGCTTTGTGTATATATATAGATGCGTGTGCGAGCTTTGCTGATTGTTGTTGTGATCGATGTACAAGTTAGGGGCGAGAGTAGTGTGTGGGATATTTATGCTGTAGCAAGGAGAGTGCTAGCATGGCATGGTGAGACTTTTACTAGATCCAAGAATGGCCAACGGCACGCCAACACGTCATCGTGTGGTGCCAACTCAAGCTCGACCTTGTGATACATCTATTTGACTTATGTGCTTGTACTCCTACACGACAGAAAATAATTTTCAAAATTAATTGAGGAAAGAAACCATATTATTTAGGTATTGTGGATGAATGCTAGAATTGCATATGATTATATAAATGCAGCATTCTTATTTTTGTAAATGACCATTCCATGATTCAAAGTAGATTTTCTAATTTTCTTCTACGGCGGTAGTTATATTATGTTACGCTATATGAAGACAAAATGAATGATATTCGGACAATAGCCTAAAAATGTGTCGATATATAGGACATTTCCGTACCGTCCTAGCTCAAGCATGGCCCAAGATTCGTTCCTTGCCGTGCAACCCATCGCCGTGTCAAGACGATCCTAGACATGATACGGCCCTCGCGTTCGTACCGTGCCGAGATGGCCCAAAATTATCATGTCCTGATGTACTTTGGGCCATGCTAAAATTACCGTGCTTCAAACACTTCACAAATAGTAGGGCCTAAATCATACTTTCTTTAATTAAGCAATACTATCTCATTAAGCGTCAATTTTCAAACCCTTTTTATACTATTAATTGTGTGTTCCTTAGAACGTGATTCTTCAGTGCAAAAGACGACTCTCAATGTGTATGTTTTAAAGCCATTTAAAAAATTGAGATTCACTTATAAAGCCCTCTTATGTGCTGGATCACTAAACTAAATTAGACTTAGTTACAAGCATCAAAGCTAGTTCGATCAGTAGATAGAACATGAATAGATCCACAAGGAAACCTGAATCAAACTAAGTGAAAAGCACAGGGTTTTATTGCTTATGACATTTATAAAAGAATCTAAAGGAGATCCGGACTACTAATACTAAGTTAAATCTAATAAGAAAAATAACTGGCTATCATTTAGCAAACCCTAAGCAAAATTAGCAATGCGGACATAAATTGGATCCATGGGCCGGGCAAACCCAAACTAAAATCTAAAATGATTTCATTGCTTATGACATTAATAAAAAAACTCCAAAGGAGATCTGGACAATTGAAAACTAAGTTAAAGCTAATAAGAAAAAAAAAGCTGGCTATTATAATTAAAAATTAAACCCAAATCAAAATTACCTTAGCAGACATATATAACTTGGATCCACAAGCAAACCCGAATCAAATTTATCGCATCTTTTAAACAAAAATCTAAACGAAATCTGGACAATTAAAAACACTAGGTGAAATCTAATACGAAAAATAGCTGGCTATTATCCAGCAATTAGACCCAAAATTAGCTCTGTCAGAGTGAACATGGACGATCCTTAATCAAACCGAGCGAAATCACATGATTTTATTTCTTATCAGCTTATAACATTTATTTAATTATTTATTATCATTAACACAATAATGCGCCTGCAAGCATGCATGTATACGATGCGTTCGACGAATTCAAACTAGGAATGCAGTAGAACTCCGAGTCCGATAATCCAGCTTCTAGTAGGGGCTCTGTCCGATGAAGTTGCCCGGCGGGTTGTAGTTGCAGGTGATGAAGACACCGCCATTGTTGCAGACGACACGAGCGCATCCGATGGCGGTGGAGGCGCGCCACACTACCTGCGTGTAGTGCCCGCACGACTGCCCCGCCGGCGCCGAGCAGGAGTTGCTGCCGTGGTCGTACCACTGCTTCTCCGCCACCCACAGGCCGACGGCGTCCGACGCCGACCAGTCGGCGCCGGCGCCGCCCACGAAGATGTTCTCGCCGTAGCCGCTGCCGCTCGAGTGCTGGAGCGCGCAGTCGCCGGCGCGCTGCGATGCGTAGCTCTGCGCGAAGGCGGCCACGGTGTCGTCCCACGACACCGGCCCGACGCCGACGTCGGCGCGCGCCGCGTTGTGCAGGTTCACGAAGTCCTGTGGCGAGTTCTGCGCCGCGCACGGCGTCGCGAGCACGGCGGCGGCGACGATGGCCAGCAGGGCGAGGCACGTCGCTAGCTTCGGCGAGTACGCCGCCATTGCTGATAATAAGCTTATGAAGAAGCTCGATCAGGGGATCGCGGATTTGCAGCTTGTTAGATGCCTGTGCTTGGCTTTGCTGTTGTGATCGAAGGTCGAAGCACATGAGGTATTTATACTGTAGCGAGGAGATCAAGCTCGGTGACTTGTCTAAGATGCCTCTAGTAAACTGGTAGAAGAAATGGAGATTGGTTGCATTTGGACAGTCAATGATGGCGCCAACAAGCTTAAAAGATTTCCAAGAGGGCAAGAATTCCATGGACGAGATCGCCTTTCCGATACGATAGGCGGGATTGATTAATTTGGATAGACGACTTGGCTTCTTCTTTCTTTTATTTTTGGGACTTTTGGCAGGGCCTGGCTTTTTAAAGGTTTACTTCATCTGGTCTTGGCCGGCCACGACCGATCCCATGTGCCTTCGCCGCGCTTGGCAAGTAGCAGCCTGAAAGATTTTTATTAGGGTTCAGGAAGATTATTTATTTGGATTTTTTTCGCGGGTATTTTTGCCTGCGCCCTTCGGCATTTATTTGCATGTTCTTGGCCATATCGTGCCGTCGAAACTATATGGATATGTTAATTTTTAATTATTTGCGAAAATATAAGGATATACAAGTATAATTAATTAACACGTAGTATACGTCAGGTTAGATTATATTATTTCCCCATTTCTATGTGTGGAGATAAGTCAACAACATCGAGTAAGTAATTATACTTGTATATCCGTATATTCTTTAGACAATATAGACCGTCTAGATCGTATAATAATTCGTAGGCATGGCTCGTCCAGATTTTCCTATGCTGCGTTGAAGGTTGAAATTAAACGTCGGGTATGAAGAAAATTACGGTGGCGTATTTGTAGAACTTCTGCACACTACAATACAGAATATGCTGTGCAAAAAGTCACATGCGACTGGAAAGCACGACCGGACCGGCCGTGTTATAGCTTAGTTTCCCGCCAATCGCGGCGCGGATTGCTATACTACACTGCATGCATGCTACGTAAATACAATGGGTCTAAACTTCGAGAAGGTTGATGTTGCATGGCAAAAATATATAGTGCCATTTTTTGTTTTCAAAGCATAATCGTATCGGTGAATAATGCAGATGCAATTCAAAAAAAAAAGGAAAAGAAAAAAACACGTCAAGATCGCTTTTATTCGCATCGCATACGTGATGAATGATCTGATCTGGTAGTTGCTTATGTTTAGTTTTAAGTAACCATCCTGTCATATGTGTTGCTGATCTCGGTTGCTTTCGGAACTTGCATGTTCAAAATTAGAGCTTGCGTGTAGCGCTACCCGTTCGGGTTACGTATACATGCATGCATGTCAGCATGTGCAGAAGCAACTGCTACACATGTTACGAGTATATATGTCTGTCAACCTTCAATGCAACCGGCGAAGGTTTCTGAAGAATTTAAAATCTCGCGATGTACACGTGTTACGGTTGACATGTGGATATACATAAAAAGCTGGACGGCACGTCTCGTGATAACGTCTACATGTGTAAAGGGGGCATGCTTCTTTTGATCTTTTCCCTTTCTCAATCAAAGTAAGCTTTTCTTATTTCCCTGTAAAATTTCAAAGTACGAATAAATTTAAATACTTCATCTTAGTTCATAAGAGTCTTAGCAATATGCTGATTTCGTGTATAAGTGGACATCTAATACGGTATTGCGCTAGTTCGAGGTGATATATACACATACATGTGCATACAATTGACTTGGCTTTTTTCTTTTTTTTTTGGACTTTGGGCAGGGCCTGGCTTTTTTAAGGTTTACTTCATCTGGTCTTGGCCGGCCACGACGGATCCCATGTGCCTTCGCCGCGCTTGGCAAGTAGCAGCCTGAAAGATTTTTTTTAGGGTTCAGGAAAATTATTTATTTGGATTTTTCGCGGTGTTTTTACCTAGAAAATATACCTGTGTCCTGCAGCATTTATTTGCATGTTCTTGGCCATGTGTGCCGTGGAAACTATATGGATATATTAATTTTTAACTATTTGTGAAAATATAAGGATATACAAGTATAATTAAGAGTTAAATGCAGAATTAGTACATAAACTTGGCAAGTGGGTGCATTTAGGTGCATCATCTTTCAAATTGCTCATTTGAGTGCAACAACTTGGCTGGTGGGTGCGTTTAGATACATAATCTCTCTGATTGTTTATTTGAGCACGACAACTTGGCAGATGAGTGCACTTAAGTACATCATCTTTTTTTTCTAGATTTTTAAATCCCTATAAATCATATAAATTCTCAAATTGTCTCTGTTCATATAATAAAACAACTGTAAAAATAAACACCTATGCACACCTTCACACCTCATGCGCGACATTGTTTTTTTTGTATGGAATGTAGTACTAGCACACAATGATGACCAAGTCATGGCATGGGGTACATGACACGTTTACAAAAAGTTATGTGAAGCATGTCATATTATAGGGGCTCCGCGTATCCAGGGACAAGCAATGTGTGTCCATAGAAAACGTATTTGTATGTGAAAGATCACCTACAAGTATTGTGTGGCTCGTTGCCATTCCAATAACCTTTCTGCCATCGTTGAAAGCCTCTCTTTAGTGCCAAAATACACATGATTGAGACAATCGGTTATTAAAAGGCCTACTTGCAATATTTTCACCCACATAAGCTCACACATATTGTGTGTTAGCAGGTCAAAATTTTGCCCGTTTGTCATGTTCGTGAGCCAGCAGCACATAGCTGCAAAATTAGTACACTTAAATAAGAAATTAGAAAATGATGTACCTATATGCACCAGGTTGCCAAGTTAACGTATCCAAATGAGTATTTTGAGAGATATTGTACCTATTTGCACCCACATGTCAAGGTATTGTATCCAAATGAGCAATTAGAGAGATGATGTATCTAAGTGCATCTTTGTGCCAAGTTTATGTACTAATGGTGCATTTAACTCTATAATTAATTACTACCTCCGTTCCAAATTATAGGTCATTTTGGTTTTTTAGATTCATCATCTTTGTTATGCATCTATATAAACGTTGTGTCTAGATTCATAGCAAAATCTATGAACTTAGAAAAGCCAAAACGATCTATAATTTGGAACGGAGGAAGTAACACATAGTATACGTCAGGCTAGATTATATTATTTCCCCATTTCTGTGAGTGGAGATAAGTCAAGAACATCACGTAATTAATTATACTTGTATATCCGTATATTCTGTAGACGACCGGCTAGATAGTATAATGCTCCATCTGTTCCAAATTATAAGGCAGTCCAACTTTTTTGGAGAGTCAAACCTTTTCAAGTTTGACCAAGTGTATACAATAAACTACTAACATTTATGATATCAAATAAGTACTATTAAATTTTTCATTGGATAAATTTTCATAGCATTGAATAATAGCTATTCAGTATCATAAATCTTTAAAATTATATCTATAATTTTGGTAAAAGATAAAAATGTTTGACTCTTCAAGAAAGTTGAAATGACTTATATTTTGAAACCGGAGGGAGTAATTCGTAGGCATGGCTCGTCCAGATTTTGCTATATATGCTGCGTTGAAGCAGGTTGAAATTAAACGTAGGGTACGAAGAAAAGAAAAATACGGTGTCATATTTGTACAACTTCCACATACTACAATACAGAATGTGCTACGTTAAAGTCACATGCATGCGACTGGAAAGCACGACCGGACCGGTGCTAAATCTAGACATATCGTTTATCTAGTTGCATCACAAAGATTATGAACCTAATAAAGCCAAAACGATCTATAATTTGGAAGTAGCGTTTTTTTTTTTCAAAGCATAATCGTGTCGGTGATCGCTCGATCGATCAATGATGCGGATGCAATGCAACTGAAAAAGAAAACGTAAAGAAAAAACACGTCCGTACGTCACGATCGCTTCGTTGCGTTGATCACTAGCACGTGATGAATGATCTGATCTGGCAGTTGCTACATATGTTTAGCTTTAAGTAACCATCCAGTCGTACGTGTTGCTGGTCACTGTGCCTACCAACTTGCGTGCTCAAAATTAGAATTGGACTCTGTGGATAGCTACCCGTTCGAGTTAATTATTATGGAGTACGTACATGCATGCATGTGTGTAGAATGTACTTCTGGCAAATTGCGTATCATATCCCGTGGTTGTACGAACAACCAAACGGACCATACGACGAACGTGTGCGACAAGAGGCAAGATTAAATGCTTGAAGAGTTCGAGAATGTCTGTCAAGTTCTCTGTATGTTGCCTGCATAAACTTGATTTGGTCTCTTTCATTTGTCAACCTTCAATGCAACCGGCGAAGGTTTCTGAATAATTTAAAATCTCGTGATGTACATGTTACGGTTCACATGTGGACGATAAAGTACACAAATAAAAAGCTGGACGGCACGTCTCGTGCCATAGATAACGTCTACATGTGTAAATAAAGGGGACATGCTTCTTTTGATACTTTCCCTTTCTCAATCAAAGTAAGCTTTTTTATTTTCCTGGAGAATTTCAAAGTAAAAATAACTTTAAATACTTCACTTTAGTTCTTCATAAGTCATAGCAATATGCTGATTTCGTGTATAAGTGGACATCTACTACGGTATTGCTGGTTCTTCAAGGTGATATATAAACACATACATGTGTATATAGTAGACTTATATTATTTCAATAAGTAACTTTCTTGCAGACGTCCAACTCCTAGTTAGTTTTATTGCAGAAACCCCTCTCTCCGCCCAACCCCTCAAAAAAAAGTTTGAAGTTTAGTCTTTAGCGAGATTAGATAGTTCTAAGAGTATATCGTTGACATGCTTTCTCCCTTCTTTATCAATGAAATAGGCACAATCTCAGTGCTTGTTTGTTAAAAAAAATCCTTGACATGCTTTGTAGGTTTCTCAAATAAAATTGTTGATGCGAGCTTGAACATTGTTGCGCTAATTTTTGCTATTTTAAAAATGTACAGCATGTGAATAATTATGCCAGAATTTTAACAAAGTTTAACTTACGTAGCTTGCATGTGGTTGCTCTACATTGGCGAAAACAGGTTTGTTCATTCAAGTGTATGTGCACTTGGGGAGTTTTTGTGACAGAATTGAATATGAGGTGAATGTCAAACTTGAAGTGGTTTATTGGAGGTTTATGCAACTTTACCGAAATTATCCTTTACTAGCATAAATGCCCGTGCGTTGCTACGGACAAAAGTTAGTTATAGGTGTAAGTGCTCTGGGTTGGCTGGTTGGTAAAGCGGGTTAAAAAAATCAGACAAACGTTCCAAGATGTCCGTGAATTGCTACGACAGAATAAAATAATTTTGTATTTTAAAAATTGTAATTTTTTCTTTATCCTATGTAACTTTCCATATCTCCAACTTTTGAAAATTAAACATGCACGTAGAAACTAAAATCCATTAAAATTATGTATGGATGCATGTACATTCTTTGTTAGATAAGACTTTTTTATACCATAACATGGCTACACTTATTCTCCAATATGATATTAAATTTAAACATGATCAAATAAAGCATACTACTTTATTAAACCAAAAACAACATCCATTGCATGCGGTTAGAGGGCTTCCTTCAATTCTTTAGATTGTGGGTTCAAATCCCATTGAAATATTTATTTTTTGGACGTCCAATTTTCTTCACCTGGGCGCCAGGGGAAGGGTGCGCACGTTACAGGCTCGGTGCGGGTGGGGTTTTCTTTTGTTTTGGGGGCGTCGGTTCACGGGGTTTGGTACACATACATATATCTTGATATGTAGTAAAATTATCTAAAAAATTAAAACCACTTATAGTTTAGAACCGATGGAGACTACAACCCTGTAAAAGACACTTTATTGTTGATGGCACTTAGTTACTTATAACCATGGCACAGTCACAAATTATTATTATTCTCGTATATACGGTGTCACAGATGATTATTATTCTCGTATATACGAATCACGTACACGATACATTCATCATACGATAAATCGGGGATGTGTACTAGTAGCTGTAGTACTCCAGCTTCTAGTAAGGGCTCTGTCCCTCGAAGTTGCCCGGCGGGTTATAGTTGCAGGTGATGAAGATGCCGCCGTTGTCGCAGACGACGCGGGCGCAGCCGATGGCGGTGGAGTCGCGCCACACAACCTGCGTGTAGTGCCCGCACGTCTCCCCGGCGGCGCAGCTGTTGCTGTCGTGGTCGTACCACTGCTTCTCCGCCACCCACAGCCCGACGGCGTCCGACGCCGACCAGTCGGCGCCGGCGCCGCCCATGAAGAGGTTCTCGCCGTAGCCGTTGGGCCCGCCGCCGGAGTGCTGGAGGGCGCAGTCGCCGGCGCGCTCCGCCGCGTAGCTCTGCGCGAAGGCGGCCACGTCGTCGTCCCACGACACGGCGCCGACGCCGACGTCGTTGCGCGCCGCGTTGTGAAGGTCCACGTAGTCCTGCGGGTCGTTCTGCGCCGCGCATGGCGCCACCATGGCGACGGCCGCCGCCAATGCGAACGCCAGAGCTAACCACGCAAGCTTCTCAGCCATTGCGAGCTACAGATCAGAGGTTTGCACTTGTATTGTTGTCTGTTGTGTATGTGTGTGTGGTGCTGCAGGTGCATCAGTTGTGGACAGTGGCTGGTGTATTTATACCGTAGCGACGACAGCGAGCGAGCTGACTTGTCAAAGATATATACTATACTAATAAACTTTTTTTCTTAGAAAAATACTACAAGTTGTCCACTGGTAAAAGAAATGGGGGTTTGGTCTCAATCATAGTGACGGCCTACTAGAAGCTACAAAAGTTTCCACGAGGGCTGAGAGAATTCCAAGGATGACGCGGTCGCCGGGGTGATAAGAACACGACTGGATCGACATGGATATCTGGATTTTTCTTATATCAAAGCTTGATTAGAAATGTTCAATTATTGGTCAGGGTTTGTTTTTGCATTTTTTTTTTTGGGTGAAACATGTCCATTCGACTTCGTGTGTGTCCATGCATGCTAAAAATTAGCGTACGGTAAATACAATGGGTCTGAGCTTCCAGAAGTTTGATGTTGTACGGTACATTAGCATACGGTAAAAACATATTGTACGGTAAATTAGCGTGCGCTAAACGTGTTGTACAGTAAATTAACGTACGGTAAAAACACAGTGGCATTTTTTGTTTTCAAAGCATATATCGTATCAGTGAATAATATATAATGCATGATGCAATTCAAAAAGAAAAGGAAAAGAAAAAACACGATAGCTTCGTTGCGTTGATCACGTATAGTACGTGATGAATGATCTGATCTCGTAGTTGCTTATGTTTAGCTTTAAGTAAACATTCTGTCATATGTGTGCTGATCACGGTTGCTTCTCGGAACTTGCGTGCTCAAAATGAGGACTGTGAACTCTGTGGATGGATATAGCTACCCGTTCGGGTTACGTACATGCAAGCATGTGTAGATGCGCTGTTGGACATTTTGACCTCGGTCAAACTCAAAACGTGCACGATAAAAAGGGAGCGCACATGCCCCTGAGACTCGGCACGATCCAACCAACTGCTACGGGATATCAAAACTGTTGTACTAAAAACACGAGGATCGGACAATAAGATAACAATCTTGTAAAATTATCTTACCAATACTGAAAAATTAAATATGGACGCTAAAGTGATATTTAATCTAAAAAAGCAAAGTTCAAAAAAATAACAGTTACCGAGAGCACGACATCTCAGGCTTGTCAAATCTACATCATTCTAAGATAATGTTATATATCGTCTGCCGAGAAGATTGCAGGGCATATACTCAACAACAATCAGATTACAATGTCAAGGGCTAGCAACAAGTTTTATCATCTTGGAGATATAAAGGGAGCATGAGTTTAGCTACACACTATGGATATGCTCGGATGCAAATACATTGCAGATATGTTAAGAGTTTGCTCCAAGTTTTATCATCTTGGAGATATAACAAGAAACTATGCTTTCCTTCAGTTTGACCTAATAATGCGCACAAAGACTGAAGTAACACATGAGTAACCATATATAACATACTAATTCATTGCTAGTGATGTGCCAAAACCATATATTCAATAATGGGCATCTGTTACCAATTTAATTAAATACCATAAGCTAACAGAAGAAAAAATGGACCTTTATCCAGGTGAAAGCAAAAACTTAAGAACACATAGCACATAGTATCTTCATTATTGGTTTATTACTCAAACAGACAAAGGTGTCTATCATGTTGTTTGGATAATCAAGTGTAACATCCCTTCCAGCTGCATATTGTACCAAAAATTAATGCAAAGAAAAATGAAAAAAGGGTGATCACTAAACATATAGATATAATGATGTTGCAGATACAGGATGCAAGCATCTTACCTCAAAGCATCTTCTAAACTGATCCAACTTGCCTCTAACAATGCCCTAAAATAAACATGAAGAATATTATGAATTTGATGCCAAAAGTACTGAAGCTGACCCCAGAAAAATCATTGGAAACAAGAAAATACCACCAGTAATCCACACAAAAGAAATAGCCAAAGTGAAATCACCTTTCCACCATATTCCTTTCTAGCAAGCATCATTAGGCGTTGGAGCAAATGTAAGCTGTAATTTTTAACTTTTAAGTGCAACATATAAGAAGAAAAACAATTACTGAGTATAAGTTAAGGAGAAAGTTAAGGCATCCACAACTGCAGGGCTAATTTGCTGCGCTTGGCGATGGAAGGCAAAGATAACAATCCTGTGGCTGCAGATTAAAGTTCTTAGTAAATACAAATATTCAGATCATTGTCCTGCAGCAAAACAGAAGTGGACTGCCACTGCTTCTTGCCACCTGCTAAGTGTTTGCTATATATGCTCCAATGGACTCTCTGAAAATAGAAGCATTGAGAATGGCTGCATTCATCAAGGAGTAGTACCATTTTGTCTGCAGAAATACAACATTAAGAACATTTTAAAATTAATGAAACTGCATTGAAGTGGTGTTGGACATCCAACCTCTGATAACTCTTGCACAAAAGAATTATATTTTTTGTGAAGTAAAAACATCTCTCATACACAGATTTTCTTTCCATAACATTATAACCCCAAAATTAATGCCACACTGACAATGCTTGAACAGACACACCAAAGCAAATAGAAAATGACAAATTATTGACTCCATGTGTTATCCCACCTTTCATTCATCATTAGCAGCTAGCAGCAATGCACGGACTACTGTTTTGACAACTAAGAGACCCTAAAGAGGAATACAATCAAAGATATCAAACTCTAACATTGGATAGATAAAAACCTAATCAAAATTCAGGTGGCGATATGATGAAATAGCAGCTGCAATTGCAACTAAATATAGAATAGCATCTCACGGTAGGCTGCAGTTGTAACTAAATTGCATCGTCTTATTGGAGTTTAGGCACTCCATCGGTTTGACCTCATCAATTCAAAAGGGTACTAACAAAATTACATCTGTATTTCCTCACCTCTTCCCCCCATCAATTCTGTCCAGAACTCTTCCTCCTCCGGACCTTCTCCTTGCGTTTGCACACGAGACTACGAGAGCACCGGCCATAGGAGCTGTAAAGAACATAAAGTCAGAAACATTTGTAAAAAACAAAGGAAATTTTAGAAACATTTGTAAAAAAGAAGGACAATTAAATCAAATCTCTCACATAAATTGAAATTTGCACGGGCGTACGAGCGTGTGTTACGTAATTGAAAGAAGAAAACAAAGGCAGTACCAACGGGCAGCAGCATTTGTGCTTCTTACTTCGACAGCGCCATGTCTTGGGGACACCCCAGCAAGACCTGCACCTGCTGCATGATTGCAGGCCGAGTCGCCTCCTTGTTCTTGTGTGGTTGTGGGTTATATGTCGCGAGGAGGAAGGGGGCACCACCGTGTAGCGACAGCACGGGCGACGGCGCTGCGGAGATGCGATGAGCGCGGCGTGGAAGAGGCCGCGGAGCGGCGCGCATCCTCCTGCTCAGGTGGAGGCGTGATGTGGGGAGACGGGGAAGCACGGATAAGACGGATCGGAGGTTAGGGTTACTCACAGGCGGTGTGATTCTGGAGCGCCCATGGCAAGTGCGAGCTGGGCAGGCAATATGGATGAGGAGCAGCAAAGATCCGTTGGCCACTTTCCTCTCCGCCCTCATCCCTTCGCGCGAGGGGCGGCGGCCCTACAGATCGAGCCACGGCCACGTCCCACCTCCGCAAAAACTGCCTCCCCTAGATCCGGCCGAGGAAGAGCCTTTTCCAACTGCTGCCGGCTTAAATCGACGCACAATCCGCCGTCGTCATCCCATGGCCCGTCCTCGTCGCACGCCTTGTCACCCACGCGTGGTGGCTTCGGCTCCGTGTGGCGATGGGCAGACGATCGGCGGCGGTGGTGGGTTTGACCTCATCGCCACTTCTATTCCGTAGCTAGATCAGCGGAGGAAGTTTTGGGACCATCGACGATGTCCTCGGGCAGTAGCGCGGGAGGTGGAGGGGAGGAGGCGGTGCGGGAGGAGCGACTTGGGGCGTCGTGGGCGGAGTGCGAAAGACGGGGGCGTCGTGGGTGGAGGCGGCGATGCAGAGGTGTCGGTTCGGTCTTCGAGGAGGGAGAGGAAAAATCGGAGGGGCGGTTGGCGCGGGATCGCAGAGGGATCGGCCCACCCGACGGCGCCATTTTTTCGCAGGGGCGGCGACGCGATTAGCGACACCATGTCGATGACGGAACCTTTAGCCTAATTGTTCTTTTTAGGAGTAGAGATAAAGCAGGAGCAATGCTATGTATTTGTACATAACGCGTCGAAGCAGACACCACCACACAGTCTCCGATCTCAAGAACAAACGCACACGACACAAACACACCACCACTTCCGACCACTTGGGACAGGAGTTCAAAGCAGGCCGCCGACACCTGCATCGTTGTCGCTAACGCTGTGCCACGCCGAAGTCGCAGTACACTGCAAGCTCAAACGGCCGCCGACACCTGCATCGTTGTCGCTAACGCTGTGCCACGCCGAAGTCGCAGCACACTGCAAGCTCAAACGGCCGCCTGAGCTTCTCCACCATGGGGCTATCATCCTCAAGCAGTCCACATACGATCGTCGATCCCTCTGCTCTAGCGATGTTTCAGTGAACACTCTCATCGCAGCACCAATAAAAACCACTGATCCTGACCACTTTGCGTGGGGGCCTCGCGACATCCACAGTCTCACTCCTCTGCCAAGAACTCATATATATGAGACTGCTATGAGAGCATCTCCTCCACCCAGCCGTCACCGAGAACACCAGTGCACCATGCACGACAGCACGAGCCATCTAGCACACATGGGCCCTCTGCACCTCCCTGGCAAGATGAACAAAGCGCGCATCCTCAGCTGCTGTGGATAGGCAACACCACCATACGACCTCCACCGCCACTACCACAAGCCGGTACAGGGATCCAAATACGGCGTTTTCAAGGAGGGCACGACACCAAGGCACCGTCGTCGCATGTCCATGGATGGACAGGGTCTTCACCGCTAGAGCCCCGCGCGGCAAAGAGTATGATGCCTCGCCACGATGCCCTTATTGGGAAGGCCGGCGCCTCAAGATCGCCGCCATCATGCCCGCCCTCAAGTGAAGACTTTCGCACAATTTCGCATCCTGCCTGTCGCACGCACATGACCATGACAGTAGCCCGCTCCCCGTCACCCGCATCACCTCCACCGGAACAAGCCCGGCGCAGCCCGAAGCCCCACCTCGGCGCCACCAGCATGCACCAACCACACTCCCAGCCTCACCACCATGGCAGCGCTAGACCAGCATCGTCGACGAGGAGGTGGGAGCTGCCCCCGGCCGCCGCTTGCCGCAGCCCGCAGTGGCCAGCCGGGGCTGCCCTTGGCCACCGTTCACCGGCCGTGGCCTCCTGTGGCCGGTCGTGGCCGCCGATGGCTGGCCGCGGCCGCGCCATCAGCCGCCCGTGCCTTTGCCGCCTTCAGATCTTCACACCGCCCGCCGCCTAACCACATCCCCCCACCACACATCCGCCAGACCCGGTCGAGGGGGGATGGGAGCCGGATCTATGGCCTTGTGCCCCGGCATACCTCCGATGCAGGCGAGCACCCTCAGGGGATTGGCTCGATCCAGGAGGAGGTCGCGCCGCCGCCGTCCTTGGATGCCTCACGGGCCTCTGGAGGCCTCCTAGGCAGCGGCGAGATGGGAGGGAACGGAGGAGGGACGGGCAGCGGCTAGGGTTCGGGGTACCGCCCGGTCGCCCGTCACGGTTTTTATTTTAGCGGTCCTTGGTTTAGATGTTGGAGCCGTTCTTTGCCTTCATCAGGAGGCAAAACTAAGGCCTTCATTAGGCCGGGTCCTAAGCCTATAGCCTATACAACTAAGACAAAAAAACCCTGAGTTTGATCTGACGAACCATTCCATGCATTGAAAATATCAATTATATAATGTGAAAAATCCAACTCAAGTTTTAAAAGTCAATTAAACTAATTAAAATAAGTATGGCGGCAGGCGCGAGCTTCGCGATGGCGGCAACGAGGCCGGCAGCAGACACGCGAGCTACACGGCCAGGGCGGCGCGAGCTTCTCTTCCTCTCAACATGGCCGGTGGCGCGAGTTCCTTTTTCCTCTCTCCCATGGTTGGCGGCGCGAGATCCTTTCTCCCCATGGACGACGATCGACGGCGAGCTCCTCTTCCTCTAACCATGACCGGCAGTGCGAGCTCCTTTTTTCCTCTCCCCCATAGCCGGCGGCATGAGCTCCTCTCCCTCTATCCCTCATGGTCAGGGTCAAGCTCCCCCTAATCGGGGTCGAGCTCCCTGCTCGCCATCCTCCTCCTCTTCTTCTTCCCGCCTCTACCTGTGCTAGGGTTTGTTGTATGTTGCAAGTGTATGTTTCATATATTTCAGATGTTTCAAGAAAATGTAGCAACTGTTTCAAGCCAATGTTGCAAAAGTAGATCTAGATGTTGCATATGTTTCATATGCATGTTGCAAGGGGCAAAACCGAATGTTGCATTTTTATCAAGAGATTTTTTACTACGGTCGTGCGTGGTTTAGTTGTGAGCAAGCCGTTTTCAGTGTTGGAAATGATAACATTTCATGTTGCAGATACTATTGTTTGATGTTGCATGGGCTATTTTTGAATGTTCCAAAAAATTGCACATGTTGCATGCAACATTGCTCGATGTTGAGACGAGAATTTTACTCTACGCATCCTGATGGCTCTTTGATATTTCATACTCCCTCCATATTGGTATTAGATGATGTTTATGACAAGTTTTTAGTCAAATATTGGGAATATAAATCATTAATAACTTTTAAATCGTTGAGTTTGGAAATGTGAAAACCATATGAATAGATTTGTCTTGAGAAGTATTTTTAGAAAGGTATACATATATCATTTTTTAATAATGTTTTTGTAAAAATAAGAAGTCAAAGTTACATTTTGAAGACCGTGTCGTTATCCAAAACATCATCTATTTCCTATACGGAGGGAGTATGCATGTTGCAAGGGGCAAAACCGGGCATGACAGAAGTGGTTTTCAGAGCTATATTGACCGTAGGACGGAAGCCTAGATAGAAATGGTCGACGTTAAGGTTATATTTCTCCCTATTTTTGAAAACCTTCAACTCCTTGACCTTTGTCTCTTCTTATTTTGCACTCTGACCTCACCTATTCTCTTCTATTTGATAAAAATAGTTGCTTCTCCCTCATCCTTGATAATCTGTAGTCACTAACAACCCTGTCTAACCTGACTAACACATGTCTTAGTCAAGATGCTAGAGAAGATTTTGCCTCAACACACCATCATCATCTGAAGAGCTTCAAGACTGGACACGAAGACCCTTCGCGAGGAGAAACTCCACCAACATAGAAGACCCAAAAAATAACTAACTTTAAGCCCTCGGTAGTTTTAAGTCTTTCGAGTTATAGAAGCCCACCCAAAGTTTCATTTATCGATAGTTAACGATGCTATGGTTGATAATTGTTAGTGTGCTGTTGTTTGTGGTTGCCATTGTTATTATGCTTATGTTTGATTTGGATCTTTGTAGTGAGTGTTGATGTGTTGTTGGACTTTTCTCCGCAATGACATTAGTTTAATATAGTGTATAGGTAGCTAGTTGGGTTCTTCTTCCTACCTGTTCCTTTCCCCTCCATTGTTTCTCTCTATCCTGACCATGAATGAAGTCACCAGAAGAACTCACCTTCATCAGACTCAAGATGGAACTTGAAAGGTTTCTGTTAAGAGGGGTAGTCCAAGTTATGCAACATTCTACATTAAGGAAACAAATGAAGACATAATAGATGGATGTGACCATCAAGGAACATCAATTGAAGAAATATCGAAGTGGAAAAAGGAATGAAATTTCATACAACAAGTTCACATCAAGGGAGAGTCGGTGTATTAGTATATTCACAGTTGAGCTATCGACATGGAATTAAGGTTTGTCAAAAACAACGTTCAAGAATTGAAGAACGACGCTGTCAAAAAAGAATTGAAGAATGACCTGATAAGATGTTGATGAAAACAATCACAACCTTTGTGTTTCTTGCTAGCCTTTCTCTGAATCTCGGGACGAGATTCCAGTTAAGAGGGGTAGTTTTATAACACCCTAATTTAGATTTTGCTAGAATTTTAATATTTTCTAAAAATGTGTTAGAATTAATTAGGAAGAGTGTCCAATTGTTTGGAAAACAAAATTAATTTCTAAATACAAACTAAATGAATCATAGGTTATAAGGTTTTGTTTGATGCATTCATGCCGGAGTGCATAATTTTATTGAGTGAAAAATGAATTTTTGTTTCAAGATTAGAATAGACTTCGCATAGGTTAAATCATGCCGTTGGAAAGTCCTAAACTTTCTATAAACTCTTGGACTGAATTCATTTTCTTCTTGGATCGAAAGCTCCGTCGGCCCGCTCTCCCCTTTCCCTCACCCCCTCACGCCTCCCAGCACCACGACGCCCCTTCCCCTCTTGGCCCCTCCCCTCGGCAGAAACAGGCAGCACCTCCGTATCCTCTCTTCTCCCTCACGCATCCTCTCCTCTCCCTCTTGGCCCCACCCCTTTAATCCCCTCTCTAATCCTCAATAAACTCCACTTCAGTTGCACGAGAAAAGAAAAACAGAAGGCCGGCCTCTCCCCTCCTCTTCTCTTTCCCCATGGCTGCCCCTTCCCCTTCACCTCCATCCCTTCTCTCTATAAAAATGGGTTGCACTCCTTGGCAATCCCTTTTGGAGAGCTGATCTTCTCAGAGCGCCGTTGCCTGCCCCCCCCCCCCCCCCCCCCAAATTTCCCAAGCGTCGCCAACAGGTGGGCCCCTCGCCCCCGCCGCCGGCACCACCCGTGGCTCCGGCGGCCTCGGCCGCCTCCGCCGCCGCCCACGCTAACGAGGCGTCCCGCAGCGCATCCCACTCCTGCCGGCCCAACCGTCGTCCCCCGCCGCCCTGGCCGGCGGCGCCCGGCCACCCGCCACCTCCGTCGGGCCTCCGCCACCCCAGACCCCTTCTAGATCCCGAATGGCCAATCCCCCCCAAACCCGGAACCCTAACAAGCCCCCGGCGGCGCCGGCAGCACCGCCGGGCCCACCTGTCGGCAACGCTCGGAAATGGGAGGGGGGGGGGGCAGCTCATGGCGCCCTCACCACAACATTTACCATCCCTTTTGCAATTTGTTCTCCACCCCATCCACCATACTCTCTCCATGGCCACCCGTTCCTGGTGATGCCGCCCCTCCCAGGCAGGGGCGGATCCACCACCCGGGCTGGGCGGGCTGCAGCCCGGGTCATGTCCCCAAAAACCTGTACTCTCCTTGGCTCTAAGCATGATAAATCAGTGGAATCCAAAGGCAGCAAAGCAGAGATATCAATATTGTGTCAAGCTCACTTCTTTTATCCTCCAATGATTCTTTAAGCGCTGCTCATCCTACTCACTTATACGACCAATCGACCATGCCGCAGCCCCTGCTCGTATACCATATAGTTCAGCCCCCCTCGTGCTAGATTTCTGGGTCCGCCACTGCTCCCAGGGTCACGAGGAACTCCAGGACGTCGCCGTATGACTGATGGAAACCGACGCCTCCCACAGGCGTTGCCCATGGTGTAAGTGCCGCCCCCTCCGGCCTGTTCCTCCTTGTGCAGCGCCCCTACCTCTCGATCTCATATCCCCAAGTTACAGGCCCCATGGACGTCCTCCCAATGATTCCCTGCTTGGAACCAAGGCGGCATCCCTCCATGTGTTGTGTTAAGGCTGCTGCTCCTCGCCGCCATCATCGCCACCAGTTGCAGCCGAGTCCACCTCTGGCTCCTTCAATCTCTCAAAGTGAGAACTCCCTCCTGTCCATTGTCTCTGTTTGTTTTGTTCATCCGTACAATGGGTTGGGCACCATAGATCGAATACCAATGACTCCAGGTAGATTTTTACCATAGGACCCGTCACTGCACTCGCGAACATCTACACGACCCTTGGTTGGCATTCGCGTTCCCGTTGATCTAGTGCTCCGATCGACGAATCATTTGACCACCACGTGCCTCATATATCTGCACACGTCCCTGTAAGATGGCTTTGCCATAGGACTTATGAGACTAGAAATAATAATTTCGCCACGATCCCTATCCCTGCTGTCCGCACAGCAATGTCATCATGTCTTCTTTTGCGTTCCCTGGTCATTCGTTCATCGGATTGTGAAATCCTTGTACCATGATGTACCTCTTGTATCATCACACATTCCTGCTAGATGGATCGGCCATAGGTGCCAAGATTAATGAGATATTATTTTCGCCATTTGGCATGTCCCTGCTGTCCAGCCAGCAGTGCACCTCTCATATCTTTCGCGTTCCCTGGCAAACTTGTGCTCGGATCACTGAATCCTTTCGTCACCATATGCCCCTCGTGCCTGCACACCATGACACCATCCTACACAGTGGATCAACCAGAGGGCTAACAGAGAGCCTTCTATTGGTGAATGCCGTGATCATTGCTTCTGCTGTCTTGACAGCCATGCCAACCATGTTTCATCTATTGTTTTGGCCCTCATCGAGTTCCAACTATCTCTTTCACTCACAATGTTCATGCCCCCACATATTCTGCAGCCATAGAGCAACACCGAAATCCATACCTTCTAATAATGACATCCACCAACCGATCGAAGGATGGCAAACTCATCCCGAGACAAGCGCAACCTTCGTTTAGTGACGTCGTTTCGTAGCTTTCGTATTTTCTGAAAAATAAAATTAGATATAACTTGATTAATGGTGTTTCAACAAGCTTTCTAAATAAAATCTAGTTAGGCTAACCACGTGTTTTCTTATATAAATGATAATTTGACTAATACAAAATAAATATGACTTTTACAAATAAAATTTGTTTAGCTCAACACGGCATGTCATAAATCGCTAGACTTTCACATATGTGCCTTATTTCAAAATAAAAGTATTAAATGTCTTAATTTTTATGAAATATTTACAAATAAAATTTGATAGGCTTAGCCTGCCTTTTAAATTCCAATTTAATTATGATTAATATTCAACAAAGGGTATTTGCCCTAAAATATCCTTGACACATGTTTTATTCAATTAAAATAAATCAAGCAAATAGTCTTTTTCTTTAGTTTCATAACTTAAAATTTAACGATAGTTGTCTCCACTCAACGGAAGCTCTGTTCCTAGCGTTTCTTGCGGTTTGCGTCCATAGTAACTAGAGTTAGATGATAACGTGTTCTTCTAAAACTGATTTATTACTCTCTGGTGTATTGTTTTAGTTGCCGTATTGTAATCGTGCAGTTGAATTGTTTACGTTGAAGATCGAAGCAAGTGGGAACCTTGGATTTTTTTTAGGCAAGTGCTCCTTGATGCATACTCTTTTACACCTATTTATTTTGTTTCACTTAATTGTTATATGTTATTTACTTTTGCTTGCATTAGATGTCTAAACTTGGTGCGAATCCTATTAAGGTTGGTTTACTAGAATTTTGCGAACATTCCTTGAAGCCCTTAGAGGTTACCTTAAAGGGTAGATTTATGCTTAGTTCTGCTCAACATGGGATGGTTACAAATTAAAATGACTAATTGAATTATGCAACATATGAGTTTGAGATAATCGTTTTAGCAACATGGAACCTAGGCGACTCAGGAAAATGGGAATGTTGTTTGGTTTTTATTTTTTGAGGAATGTTAAGTTGGATTGCCTGAGTCGAGCTTAAGGTTTGATCTATGGAGCGGCCACCCAGGACTTACAGTGCAACCATGAGACTGGATGAGCAACGGTCTTCGCCGAGCAAGTTGGGTAACCCATTGGTCTGCGTTGAGCGGGTAGGGGTAGACTAGGGCAGCGTCCCAGAAGTCGTGCATGGCTCAAAAGTTCCACTGGCAAGGCCAGTAAAGGGTTGGAGGGTCAATGCGCACTGGGGAACCAATGGAAGGCCTCGTAGTGTACCCAGCCCACACATCTCGGAAATGTGTGAAGGGCCTTGCAAACCCAGGCATAAATGGGCAACACGACTCATGGGTAAAGATGTGTGACCTCTGCAGAGTGTAAAACTATCATGATAGCCGTGCTCACGGTCAAGAGCGGCATGGACCCTCACATAGTTAGCTGGTTTGGGTGGATCACAGAACGGTTTCTGTGGTTTGGGAAATTGGTTAACCTAAGTTGGTTTGGAAAGCCTTAACATGATTATCTCTTAGGTGCTTAAATAAAATTTGACCAACTAAAAATTAAGCTCGCTCACAGTCCACCAAACAAAGCCCCTCCTTTTTAAGCCTTCGTATCATATTCCCTCCCACTTGCTAAGTGGCATGTAAGTCCACTTACGCTTGCTATAGACTGTGATAGGAAAGAATCAAGAAGAAGAAGATGGATCACGGAGACCCGAAGTTCTAGGTTGGCGTACCTCCAGTCGACTTCTTGGGAAGATGTAGCTCTCTGCTGCGATTAGATAATCGATGTGTAATCTTTTCTTTTATATCATCTGGTCATTTGTAATATTAACGCCTGTAATGATATATGTTGTGATATTTCACTGATGAAGTCAGTTTATGCATGAAAATTGATCATGGGCGTGCATAAAGGGTGCGTTCGGTTTGTCCTTAAAACCGGGCATGACATTATGTGATTGTAGTTTGATGACTTCAAGTTTGCTTCAAGTTTGCTTTTTTTTTAAAAAAAATAGTACAACATGTAAATAATTATGACTTCAAGTTTGCTTTTTTTAAAAAAAATAGTACAACATGTAAATAATTATGATGCCAGCACTTGAACAAAGTTTAACTCAGCTAGCTTGACTTGTGGTTGCTCTACATTGGCGAAAATAGGTTCGTTCGCTCAAGCGTGTGCGCAACCTTGTGGCACTATGCTCCGTCCGTCACCAGTAGTTTAGCACTAGGCCACAGCCGTAACAACAACGGTGGGTCTAAACTGTCATCATTTTTCAAAGAAATTAAAGGACTGTGTGGCCCTCAGAAGCAATCAAAATTGAGCCCGCGGACCCATCCTCCTCCCTGCTCTAAGCTTGCAACCTTGGCCAGTCACATCGGCGGCGACAGGAAGAACACAAATTATCCCCGTACACACAGTTGTGGCCCAACTCTAGTCAACCTCCCTCACCGCGCTGCCGCCATCCGCCCGGCTCTAGCTTCGTTGCTTTTGCCGCCACCTTCTACCGTGGCCATCGCTAACTACTCCGACCGAAGCTCCTTTGCCAGCATGCGTCAACCCCGGCGGATGGTGGCCCTGCTCACAATCATCTCACCTGACCTGTCTCCATCAACTCCGCAACTTCTAGATGACCCCTATGGCTAGTCCCAGTGGTGAGTTTCATGAGGTTTCATGCAATCATGCACATTAAATAGAATGTCACAAAAACAGTTTTGATGATGTAGGAAGAAGTTAATAAGGAAAGAGGTGAAAGGTGTTTCATGTGGATGAAACCATGTATACACAATTTTCAACTATTTTGTGTCTTGCATGCATTGCTTATGAAACAATGCATTATGGGAACTATTTCATCCATCAATTAAATGCGTGGTTGCTTATGTGGCATTCTTGGAAACATAAAAATGAAACTTTCCATTGGGAGTTCGGGCAGTGTGACGAGCATTCGAGGGACCTCTAAGCAACCTTTGGCAATCGAATGAGTTGCATTCGTTTATAACATATTGCCTCCGCTTTAAATTCACTACGGGAAACACACGGTTTGCCGTGTGCCAAGGGCACACGGCGAAGCTTGAAAGGCACACGGCAACAATATTTGCCGTGTGCAAAATGGCACACGGCAAACCTTACGACGGCAAACAGCTGTTTGCCGTGTGCCAGACCACGGGCACACGGCAAAGATGTTTGCCGTGTGCCACGTGTCTTTGCCGTGTGTCGTATGGGGCACACGGCAAAATAAAGTAACTGACGGTGGACACCTGGAAAACGGCTGTTTGCCGTGTGCCACGTGGCCGACACACGGCAAACACAGGCTGTTTGCCGTGTGCCACATGGCTGGCACACGGCAAGCACAGGTTGTTTGCCGTGTGCCTTGACCTTTGCACACGGCAAACACTAGATGTTTGTCGTGTGCCAGCCTTTGCACACGGCAAACATCCTTCCCCCCTGCCCAAATTTTTGTTGTTTTTGCTTTTAAATGTCCCCAAACAACAGAAACAATCACATACAGTTCATATACATTACAATTAACATCCCAGGCAGTTTATATGCATCACAGACAATCAAATATTGCTTCACCAGCTCACAAACACCATAAGCCATAACACGGCCACAGAAATTCATACAAAGTCCATAAACAAGTTCATATACGGTCCATACGAGTCGATATGACTCCAAAATTCATAAACAAGTTGATACAACGTCTATAGTCCAGAACAAGTTCATACAAAGCACACGGCATAGAAACCACATGATACATACCGCTCACTTGTCCGCCGGCGGCTGAGTCGGAGGCGGAGGCTGCATACCCCAAGCCCAGCGCGGCGGCACCTGCGACGACGACGGCGGAGGCTGACACGGCAACGACGGAGGAAGCTGACACGGCGCTCCCTGCCACGGCTGAGTCGGCGGCCCGTGCCACGAGCGAGTCTGCATCCCCTGCGGAGACGGCCACGGAGGCGACATATCTGGATTGATTGGCCCTTCATTGGATGCCGCCGATGGAGGCTGTCCAAAGTTGAAGATATTGAATGTGTTAAGCTAAGTGATTTTACTAAGTCATTGGTTTCTATACTAAGTCTTTCTACTTTGTATCCTGAGTTTGGAAAGTGCTAAGTCACTATAACAAATGAAAGTAAACGGCTATGAAGTCACTCACAGGAGTCGGAGTACCGCCACGAGCTCCAGGTGGTGGACCCAACGGTGACAGCGGTGGCTGCGGATAGCCCAAGGACTGCATGTACTGAGCATATGCCTCCCATCTCCTTGCATTTTCCTGCTCAATCCTTTCTGTCTGGGCCCGCAACTACTCCTGGACCGTCGCCTGTACCTGCGCCTCCATCTGGGCCTACAAAATATGATGCATGGGTTAGAATACTAAGCTAACGTGTGTAAAGCGCTTGAACGACGAGTGCAACAGAAATAACCTTGAATTGCTCCATGTCTATCTGTACGGTGCTTCGCCTCGGTCGTATAGGCGGTGTGGAGTCGGTTTGCCGAGCACGAAGTTGCGAGAGAGTGGGAGTACTAGCCGCGTCGATCACGCTGCCAGCCATAACGTACCGCCCATGCTTCTTGCCTCCTCCCATCCTCATGACGGTTTCTCCATCAATGGGCTCCGTGTGTGGATCGAAATCCGGCCCCCTCATCGCCTTTGCCATCTCGGTGTAGTCACTCAGGCGGCTGTGGATAGAGGAGTTGCTGTATGCCGAGGGGTGGTCATCCGGGTTGTACGTGACATCGGAGGTCGCCTTCCCCTTTTTTGAGCAAGCATAAGCCCCGAGGATGCTGATTTCTTGGCCATGTGCCTGCGACTGCGGGAAAAGGCAGATTCATTAGAAATTCTGCAGAATTTAGCGTTGGAATAAATAAGTAAATACATGTACCCATTTTTTTCTGTATCCCTTGAGGTTGTTGCTGCCTTGGTGGTGTGATGATCCTCCCATCATCCCTCACCGCACTCGACCACCCTCACTCTTCTCCGTGAAACCCTCCGTGAACCACTTGTCGACCACCATACCCCAGCACCAATCATTGTTAGCTAGCCACCACGGAGGCACCTGCACGCCATCAAGTACGCCATCAAGGCACTACGAAGGCACCGATAATTAATCAAAGCAATTAAATGTTGAACATTTACCTTTAGAAATTGTTCCTTCGTCAGCATCATTCTTCTCGCCTCCACTTTCGGCACGCTCCGCCTCTCGCGTTTAGGCGCATGGTGAGCCCACCACTGTATGATGGCACACAGCTTCGTCTCATACCACATATCGGCCACCAGCTTGCGGCAGGCCGTGTCAGCCACCTCGATCGCCTGGTTCAACGTTCCATCCAGCGGCTTGTAGAATTCCTGCACAAATCACATGATGTATTAGTAATTTCAAAAATAATTGATGAATGCGATGTAACACGAAGAATACTTACAAACAGCTCAAGCACAACCCGTCGCGCCTTGCTTCCAAACTGCTGCCCATTCTCATCTAGTTCCAAGTCCTGGGTGGTCGCGTAGTCCTCCCACGACCACGCCGGCTGCTCTCGGCCCCCTTTCTGTATGACGCCAAGGTAGTGCAACCTGCAAAGCTGGCCCAGAATGCCGTTGGGAAGGCGAGAGTGAACGCCTGGCTCCACAATCTCAAAGCCCCTGCCAAAGGTAAAAAAGACAAATTAATTAGTTTTAATTATCCATGAAAACGTGAGAACAAACATTAGTCAGAACATGTCAAGTTAATTACCTGGGAGGGTCGGGTGCAATAACCGGTCGTTGAGCCATAGGTATGGGTCGTCTCGGGAGGGAAGATGAGCCTCGCAACCAAACTTTAGGTGAGTCGCCTACTCGCCTCCCTCCGCCCCCTCCTCCCCCTCCTGCTCCTCCTCCTCTCCCTCCCCCTCCTGGTCCGCCTCCTCCTCCCCCTCCTGCTTCGGCTCCTCCTACTCCGCATCCTCCTCTCGGTCGTCCACCGCACTAGAGCTGTGCTCAGAGGGTACAGGCGAGGGCGCCCTCCTGCGAGTACTCCTCCGCGGTCTCTCCACTGTAATTAAAAAGAGTTGTGTGTAAGTACAGGTATTAGAAAGACCACTATAATTAAAAAGACCAAGCGTAAGTACCTTCAGCCGCCGACGAACTCGCTGAACCCTTCCCTTTTCCCCTGTTGGCCCCCTTGGAGGACGACGCCGAACCGCTGCCCCTCCCAATGAGAGAGTTGAGCGACCTCATCACACCTCTGCCGCCCCCACCATATTTGATCAATCAGCTGCAATGACAAAAGGTAAGAACAAGTAGTACTAAAAAATAAATTCAGAAAATATAGATTTATAATACATTATTAGTACACATATCTTACACGAATTAGAAATAGTCATCATGATCCACATTAGCTGGATCACATGACTCATCATCGCTATCACGCGTGTCCATATCTTCAACACCGTGCTCCAAAGGAGGTTCGTTGTCAGAATCGTTGTCGTTGCCTAATCGTAGTTTCTCAAGTAATTCTAAGTCTTTCACATTATGAATCACATCTCCGGCATCCTCCTGCTCAACTCTTTCATTATCTACTTCCATTCCGATCGCTTCGCTCAAGTCTATCTGAAATGTCCCTTCTAGCCCATCTTCTTGATAAAACTCTCCGGCATATGTGTTTGGGTCAATGTTGTAATCTTCATTGTTTGGGACAGGTAGTTTGCCACGTGGCGATACTTTGTACACAACATCCCAACCCAGGAGACGTTGGTCGGTTTGGCATGAGTATGAGAGATAATAGACTTGTGTGGCCTGTTGGGCCACAATATAAACATCATCTCCTTTGTACACGGATGACCGTCGAATTTCGCTAGCCCAAGTTTCGGAGAACGTCTCACAGCTTGAGGATCATACCAATGGCATTTGAATATGACAGGTTTCAGGGTTTTCGAGCCATGAAAGTCCAGTTCGTATATTTGTTTGACTATTCCATAGTACTCGAGTTCATCGTCTCCTGGAGTAAAAATTCCAGTATTTGTGGTTCTTCGATTGGGACAACTCTGCTCGTGGCTTGTTGTGTGAAAACGATACCCATTCACATCATAAGCGCCGAATGGCTTGACCCTATAGGCAAAGCCTTTGGAAACCTGTTGCAACTCAGCACTCATAGAAGTATCTTTTAGAGCCTACAAGTTCAATACAGGAAACAATTTCATCATATTATAGGGGAGCAACTTGTAATGTCATACTACGAACTACGAACGAGCTAAATTGTTCATTACCTTTTGTGAGAACCAAGAAATGAAATTAGTTCTTCCATTTCCCGCACCCTGCCTAAGAAGGGTATCCATTTCCTGTAGGGTAGGGGCCTTCGCGCTTGGCTCTGGCTCATCTTCCCTTCCTCCTTCATCAAACTGAGCTTCCTCAAAGTCATCTAACATGTCTGCCACCCCAGCATCTGAATCAAGTTCCTCAATGCGTTGTCTCACGGCCTCGTCTCTTCTACGATTATTGCCTTCAACATAGTAGGTCCACCGGGTTTGGTCTATCGTAAATCCGTGTTTGAAAAGATGACTTGTCATTTCTTTCTTTGTTCTTCGACGCGTGTTCCCACATTTATCACAAGGACACCAAGTGGTCTTGTTGCTTCCTTTAACCTTTGCAAATGCTTCATCTATAAAAGCCTCGGTCCTCCGAACCTATTCCACACTCACATCACCCCCAGGGTTCCAACCCGTGTGCATCCAGCTACGATCATTCATCATCTATGACACCGGCAAATGAAAATGGAATTCTTTTACATGTACATAGTGTAGGTCCTACACGATGTCTATACTCTCTACTAGGTGAAGATAGGTCATAATCCCACCCGAGGATGCGTAGCTAGGGTAAGTTTCCATAGTCTACTCTGATCTGGGACAGAATTTCGACAGCACCTCCCCGCTGTTCTCCAAATACACGTCCCAGAGGGAGATTGTGTATCCGGAGAACACCGGAGAGATGCTGCCGAAATCCTGTCCCAGATCGTAGTAGACTATGTAAACCTACTCTAGCTACGCATCCTCGGGCTGTCCAAATAACGTGGACAATTCGAAACAGATACGGTCGTAGATATGCAAAGTTCTGCATATTTTCAACCGTATCTCTTTCGAACGGGAGACACCTAACTGGGTTACGTGATCTACGAACATGCATGTAACGCGAGCGTGATTGCGGTGCTTATGGTGGGTCGGCGGTGTAGGCGTGGCCGGTGTGGTGTAGACTCGCGGTCCCGTTCCGGCTCCCGCTACGGCTCCCGCTCCTGATACCGCTCCGGCTCCCGCTTCGGCTCCCGCTCCTGGTACCGCTCCGGCTCCCACTCCCGCTACAGCTCCGACTCTCCGTCGAATAAGTGGAAGCGGATTCCTGCAATATTCAATAAATGATTATATGAAATTCAAAATTTCGCCAGCACCTCCCCTATACGGTGAGGGTTTCCAAACCTGCAACAAAAACCACGACACGAAGGTCGGGCCACACAGATGTTTAAGCACACGGCTCGATGGCCGGACACAAGGCTTTGACCACCAAAACCACAAGGCTCACCTAGAGGCTCAACGGCGGCGAGGCGGAGATGGGCTCCTGTGGACGGTGGCTTCTACACATCAAAAAACCAAAGAAATGTCAATATAAATAATTCGGCAGCACCTAATTATAACTAAATATATGCTAACAAAGAGTTTGGTAACTAAAGTAACAACTAATTATAACTAAGTATATGCTAACTAAGTTTTTCTAACTAAATTAACAACTAATTATAACTAAATTAAATTAAATCAAACAACTAATTATAACTAAGCCAAAAAAAACTCACCGGCCGGCCGGTGAGGTCGTGGTGGAGGTGGCCGGCCGGCGGGCACGTCTCTCCCCGGCAGCGGGCGGCGCGGCCTCACCCCGGCGCCGGGAGGCGCTGCCTCCCCGGCATGCAGCGCGGCCTCTCCCTTGGCGGCGGGGGCCGGGGAGGCGCGGCGGCGGGGAGGAGCGGCCGGGGAGGCGCGGCGGCGGGGAGGCGGCGGCCGGGGAGCGACGGCGCGGGGGCCGGGGAGGCGGCGGGGGACGGCGGCGCGGCACAGCGCTGGCTCGGCACGGTGGCGCGGCGGCCGGGGAGGCGCGGGGGACGGCGGCGCCGCGGCCGGGGAGGCGGCGCGGCGGCCGGGGCTGCGGCGCGGCCGGGGAGGGAGCGGCGCGGGGAGGCCGGGGGCGGCGCGGCTCCGGCGTGCGGCGGCGGCGCGGCTCCGGCTGCGGCGACGGCGGCGCGGCGTGTGTGCGCTGCGTGTGTGCGTGTGTGTGCTGTGTGTGTGTGCGCGTGTGTGAGTGCTGTGTGTGTGCGTGCGTGGGGTCAAGTGTAAAAGTGTTTGTCGTGTGCCCTGGATCTGGGCACACGGCAAACACTTTTTTTATTTTTTCTGATTTCAAAATTATTTGCCGTGTGCCCTGGGTCTGGGCACACGGCAAACACTTTTACACTTTTTAATTTTTTTAAATTTTTTTTGGAATTTTAAAAATGTTTCACGTTTTTAAAATTTCTGAAATTTTCAAAATGTTTGTCGTGTGCCCTGAATCTGGACACACGGCAAATAACTGTTTGCCGTGCGCCGCCTATGGGGCACACGGCAAACAATCTATGCCGTGTGCCTCTTGGAAAAGCACACGGCAAACATTTTCTGCCTAAACAAAAAAAAATTAAAAATATCAAATGGATTCAAAAAATAACCAAATTTGGTCATGAACCTGTCTAAGGTGTATGAAGACTATAAAAATTGAGTTTTGTGGTAATACAAAATTTGAATTGTCACGTTGTTTCCAATCACAACATCTCATTCAAAACTCTTAGGATCTTCTCCCGAGAAGCTTCGGTTTGTAAAGAGGCAATGCGTCAACTTGCTCGAAACCTTTTACATTTTTTACCATAGCCTCTACGTATGAAAACATGACGTCACGCCAAAATTTATAATTTTTTGACGTCTTTTGTATTTTATAAAGTTTTTAAACGAACCGAGCCCAAATGCGGGCACACAGTAAGCGAGCAATATATTCAAAATTTGATTCCATCTAATGGACATGGCGTCATATTAGTCTTAAGAATCCGAATAACATTTTTCCGAACATTACATAACATTATTCGAAACAGTTACAGTTCAAATTTGTCGTATCGACAAAATTAAAAATAATGATATAAAATGATAAAATATAGCAAACAGACCGGAAAACATGCACAAAACTAACATGGAATAGTACATAGACAAAGAAGTTAGAAAAAAAATTTGGAGGCAAAATTCGAATTTTTTGCAGCCTGTTTGCCGTGTGTCTGCGTGTGGCACACGGCAAACAGGCCACGTTGCCGTGCGCCACCTGTTTGCCGTGTGCCACGTGGCAAGGGCACACGGCAAACAGGAAGGCTTTGCCGTGTGCCTCAACAGGGCGCACGGCAAAGCTAACGGCCGAGGCAACGGCCGTTTGGTCTGGGCTGTTTGCCGTGTGCCTGCCATGAGGCACACGGCAAACATGCCAGATTGCCATGTGCCACATGTTTGCCGTGTGTCACGTGGCAGGCACACGGCAAATAGGTGGCATTGCCGTGTGCCTTCCTGTTTGCCGTGTGCCTGCCTGGGGCCACCGTGTGCCACGGCTTCGCCGTGTGCCACGTGGGCAGGCACACGGCAAACAAGGCTGTTTGCCGTGTGTCCGCGAAGAGGCCCACGGCAAAGCCGTGGGCACACGGCGCACAGGGTGATTTCCCGTAGTGATTGTAATTGTAAGTTACATATTTGTTTTTACTAGTTATCTAGACATATACATACATATATCTAGATATATAGTAAATAAAATTATCTAAATCAAGTAAAACCACTTATAGTTTGCATTGGAACCGAGGGAGTACAGCCTTGTAAAAGACACTTTATTGTCTACAAAATGACACCCCTTTTGCAACACATATATGCGTTGGTAAAAGTCCATATATGCATTGAAGGGGTCTATACCAACGCATACACTATAAGAAAAATGACCTTTGGTCCCAGATACGTTAGTCCCGGTTGTGCTATAACCGGTACTAAAGTCGCATCTGAGGCCACTTTAATTCTCAGAGTGCACGTTAGTACCGGCTGGAGACGCCAGCCGGTACTACTAAAGTGCACCTAAGACCTCGAAATGCAGCAACTCAACTACCTTTTAATACCGGGCAGTATTTCTAGCCGGTACTAAATTGATCCCAACCAATTTAGTACCGGTCTAGGCCTCCACCCGGTACTGATTCACTAGTTTAAAAAAAATCCTACCGGCAGCGCAGCACAACAGGCTCCCTTCCTTTCCATCTTTTATCGATCTCCTACCCTCCTCTCCTCTAACTTATCTTCTTTCTTTCCTCTGCTATCTCCTCTAACCTTATCCTCTCTCCCTGCAGGGCTCTCACGGCGGCGGCGGGGTGGGCAGCTGGCGGCGCGGGCGCGCAGGAGGGCGCGCGGGTGTCGCGGTAGCCGGCGGGGCGGGCGCGCGGGCCCTGTCGCGGTCATCGTGGGAGCCAGCGGCGCGGGCGGCCGCGGCGGCGCAAGCGCGCGGGCCCCTGCGGCGCGAGCGCACAGGAGGGCGTGCGGGCGTCGTGGGAGCCAGCGGCGCGGGCGGCCGCGGCGGCACAACCGCGCGGGCGTCGCGGGAGCCTGCAGCCGGGCGGGCTGGAGCCAGCGGCCGGACGCGAAGGAGCCGGCGGCCGCGACGAGGTCGGGGCCAGCCGCGCCGGCGCCGGCGCGCGCGGGCTTTGGCGGCGGCGCTCACGGCCGGCTCGGCTCCAACGTGTATGTGTGATTTTTTTTAGGAAAGTGTATCTGTGATGTTGACCTCTTGTATGCAATCTGTGATGTTGAATCCAAATGAATTTGTGATATTGAATCAGATGGTTTTCATCCCTTTGTATAGCTTTTTTTTGTTCTCGAAGAACTCTTCTTCAGTTCTTGAAGAACCGAGAAGACAATGGAGGTGGTGGAAAGGAATGAGAGAGGACAGAGGAGAGAGATGATGAAAAGCATTTTTTTTTTGTGCGAAAAAAATTTAGTACCGGTTTGGGATACTAGCCGGTACTAAATTTCTCCGTTTAGTACCGGTTACACAACCGGTACTAAATTGCGTGCACATTTAGTCTCGAAACTTTAGTACCGGTTGGGAAACCGGTACTAAACATGGCTTCCCAGCCGGTACTAAAGCCTCTTTGTCTAGTAGTGATATATATGCGTTGTCTAAAGTGGCGTTGGTAGGGTCTGTTGCAACGGTTGTTTATGCGTTGGTAAGTGGTGTATATAAGCGTTGCAAGCTAGCAACGAATATCCAGCAACATATAGATAAGTTGCTATTGAGACGAGGAGGAATGACCTTTAATGATTGGTTATTGTGGAAGCACATGGATAACTAAACTCTCTTTTTCAATTCAATATGCCTTCACAAATCACTTTGTATCATTAAAGAAATATATTTTCATATCTGTCAAAACCATATACACACAAATAATACAAAGAAAGGGCAAAAATGATTGAATCATTCCCTAAGTTACAGTATGCTAGAACAAAAAAAATAGTGAAGTCTAAACTAGATCTCTCTTTTGAGAACACAACTTGTACACCATCTTCCCAAGATCTTGATACCCGAATGTGTATTTGTCCTTCTAGAAATGTAGGAAACCTACAAACTGTAGTGTCTAACAATAGATAATCTGGAGCCATAATTAGATGTCATGTCAAATTGCAGAGTATGTCAAATTGCAGAGTGCATTTCAGTCAAACAAAAAATTCAGACTAGCTAGCTATATATGTCAATTATCATTTGTAGAAGTAAATATGCACTATATATGCTAAAAGAGTTTGTTTTCCCAAGTTACATTAATTCTAGCTAGCTTACATTAATTCAAGCTCATTCCATGTTATGTTTTCCCAAGTATACTAGAAGAGTCTATTTATATGAGGTGAGGCAATGTAATTAAGGTAAGCATGCAACAGTTATTTGAATTGTTTTACCCAATCTATAGACGTAGTAAGTCTTGTCTCTGAGGCAGCTTCATCCTTTACACCTGCAGAGAAGGGTTCCCTCGAATGAATTAGGTTGAAAATAACAACAAAACATAAGGCAGATTGAAAAGCAGAGAGACATCAGAGAACAGGGGAAATCAATAGGTGCCGGGGCACATGACCTTGGGTTAAAGGAAAAAATTGGATCGATCCGCTGGGGACGTAGGTGGGTAACTTACCACAATCGATCTCCACCATGATTGGATAGAGAAGATTGATTGGACCGAAGGCACAGTCGCAGGGAGCGTCGCCCAGCCCTTAAATCTGCTTCGTGGCGGGCGGAGGTTGCAGAAGGCAAGGAAAAAGGGCTGCGGTTATGAGGAAATCACCGAGCAGATTAATAGGAAATAAAAAATGAAGAGGCGGGGATGAGTTTAATATGGGAAAACGGGGCGATGGAAGTTGGCTCCCCTCGTTTTTCTCGGACGTGGTTTCAGATCGTGTATGCGTGATGCGTTGTTAACGCAAGGTGTGTGCAATGGTATGGAGTTCCGTTCCGAGCTATGCGTCGCTAGAGGGGGGTTCACGTTGTAGGTTATGACACTTATTTACTTATAACCATGTCACAGATTATTATTATTCTCGTATATACGATGTCACACAGGTGATTATTATTCGCGTATATACGAATCACGTACGTACAGGATACATTCACACGATAAATCGGAACTACTAGTCGTAGCTGTAGTACTCAGCTTCTAGTAAGGGCTTTGTCCGTCGACGTTGCCCGGCGGGTTGTAGTTGCAGGTGATGAAGACACCGCCGTTGTCGCAGACGACGCGGGCGCATCCGATGGCGGTGGAGTCGCGCCACACAACCTGCGTGTAGTGGAGGCACGTATCGTCCTGCGGCGCCGAGCAGCTGTTGCTGTCGTGGTCGTACCACTGCTTCTCCGCCACCCACAGCCCGACGGCGTCCGACGCCGACCAGTCGGCGCCGGCGCCGCCCATGAAGAGGTTCTCGCCGTAGCCGTTGGGCCCGCCGCCGGAGTGCTGGAGGGCGCAGTCGCCCTGCCGCTGCGCCGCGTAGTTCTGCGCGTACGCCGCCACGTTGTCGTCCCACGACACCGTCCCGACGCCGACGTCGTTGCGCGCCGCGTCGTGCAGGTCCAGGAAGTCCTGCGGGTCGTTCTGCGCCGCGCATGGCGTCACCATGGCGGCCATGGCGAACGCCGCCAGAGCTAACCACGCAAAACTTCTCCGCCATTGCTAACTATATAGATCAGAGGTTTGCACTTGTATTGTTGTTTGTCTGTTGTGTGCGTGTGTGTGTGGTGCTGCAGGTGCATCAGTTGTGGAGAGTGGCCAGGGTATTTATACCGTAGCCACGGTAGCGAGCTCGCTGACTTGTCAAACATATATAAGTACTATACTAATAAACTTTTTTCTTGGGAAAATGCTACAAGTAGTCCACTGGTAAAAGAAACGGTGTTTGGTCCCATATTAACCGTGCGATGTTGATCTGTGGTCTGCCACACTTTTGAATACAATTCAGGTGAGGATTCTCTCCCCTCCGGTGACCATTCAAAAAAAAATAGTGACGCCTGGCTGCTAGAAGCTAAAAAAACTTCCACGAGGGGCGAGAGAATTCCACGGACGGGATCGCCGGTGATAAGAACACGGCTGGATCGACGTGGATATCTGGATTTTTCTTATATCAAAGCTTGGTCCTAAATCTTAGATATGTTCAATTATTGGTCAGGTTTTTTTTTTTTTTTTTTGTGGTGAAACATGTCCATTCGACTTCGTGTCTGTCCATGGTCGACTTGGCCCTGTACTGTCTAGTAAAAGGGACAGGGCTTTTTGGATGTTCACTTATTAGTTAATCCAAGTCTTCGCGCATGTGCATGGCATATACCCTGGGATCCTAGAAGATTTTTTTTGGGGGGAATTTCCACCACATGTTCTCCATTGAAATTCGCATAATTATGGTCTAAATTTGATGTGTTTAACAAAACTAAAATGATAGTTATATAAAATTTGATGGATTTAAATTCACTTAGAAAAAATGATATATGACAAAATTAAAATGCATGATTTATGTTTTGGAACAAGAGAGTATCATATAAAATTTAAATGAAAAAAAGGAGAGAAATAAACCAAAAAACAAAGAAACTAGCCCCTAAAGAAAATGGAGAACAGCTCAAGTTACGAATAACTAATCTGACCAAATTATATTATTTGCAATGCAACGAAACGTATACGTTATAGGATGCCTACGAGCTGAGTGCCCTCATCACCAAGTTACTTGCACCAGTGGGAAACAGATGACAACGGTATGCACATATGTGTTGCAGCACCAAGAAATGAACTATATGCGTTAGTAACAAAGAAGATATCATATATAATTGAAATATATATAATAAACAAAAAAGAAACTAGCCCCTGAAGATACATACAGTAACATTTGCGATATCCTCTTTGCAACAAAATGTAAACGTTAGGATGCCTCGGATCGGAGCTGACAGCTGAGTGCCCTCAATCCTCGTCGCTAAGCCGTTGTTTAGTTCCAAAACGAAATCTTTTCGCCCATCACATCAAAGGAGAATCTTAGATGCATGGAGTATTAAATGTAGATGAAAAGGTGAAAAGTTACATAGATAGGCTGTAAATCGCGAGACGAATCTAATAAGCCTACTTAATCCATGATTTTCAACAGTAATGCTACAATAATCATCCGTTAATTATGGATTAATTACCATCGTAGATTCGTCTAGAGATTTTCAACCGATCCATATAACTTTTCACATTTTTCGTCTACATTTACTACTCCTGAATGGCTAAAATC
This sequence comes from Urochloa ruziziensis, assembly GCA_015476505.1. Taxonomy (NCBI): domain Eukaryota; kingdom Viridiplantae; phylum Streptophyta; class Magnoliopsida; order Poales; family Poaceae; genus Urochloa; species Urochloa ruziziensis. Next base: position 3,193,620 of record CM027119.1, on the reverse strand, counting down.
AAAACTCAAAATCTTTTCACCAAAAAGATTTTGGCAACTAAACACGGCCGGTAGGGCGGCCATGCGAAACAAAGGACGGGTAGGCCATAGGCTCATGTAATACGGAGTATGTTGCAGCACCAGGAAGTGAAGGAAACTATGTGCGTGTCAAGCCTTTTGCCTTCGACCAAGGTTTTCGCAAGTCTCTTGATGGCTAAATTTGACATGTCGCATACAAAGCTTTGTTCGAAAATGATATGGTACACAATTTTTTTAGAGGAAGGTATCAGTAGAGACTAATCTATAAGGTGGGCCACGAGTAGACATATATTGGGCTTCATCAGCAGCAAAAAGGTGGGCTTCACTCCGCAATCTCGGCCCATGTCAATCCGTTGCACCCGCACACGCCAAAAAGAAAGAAGAATTTGTTCTTTCGGGCCCACTAGCAGTCTCAGCCCCCTTCACTCACTCTATCATCCGGCACGCACAGCTCGTCTCGCCGGCGTCACGCACGGCAACTCCAGATCCCCAAATCCACCTGCCGCGCGGGCCATGTCCGCGCGCCGCGAAGGCGAGCACCCGGCGAGCCCATGGCGATCCGGGCCTCCGGCGGCAGAGGGGGACTCCGGCTCCTTCCCCTCCGCCATCATCCTCGTCGCGCTCGTCGGCGCCACCGCCACCACCGCCGCCGTAAGTCTGCTGCTCTCCGTGCCCCGCCTCTCCCTCGCCCCTGATTCGTGGATAGGTTACTCCTAGGCCTCTCGTAAGGATTCTCTGCCGCGTCTCGGTACTGAGGTTGCTCGGAGTCATTTCTTCTGAAACGAATCGTCCACTTGAGCTGTTTTGCTCCTTCATTTTTTTCCGCGTACAATTTATACATTGGCTTCCCTGCGAATTCGTAGGTCGGTCAACTGCGCCGAACGGTCAGATGGTTCTACACTCAGGTACAGAAAGGCTTGTTTTTCTATCAATTTGTCGTTTGGGGGAAATTGTTGAATTTTTTCCCCCTTTGGTTGAAGCTTAGTAGGTCCGACCCATATGTGTACTGGGAAGATGTACCTCGACCTCGAAGGCCAAATCGGTGTGGTGAAGCCTGGGAACAATATTACCAGAGGATGCGCGAAAGGAATGAGGATCAAAGGGAAAGAGTGGTCAGTTGCCCTTCTCACTTGCCAAACTAGAAATGTATTTTAAGCATTTGCGTATTGAAAGTGATGCTACTAGCCTATTCATGGTGCAGTCCAGATGGAAACTGTTTTGTCATTATTCAGTTGCTTCTTAAAAGAGATGAACTTCACAGAAAACATCAATTTGTATGGCTTATTGACTTAGGAAAATATAGGTATAAATCAGCCAAGGTCATACACAATACATGTTGTGGCAATCAAGACTCAAGAGTAAACCTCCTCATTATTTTCCCCATATTCAGAGTTATGTCAATAGAATTTCGATATGACAATATGTGCTTGAGAAATCTAAAGTAAGGAAACATCTTACAAATTGGTTTCACTACATTACTCTATTTTCTTCATTCTATTTGCATGCTATCGATTTGTTTCAGTTAATCCTCAGACAACAGTAGTGAATTCTGTAGGAACGCATACGGCGCATGCAAGATGTATTTAAGAAGGAGAGAAGTAAATGTCGGGACTATCGATCTTGGGAAGGTTATAATCCCAACAATCATCAATATGAGTATAGTCAAAGAAATGGCTGGTATTCGGATGCAGAAGCATTTTATGCTAATCAAAGGACAAATTTTAAGTCGATGCCTAGAGAAACTGTGAGTTACACCATGTCACGTCACTATTCTATCTTGGGCCTTGACAGGTATGTACTATTCATGTCAATGAAAATTCCGTTTATTTGTCAGCTGTATGTGATGTTGGCCTAATTTGTTTTGAACCAATATCATTCCTGGTCATCCATTTGTTTTATCGATAGCAGTCAAGCATGTTAGCAAAGAAGCACTAGTATATTAATTACATGTTTATGCACACTAGTGCAGTTTTTGGTAACCTTGTGATTGCACCGGAATAAAAGAAAAGAATCACCTTGCTTTGTAGAGATAATTAACCAACTGTTCTGAGTCTTTTAACATACATTAGGTTGCATTTCTGTTGCCATGAAATTTGTGCTGACATGCTCGATATGGAAACTAGAGGTGAAATGATTTCCTGATGATTGCCTGTAACAGAAGTTGTTTCCTTCGTTTTCATAGGTCAAGATCAGAGCCATTTTCAGATGCCGAAATCAAGGTGCCTTCTTGTACCTGGTTATTTGTTTCTAATGAATGTTATAGCTGGAAAGAGTGCAACATGTTCTGTTATTAACTTTGTTGCGTGTAGTAATGTTGTGTTGGGACAGCTCAAAACTTGAAACAGGTTAAAATTCACATATTCTAAATATACTTTACTGAAGTTGTGTATGTTACTCTCTACAATTCTGAAACAGTAGCTATGAGCTAAACAAAGCAGGGAGAGATGTTCAACTAAATATGTTTGAACATTGGGGCTTGTATGTGTTTTATATTGTTCTCTTTCATATCAGATAGCAAAAGTGTTCTGGTAATTATCTATCCAACTTTCTTACTTGCTCTATGACTGCATTTCAGGATGCTTTCAGGAGAAAAGCTATGCAGTATCATCCAGACCAAAACCAAAATAACAAAGGTAAATGCAGTACCTTGTTTCTCCCCCACTCACTCTACGCAAAGCTAAGATGCACGGCCATCATGTTAATATATGCTTAAAAGCTTCCCTGAGGCTGCTGAGGCCATAATGTTAATAATCCTCTGTTTTTACAGAGGCTGCTGAGGCAAAATTCAAAGAGGTTATGGATTCTTATGAAGCAATAAAATCTGAACGGCGAAATAGAAGTTGCTGATTGCTTTCACAGCTTTTTGGGGTGGAGGCAGAGGCTGATGTATATATTGCATCTTACGCGAGACAAGACTACAAACCATACTACTATGCAGGCACTGTTGTTGTCCTTGATAATCACTAATAAAACCATGTAGAGTGTAGTGGCCCCTACTGGCTGATGACAACTTCAGCTTAACAGGATGAGCGACTTTGCTGACCTTTTTCTTGTTCTATCTATGCATGTTATGGTTCTTGTTTTTTATGAGTATCAATAAGATTCTACTGGTGCATCCATTATTTTTGTCAGCTGCCAGTCCCAGGGCCGGGCACAGGATGAGCGACTTTGCTGATTTTGCTGACCTTTTTCTTGTTCTATCTATGCATGTTATGGTTCGGCCGTTTGGGGCTCCCCTACGTGTCCGGCTCGGTTCGTGGGTCACTGGGTCTCCTGAAGTCTGAGTTGTGGGGCTGTAAAGTTTGTGTACCCACCCGACAGTAGAGTTTTTTTTTTTAAGAAAAGAGTAGAATTCGGGTAGGAAAGGCTGGGGCGGACTATGGGGCCGAGACGGATTCGTCTGAAATTCAAAATGCCGGAGCCCGATACGGACTCGCATCGCTCTTCCTCCTCTACCTACCTTACAATAAAAGAGTTCTGCAGAGGCGGAACGCCAAACGCAAGAACACAAGCGAAACAAGAGGAACAGAGCACCAAGCAACCTAGCCAGTGGCCAAGCCCGGACCGTGAAGCTCTAGCCTTGCCACACGCCGCCTCCCGTCGTCCTGCCGGCCGATCCATCCTGTCGGCGTCATGGCGCTGAGGCACCTAGCCAGGAGGGTGGGCATTCCAGCTCTCCTGCGGGCGGCGGGCCCCCGGTTTTCGCCGGCGGCGGGTGCTCGACACCTCTCCTTCCGCTCCTTTCAGGTATCCATTGCTGCAGCAACGCTAAGGCAATCTGACTCTGCATGCATTTGATATCTGCCCAGTAGTGGGACAGCTATTGCAACTTCCTGCATGTGCTGCTGGAAAATCTTCGTGGCTTCTGAAAACCATTGAGTAATTTGTGCATTGTGGTCAAACAATAGTATGGGCATCTGTTTCTTCAAAAAGCATGATTAAATTGGAGAGCAAGTTCAAACATAATATAAGTGGTACGTATGCTATGTCCATTTGTAGTCAGATGCTGCCATATCAATTGATGGACAGATGCATCTGTCTTCTCCTTAGCAAGTTAGCATACATAAAATTCAACATGAACTAGACGAATGTATTCTGCATTCCGCAAGAAGCAAGCCCCATGATGGTTTTCATTGTATTTGCACACTATATTGATTTTTTCTGCTAATCCTCACACAACAATTGTGAATTCTGTAGGAATGGATACGGAGCATTGTATTTAAGGAGAGAAGTAAATGTGGGGACTATCGATCTTGGGAAGGTTATAACCCCAACAATCATCAGTATGCTAATAATCAAAGATGTAAACGTCAGGACTATCGATCTTGGGAAGGTTATAACCCCAACAATCATCAGTATGCTAATCAAAGTCACGCCATGTCACGTCACTATTCTATCTTGGGCCTTGATAGGTATGTACTAACACTAATTCATGTCAATGGAAATTCCATTTATTTGTCAGCTGTATGTGATGTTGGCCTAATTTGTTTTGAACCAATATCATTCCTGGTCATCCTGTTTTATCGATAGCAGTCAAAGTCAAGCATGTTACCAAAGAAGCACTAGTATACTACTTACATGTTTGTGTACACTAATGTAGTTTTTTGTAACCGCGTGATTGCACCGGACTAGAAGAAAAGAATCGCCCTGCTTTGTAGAGATAATTAACCAACTGTTCCGAGTCTTTTAATATTAGGACTGCATTAGGTTGCATTTCTGTTGCCATGAAATTTGTGCTGACATGCCCGATATGGAAACTATAGATGTTAAGTAAATGATTTCATGATGATTGCCTGATGTAACAGAAGTTGTTTCCTTTCATTTCATATAGGTCAAGATCAGAGCCATTTTCAGATGCTGAAATCAAGGTGCCTTCTCGTACCTGGTTATTCTGTTACATTCTGCTATATAAGTTCTGAATTATACCCTACTGTGCTCAACTCTTAAAATCTTAATGTCCATTAGTCGACTGAAAATTGGGGTTGCATGTGTTTTATGTTTTCTTTCAAGTCAGATAGCAAAAGCTTTCTGGTAATGATCTATCCAACTTTCTTACTTGCTCTATGACTGCATTTCAGAATGCTTTTAGGAGAAAAGCACTGGAGTATCATCCAGACCATAACAAAAATAACAAAGGTAAATGCAGTTCCTTGTTTCTCCCCACTCCCTTAACATGTCCATCATATAAATATACTCTCAAAAGCCTGCCTCTTGTGTTTGTGGCAGAGTTTGCTGAGGCAAAATTCAAAGAGGTTATGAATTCTTACGAAGCAATAAAATCCGAACGGCGGAATAGAAGTAGCTGATTGCATCCACTTGCTGCGCTGCGCTGATAAGCGGATGAAGGCACTGGTGTTGTCCCTGATAATCACTAGTAAAACCATGTAGAATAGATAGATTGGTTCCTGCTGATAGTAACTTCAGCGTGGCGCTTAACAGGATGAGTGACTGGCTGACTGGTGACTGTTGAGTGCTGACCTTTCTTTTGCTATCTATTCATGTTATGGTTCCTTGCTGCAATATGTATCAATATAAGATTGCTGGTGCATTTGCTGTTACTTGGCGTAAATTATCTGTCTCAACTGCCGTGACCCTTGATGCTCGATGACTCCGATGAGTGAACGTACATGATCAAGATTTTCTTTTTGAAGTTAAAACATGATCGAGATTCAAGGACCAATTCGTGGTCAATATTCAGTCACTATTCAGAGAAGAAAAGCGACCCTTACTCTCGAATCTCGATCCCCAAATGCTGCAGGCCTGTTTTTTTTTTAAAAAAAAAAACTACAGGCCAGCTTAGTTTAGTTAGGTTGTGTTTGTTTCGGGGACTAGATGGGTTGAGTTGACTCCAACCAACTCAGAGTTGGGTTGAACCCATCTCGTGTTTGGTTAGGTGGGTTGGGTTGGCTCCAGTTTTCTGTTTGATTGGAGGGTTGAAGAGGGTTGGAATGGTTGACGTTTTAACACCGTTAGCAACAATTGCATATGGGTCCTATATATCAAGCTGTGGGTTCTATATGTCAGCCTCTTCCTTCTTCTTTTTCTCTGGACATCCATCTTCTACCTTGGTGCCTGCATCCCGTCCGCCGCCCCTGCCTTCACCGTGGACGAGCTGTTCCATGGAGGCCCCTGTGGAAGCACGTCCCTGCACCGACCACCCCCACTTCTCCCAGCGTCGGCCGCTCCCGGCCATGGAGGCCCCTGGGGGAGCTCATCCCTGCGTCGGCCACTCCCAGCCATGGAGGCCGGCCGCCAGCTCTTTCGTGCGTCGGCCGCCCCCACTTCTCTCGGCGCCTCTCGGCCATGGAGGCCCCTAGGGGAGCTCATCCCTGCCTTGGCCGCTCCCAGCCATGGAGGCTGGCCACCAGCTCTCCCTGCGCCGGCCGCCTCCACTTCTCCCGGCGCCGGCCACTCCCAGCCATGGAGGTCGGCCGCCCGCTCCTCCCTGCGCCGGGGTCCTCCTGGCGCCGGCCGCCCAGCGCCCGTCGGGGGATCCGCCCTGCGAGCTCCGCTCTGACGGAGACAGACGGGGCGGAGGTGGGTTGGGATGGTCTGCCAGATTTGAGGGGATCATCCCAACTCGGATCTGAAGGGAACATGCCCTCCCAAAGCAAGCCATTGCCAAATTGTAGCGGTGAGACACGCAGGACTGACATTCCTGAATCTAGCATGGAGCAGAAATGATTGCGGTGAGAGCGAATCCAAACTATATATTAACTGACTGACTTTCCTGAATCTAGCATGGAGCAGAAAAATATAAAACAGAGGAGCCTCCGTTTTGCCCGAAACAGAGGTCACCCCCTGTCGTCCACCTTCCTCCCCCTTCTTCCTCGCCACGTCGCCGCCGCCGTTAGGGTTAGGGTTCGGGTTCGGGATTGGGGTTTGGGAGACATCCATCTCCATCGGAGATAGAGGGAGTTGGGGGAGGAAGGTCGGCCTCACGGTGGCCGGCGATTTGGCCTGCAGTACAGTGGCTGTACGTACCGTTTGTTTGAACACTCTGCACGTGCAGCGATTTTGTCGAGCTCTCTTTAGCTTCTTGGCCGCGTACAAAAACCTCACTCTCCTCTTAAAAAAAAAAAAAAAACTCAGTCGAATAAGCGGGCACATCACGGTTGGGGCTGTGTTCGTTCGCAAGCAGCAGCTAAATAGAGATTTATTAAGTACATGTTCTAGCTAATTATTATGCTTTTTGTACTAGTAGGTTGGCACGTGCCTGTGGCACGTGTTATAAAAATAACATAAATTTTTAAAAAATAATTTTTTAAAAAATAAGTATGTATTATCACATATTAAAATTATTCAATAGTATCTCATATTAAAAATTATATATTCGTACGTCGAAAGCTTGGGCCTCCGGCGGAAACAGAAGGAAATTTTTGTATAATTAAATATTAAACAATCAGCAACATATATAAAAGAAAATATTCACGATACATGTATCCACGAGCAACTCGGCACCGCAGCCAGCTTTTTGATGATGGGGAGGCCGAGAAGGTTGCTCTCCTCGTCGCCGGTGTCGTGGAGCAACGACGCCACGCACTCGACGGCACCAGACACCGTCACAACGCGGAGCACGTTCCGCTTCTACCTTGCGAGCTTGGACATGACGAGCGTCGTGGCCACCCTTGCGCCGCGCTCGACACCGACGCCCTTGCAAAGAAATATGAACTCTGAATAGATGATGAGAATGAAGAGAGAGATTGTGTGCTTTGAGAATAAGGAGGGGCGCCTTATATAGAGGGCAGGAGGGCTAAGGAGATGAACCTGGACGCCCACGACTATGGTAAGTAATCGATTCCCTGATTGACTCCCACAACTATGGTAAGTAATCAAGTTTTAAAAGGAAGGAGACACCCGATTGCGTAGATGTCATTCCTTTTTTTGAAAGGAAACCTTGACTGGTACACAACACATATATGGACGCTAACCATCTACAAAAGGAAACAAGGAAATTCAAATTTCTTGATGCACACGGCCATATAAAGAAAGAAAAGCAGGCGAATTTCAAAAGGAAGGTGTAGACGCCCTGATTGCAAAGGAAGGTAGAGGAAAGGAAAGGGGTGTTTTTTTGAAGGAAACCATCGTATCTTTTTGCATATGAATACAACGAATAGAAAGGAAAGGAAAGCGGCGCCTTGATTGCATTACCATACAAAGAACACGATCAAAAGGAAAGGAAGGCAGGCGAATTTACAAAGGAAGGTGGAGGAAAGTAAAGGGGTGTTTTTTTGGAAGGAAACCAACGTATCTTTTTGCATACGAATACAACGAATAGAAAGGAAAGGAAAGTGGTGCCTCGATTGCATTACCATACAAAGAACGCGATCAAAAGGAAAGGAAGGCAGGCGAATTTTCAAAGGAAGGTGGAGGAAAGGAAAGGGGCGTTTTTTTGAAGAAAACCAGCGTATCTTTTTTCATACGAATACAACAAACATAAAGGAAAGAAAAGCGGCGCCTTGATTGCATTACCATACAAAGAACGCGATCAAAAGGAAAGGAAGGCAACGGGTATAAAAAATGCCAAGGTGAGAAAGAATAGGGAGGCGGGATGGCGCCGAGGCGCAAAAGAACGGGGGGTGACGACCAAACGCGTCTACCCCCGGTCGTCCGAGGCCACATTTTGGCTCTGAATTGTGGGTCCTCTGTGAGGTTTAGGAGGGTAATTTTTTGGGTGAGAAACCGTTTCAATTGTGACACTCTTTATAGTATAGATTTAGATGACACGGAAGATTGTTGGTTGGAGTATATAGTAGTAAAAAAACAAAATAAAGTAAAAAAAAAGCTTTTTTTTTCGAAACATTAAAAAAGCTTGTATACTTGTATAGACGGATAGACCGGATGCTCGGGCGCACCATTTTATATTGTCCAACCGGCAACCGAAGGTCCGAAGCAGCACAGTGCAGTAGTGTGCACTGTGCAGTCATCTTTTCATCACGGGACTGGTAGCGCCAGATGGACGAAGCATGGGGTAGCTACGGTGACAGCTGTAGGCCGGGAAGCTGGGCGCCGGCGAGGCCGTGCGTGACCGAGGGTGTGTGACCTGCGGCAATCGATTCGGGCAGGGATGGAGCGCGCCCACCGGTCCGGCGAGTGGGGCCCGCCTGGCGGCCGCGGTCTCCCCCGGCCAGCGGGCCTCGCCGGAGGCCGCCGCTTGTTCGCCTCCTCTTTGGCCGCGCGACACGCGCCGGCGCACCTGCGCATGCAGACGCGAACCGAGCGACTGACACGGCAGGCAGGGTGCTCTTTCAGTCTTTCCGGGTACCTCGTCACCTTTCCGGGTCATGTTCATTGTTTTGTGGCTCAAAACATTATTTTGTAAAGACTATAGAATAATGTGTTCTCAAAGCACCCTGCTTCTTTCGTGCTTCTTTTGATAGTTGATTCTTTTTTTCAATTCCCGTGATATTGCACGAGGAAAATGGATATGAAATAAGACCAACCGTGGCATATCTTAAATTCGTGGCATTTTTTTAGTAACGACATTAACCTGAGAATCGAAAGAAAAGAATTATGTTAGGTTGATCTCCACCGGTTGGCCCAACGGCCAACTGGGCCTTTGACTCGCGCCCTGATCGGGGGTGCTCAGCCCAATATGAGGCTCGTGGGCCCCCGTCGCGCAGTGCCATAAAAGAGGAGGTGGGGACCAGCGGCTAGGGTTACGAGGTTCACCGCCGCCACAGTTCCACCTCAAACCCCACCGATCGGGGAGGCACTGAGAGCGACGGGAAGCTCCACTGGCGCCACCGACCGTCGCTGCCCGTGTGCAGCCTCCACCGACGTGCCAGCGATGTCCAGAGGAGATCCAAGGTATGTCGAACAGTAAACCCATCTCGATCTACTCCTAGACGGTCTATATAGAGTTTAACATTGGCATCAAGAGCTAGGCTAGAGAGTAGATTTGAGTTTGGGGATAGAAAAGATCAAGAAAAGAAACGGATTCGAGATGAATCGAAAGAAATCAGACTCTCTCAGTGCTAACCCTAACCCTAACATCCAAGAACGCAACCCAGAGAAGAAAAGAAGGCGGCGAAGAGGAAAGGATACTCACCTGGGTCCTCCTCACCGTCGCCGCCAACGCCGCCGCGTGGGTGGGACACCCCGCGCAGGAAAGATTGAGCCGAGCCGCGGCGGCGCCCCGTCGCACCACGTGCTTGGGCTCCAGGCGCAGCCACAAGGCCGCTCGACGGTGGCGTGCTCACCCCTCAGGCGAGCGCGCGCGCCGGCGAGTGGCCTCGCGGCGGCGCCGCCGTCTCCGCCTCAGGCCGCCATGGGCGACCGCAGTCACCTCGCGGTCGGGGGAGAAAAGTATGCGAGGTGAGCGAAGAGAGGGATGGGGTTCTGGGGGAGAAGATGGCTCGCCGGCCATGGAGCCGGTGGCCGGAGCCGGCGTCCCGCCGACGTGTCCGCCGGCGGCGGCGAGCGCCAGCTGTGCGAGAGGAAGCCGGAGGAGAAAGAGAAAGAAACCCTAGGGTTTCGGCGGCGACCGGCCGCGCGGTTTTTTGATCCCGCGAGAAGACCGCCCAGCCGTCCGATCAGATGGATGGCCAGGATGAGGCGACGCGTGACTTGGCCGCGGGCCGGCACAACTGGGCCGCGATTTGGCCCAAGAGAGAGCAGGCGGCGTCGCGCGCTGGGCCACTTCGACAGCCCAAGCATTGGCTGTCGGGCCGTGAGCCCAGGCGGGCGCGCGCTGGTGGTCCATGGGCCAGTTTTGCTAGTGGGTCGAAAGTAAAGAGATGCACAGCATTGTTTTCGAATTAAGTTTCACATTTTCAGAAGCATTTGTTTGATGATTTTTTTTTTGTATAGTTTTGAATATCTATTCAAATTTGAACCAATGCGATAATTTGTCTAGAGAAAAGATAAAGTTAACAGTGATATTGCTTCTGAATTTGCATGAATTTAATAGTTTCCGCTGGGAAAAGATTATATTGTTGCTCTTTAATTTAATTGGAACCAACGGGAAAATTAAATTTTAAGAGTACGAACGTATTGTGTGTCAGGCTTTTAGGCCACACAGACCGAGTTAGCGAGGGCTGAAAAGTTGAAATAACTCTCGCGAAATTGAAAGAAAGAAGAGCTCCATGTATGAATTAGTTCTATTCCTTTCAGAAGCAATAGTTTGATAATTTTTGTACAGTTTGAACTCTTCAAATTTGAACCATCGGTTTAATTTGTTTAGAGAAAAGTAAAGATAATAGTGATATTGCTTCTGAATAGAAAAGTTTTCCGCTGCAAAAGAAAAGAATTTTACTTCTCCAATTATTTTTGAACCAACGAGATAATTTAATTGGAGAACTACGAAAAGAAAGATATTTGTGTAAAGATAAATTATAGTATTGTTATTTTCTGACCAACGTTGATGATAACAATATTATATTTCCATGATGTTTATGATTAAAGTGTTAAATCTCTGAGAAATTTTGCATCAAGGTGATCAATTTTCAGAGTACAGATAAAGATTAAGAGATACTCTTTAAAGTCGAGAAACATTTTTCTCGTTTCCGCTGCAAAGAAACTGATGATATTGTTATTTTCTGTATAAAGTTACTTAATAACAATTTCACGATATTGTTTATGAGATTGTCTACATTAATTCTATTTCTGCCCAACGGTGATATATAATTGATGTAGAAGAATGTCGTTTTATTCTATTTCTGCCCAACGGTGACTTAGAATATAAGTTAATGAGCATGTCTTTAATCAAACTAATGTATGGTCATTTTCATGCTCATTATTGTTGAATATTGGCTAATATTTTCTCAGACAAAAAGAACTTCATGCTTTTTGAGGGCATAAAAGAAAAATGAGCTGGGTACTTGCGACTCAAAAGTTGAAAAGTGCAATATTCAATTGCAAGAAGATGAACAATGTTCTCTTTAATGAGTACCTTCAAAAGAAAAGCATTCTCGGATATTGATCCAAGAAATGAAAGATCATTGGGAGTTTTACTTGAGAATATTTTTTTTTCATGTACTCTCTATGAAAAGAATATATTTTGATTTACAATCGTCATGATATGAGATGTCATAAGTGATATGCATGTTTATTTTGACCAACGTTGAATTAATCATGTGTGTTAAAGAGTATTCGTATTTATTTATGAATAGACAAGAGAGCCAATTCTGGCATTTATGATCCTTATAAGGGATTATCCCACATGGCGGGGAAAAGTAAATGATTGTACTCGCTCAACAGAAAAGAAAAGTCTGAGAAATACCCGCATGGTGGGGTACAGTTGGCATAATACTTATGTCAGACAATCCCGCACGGCGGGAGAAGTTTGGCAAAGGACTTGTCCTGCATGGCGGGAGGAAGATGTAATGACTCATGTGCTTATTGGTGTATCCCACGATGTGGGAAAAGTATAGAGTAGCTCTTATGCTGTCCTAGTATTGACCATGCAAAAGCACTACTGATAAAAGACTCGTTTTTTAGTTCTTGAAGTGAAATGAGCAAAAAGCACTCCTATACGGAAAAAGTTACTCCCATATAAGAAAGTAAACAAAGTTTTTCTCATTCACAAAAGGTTCTGAATGGTTTTCGAAATTGTGGCAGAAAGTTTTTTGCCACATTTCGAGGGGGAGAAATGAAAGACAATTCAGAAATATGATATTACTCAACACCATAGAAGACAAGAATGATCTAAAAAGATAAATATGATTGTCAGGGGAGTACGACGGTCATAATAACGACACCCCTAAATTAAAGAAAATGCTTTCAATAGGAAGACATTATAGTCACCCAGTATGCTATTCTGGGCAAGTCTCAAAAGAATGGAGTAGCGGAAAGATAGAGCTACTCCACCTTGTCATCGGGATAGTGGATGGAGGCATTAAAAGCCCCATTTATATTCTCAATAGAAAATGCACCCTCACAATACCACTTCCGTGTCTGGGGGAGTTCAACTGAGGCTAAAGTATTTAACCCAATACAGTGAGTTGCCTTTTATTGGCTAACATGAAAGATCAAATGGTTTTCGTTTCAACTATTTACAAAGATAAGTAAACAGATGATGAGGGGGAGCACGATGACTCGAGAAATTGATTGTGAGGAGAAGCGGGCATATGTGCCCACTTCAATGATTCAGGAGCCATCTTGGCATTTCCACTTGTGCAACAATGAGTGAAGATCTGGAACCTGTCCTTCAGGAGCCGATACAACCCATTGTCGCACATGAGGAAGAGTATCGGCAACCTCATATAAAAAAGTTTGTGCCATGAGAAGCGTTCACTCATCGAAGTGGCCAGATGCTATAGAATTTAAGATGGAGTCTCAAACCAAAGAAGAGGGGCGGAGATGGGAGGAACTCACCTGGTCGACCGGGTTCCTCGCTGTCGTCCCCATGCTCACCGCACGGAGGGACGCCTCCACGCGGGAAAGCACGGGCGGTCCCATGGTGGCCTGTGTGGCGCCGCGGGCTCGGCTACTGGACACTGCCGCAAGGCCGCTCGACGGCGGCGCGTTCACCCTCGGGTGAGCGCACGCGCCGGCGAAGGGCCTCGTGGCTGCGGTTAATGTGACTCCAAAAGGGAATATATAAAGATGTAAAGCGTAAATCAAAAGATTTTGCGCGAAGAGAATAAATAGATTATGTTGAGTACTAGTGGCACATCATGATCTGAGTCATATCAGATGAAAGTAAAGAAAAACATTCTAAAATGATTACATGACACGACCTGAAGGTTTTGTTGTGAAAGTAAAAGAACACAGAGGATACTACCTAAAGTATGGAGTAGAGCATGTCTCTAGACAATGGTATTTATAGTTAAGAGAATCAATTGTTGTTTTGGGTTAAAGAAAATGAGAGGACTATTGTATCTGTGCAAAGTTATGGAATGGGAAATTCTTTTCCTAAACGTGTACATGTGGATGACATCTCACTTGCTAGCAGTGACGTCAGTCTACGATAAAACAAAGAAGTTGTTGTCCTCAAAGTTTCAATCTTGGTGAAATTCACCAAGATAAAAGAAAAGGGGTATTAGAGATATCGCATAGGCATACTAAGAAAATTTCTAAAGGGGTATGCATGCGAGAAAATTACGTCTGTCCTTTTAGTCAAGGGTAATGGTTTTAGAAACGTTCCAAGAATCAGTATAGCAAATATTAAAAGAATATGGTACCATATGCTTCAGCTGTTGGAAGCTTGACGAATGCGAAAGATGCAAAAGTATAGCATTACCCTGACATAGTTTTGTATCCGGGTTGTTTTGGCAATGTCCACTCCAGATATGGATCACTGGAATGGAATTAAGTGTATCAGCCTCATGCTAAATTGAGAAAGAAATAATCAGTACTCTAGGTTGTGAGTACAAAGGTAGTGAAATGTATAGCGAAATCCACAATTGTCGCTAACTTTCACACTTGGAGTTCTTTGTGTGGAAAAGCTCCAAAGAATGAAATAATTATCATCAATGTGATGTAAATATATGATATAGCATGATATGAGGTTGAGGGACAGGCAAAATGATTGAGGAAACCTGTACCCGGAGTTGATAATGGTTGATAACAGCAACAACCATCTTAACATTTTCACTCCTAAGACAACGAGTCAAGTGTGGTGTCAAACACATTGACACAAGGTATACGTTGTAAAGGAGAGTCCGGAATCATGTTGAAATGCTTAGAGCATAAAAGTGATTGATAAAGAGCTTGCGGTTCCGCTCATTAAAGGCTTGCCGCCCAGTGTGTATAGGGAACACACAGTCGACATGGGTTCATGGTATAGCCTATGATTTCCGGACAATAAAGGGCCCAAAGGTTAAAAGTATCTATTTCAGCACAGAGAGGTGTATTGTAGCTGTTGATTCTATCGGCGAGAGACCGTGACGATGATGCAGCTCATATGCACTAATCCACGTTGAAATAGGTAAACAAATGATAAGAATGAAGAGATTAAAAGGTGTAAAGTGAAAAGTTTGAAAGGTGAGATCAAGGGGGAGAATGTTAGGTTGATCTCCACCGGTTGGCCCAACGGCCAACTGGGCCTTTGACTCGCGCCCTGATCGGGGGTGCTCAGCCCAATATGAGGCTCGTGGGCCCCCGTCGCGCAGTGCCATAAAAGAGGAGGTGGGGACCAGCGGCTAGGGTTACGAGGTTCACCGCCGCCACAGTTCCACCTCAAACCCCACCGATCGGGGAGGCACTGAGAGCGACGGGAAGCTCCACTGGCGCCACCGACCGTCGCTGCCCGTGTGCAGCCTCCACCGACGTGCCAGCGATGTCCAGAGGAGATCCAAGGTATGTCAAACAGTAAACCCATCTCGATCTACTCCTAGACGGTCTATATAGAGTTTAACAAATTATACTCAAATCTAAGGCCAAAATATTTCACATGTCAGGCACCCATTCCTTACTTTATATTATTTTTTTGGCACAACTTTTAAAATAATTATTTTTTTTAATTTTTTGTGTCCGTAGCAACGCACGGACTATTACCTAGTAAAAATAAAAAAATTGGAACCGCCATGCAGTCATGCAGACACGCTCAATGGCAGACGCCATCGCCATAAATCCTTAGTCCTCTGCTCCGTCTCTCTCTCTCGTTGCAGACGTGTTGAGCTACCTGTTCCTTGCCCTGTAGGCCTCTGTACTGATACTGGCCGTGTTTCTCTCTTTCTCCCCCTCCTCATCTTCACTTCTCCCCAATCACCCGTCTTCCAACCCCCCCTTCGTCGCCCTCCCATTGCATTGCGGATTGCAGCAGCTGTGGAACCTTGCATTGCACGGAGATCGGCGTCGGAGTTGCGTGAGAGCTCAAAAGAAGGGGAGCCCCAGGAATAGCGCCTCTGACCTCTCTGTGTGTGTCACTCACTCTGCTCGCTCGGGTTTGCTATTTTGGGACAGACGCGGCCGCGGGGGGAGAGGGAGCCGTGTTCTCGGGCCGCCCCGTCGTCCGTCGATGGCGCCGTGGAGCGGCTTCTGGGGCGCCAGGGCCGTCCTCGCCGGCGGCGGCGGAGACGCCTTCCGCGGCGGCGGCACGCCCGTCGTCGTCAAGATGGACAACCCCAACTGGTCCATCTCCGAGATCGACGCCGGCGAAGAAGACGAAGATGGCTTCTTCGCCGGCGGACGGAGGCGGCGGCGGAGGGGCAAGAACGCCAAGCAGATCACCTGGGTTCTGCTCCTCAAGGCGCACCGCGCCGCCGGCTGCCTGGCGTGGCTCGCCTCCGCCGCCGTCGCGCTCGGGTGCGCCGCCCGCCGCCGCGTCGCCGCCTGCCGCACGGACGCCGACGCCGCCGATGAGGAATCGCCCGCGGCCGCGTCCGCCCCCTCGCCCTCGCCGCCGCGGCGTTCCCGGCTGTACGCCTTCATCCGGGGGCTCCTGCTGCTGTCCCTGTTCCTCTTGGCCGCCGAGCTCGCCGCGCACGCCAACGGGCGGCACGGCCTCGCCGCGCCGGCCGCGGCGGCGCTGGGCGCGCTCCACGCGGCGTGGGTGCGCTTCCGCGCCGCCTACGTCGCGCCGCCGCTGCAGCTCCTCGCCGACGCTTGCGTCGCGCTCTTCCTCGTCCAGAGCGCCGACCGCCTCGTCCAGAGCCTCGGATGCTTCTACATCCACCTCAAGCGCCTCAAGCCAAGCCCCGTCTCGCCGGCGTTGCCCGACGCAGAGGACCCCGGCGCCGGCTACTACCCCATGGTGCTCGTCCAGATACCAATGTGCAACGAGAAGGAGGTGACAATGCTGCATTTTTTTCTCCCCACTTGCAAATTTGCAATTTGTACCTAAAAAGGCAATTTTCAACCCACAAAACTTCCTATTTTGATCATGCAGTTGTTCATTGCTCTGTTCCATTCAGGTGTATCAGCAGTCGATTGCGGCGGTCTGCAATTTGGATTGGCCGAGGTCCAACATCCTGGTGCAGGTGCTGGACGACTCCGATGACCCGATCACACAGGCATTGATCAGAGAGGAGGTGGAGAGGTGGCAGCAGCATGGTGCGCGGATCGTGTACCGCCACCGCGTGCTCAGGGAAGGGTACAAGGCTGGAAACCTCACGTCGGCGATGAGCTGCAGCTATGTCAAGGATTATGAGTATGTGGCGATCTTCGATGCTGATTTCCAGCCTTACCCTGACTTCTTGAAACGCACCGTGCCACATTTCAAGGTAGCTTGAGGTGAATTCGGTACTTGGTTCATGTGAATTCTTTGAATTATTAGCATTCTGATGATTGTGATATGCTCCATTGGTTGTTTTCAGGACAATGAGGAATTGGGGCTGGTGCAAGCGAGATGGTCATTTGTGAACAAGGATGAGAACCTGTTGACGCGGTTGCAGAACATTAACCTCTGCTTCCACTTCGAGGTGGAGCAACAGGTGAATGGCATGTTCATCAATTTCTTTGGGTTCAATGGCACCGCTGGGGTGTGGAGGATCAAGGCTTTGGAGGATTCAGGGGGCTGGATGGAGCGAACAACAGTGGAAGACATGGACATTGCGGTTCGTGCACATCTGAAAGGCTGGAAGTTTGTCTTCCTGAATGATGTGGAGGTACAGTTGCATGCCGAATTGCTTGTAGATTGCATTACCACGATGATGGGATCATATTGTTTTCTCTGAAATATTAATGTTGTTCAGTTTATCTGATCTCTGTGCAGTGCCAATGTGAGTTACCGGAGTCATATGAGGCTTACAGAAAGCAACAGCATCGGTGGCATTCAGGCCCAATGCAGCTGTTTAGGCTGTGCTTGCCAGACATCATCAGATGCAAGGTATTACCAATTGCTGCATTCCTGCTCCATAATTTGTGATTCCAAAAGCAACCAAGCTCCTATAACTGTGTTGTTGAATTTCACTCTATCATACACATATACAGTTTCTGTATGGCGAAAAATGACAAAAGTGTTGTTCAAACTTTTACAGATTATTAGTTTATCAACCAAAAAAGTTCCATCTAGCTGGTGAAAATTTTCATCTAATTTATCGATAAACTTGGCCATCTAGTTCATCTCTGTCTGAATTAATGTTTCACAATTCTTCACTGGTTGGCTGCAGATGGCGTTCTGGAAAAAGGCCAACCTGATCTTCCTCTTCTTCCTGCTCCGGAAGCTGATCCTGCCCTTCTACTCCTTCACGCTCTTCTGCATCATCCTGCCACTGACAATGTTCGTCCCCGAAGCCGAGCTCCCTGACTGGGTTGTCTGCTACATCCCTGCCCTCATGTCCTTCCTCAACATCCTCCCATCCCCAAAATCCTTCCCCTTCATCATCCCCTACCTCCTCTTCGAGAACACCATGTCCGTGACCAAGTTCAACGCCATGGTCT
Organism: Urochloa ruziziensis; assembly: GCA_015476505.1. Lineage (NCBI taxonomy): Eukaryota > Viridiplantae > Streptophyta > Magnoliopsida > Poales > Poaceae > Urochloa > Urochloa ruziziensis. Next base: position 3,175,335 of record CM027119.1, on the reverse strand, counting down.
CCGGCCTGTTCCAGCTCGGCAGCGCCTACGAGTGGGTGGTCACCAAGAAGTCCGGCCGGTCCTCGGAGTTCGACCTCGCCGTGCTGTCGCCCAATATGGACCACCGGAAGCAGCAGCAGCGGCCGTCGTCGACATTGCCGGTGGAGAAGAAGGAGAAGTACAACCGGATTTACAAGAAGGAGCTGGCGCTGTCGCTGCTGCTGCTGACGGCGGCCGCCCGGAGCCTGCTGTCGAAGCAGGGGATGCATTTCTACTTCCTGCTGTTCCAGGGTGTCTCGTTCCTGATGGTCGGCCTCGACCTCATCGGCGAGGACGTGAAATAAAATTACAAGACAAGATTGTAGGTAGCGTAGATGTAGATGTAGCTTTGTTCAGGGTTAGAATCTTAGGAACTGAATACGTGCCGGCTTGGTGAGGATTAGTACATCTGAATTCTGTTAGGATGTGTAGATATAGCTCTCTCTGTCTCTCTCGACCTCTTCCTGGCTTGTAAATTCTCGTAGCTATTCAGAGGTTAGCATCTCGATTCTTTTGTACGAAGCTGCTGATGGTTCTCAGTTTTAGATTACCTGGTGGTGGTTGTTTGTTGGCTGCGTCCGTCACCTGCATGCGTCGCCATTGCCACTGCACGCGAGGTAGACGATGATGGCCACGAGCTGTGGTGACGTCGTGACTGACTGGCTGGGGGTGAGTAGTTGCAGATTGCAGTTGCAGCTCTGAAGTCTGAACCAGGGGCTGCTGTGGGCGGTGATCATCTGAGATCATCCGCCTCACATGGACGTGTCAGGTTGTTGGTTTGTTTGTTCGCGGCAGGTACAGATTCACTCAATGTTCAAAAAAAAAAAAAAAAAAAAAAAACAGATTCACTCACACATTTGATGCATCCAGTGTTGAATTCTTCTCGTGTGCAGTTGCTCATGTCCTGAGTACTACTGATGGACCACCTTCTTCTCGAGTCTCGTCGTCTCGATATATAAATATATTTTTCTTGTTAATATTAAGTAACTTTTTTATGTCAACCATTTAAAGTAAGATCGAAATGCCCATGAGGAATTCTAAGTGAATTTGATTGTGTAGGTCATTTTGTTTTCAACCAATCGGCAGTTCTAAGCACAAAAGATTTATTTGTGCAAAGGGGATGGGACAAATTTCTGGGGTCTAAAATTTGTCCCTTTTTTTCCGAAAAATCGTTGGTACACCAGTAAGCCACCATTTTACTGCAACCTCGTGGAGTGATTGGAAGGACTTCAGAGTTCAGACCGAGGCGAGCTCATTGGAAACGAACATATTTAAGCCCACTTATCAGTGGGCCAGCCCAGTTGAGGCCCATAAACATTGCAGAACTAACTACTCGCAAGAAGACCCATTGCAGTCTGGTAATCACAGACTGACGATTCAGTAGTTCATTTCCGACGTATTTGCATCCGGGCCCAAGAACTCGATCGATTGAGACAGGGCATGATGTGCTCTGCAATTTGCTGGAGAATTAGAAGATGCGAACAACTCAAAAACAAGACAGTATTAACCAACCAGTGAGAGGCTATCACATTAGTAGTGGATTAGTTTTTGGATATATATTTTGGAGGAGATGCACATCATGATCTCCGGCCTCCATATTACAAAACCCCTTCTCCTCCGACCGGGTCGCCGTCGCCGTCGACGGAGCCGGAGAAGAAGGAAACCGCAGAGGCCGCGCCGTGCATTCTCTCTTTCTGGTAACCTCGATAACAACCTACCTTGAGTCCTTGACTAACCAATCCCCCCATGGCTAATGGCTAACTGATTAACCTTGTACGCCAACCATCTAGCTAGCTAAGAGAACCCTAAATTAACTAATTAAGTGAACAAGACCGGCCGGTCGTCGGAACGCTGACGTGGCGATCGGCGCCATGGTGGGCCCCGCCGCCGTGGGCTGGGTTGGTCAGGCACTCAGGCGTCTGTCCAGGCGGCGAAGACGGGCATGTGTGCGATGGACACGGCGGCGGCGGCCCTGGCCGACGCCGCCGGCGACGCCGCCCAGGACCCCAGCGGCATGAGCGGGCTCATCGCCGGCTTGCTAGGTCACCGGCACCGGCGCCGGCGCGGGCGGCTTGGAGAAGAGCATGGAGAGGCCGCCGCCGCGGTCAGGGCTGACCTCCCGGGAATTGCCGAGGCTTGTCACCAGCGACGACGCGCCCGACATCGCCGCCATGTGCTGCGCGGCGGCGGCGCCGCCGCCGGTGACGAGGTCGTGCAGCACCGAGAAGGCCTCGGCGCCGGAGAGCACGTCGTGGTGCTGTTGCCCGTGTTGGTGGTGCTCCGCGGCGGCGACCTTCCACGAGTCCGCGGCGGCGGCGTGGCCATTGGACGCGTGCACGGCCGCCATCGCCGCGGCGGCGGGCACGGCGACATCGTCGTCCTTCTTGCGGCGGGCGAGGTCGCCGGGGAGGAGGGTGTTGCTGGCCATGATCTTGTCGACGTCGTAGCGGGTGATGTCGAAGTTGGTGACGGCGTTGAGTCCCCGGAACTTTATGGCCGCGATGTCGTACGCCTCCGCGGCCTCCTCCTGCGTGCCTGCGTGCGGCGGAGCAACAATTATTATTAATTGAATTAATTGTCAGAGACGTGCCACGTGGGCATGTATTGCATATTTGCATGCATGGAGGAATGATCTGAACAGGAGAATCCATCCGATCCGTCGACACGGCATGCATGATGGGCGCGCGGCCGGCATGCATGCATGCTGGATGGTGGTCAAAAGAAAAGGTCTCCTCCTCTCCCTCCCAGCGCGTGCGATCCGCGACAGTGTAAAAACAAGGAGCGTGTCAGCCTTATGCAAAAGCTAATTCCATCTCTCTCTCTCTCTCTCTCTCTCTCACACACACACACACACACAAGTCTAGAGAGAGAAAATGAGGCATGGAAAAGGAAATGGGCAGGGGGAAGAAGAGGGGACGGGGCCATGATTGGGGGGCTAAAGCTTTGCGTTCCCATCCCATACGACGACTCATCAGAGATTGTTGCTGGGCTACACACTACAGAGGCAGGCATGTGTAGGCGGGAATGATGACGGCCACAGACAGGGCTCCGCCTTGTACCCTCCGGCCATGACAGCCTCGATCTGCCCCTCAGATCATGGCCAATCGCCATGGCTGACCTACTATGCAGACACATACACGTCGTCTACAAATGGACTGACGAGTGGTACACTACTGAGAGGCATGCAATGCCATTGCCATTGCCATGCAGAATTGCAGATTGCAGGAAACTATAGGGAAGCTTTGCAAAACTGATCGAATGAATGAGCATGCAGATGCAGGCAGACGAATTGAAGGAAGAAACAAGGTTGCATACTGAAGGTGCCGAGGTAGAGGTCCTTGTTGCCGGAGACGCGGCCGATGCGCGCCTGCCACCGCCCGTGCTGGTGGTGCCTGCATGCATTTACACATCCAGTCCATGCACAACACACACACATGAACAACGACCCCCACGGTAAAAATACTTGGTGCTCAGTTTTCTGAGCGCAGTAAAATTAATCGACATGGACTGTCCGTCAGTGTGTGTAAACTGTAAAGGATTCAGAGAGTTTCAGACCTTGTGACTCCCCGGTACATCGACGCGCCACGTGAGAAACCGCTGCTCTTCCTGCACACACCCAAGCAAATGCCCATCAGTTTCTTCAGATGAGCGATCGCTAGCTTAGGTCAAACACTGATGAAAACTGTATGTTCAGATGACCTGCCTGCCAGCCAGGCAGGCGGTGTATACAGTATCATGGTAGACGCACACGAGCGTATAGTAGCTACCTTCTGAGGTGTGCCACGTACTCCTGCCGCGTCATGTTCTTCATCTCCTCCAGCTCCTCCTGGTAATCCTCCAGCTGCAATGCACAACCACATTTTGTTGTTGTTTTTTTTTAACTACGAAGTTATTACCATGGATGTCAAGGTAAAAAAGATCGAGATGAAATAGTTACCGGGAAGTTGATGTGCGTGGAAGGGCCCCAGTACTTGAGCGCCGCCAAGTCGTAGGCTCTCGCCGCCTTCTCCTCCATGTCGTACCCGCCTAACACAGCCAGAAGAACTTTTTTACCACGCCCAAACCGTAACATTCTTTTTTTTTTACCACGTAGGAGAGAGTACCACGATAGTCCACACGACAAACAGAGTGTGTGCAGTGCAGCAAAGAGTGCTTACCGAGATAAACTGCAGCATTGACAGGCAGATAAAGCCGTACGTGAGAAAATATTCCGTTCCGGCCGGTCCCCAAGCCAGCAGAGCCGTTCGGTTCACCAGAGACAAACACACACGCCAACTTTTGATTAGCTACTATAATGACTTTGCTAATTGCTCTTCTTAATAACACGCTAATGATGACAGTGCTTGCAGCTAATAGATGTGTCTCGTAGGGTTTAAGTACGTGTTAGTTGCAGTTATAACGTACGTACCTTGCCTGCCCTTCCTGGTCTGTCCTTCCTTCTTGCAGCTGTTGTCCCACAGGTGCGCCTCATACCTCCCCGTCCACCTATGCCTGCTTAATTTCATCGACTCGTCGGATTAGTTTTTATTAACCGTACGTGTACACGCGAGATACTTTCAACTGCACAAGACGTGATAGCTTTTTTGTTCGTACGTGTGGTAGAACCGTAGAAGACATATTATGTCGATCACAAGTGCGTATTTGTGCACGTGTGCGTCGTCTCGTAAACGAAAAAAATCGTTAGCACTAAACTAACAACCTAGCTAGTAGCTAATGTGCAAATGTCATTTATCTTTTTATTATAGTGGAAATTTTCGAATTTTACTGTTTAGTGTAATGCCATTTATCTTGTCGAGATTATACGGTTAACAAAGTTGTTATAAAGAAATGATTATAGCTAACAAATGATGCAACTAACCACATATGCTAAACGTGCGTGCCTAAACCTAAGACGGACTGTCAGCTAGACTGAGACGAGACGAGGAGTAGAGTGTGCGATGTGTACCTCGTGACGCCCCTGTACTGCGACGTCCTCTGCCCGAACGTGTCAATGGACTTGCGGTGGTGGACCGGCTGCTTCTGCCCCCCGGCCGCGCCGCCGCGCTTCCGGCCGCCGTCGGCCATCATCGCGCCGGCGGCGGCGGCACCGCCCACCACGCCGCCGTACTCGCCGGGGTGCGCCGCCGCCGTCACGCAGCTCGACAGCGACCCGGAGCTCATCGACAGCGCCAGCGCGTGGTGGTGGAGGTGGCTGTGCTGCCCGGCGGCGGCGGCGGCGGACAGCACGCCGCCCTCGGCGCGCGCCGCCGCCACCCAGCTCGCCATCGCCGTCGCGGCGGCCGCGGCCTCGTCGTCGGCCACCAGCGCCGCCGCCGACGACCCGCCGTACAGGTCGGCGCACGGCTGCAGGAACCCGCCGTGGTGTTGCGCGGCGGCGGTGGCGGCGCCGCCGTAGTAGTAGAAGCTGGATGCGGCGGCGGCGGCGGCGTTGTCCAGGCTCAGCGCCATGGCCTGCGACTGCGCCGCGCCCAAGAAATCCTCAAGCTTCGGCCCTGCACACCGATCAATCGATCAATCAATCTCACACATATACATATATATATATATAAATACATAAACATATAAATGATCCACGACACCACGAGTAATAATCCAAGAAGCCAAGAAATGATTCGGCAGCTAGCAGCTGGTAGCACATACATACCGTGGTGATCTTGGTCGCTTCGCCGGAGCGCCTCCATGATGCAGAGGGAGCCGTCGGACTTGAGCGGCATGGACGCCAGCTGCGGCGTGTAGTACGACGGCGCGCCGCCGGCCACGGCGTCGCCGATGCCGTAGGCGGTGACGGAAGGGAAGAAGAGGCCGTGCTGCTGCTGCTGCTGCTGTTGCTGAACGTGGTGGTGGTGGTGGGAGTGGTCGTCCATGGCGGCGGAGGCCATGTGAGGCGACAGCGAGAAGCCGAGCCAGCCGCTCGCCGCCGCGTTCGTGCCGTTGCCATTGCTGTTGCTGCCATTGTTGGTCATGGTGTGTGAAAGTGAAGCTATAGCTATAGGCCTATAGCTAGGTAGCAGAGAACGAAGACAAATAAACTAATTGGAGCTTGATGAAGATCGGATTAAGCTTGCGGCAATGGCGATCATTGGGGAGCACGCGTTGCTGCGACGACGCGCCCCGCCATTGCCGACCTTCGATCGAGAGGGTTACTATAGGTGAAGTGAAGCAGGCGGTGGAGTGTGAAGTGGAGAGGAAGTGAGCAAGCGTGCTTGTTCTTGCGGAGTGTGTGAGCGCGCATGGCTTTAAAAGGATGGGTTTGAGCAGCTCCAGCAAAAGGAATGACTTGCTCCCACATTTACACACAACATCCAACCGAAAAAAAGGGGGAGGGGAGGGGAGGAGAGGGAGGGAGAAATGGTTGGACTTGGATAGCTAACATTCTCTTCACACATGCCTCAGCTCATAGGGATCTGTGTAGGGTAGCCTCTCTCAGTCTCTCTCTCTAGTGTCTACAATGTTGTCCTTGCACAAAGTAAAGATCAAGGAAATCTCTCTGTAGGAGTATATCTAAGTGTACCATGTCCTAGATAGATAGGGTTTGCTTAGTGAGTAATTAGTATAAACAAATTTGCCAGAAAAGTATTGTCATAAACTCATAATGTGTGTGTGTTAACATAAAGGCAGCTATCAACATTGCCTACGGGAGACTACATGGATCTCTAGAACGTCAAATATTTTTTACGTCAAAGAAATATTCGATACATTATATGACCAGCTGAAGCCGGCCTGAAGGAGTACGTGTTCTTCCCCTTTTTTTCTTGAAAAGCAAAAGATGAAAGGAATATGCCGGTTCGCATCACCACCTTTGTCGCCATTGGTGCCTGCAGTAGCGTTGCTGGGCAGTACTAGTAGGATGTAGGTATTTGGTAGAGCCACTTTTGTTGTACTAGGCAAATACTCACTGCACAAGCAGTCACTTCTGAACAGTTGTGGCACTGTGTCACTGTGTGCAGGGCCTCCTCAATGCCAGCAGCAATCCAACAAGTGATCTGATGAGCTGAGGCCGCCTCACTCAGGATCCAATTCAAAGCATACTGCTCGACTTTCTTTTCTGAAAAAGCAATCCATGTGTCTACATGTGTGAAATTTATACTTGTACAGGTCTCTTGCTAGGCCATGCAGCTGCTGCTCTCTCTCTACACTTCTTACCAGGGTACCTGTCTACAACTAACTACAGTCTATACACAGGAGAGAGAGAGAGAGAGAGAGAGAGAGAGAGAGAGAGAGGAGAGAGAGAGAGAGAGAGAGAGAGAGGGGCAATGGCATGTGTGAGAGTCAACTGTTCCTTGATGTCGATCTCTCATGGCAGCAGTGCAAGTAGAAGGGTCATGCATGTTCATGTACACAGAGCAGGCGTATGAATACAACGGGCCGGGCAATTCAAGATCATACACACAGTGGTATACGTACAACCAACCCACTTCTATACCTGACACATTGAAAGCATCGGATCTCGTATATTGCCTCGTTTTTATTTCGGGAGGACTGTATAGTTGTCTCCACTCTCCACTACTCCACACACATTTATAACTTTTACATGCACAATGCTGGTCCTGCATATACGTGCAAACGGATGGATACAGTGCAGCTACAGTGTCACTTGCACAGAAGAGCAGTTTCAGTACACTACATATTTATATCCTGGCTTCAAATTAAAACTGTAGATTCTATTGGTTTTATATGTGTGTTTTCTAACTAGCTCTTGACTTTTGTTTTTTCAACAAAGTAGCCCTTGACTTTCATATGTGCTCCAATAATTGTGGATATACCATTCTGTCCTTTACTTGCTTGAGTTAAACTGTTTAACACACACGAGTATAAAGCTGTATATGATGTACAATGATACTAGCTAGTGATCCAAGTAAAATAATAAAAATACAGATATTGGAGCATGGGCAAACTGTCCCGTACTTATGTTAAATAAAAAACTGTATCATACTTTCTATTTTATCGGAATTTGCAACATATTCTCTCGGTGCCTAAATAACTGTCGCTTGCGCTTTACGAGAAACAACTTTCACTAAATATATATTAAAAAATATTAATATTTATGATACATAAGTAGTATCATTGGAAAGATCATATCTTTAGATCTAGTTTTTTTTAATAAATTTAATTGGAGATAAAAATGTTGTACTTATTTCACTACACCACAGCCCAAAAACAGCAACAGCCTGCCTGTCGGTATAAGCCAATATAGCAACTTGGATCCGTCGGTATAGACTTATACCGATGAACGGTTATAGTCGGTGTAAGACCGGTCGGTATAAATATACATTGACAGACTCCATTTATACTGACGGACAGTCCGATGCCACGTAAAGATAATATCGACGGACCAATATATACCGACAGACCCTTTGTAACTAGTTTTTACCTACGGACCGTTTGATGTTATAGGTTATTTTACTGGCTGATCATCCATGAAGATTTTAATGTGGATAAGAAAAATAAAATTAAGTCTCATTTGGACAGAGAAACTCCATTCATTCATGACATGACCAAACATTCAAAAGGATACAAGTCCTCACACTAGCCATATATACATATACAAACATTGTTCATCCATACATGAGCTAGCCAAACATATAGCTCACCATATCCATCTAAGTCTAGAAAAAGCTAACAATGCCACCATATGGTAGATCTATTGTTTTGGTTGTATAGCCATTAGTTTGTTATACAAAAGACGATCTTTAGAGTCAAAAGAGATCAAATGGCACCATGCGCTTTGGCATCTTTCTGTCCACAATCTTGCTCTTCCAGCAAGTCAAGAAACGGGCCTAGCACTTCCTGAAAAAATAAAGCAAGCAGGATTTTTGATTTGTGGCATGGTGAGGCACGGGGTTTAGGGTGGTGCGAGTGCTGCCCAGGGAGAGGGATTCGATGGAGGGAGAAAGGGTGAGCGCTAGTGAGATTTGGGGGAGGAGTTCGGACGCGCCGAAGATCTAGGCCGTGAGGGAGATTTGGGAGGGACGAGTTTTCACGGGGAAGGGCGCGACGGCGAAAAGCAAGGAGGGCGGCGGCTGAAATGGGGGGTGCGGCGCAGGTGCGGCCTGGAGGCAAGGCAGAGCGGCTGCTTTGGTTTTGGGAGGCTAGGATTGGCCTTATCCGTGGAAGGGCTGGGCCCTATTTACTGATTGACCATTTGAGCCCAATTAGATGAATACCAATGGACTGCATGATGATAGTTACACCGACGGACGGTAGCTCACTAAATCTTGAATCACCGACAGACAGGTTCATCATAACTCTTTATCAATGGACAATTCGACAGGTTATTATTAAGTTTTAGCGACTGACATCAGTTGGTAATTTAGGTTGTGGTGTAGTGTTTTATACAGATCGAATCAAATTTGTTACACGCACACCAACGGTGATAGTTATTCAGAGGCGGAGGGAGTAAGAAGCTTCTTGGCATATCTACCCATTCTCATGATGGTACGTGGACACCAACACCATTACACCACCAAGCACTGCTACAGTATATTACAGTATTATATAGAGAGAGCCATGCATATGTGAATACAAGTTTGTTGACATGCATGTCTTGTGAGAGAGGCATATATTGGTGTGAAGCGCAGTGTATAGTTCAGAAAAGAAAAGAGAGTGTAGTGTTGATGCACCTCGCAAACCATGGAAGCGGCTGCAGTTCTCATGAGTCATGAATACTGCTAGCTTGGAGGCTTGGAGCTGATAGATTCTAGATAGATTGTTTTCTTTTGAATTTTGGGTAGTCAACAGCTGCAGACAAAAAAGAGAGATGTCGGTCAATAGCATGTTCTCATGAATGATGCAGGGAAGAAGGGGCCAGAGGATAGAGAGAGAGGAGAGGAAGAGAGAGAAAGAGGAGAGAGAGATGAAAGGCTGTTGCTAATTGGGAGGTACCAGTACTATTTCACCATCCCCTTTAAGCATGCTTGGCTACTTCCTGGCAGGTGGCCAGTCTCAGCTGGCCCCCAGCAGCTCCTCCCTTGGACTTTTGCTATGGCTGAGGGCAGAGCTCCAGCCCCAAATCAAGAGGAACAATGGCTGCGATCTTTTTTTGATGAAACATTGGCTGCATATATGGTATGATGCTCTTGGGATGCATGCATGGAGATGGGCTCCTTTTTCCCAAAGAGCTTGGTGTTGCTGTGGAAAGTGCCTATTTTGTTGTTTTGTTTCTTCAGTTTTGTCAAAAGAGGGAACTTGAGCATGCATGACCTAACAAATCCTACTTTCCATTTTTTATATTTCTTTATAAGTTTGAACTTGAGCTGGATCAAGTACCTAGTTAAGACTTTAATAAGCAATGGCGTTATAATTGTTGCATATGCAGGAGGGAACATCCTAAGACAGATATTCTATCACACATGATTACGTAAGGAGGTCTCTAGCTAGGTAGAATAATAAGTACTTCAGAGGCTAAACCCTGAAGATTCTCCATGAGAATCTCTCTTGGACCATTGTTTGTGGCAACCCACCCAAATGCACGCACATAGGATTTGGCATTGACCGCCGTCAAACATTTGTACTTCCATTATTTTTTTAAGGTAACAGGAGGGGAAGCCCCCTACTGATTATATATTATAAAAAAGAAAGAGAGCTACAAGCATGCAGCCTAGTACAACGCAAATCAAGAAACAAAGAATGAAACAAAGAAAAGAACCAAAGTTTTACAGAGTCTGCTGCAGCCATTGAAGCATTTGGTCTTGGGAGGCTTCTTTTGCTCTAAAGATACTTAGAGAAAAGACTTCAGTGAAATATCTTATGCACGAGCCAATTGAGGGAGGAACATTTCTAAATATGTGGTCATTTCTCACCATCCAGATGCTCCAACTCATAATGATGATGATTTCCATGAAGAAAGGGGTATTAAGTTGCTGTCTGAAACTTTGGAGAACCCCAAACATGTCCAAATTGACATCAACTTGTAGATTCAACAGAAGCCAGCAACTTTGTGCAAAAGGACAACCAAGGAACAGATGCTGCCTGGTCTCCTCCTCATGATTTGGGCAGAGAACACAATCATAAGAGGGGAGGAGCATATTCTTTCGCTTAAGTATACCTCTAGTACTTCCATTATTCACCTAATTAAACGGTATGCATGGGCCATTTTGAACACAGATGCAAAATGCAGAGGTACTATGGACACATCCATGTTGGTTTGCATATGACCTGTATGTATGGTCCTAAACAAACCCCCAAACCACACAACACCCATCACCTGACTCAAGTGTGTCAGCATGTCACAAAGGATCCAAGATTGGTGTCATAATGAAAAGGAAACTAGGGATCCACTCCATGCACCCATATCATGACCCAACTTTGATTAAGGTAATGATGGCAAATGGCCAGCAGCTACAGCCCATGCATGCACTTTTCCTCCATTCCTCTCGGGGTGGTCTCTCACTCTCTCTTCTCTTGGGAACAAGTGAAGGGTGAACAGAAGCACATGTACACATCACATTCAGGTCTGAACCCAACCACCACACCCCACGGATAATATATGGCCAATGCATGACCATTGAAAAGGAAAGCAACCAAGATACCTCTGAGTATTGGGATGGTAGCAGCAGCAACCTCCAAAAGAATGCCACTCTTTTTCCCCATGCTCCAGTCCCTTTCATGCAGGGGATGCAGTGCAGGGGGCTTAAAGAAACTTTGCAGTTTTGATTTATTCCCTTGCATTTATGCACAGGGCAGACCGTCAGACTACCATCTGTATGGGCATTGGACTTGAAGAATAATGTTTAGAATATTTCTTCATTTTTTTTTGTTAAGGATGACATGTCGTTGTAGAATGTGGTACAAAAGCTAGGCAGGCCCGGCCCTGAGGGCGGGTGAGAGGGGCGGCCGTCCAAGGCCCCCGAAGCTACAAGGCCCCCAGGTACAACGTCGTGTACGTGCATGCGTCGCTGCGCAGACAGGTAGTAGAGCCAACGAATTGAAACCACGTACGCCGGTCCACGCGTCTTAGCTTCCACATGATCCCGCGCGTCTCCTCTGGGATCGGAGGTGTTAGCTTTTTTCTATTTTTAATTGGCCTTAATTAACCGTCACCCGCTCGATCAGTTCAAGATAATTAGGCCATCGATATTATCGGTAATTGATAATATATTGATTGGACCTGATAAGAGATATATGTATGGCATTTGGATTTGAGAGTTCTACGTGATGATATTTTTGTAAGTTCATCTAATCCATGATGCATGCCTTTGTATCTTTACGCTAGGTAGCTTTGAGCTACTAACTATTTTTTTTTTTAATTTTCAGCATAGTCATGTCATCTAGTTAGAACGTAGTGACAACACGAATAATACGAGTTCTTCGAGAAATCCAAATGATTGGACATCAACACAGATTATAACATTGTGAGTAATCATGAGAACATATTCGACTCATTTGATACAATAGCTTAGTCTCGGTTAAGTCTATTTTATCACTAGCATTATTGAAAGGGTTCGGGCTTTTAGTCTCGCCTGGGCCCCTAAAACCTCAGGACCGGCCCTGAAGCTAGGTCAAAACAGACTACACAGACATACATGTTCATTTATATGCAGCCTAAAACCTGCTAGGGTTCCCAGGAATTCATTCAAAATAGAAAAGAGATGAATTTTGTACTGAATCAATTGCCCAAGTTTTTACAACGTTCAGATATAAGCGTGCAGTGTAAAACTTCTAATACTTTCACCACGGTTATATGTACCTTGTACTGGCACCAAAGACACCGCTCTATATCACTAAGTCGTAATCAGCCTACTAGCTTTTAAGTAAACTTAATCTGAGCTCAAAGACCATGCTTTGGAGACTATATGTAAAACGAGAAGTAAAATCTGACCCAGGCCATCAATAATGTTGGATAATTGACATTGTACTTAATCACTTAAGAGTACTAAAGTAAAATGCAAACTTTTTTAGATAATGAAGTAAAATGAAAAAGTTGAATAGGAAAAGATTGCTTTGAGTTTTAGGTCTGGACCATGCATGTAGGGACGACGAACGTCACATGAATATCGTAGACGACAGTTATAAATAAAAAAAAAACAGTGCCTGCTGTAATCCGAATTGAGACAGGATATGGACAACAGTGAACTACAAAAGCGAGACAGCAGGTACGTAGACAAGTCCTATAGCTCCATACATTCGCCTAATAAAAAAACCGAAAGAAATCTCAGCGAAAAGGACTATCTCTATGCATGTGTCTGGCTTTCTTAGGACTTGGGTGCAATAATATGCGCGCCTTTGTGTCACGTACTAGTAGATTGCCATGCATATGCATATGTGTATAGACATGGCCCCACACGCCATCACATGTGATGAGACAATTCGTGCATGAGAGGGTATCTCTCAATCTCTCTCCATCATGTACACCTAAAGGAACATTTACATTCCATCATGTGAGGTGGAGTTTAAAATAGTTGAAAAAGTGCATGGGGATGTAGGAGAAATATTCTAATATGAAAAACATCAAGTCATACATGGAAAAAAATGATTGTTTGGTGATATATGCAGGTCATGTTTGCAAAAGCAGGATCAAAGAACAGGGTTTTGCAACAGCTTCTAAGTATGATGTGATTGAAAAGAAGAAGAAGAAGCTGATTCCCACCGATTTCTTTCACAGGATATATGCTCCACGTACAACCAGAGATCATATGCCAAACTAACTAAGGCATTAATTAGGAGGTATTACTTGGCTGGGATTCGTAATTATATCTTGCAAAAAATATTCTAGCTAAGTGCAGATATATATATATATATATTGTGGAACAATTTAAATTTGTATTTAAAAACGAGTCATTTTGGGTGTGGTGGCACAATTAATTTGGTTATTACCTCCTCAGATCAGAAACATAAGTCCATCTAGGATTATATTGTTGTTGTCCAAAAACTTTTTAGCTTTGACCATCAATATACAATATATCTATATCTGATATAATATAATATTGTTGTTGTTGTTGTTGATATAATATAATACTGATTGATAACTAAAGATAGATGCCGCTATTCCGCTACTAGATTCATGAAAAATAAAAAATACATACATAATGCATAATTCTTTCTATTTAAGTTAATATATTCTCATAGATATTCATATATAGCGACACTGTCATGTTAAAGATCTTGTCGTTATCCTAGTGAAGTTATTTTTCTGGCAAACAAAAGGAAGTACCAGATTCTCCTCCCACTCTCGTTTGGCTAATAATCACTGCATCTTGCGTAGCTTTTACTCGAACCAGCTTCTCAAAATAAACTATTAGTAGATGCATGTTAGGACTTGAGCCATCATGCATGGTCGCTTGACCAGTGCAGGCAGGAATCCAGCTGCCAGTTGATTGCCTAAACTCACTCTGTCTGGTTCGTTCAAACCTCGCTTTTCCTAATAATAAAACATGCATGAAGTCTAATCGCGTGATCAAGATGTAAACCTGAGCTGCAAGTTCTTCATATCATGATTGATCTAAGTGCCAGACAGTGCTACAGCATGTGATCTGTTCAGTTAGTTTACTCTATTCCCGATTGATTCGTACACTCCTCATTGTTAAGCTCTGCATGCTGCCTACATTTAGATTATATGTACAGTATCATTCATTTTTTTGGATAAGCAGCAGAACGAACTAGCTTTAATTTAATTTCTTTTTTAGACGAGTTACTGTACAAGGTAGGCAGAAGCTTTTTATGGTTTGGCAGGCATGCGACTCATCTTTCCGACCTATTAGGCCTCACCTTGTCTCGCTTTTGGAACGCATTTTGCAGCATTCCCTCTTCAGCGTTCGATTGTAAGACAAAGAACCATTCATAACCTTTTCCTCACGCTGCTAGGATGGATAGATGCAGCTAGCTACCCCTAAGCCAATCACGTTCACACACTGTCGTCCTTCCAAAGGCCGTCGGTCTTATCCAGATCGAACTTTAATTTAGAGGAAATTATTGTGAAACGTGTATAATATAATCAATTTCGCACTTACCAAGAGCTCTATGTACTACTGACAGTTATTTACAAGTGACTAAATTAAACAGTTGAATAATTTTCTGGGTAGTCTATAGTACGCATTCTATATTTCCAGTAATTCTTTTTAGCAAACACCAATAACATAATTCCAACAAACTCAATTCTTAATGTTGTTCTTTTTTTAAGAAATGGGAATACATTTTAATATTCTAGCCACTGTATCAACCAGTGCGTTAGCTATTCTTTATTACACACAAGGGCCGCACAGAGCAACCGAAAAAAAACTCAGCTTCTGAAGCAAAAGTATAGTTATCCCTAAACAATTCTATTACTATAAGACCACCCATTTGAGGCGAAAATTTCCATAAACGTGGTTTCTTAAGGTTGTTCTATGTTAAAAGGAACCTTTCAAAATGATCAAAGGCATTAGAAACCATTTGGCCACTTGCAAATAAGACACATTAGGAAATTAGGCTGCTCTTTTAGTTATTCCTGCAGGTTCAAACTTAAGTGTTGTTAATTATAGTTTGCGCACAATACATTATTACGATTTTGATAGCTCATGGGTGGTTTGAATATAACCCATCAAATAAACAAGATCGGTGTTTATTTATTATTTCCAACCAAAAGACAAACGCAAAGCGAGAAGCATTCGGCCAATAAGAGCTGTGCGCAGATCGATCACGAGGAGAGCTAGCAGATATATAGCTGCTGGGTTGAGGCTCAGAATGCTGTTCAACAGTTGAGCACCTGCAAAAATGAGCAATCAGTGGATCAGGGATGACAAAAGAAAAACACATTCGTACCCAGATAAAAATTAAGCGCTGTGTGATCTCCTTTTGGCTCTATTGCTCAACAGTCACAACTGTGGTTTCATGCATGCATTCCATATATGGCCTGACATAGGCAAAAGTGCAAAAGCTACATATAAGTCAGTCGACCACTAGAAACCACCCAGATAGGTTCGGCTAGCAATGAACAAGATGAAATAAAAATTTGCTACCTATAAACTCTGACAGAATAAAATGTACTTAATTTATCTCTTTTAATTTGCTATATGTTTTTTAGTTTAATCCTTCATCCAACAGTCTAATAATGGCATGCTTTGTAACATATATAAGCACTTAAATATATTGAGAAATAATAGCTATTACACTTTAGAGGTTTAGGTGCAACAACAAGGTTGAAATAAAGGTGGTAATATATAATTAAACAGTAAGTCTGAATGGGCTTAAACTTAACAGTTGTGTCATTGTTAGGAAACAGAGACGAAGCTTCGGTCCCTGATATTTGAAATAATAAATGTTGCTAGCAAAGGTCTTAGACACATGTGTGTTTTATTTCGAAACCGTGCCTCTATTGACTTGGTCACCGGCCACATTCCTCAGTTTACACTCCTCAAGAAACCTATCCATCACCATTTTTCCTAGCATGGTAGAACGAGTTCGGTGAGAGATAAGTGGGAGTGTGTTTAAGCTCTATTAGAATAAAAGGTGGCTGATGCCCTACTAGGCTAATACCAAGCTGCCTTGCGTAATTAATAAACCAAATATATTTTTAAATTGTTTATCTTTATCTATATCATTATTTTTTGAATTAGATCAACTTGTTGACTCATGTTCACAATACTATCAAACTCATCACATGGACGATTTCGAGTTTAAATAAATGTTAAAAATACGGATAACCTACAAGGTCGGGGCTGTCTTATTGGGTGGCATATATTATGTCCTCAGAAGCAATAATGATATTAGGGCGTGTTTAGATCGAGCAAAAGTGGTGAAAAGTACGAAAAAATACTGTTTATATGGAAGCGTGCACAGAGATAGAAATGAAATTGACACGGTTCTCTATGCGGATAACTTTTCGTGAAAAGAGGACGCTTTTTCAGCAACTAAATACAGCCTTAATTGGGATGGTTTATGGTAGGAAAAAGCCCAAATTACCTAGGACATCATATTAGAAGTGAGTAGCGGCTGTACTTTAAAGAATAATGGTATACATGGGCGGTCGGCTTTTGGGACGAGCCCTAGCAATAGGCTACAAACAGCTGCATGGTTCTGTAATCACAGTACCAGTGCATGCTGTGTCGTTGCTATGGCCGCATTTAAAGATGGGTGGCACCGAGCCTGCCTGCGCCCTGCCAGAAAACCCTGTGGTTTTCATTGTCCCTTCTTCACGAGTAGATGGATGGGTGCACAAGATCCAAACAAAATCTAAGCTAGATTCATCTCTCTCTCTCTCTCTCCCCTGTAGGGACATGGATATACCAAGCTAGTGGTAAAGCTTTTGCTAGGTTTGTGTACGTAGGCCAGGGAAGCAAGCAACAGCCAAGCACGCAGTAGTGTGGGTCGTACATGCATGCTGCCCAAAGAGAAGTGTACCGAAAGAGGGATCCGATAGCTACCATACGTGACTGCAAAACAGCTGTTGGAAAATGTTGCTTGCCCTACATACATACCCCTCTCTCTTGGATCGTGATCTCTTTATGTCTCATGTCAGGCGACCACATTGAAATCTTGCACAAGAGCAGCCAGGGAACTGAGCACACGATTCAATTGGTGTCATATGTACGTATATACCATGCACTCTCAGTACGAGTTATCCAGAAAAAGATGTGCATCAACGTTCCCGATCATCACTAAATGAGCCATATATATATATTTGCAGCCACTGCGCGCTGCTGTCTGAAAATGTCTGATCCGATCAGCAGAGAACGAATCACACAGACTGGCCGGCGGTGGCAACAGAAAACTGAATGAGCTGAGCTCTCTGCGATCTCTGCCGTGTTCGTTTGCTGCGTACCAGTCGTCGTCGTCTCAACTAGC
Organism: Urochloa ruziziensis; assembly: GCA_015476505.1. Lineage (NCBI taxonomy): Eukaryota > Viridiplantae > Streptophyta > Magnoliopsida > Poales > Poaceae > Urochloa > Urochloa ruziziensis. The sequence goes on along the minus strand of CM027119.1, from coordinate 3,157,560 downwards.
TAGTCGCGAAGAGCAAGCTGATGAGTGGTCGCCATCTCGAGCAGTACGACGTCGAGCAAGAAACGGTGTCCTTTGTATGGGTACACGTACGCTTCTTCAGAGCTCAACAGACCACACACACATGCATGCTATATATCGGAGTAGGCTACATGCCGACGTTATAGCTAGCTAGGCTCTGTGTGCACCGGCCGGTCTGCAACTTCTGCCCGTGCACGGCCATTATTTGCTGATCGATCAGATGCATATGCTCATGTATGCGTGACCAAATAATTATAAAAAATCATCGGATTGGGGCTTTGCCTGAGCCGATCAGAGATTCAGACGTGTAGGAGCGAGTCGCAGCAAGCAGCTCGCCACAGTCCACAGGCCCATGGCCATCAGTAGTGAATTATTTGCATGTGGTCCTTGCATTGTATGTGTGCGCATGCATCCAGAGACAGGCAGGCAGACAGAGAGGCTATAAGGAATGAAATAAGACTCCATTCAATTACTAGTACGTGCGTCGCGTCCTCTCTCATGCATATATGATCTATCTTTAATTACCTCAGAAATAACCAATAATATAATCCTTCGTTCGCCGGCCATTAACAAATAAAACTCACACAAACGTATGTAACCCATGAGGACCACGATACGCATGTATGTGCTGAAGCAGCAGCCTTTTTGGACCAACCAAGGCATGTGCATATGTGGTTACTTAAATTTTATATTTATCAGTCAAAGTATCCATACATCGAGGCAGTACTTATAAATATTGTTAAGCATACGGAGTATGTAGTACTACATCATTAAGGGTTCATGGAAGGAAAATTTAAGTAGGAGAGAGCAATTAAGTAGTAGAAATTGATGAATTTTATGCTGCCAACCCAATGCATGCATGGCTAAAAGAAGAGAAAGCAAAACTCGAATTGCAGCCTATTTAAGACTCTAATAATAACCCAATATTGTCAATAAAACAAATGACCAACGATTAAACAAAGAAGCTTGATAGACCATGATGGACAGTACGAGCAGACAGTGTCACCCCATGAGGGGGACGAGGAGGCAACGCATGACAAGCTAGAGATTGATGGAGCACGCACGTAGAGTAGTAGCATAGTAAGCTATAGCTACTATAGCCAGGGTACGTCCAGGTGGCAGCATCCTAGTGGCTGGTGCTGCCGGACAATGCAATGAAATGGTGTGTAATCTTTAGCTAGGGCTAAGCATAAATGGGCACGCCTAAGAACCCTAATTCTGGCAAAAAAAAAAAAAAGAACGGATCGATCCGTCTCATCTGAACATCTGATCACCATCTGCATCGTCTTCGTCGTCGGTAGGAGCAGATCGAGGAGAGCAAAACGGCATGTGGTGCGTGGGGTTCACTGGCCGTCTCTGCTCTTCTTGCAAAGCTGGGATCATCGACACACACAAACACATACTAACCAGCTGCTGCAGGCCGGTTACTGTTCTATGCATGCCTCCACATTCCCCACTCTCTGATAAAAGATGGCAACAGCTCGCCCAGGCATCAGAGAGGTGCCAGAGAGAGAGATGAGAGAGAGATGAATGCAGAATGCAAAAGTGGTAGAGAGAGGGAGAGAGGCCTGCATTGAGGGCCCCACCCATGGCTGCAGCCTGCATGATGCAAGGCTGAAGAAAATAACTCACTTTGTTTCCTTATGCTGCATCTTTTGCTAATTCTGTTTATTTCTCTCTCACCTCACGAATTTTCTCCTCTCTCTCTCCTCATCTTGCACATGAGAATGAGGTAAGGGGAAAAAAAGGGGCAAGGAAGTCGGCATGCCATGGCCTACGGCAGGATACAGATGACAAGCTAGTTCCCATGCCACTAGGCCTTGTTCATTCTCTGCACCCCGGAAAGCACTCTCAACCGAGGATAACAACCCCACAAAAAATTCTTGCGTCAAATATTCCATCCGCATAAAGCTGCCTGATCGATTTGATGTCAGTTCTTCCATTCTGCCTATCATTTTGTGCATGGACATTTGCTGTCTTAAAGTTAATAAATCAGCCCTGCATTTACCAATATATGTTGATGAGTGAGCCAGCAGCCATTGTTAAAAAAGAAAATCACCTACAGAGATACAGTCGCTAGCTGCTTCCATCAAGTGCTGTGCTTATACCATTTAATAATTATTTATTTCAATGATATATTGGTAGTACTACACATACATGATTGGTCAAATGGAATTCAAATGTCAAAGAAACAGGGAGCAGCTCAAGTTGTTCAAATATTTGTACTGAACACTGCAAAAAGAAGAGAGGGAGAAAGAGAAAAATAACAGTGCCTGAAGCTGCTGCCAAGGATAAACAGTAGGTTGCCTTGTACATTTGTCAATTAATTGCTAGCAGACTGTGCACCCAGAGTTTCTAGCTGAGGACAAAACCTGTGTATATATACTGCTCAAAAGATGCTGCTGCTGCTGATGGTGATAAGAGTGGCAGGCCACCACTGTTATGCATCTATGCATGCATGGACACATGATATTTCGCTGGAAAATGTAGCATGCATCCCCATCCTATAGCTGCTACCAGTTTATTATTACACAATCTGAAACCAGGAGAGACCTGGTCTCTCCAACTTGAGCCTTCTCCTATGATGAGTCCTTATCTTCAGCAGTGAGAAACTTATCCTACCTATATATTATATATATAAACCTTGACTGGTCATTTGTTTGTATATGCTGTATGTTAATTACATACTTGATAAAGTTTTTAAATCTACAGCCTGCAAAAAGTAAAGTTTGCTAAAGACAGAAGTGGCCCTGTAAATATCATGATTTCCATCAATACCACGCTCCAGAGTACTGACCGTATTGCCGGTATCTTTAATCTGTAATAAGAGCTTTTCAGAAAAGCAAAATTCGGTGATGAAAAATTGTTGGTAGCTAAAGTTGCATGCTCTGGTAAGGGTAGACTTCCATTTATGCTCTGACAAGTGCTGATGCCTGTGCTGAAATCTTTCAGGACCATCTCCTTCAGGATTTTCAATGATACACAAAGGTTCTTTGACTGTGGGATTTGAAGTCCAGCAATAAACCTGAGAAATAATGATCCTCCACTTTGTGTGCTAGGTGTAACATAAGTTGATATGCTATGTACCTGAGGCATGAATGGATGATCCTACTAAAACAGGGTCAGCACAACTTTCTTGCATTCTCAAAATGCACAAAAGGCCAGGTGTTTGTACACAGTAACACTTATTGCCTAAGCTAATTGCTGCGCTTTATTTGCTCTCCGGAAAGCAAAGGCAAGCACATTTGCTATGCTATTGCTCCAAAACCCTACACCTTCTGCGAAAAAGTCCTGATGGGGTTGCCCTGCATGGAGAGCATGCAAAACAAAACATTGCCCCCCTCCCCTGCATCTTTTTTCCCACAAAACTTACCCTACCAAACTGGACATCAAAAGAAGAGGGAATATTAACCTTTGGAGTGATGATAGATACACCAGAGGTGTGGGGAGGGAGGGGCTTGTGGCCATCATCCCCTGTTTGCAGCTTGTGTCCAAGCTGCCCTGCCTGCCTCCTCCAAAGAAGCTTCACCTCTGAAAGAAGACACTAGGCATGCATGCCCCAAAAGAAAAAACAATGTGCGTGGATACTGGCTAGTGACCAAAAGGGAGTCTCCAAAGTTGCAATCAATCAAAATCAAGTTGTGCGGCACACTAAATATCATGGTGTCACCTCAACAAGGCAACACCCAAGCAAGCCATTATAGTGTCAAACATCTATCAAGCATCCCTCACATCATCCTTTCAATCTTAAAGCATCCATCCATCATCCATCTAATCCTACCCTACCTCCACCCTATCTATCTACCATGAGGCATGTCCATGTCATGGCATGGTATGAGCCAGTCCATGGCCTTCTTCAATTCCATGCAGTATGCGCATGAGGACGAAGGGGGCTGAGGCGACAAGAATGACAAGGGGTCATTCCTCACTCCCCTGGTTGCCTTGTGGGTGTACATCTTTTGTTTGTGGCATTCTTCTGTGGGCCTTCACATGCCAACAGCAGTACAGCACCCCTACCACTAGAGCTGCTGCTGCAACTACCTGTAGCAGCAAGTACCATTGTCACCCTCCTCAGCTTCCCCTTACCAGCCTTCAGTCCCTCACTCTTTGCACATCAAACAAACCAGTGAAAGGTATGCAGGAAAGCGCCTCTTTTACACATCTGAAACTTCAGTGTATCCACCACATAGATGCACATGTAAATCGATTGGATTTACCCATTCCATTTGATGCCAGTAACCAACATGATATGCACAAGCTCAGGTCACCAAAACTCGCAGCAGATGATACTGGCTTTGGTAACACACTGTTAACATAGCCAGTAAACCAATGATTCAATGCGGCAAAAACAAACGGGATTGCACAGGGGACTAGGGTTGAATAGTCGGATTCAGATACATTAAACGGCGAAAGAATTTAAACATTGGTACAAGTGAGAAGGGGGGTGAGGTCAACAGACAGCAACTTGCGTGCTTTCAGTTTACAGGCAGTAGAAAGAAAGGAACGGAGGGTAAGTTGAAGAATTCCAATGATTATACTTGTCAACCAAAGAATCTCAGCTCAAGTCTTCACAGTTGCAGGCTCCCAAACAATTGTTGTACTCCAGTGTCATCAATGTAGAAGTAATAGTCCTGACTCACATAAGAATAGCAGTCAATAAATTTATTTAAGAGAGCATCAACTACATGAGAAATTGTGAAATCCAATCCATCAAAACCAAATCTGCAAAAGGATGCAGTGAGCAGCTGCTCAATAACGACGGTGACATTTTAGCGTATGCGGGTGCATGGAGAAGGGCAGATGAAATGTCCAAACTAATGTGTTGCATCAGGGATTCGATTCAAGTTTAATTAAAACCAAAACAACCGCAGATGAATCCCTGATGAACCACACATTTTTGTAAAGTGGATTATAGAAAAAAAAAAGATGGCAAGACAACCCAGGCACACACATTATATTAAATGGAAATCAACCAATAAGGTGAAGCTGATTTCTGGGTCCTAGCCTCCTAGGGTCACATGTCAGAAACTCATTGGCCATAGATCAGTGATCTTCAGTGTCACTGAGCAACAAGGAAATGGGCAAACATTTCTTTTAGTCATACCTGCTGGTTCAATGAACTACCAACCTATTGTGCAAGTACTATCTATATGGCGCCAAAAAAATTATGTATGGCAACAAAATAAAATGATAGTGTGGTATTCAAATATTAGGCAATCCAAAAACATCAGTTGGTGAACATAATTCAGTGAATGACAATAACATAAAATAGTAGTTGTCACGAATTTTTGCATCAGCACACAGGTTCAGTAACACACATTTTACGTATTTGTTTTGTTCTACAGTTCTCTTGACAATGATTGATACAGTTAGAACATAAGAAACAAAATATAATGAGATGAATACACAGAACTATTCCCTTATACATGTCATTTGACAAGGTATCAGTACATTGCAACAATGGAACGTTGCACCAGTTATGTACCAGTTATGTACCACTCCCAGTGTTTTTAAGGCGTCACCATGCCTAAATGCTTTAAAAACTTCCGTTCCAAATTGCTATTTTAGATAGTATACCATGAATCTAGACCTACAATTTGGAACGGAGTACTTTGCACCATCAATTCTGTCTATCTGGAGAAACATTCAGATCCCCAAAAGAAATAGAACCCTAGCAAGCTTCAGCTTCCCATAATCAGTTCAGTCAACTCGCAACAGGACACAATTTTGCAACAAAAAAAACACCTATCGACACATTTACTTCATCACTCGCATGTTCAGTGCCATGAGTAATTCAATACTCTCTCCGTCTCATGAAAAGTGCAATCCTAGCATTTGAAAATAAAAAACCCACAAAGAGTGTGATCTTAGGATTTGGATCTCAACTACCTGCCTAATTACAGGTCAGATTTGATTTGCATGCTAAAACTAACAAAATATGGCCAACAAATTATGGCATGATAATCTTTTCATGCCACCTAAATAAGGGACGGAGGGAGTGCAATATATTAAAATTTTGGTTCAGTTATAATCAGACTCCCATGTTGTGTACCCTCTGTGCTAAGAATAAAGCATCACTACCTACTTCAATCCAATCAAATTTGCCGGTGTCCAGAAGTCATATACTTGAATGCTCCACTGAATGAAACAAATGGGGGAACTAACCATTCTGTTAAACTTCCATTCAGTTTAAGAATTTAGAGGACTCAGATAACAAAAACAGTATGATGCATAAACTGGACATTCTCTGTTTCAAGAACCCTCCCACATTCATCTTTCCATCTCTAATGCATGCCCAGATAGCGGAATTATCGTTTTTGCGAATTGATAAGTCTAATTCACTGCTGTGCTTACTGCCAACCGATTTCTCAAATATTGAAAATAAACACTGAACTGTGCATCCCAATGATCGTTTCATTATTCTAACTGAATAAGCAGCATGAAGTGTACGAGATACATCACTAGAAGTCACCATGTCAATACTCAATACTTAATTTGAAGAATGTGATAGGTTTTTAAAATCATCCCTGAAGATAGCAGAATCAGGATAGCCACCCGAATTTCACTAAACTAATGCAAACTTGCAAAGCTAACTGAAGAAATGCCATAAAACTATTGGCAGGCTACCCCTGGTTTCAGGTTATGGACTTGTGCATCCTATGCCCTATCAGTTTAAAGTCATACATTAGGACACTTAGTTATAAAATAGGAATGTTGCAGGGTAATCCTAGCAGTGAAAGGTGATAAAATTTTAACCAGCAGGGCATCAGAATACACGCACCAGAAAGTCATTGTGAACCTAGCTTCATATGTTCCAACATTGTTGCGACGCTTGCAGTGCTGTCAACTTGCTGCATATCTACATTCATTTGATCCTTTTTGTTATCACTCCCACCGTTAATTCCATGCTGAAAAGAAGCAGCTGCACCCCCATAACCAGCTCTGTATACAAAGTTAAACCCTGGATACATTTGAGGATACCCTCCATATGCCGGAGGAACACGCCTTGACATCATGCCAGGAACATTTGCCATCACACCTTGGCTTGGGTATCCATTCCCATAGGGATAGCCTCCCAGAGCAAAATAGGGGCCAGGAAAGTAGGGCGGCGCAGAAACAGGCTGTGGCATGTAGCCGTTGTACAGGCCACCATGTCTACCATTGTATGGTTGGTATGGGGAGCCTTCATAGCCAGCATGCACCCTCCCACCAAAGGGTCGCGCACCACGGCCCCGATTACGGTAATACTGATCATCCTTGGGGATAGCAATCTTGGCCTCTACCTTGGTTCCATTCAAGTCATGAAAGCCCTCTCGCATCACCTTCCCCACCGCTTCCTCCGAGTCAAAGGTGACGAAACCAAACCCCCTCGACCGGCTCGTCAGGCTGTCATAAATCACCACAACATCAGTCACAGTGCCAAACTTCTCAAAGTAGGCCCTGAACTCCTCCTCATTGACATTATCCCGCAGACCGCCGATGAAGACCTTCTTTGAATCGTAGGTGACGTTATGGCCGCTGTCTGCGGAGCCGTTCCCACCGTGTAGCTGATTGTCATGGTGCCCCTGACCCCGGCTGTACTCAGGCTGCTGAGGCTGGGAGTTCTGCTCGCCCTGGTTCCGCGGAGCTCTCGTCCGTGCCCTCTTGACATCCACCTACACAAAACAACCAGAAAATCATCTGTAATTAATGGCTCTATCCACATCAAAGCGGAGACTTTTTATCACAATCAAGACAGTTGGCAGCAAACGAGAAGCAATTATGATGAAACGGTCAGCCTACGTGACACAATTAAACGTCAGCCAGGCAGCAACACCTATCAGCATCCAAGTAATTTCCCAAAGTATGACCACGTAGCGCACGAATCGAGTCCCAGATGCAGTAGCGTGGGAGCTCATGTGACTGAACCTACCAACCTTGTAAGCCAAATACTACTAAATCCCCGCGCAATAGCACCCGCCAAGCTCGGCGCCACGCGCCACGGACCACAAGCGCGCGGAATCAGACCCTCAATCTAGCAGCAAAGAGCAGCAAGCGCAGATCCGGGGAGGGACGGGTTCGGAGACTCACCATGCGGCCGCAGATGAAGTGCCTGGGCTCGGCGAGCGCGGCGGCGGCGGGGGCCTCGTCCTCGAACTCGACGAAGCCGAACCCGCGGCCGTGGCCCGTCTCCCTGTCCCGCATCACGATGGCGGAGCGCACCTCCCCGAATCCCGCGAAGTGTTCCCGCAGCTCGACCTCCTGCGCGCCCGACGGGATGCCGCCGACGAAGAGCTTCCGGCTCTCGCCGGCCTCCTCCTCCCCCACCACATGACCCGCAGCGGCCCCCTGCGCCGCCGCCGCCGCCATCGCCGACGGAGATTTGCTAGGGTTTTGGAGCGTAGAGGGGAGAGAGAGGCCGAGAGAGAGGAAGCGAGAGGCAGGGTGTTGGTGGTGGGGGTGGCGGCCGCGGACGTGTGCGCGAGCAGAGTTAAATTTGATTTGTTCCGGGGGGGATGGGGTTTAGCGTGGGGACGGACGGCTGGGATTTGATTGGGAGGGAGCGTAGGCCGTTGGATCTGGGGGATTAGGACGACGGGCGAGGTGGAGGACTTGGACTTGGACCCCGCCCGCCCGCCCGTGGTGGACTCGGCGAGTGTCTTTGGCGTTGGGGTGGAGAGGAGAGAGAGGGACGCGTCCGTTGACCGTGGCGGGGTCCGTGTTGACCGCGGCGTGCGCGGCCTGGGTCGACACGCTCTCCTCGGGTGCGACCCGGTGACGTGGTGGATCCGTTTTGACTGGGTCAGTGACTAGGGTGGGTGGGGCCGGGAAACAGGCATCCATGAGGGCTCAGATGGGCTTAGTGGGCTAGATTCTATCCGGGCTTAACAGCAGGCCCAACTCATCAGCGGAGAAAAACTACCGCGGCGGGTATGGGCCTGACTGTGTGTGTATGTGCGGCTCAGCAGCAACCTTTATTATCCGGCCCCATTCCATCCGGGCTTAACTGCAGCAATAAGCCAATGTCGTCTTCTTTTCTCTTTTTTTTCTTTTTCTTTTACCAAACAGACCAAACGTTTTTGAATCCAAATAATTCGAAGCATGTAGGATTCCTTTTCCCAAATGAAAATAGACAAGAAACAAAAGCTTCAAACCGCCACGAGTTCAGGTTGCCCTTGACACTTTGTCACGGAATGTTTACCCGGTTGGCAATGCAAAGGTTGGAAAAAAAAAAAGATTTCCAGGTCAACTGCGTCCATAGCCCTTATACTTGCAACCTTTATGCTTCACCGTTCACCAACTAGCGCACTTGACAAATGCGCGCCAAAAATGTCTGAAACTGCTAGTACTTGACAGACCCTCTTTGAAGACATGAAACCAAATAATTGTTTTTTTTTCTGGAAAGGAAAACAGAGATTCCACATAATTTGTTACGTATAACTGAGCCAAGCATTGACCAGACAGTAATTGAAACACGACTCCACATAACTTACGTTAAGGTGTGGTCAGGAACTTAAGAGAATTCGACAAAGACAACCACGATTGATCAAAATGACTTGAAACATCACATTTAAACTGCTTAAAGAAAATACATAATAACTCCAAAAAGAAACAAACAGTGGCATCCGGCATCCTCAGGATGATGGATTCATCTGCTCTGTAGGTCTTACTATCGAGCTACTAGCTCAGAGATCAGTGATATTAGCTAGCGATGAGAACATACAGTAATCTGAAAACATATCATGCACAAAATTCATAACAAACTGTCCAAGTCAGCGTTTGCATTTTGACAAGCTATTTGCTAGTATTATTGGTTCCAAAGGTTTCATCTTGATGTGATCCTGCTACTGTAACGATGCATTATCAACAGAATAATTATCTTTCTAAAAGAAAACCAAGAGCCCAACAGAGGACAACTGGATCGGCAAGTTCCTATGCATATTTCACAATTCCACAGATGTGTGGTCTGTAAACACTCTCAAGTCTAACCACAAATTAAGGTCGGTTTTCAATTTCCTTGTATTTTAGCTCTAGCACACAAAAATGTATTCTGGCATGGCAAAGTCTATATGTGAAAGTGACGGCTAAATGATTACAGCACACGTAATTGCTCACAAACCAGAAACAATTTACTACGCAAACATATAGAAACTATAAGCTGCAGGATAACAGATAAGCAAGGGCTACACAGCACTAGAGGTGTAAAAGCTCATGTAGGGTAAGAACTAAGACGCTATAGTATATCCCAGGCTAGTCTAGCATCCTCACCCTTCCTAATTTGAGCACAAACAAAGGATGAATGCAGCCTACTTGATGCAGCACATGTTTCTTTGAGAACAATTTTTTCCAAGTTTTGACTATTAAAACAACTGGATTCCAGACCTGTTAAAATTAAATGTCTCCTAAGTATTCATAAATGGCATAAGTTTTCTGCCAAAACTAAATTATAACTAGAATATTTGTATCCATGTCAAATGCTTCATAAAGAGGATCATTGGCAAACATTACAGTACAGGACAACTAGACCATTCCTGGAAACAAAGCAAACATGATTGCCCAATTGTATAGACAAAAAGTCTGAAACTGGCACTTGAAAGCCCTCTTGAAGAGACATGAACCCAACAGTGAGTGTCACATCCATTTTGTTAACAAAGGAAAACAACAGAAGCTCCATGTAGTTTTAGTTCCATGTAACCAAGTCAAGCATTAACAAAAGAGTAACTGAAACATGCCTGACATATTGAACCAAGACACATTTTTCGAATCGTATGGTCATCAGGATAGTTCGACACAGACAACCACAATTGTTCATACCGACTTGAACCTTCAAACTTGAAGTGCTCATAAAAATAGTGGCAGCTCTGAAAGAAACCAACAGCAGCAGACTCGAAATGGTGGATCAGTCCATGTTGCAAGGTCTTACTATTCAGCGGCACTCAGAGACCAGTCAATCCTTGCTAGAGATGACAATCCACAGTGATCTGAAAAGATACCAAGCGCAAAACTCATAAACAACTGCCCAGCTCAATTTACAATTGGATGGGCAATGTACTAGAACTAGTTCCGACTCAAAATATACAATTCGATGGGCCAAGCTTCAGCTTTGCCAGAAAATGACAAAATATATTTAAAGAAAATCTAAGGCAACGTAAAAGGATAATATTATGTTGTTTACATATTTAGCAACCTCAATTTTAGCCTAGTAGGCTAGTAGCCACATCATGCCTCATCAACTTGATCAATCAACACCTCTGGCGGAAAGGAGAAATTTTATTCCAGGGGTAATGATGCAGCCCTGATCCCTATGGATTGCTCCATATAATAGCGCAAGGTTTTCAGGCAGAAGAATAACCAGACTTAGTCCAGAACTCACAAATGACCATACAAACAAGAGGTTCGTCTTATTCTATGGCAGCATAACCTTGACATCATTTTTCCAAGATTTTAGTAAAAACGTAAAACATCTGAATTCACACATTTGTTAGTAAATGTTCTTCAATCTATTTACAAATTATAGATGTTTGTAGTGAAGCTACACATAATTTTAGTTCCAAATAACTGAGTCAAGTTACTAAACAGTAATTGAAAGTATTAAACTGATATACTACCTTTGTTCCAAACTATAGGTCGTTTTGGCTTTTTTAGATTCGTCATCTTTGTTATGCACCTAGATAAACGCTATGTCTAGATTCATAGCAAAATTTATGAATCTAGACAAGCCAAAACGACCTATAATTTGGAATGGAGGAAGTACAACCTTTTGACATTATGATCAGGATGAACTAAAACAACCACAAATGATCTTGCTCAATTGTGTGTAAACTGCTCAACAGAAAATAAACTAATTGATAGAAGCAGCTCTGACAGAAACCAACAGCAGCAGGCTCAAAGATGTCATTGCTAGCAATAACAATGCACCATATCTGAAAAAACATGCACAAAGCTCATAACCCAACTCAGCATCCCACAATGGTGAACAACTGTGTGCTAGTACCAATTCCAACTGTTACAAGATTGAGCTTGAGATAAGAGTTTCAGCTATGGCAGGAAATAACAGAACTTTTTTTACAAGAAACTATACAAAAAGTAACAGGGTAATGCCAGATCAGTTTGTATGCATATTTACCAATTTGACTAATGCATGGTCATGGTCCTTAACATGTCAAACATCATAGCAAAAAATTTTGTTCTGTTTTCCAATGTCATATATTGAGTTTTCTCTAGCATACACAAAAAATGATTTTGACAACCTCTATACATGAAGATAAGTACCAAGCATTACTTACCTGGAGTGAAACATAAGAAACAGTAAAGAAAATGCAGGACAACAGATAAGCAAGGGCTAGTACCATACCTGGAGTGTAGAAGCTCATGTAGGGACGCTAAAGTACTGTCCAGGCCCAGCAAGCTTCCTGACCTTCCCTGACTTGAGCTCTACAGCGAACAAGCCAACATCTGAGCTTATGAAGATGACACCCACACCCTCTGCAGAACCAACCACACATGGTTCATCCTCGAAATCGATAACAGGTATAGTTTTCTCCAGCTCGATGACCCTGCATTGTACCCATTCTGTAGCTCCTTCTGAATTCACCTTCCTCGACCACAGAAAAAGTCTGGAATCCTTGATGCAGGCAACGCCCAGTCAACTGTCCTCCATCACCATGAGGGCCATGCGTCTGCTGTAGTTACTTGGTGATTGTGGGTTAATCATAGATAAGAAATTCCTACTCCAGTCATACTTGACGATTGCATTGCCCCACCGAAGTGTGAAGTAGACTACATCTCTGATTACGGCGCCTCGCCTAGGCTGCACATAGGGTATGTAGTAGTGTCCACCTTCAGTTGCTTCTTGCATAGGGTTCGGAGCCACTGTCAAGAGATACTGTCATGCTCCACGCACCCGTCTCCGACGAGTACACGCTCGCCTTAACGAGTTCGTCGTCATCGTCGGTGGCGATGAAGACCACCCGGAAGGGGCCGCCGTGGCAATCGAGATGGTCACAGCCGGGGGCAGCGCAGAACACCGCGCCGGAGTAGATCAGCCACGGGATTCCAGGCTCCGGCAGGCGGTGCTGGATTCCCGTGACGGGGTCCCAGACGACCAAATGCCAACCACCGTCCCCAACGTGGAGGAGGACACGGCCATGGCGGCAGTCGAGGGGGCGCGTGCGGCGGCAGTCGGGGTATGGGGAGAGAGGCGCTGCTGTGGTGGGGTCGAGGCGCTCGGGCGCATCTCCCTGCATGACCTGGAGCCTGTGGAGGAGGCCGAGCAGGGGCGGCGTCCGGTGGAAGGCGCGGTAGCGGCGGAGGAAGACGGGATCGCAGAGGGTGCGGAGCCAGGGCTTGCAGACGAGGGCCGCGCGGAGGAGGTGCGTGGGCTCGTCGGGAGGAAGGCGGAGGAGGATCTCACCGACGATCTCGGGCATCAGTTCCGGCGGCGGCGGCGCCATGGTACGGCCGGCGGCGAGGGTTTGGGTGGGGATTGATTCGGGGGGCAGAGGCAGGCCAAGAGCGGAAGAGCCCAACAAGAGTGGCACGGAGTGGAGGAGACTACTAGAATTTTTTTATTTTTATATTTTTTTTACGATTTTTTAAAAATAAATTGCTGGCTCAAAATTTAGCAGATCTGGTCTTATATCGCCGGTTGAAACGGCTATCGCCGTTTGATCCGGCGAAAAGGGCCTCCCCTGGCGATGGTGGGCCCTTTCGCCGTTTCAAACGGCTATAGCCGTTTCAACAGGCTATCGCCGTTTGGAACGGCGAAAGGTGCCCCCCGCCGTGGCAACCGCTTTCGCCGGGGGGTTGGATAGCCGTTTGAACTGGCTATATTTGTTTAAAATTTTTTTTATTTTTTTTAAAAGTTTTTTTATGAAAAAGGTGAATAATTTAATTTATGTTGATTAATAGTTGATATATTTTTTCCGCTCGATTTGGTTCCATAATATGAATTGACGTAGTTTTTTACGCATAAATATTTTTCGGTTATATTTGCTACCGTTTAAATTTTCTACCGTTTAATGTCGTATATTTGTTTATGATACTTTGTACGTTTCCGGTTAACCATTTTTACCGTGAACTGGCTATATTTGTTTAAAAGTTTTTTTATGAAATAGGTGAATAATTTAATTTATGTTGATTAATAGTTGATATATTTTTTCCGCTCGATTTGGTTCCATAATATGAATTGACGTAGTTTTTGACGCATAAATATTTTTCGGTTATATTTGCTACCGTTTAAATTTTCTACCGTTTAATGTCGTAGATTTGTTTATGATACTTTGTACGTTTCCGGTTAACCATTTTTACCGTAACGCAATAGTTAAATATTGAGTTTTATGTATGGGATTTTTTTATATGTAAAGAGAACGACTTAACTAGTAGAACAAATAACATTTTTTGAAACATTAGAATTGCATAACCCGGCTTGAATGCATAGATGCATTTTAGCGAAATGAAATGATCAGGAGGTAAAGGTGTCGAGCACATCCTCTGATCTAAACATCTACTACTAGGTGCAATGGCATGTGTACCACATTGATAACGGTATCATGTGCTACTGCTAGTCCTAACATGCCTTTGGGTAATTTAAATCGCCGGGTGTGAAGCCTATGCTTCACTGGGTACAACGGGGATATTTTCCCTTCCTAATGGCTTCAGGGCCAGCTGCTTTTGCGCGACGTGCCCTCTCTCTCTTTCTCTCCCTTTCAGCTTCACGTTCCTGTGCCTCTTGACGCTCGACCTCCTCGAACCTCTTGCGGATCTCCTCTTGGTCCTTCTTGCGCTTCTTTTCCTGCTCCTCCTCGTGCATCATTCGTTGCCACCTTGCTCTTGCCGAGGCTGCTTCATGCTCAACATGAGCCTTGTCCTCATCGGACTGCTCTGTATCTAGCCACTGCAAGAAATCACAGAGAGGTGGGGGAGTCTTTAACTCCCCAAAGTAAGAATACGAAACATGAAATGGTTAGAAAAACATGGTAGGGTTAGTGAATACCTTGGCTCTCATGCTTGCAGACACCTTGGGTGGATCATACTCGAAGTTGTCACACATGAAAAATCTCATGCCGTAGTAGTCACCCAAGATTTTTGACTGCACAAGCTTGCAAAGGTCACCACAGAAGCACATTGGCACATGCACCCCTTGTGGAACGGCAACTCTCACCTTCCTCCACTTGAGGAGCTCTGGATCTGAACAAGCCATGGTTTGTAACTGAGACACTGCACAAGTTCAATAGCAATGGCATGCCATATATAGTGAATGATTGGGTTGGTCCATAGACCGAGTCCATGATGTTTTGGATGTGTGGTACATAAAAAGAGATCGAATCCAATGCAAGCGGATAAGTTCGCCACGCCGTCTTCAGTGCATGCTCTGCGCGAGACACTGTATCACAGAAAAGCGGCATTGGATGCCTTGCTTCCCCACAGTGGATGCCCTAGCCTTGGATGCTATGGTTCATCAGAGTAGTCTGAAAAGCGACACTGGATTCCCCACATTGGATGCCCTGGCCTGGGATGGTACGGTTAATAAAAGAAGTCTGATAAATAGTAGAGTCTTTGGATACAAAGGTACATGACTTCATTAAATTAAAACGAATTTGGAATACATGACAAAGAAAGTCATGGTGCATGTAGCAATGTTGCATACACTACGGTACATTTCAATGCAACGTGCTTGCGCCATTGACCTTCAAACTACACAAGTGGCAGTGGCACGTGCGACACATGTATGATGTGCCGACCTAATCCTAACATGCCTTAGGTAATTAAACGGAATAATTACGACAACTCCATTGAACGGTCCTAGTAATCTCCCCACATAGCAAACTGTGTTGCACCTTCTCCATAATATCCTCCCATCGGCGGCGGAGGAGGGGGCGAAGGCGGCGGTGGCGGCGACGCAGGCTTCTTTTGGTGACAGGGGCAGCTGCAATATGGGTCATTGCACGGCGCCTCCTGTGACACAGCTTCATTCTTGTTGTATTCCTCTTCTTCATAGTGCTGAACTTTGGTTTCTAGATCTTGGATTTGGTTCTGCAGATATTCGATGAACTCATGATGGGGAAGAAGAGGAGGAGGATCGACCCACCTAACGAACCCACAGTTTTCTTCGGCTTCAGAAGCCTAAATCAAATAACTCGAGTAAGATGGTGAAACTAAGACAAGCATAATTAACTGAGGATTATTAGTAACATTTACCCATGCTCTTGGGCATTTGAAGAAACGACGACCTCCATTCAGATCGGAGGTATTCATCTGCACTAAGCAATCTTCACCATGCATGCATTTTGGCCAGTCTTCTTTGCTCTTAGTGTATCCTCTAAGAGGCTTATCCTTTGTGAAATCATGCTTGCTTTGAACTGGAAACTCATACACTGGTTCCCCAAAGTAATCAGGACCAAGAGACCCGACATCGTCCCACACAATGGGAGGTCCCTTCCTTCCCCCCTTTGCACTCCCGAAGCTCAAACCCTTGCCACTACCTGACCCTCTAGACATTGTTGCTGAGCTGAATGATCTTGTTTCTTGCAATGGGAGGACCCTTGTGTGTACATATAGGCTGGCGAAGGAAACTTGGTCGTTGCCCATATTGTGGTGACACAAATGCACCTGAAAAGCCTACGTCCATAGGACTGAAAAGCCTATTACGAAGAGCACTGAAAAGCCTAGGACTAAGAAAAGTGAAATGCCTGTTGCGGCACATGCATGACACGGTCTGAGCAAGAAGTAATTGCATAGTCTGAGCACGTCATAATTGAAATCGAGATTGATGATCTGAAAAGCCTAGATAGATGCCTGAAAAGGCTACTCGCATGCATACTGCCAAGGCTAGTTGATATTGTGTAGCCTTTTCAGAAAGTGTGTACGCTTTTCAGTGAAATGTCATATCAAAGGCAATGATGTCAATGCTTTTCAGTGATCCATTGTATCATAGGATGCGTAGGCTTTTCAGTGATCCATCAGTTCACCATCTACTACATGACATAGTGTGAGCAGGGCATAAATGACATAGTCTGGTCGCGTCATAAATCACATAGTTAATAGTCTACTACATGCATCACATAGTACGAGTAAGACATAAAACACATAGTCTGAGCACAACATAAAACACATACATAGATAAGAAGGTACTAAATGCGCCCTCGCTTGTGACGCTGTGCACCCCTCGCACGACGCTCTGCCGCCTGCGCCGCTCGGGTGTGGTGCTGTGAATACGTGAGCGGGTCTGGTGCTGCAACCTGGCGTGTGGCCCAACAACTCGTCCCGCCACCCTGGTCCGACGTCCAGGGCCGCGACGGGGTCGCCATCACACGGCAGACCCAAAAGGAGGGAAACGTCCTGTAGTGTAGGTGCCATCTCACCGACTGGTAGGTGGAACGTGTGAGTCTCTGGGCGCCACCGGTCCAGCAAAGCTGCTAGGAGAGACATGTCGAAGTGGAAACGTGTCGCCTTGTCCCCTCCCCTGACCTCTGCATCCATCATGTCACCCTCGACCAACCTCGCCATGGGTAAAAGGCCCGCAGCTCTTAACCTGCAGAAATAGATACAAATTTAGATTAGTGCTACAAAAGGAGATACAAAATCGATATTAATTCTAAATAAGATTATATCGTTACAAAGTTAACCATACATACGTACCTCGGAAGCCAACGGTCGTCAAGGGGCATCGTCGACAACGGCACTCGTGCGCGAAACGTGTGCTGGGGCAAACCACGCACGGCAGACATGAACGACCGGTGCTTCGCGTCAATCACCCTGTCCAGCAACTCCGGAGTCTCGTAGGGCTGCGGAGGCCCTTCGGCCATAGCTGAAAGAATTGAAATCTTTGTCAATACGAAAGTAGTCGCAGCTTGATAAATTAAATTAAACAATAAGGTAAATGAAACAATTATAAATACAACAACATTTTAATAGTCCACATTAACCATATGATGTTCAATGCACACGAATTACATATTCCAAACTAGATGAATTACATAATACATACTACATGAATTACGTTGTCCAAAGTGCACAAATTACATAGTCCGAAATAGACAAATGACCTGGTTCAAAGTACACAAATTACATAGTTTATAAATAAATACTACATTATTCAGTGGTCACAGGAGACCATCATTGTTAGCACGACCACGGCGGCCACGAGCACGTGAAGTGGAAACTGGAGCGACGGTAGATGGCCCCGCTTGGCTTGTTCCCCTGGCATACGTCATTGCTGGACAATTCTTGTAGCTGTGACCAGTTTCATGGCACTTGGAGCAGAGGCGCACTTCTGCACCAGCTTCAGATTGATCCATGTTGTTTCGAATCCGTCTGTTCTTCCGTCTGCCAACTCCTTGGAACATTTCTGGATCAGGATCAGGAATGTAAAGTGCGTGCTCTCCAGGATTAGAAATGAAGTTTCCTAGGATACGATACCCATAAACCTCATTCTTCCAAGTGGCCCAAATTGTTTCTTTGAAATAATAGTTGGACACAAACATACGAGGCTGAAGCCCTCCCGCCTCAAGACATGCAGCAATGACATGGGTGCAGGGACGATGATGCAGCTTTGGCTTGTGGCAGGAACAAACACATCCAAGATTGGTAATAATGCATTCTTGTGCGTGTCTCTCCCGCCGCCCTCCCAATCGACCTTTGTCCCTGCAGAGGACCTCAAATCGTCGTTCAGCGGCACCGTTGGCGGTCACACGGTGTCTACGAGCCTTTTTCATTGCCTTTTCCATGTACTCAGTCATTTTGTATCCATACACCTTCTGGTTGTCAGACATTGATTTGTTTGCCACTGTAAAACGGTCCCTGAAATACTTGATTGTCCGATATAAGAAGAACTCCACAATTCCAACTAGGGGGAGTCCCCTTACACCCCGGAGCACCCAATTATACACCTCAGCAAAGTTTGTAGTCATTATGCCATATCGAGCACCACCCTCGTCAAACAATAAAGCCCATTTCTCTTTGGGCTCATGCTCAATCCACTGAGAGAATGTCTTAATGGCCCGACCGGGTTTGCGCACGACGTGTGGACCATCAAGGCCAACGTCATCAAGCGAAACGGGATGTTGGTCCTCACTATTAACCGGTCTCTTTGCAAGCTCTTCTGCTTGTTTCTTTGTAAGTTCATCAAGTTTCTTCCAAATAAGGTTGAATTTTCTCTCTTGATTCTGGATGCATAGCCGCTTAAATAGTTTCATCAGGGTCTTGTTTTTGAATTGGCTATGAAAGTTGGCACCCATATGCCTCATACACCACCTACTCTTCAAGTCAGGCCACTGCACAGCCCTCTCACGTTCAATGCTGCCATTCTGCATGTCCTCGACTGCTTGTAAAATGCCTTTGTGGCGGTCATGAATAACACAGACATTCGGTACATCCTTAACAATCATCTGCTTCACTCTCTCAAGAAACCAATACCAGCTATCTCCTGACTCTTTCTCCACAAAGGCGATCGCCAACGGCAAAACCTGATTGTTACCATCGGACCCAATAGCAGTCAAGATGGTTCCTTTGTACCTACCAGTCAAAAATGTGCCATCAATACAAATGACTGGTCGGCAATGCTGAAAAGCCTCAATGCAAGCACCCAAGGCTAGGAATGAACGCTGCAACACCTGCTTGCCTGGTTTCTCAGCACAGGGATAGGTTTTCAAGTCATAGTAACTGCCTTGATTTCTCAAACATATGTTGTGCAGCAAGGCTGGAAGATTGTTATACGACGCTTCATACGTCCCCCATTTCATCTCCATTGCCTTCTGCTTTGCTCTATACGCTTTGTTGTAGCTGATTTTGTAATGAAATTTTTCTTCCACGGCACAAATAATTGATTTTGGCTCGAAGCTGGGATTGTCGACGATCTGAGCATACATGAATTGAGCCACAAAATCTGCTGTAAGGTTGCGGTGATGTGGGTTTAACTCCTCAAGTTGGCATTCATGCTCCACCAATTTCGACACCTCCCAGTAATCAGTCCACTTGCCTTTAAATGCATGAACTCTAAAAGGGCAGTTGCTTTGCACGCAACACACATCATATACCTTTGGGCTGCTCTTCACCACTCGGAACTGCCTTTGCAAAGATAGTGTAGACCACCGCTTTATGGCTTCCTTAACTTCATCCCCACTTGCATACATTGCACCGACAGAAACCTCATTCTCTCTGTACTCCCAATCCACCGCTTCACCTTCATTGACAGTTAGAGCTGAATAGTCATAGCTTGCCCAGTTGCGTGGCACAGGATAGCAATCCTCCTCATCTGAAGTGTCTCCCTCCATGCCATCAAACTGCTCTTGCCCCTCCCTCTCAACCTGCTCAACTAACTCAGGGATGTGTTCCCCCTCATCAGCCTCGCCGGTTGGTTCATGGGGTGCGTCTTCAACATCTACCTCCTCGTGTTCTCCATCTACCTCCTCTTGTTCAGTATCTTCTTGGGCAGGATCGGCTGTAATTGCATTGTCGTCATCTTGATGCTGACTGCTAGACCCAATCTTCTGATAAACTTGAACAAACAAGACTAGTGGTAAGCCACGCTCGGTAGCTATATTGACATACTCTCTCCAGTTTTGGGTTCCAACAAGGGGCATCAACTCCCAAAACAGGGGTGTGTCCATTCGAAACCTTACTACAGCCATGACTGACAGCTCAAATTGCTCCCTGTCAAGTCCAAATGCCTTGAATAGCCAGTTGCAAACTGAGGTCCAGTTCCTCTCTCTTGCTCGAACTACTTGTTTGGTGAATGACTTAAATTCAGACAAGTCTACCCCTTCAGGACCATACCTAACCTCCCCAGGCCCATAAAACACTTGAAAAAATAAACTCTCTGACATGCCTGCCAACATTAACCACAACATTTATACCTGTGAGTAACTAACCTTTGGTTTCAACAACATTTACCAAAATTTTCACATTTAGATAATATACACCGAAAAAGCATCTACATATAGTTATATCAAAATTACCACCTACCATCAGTATATAGGTATCTAAGGAATTTTACAAAACAAAACTACAAATTACTAATTAATAGTTTCGTATGACAACTGGTACCTAGCTAGTGAAAGGGCCTCTAGCCTAGTGGTTAGAGCACTTGAGTAGCACCCAACAGACCCAGGTTCGACTCCCCGTGGGAGCAAATTAATTGGGTCTGGAATAAAAATATATGCAAAAAATAGGTGGGGGTTTCCCTGCTGACTTCGGTCAAAAAAACTGGTACCTAGCTACCATATACATATACCTAGTATCTACGTGTACACATGCTCACTAGCTACCTACAAAATACTAACTACCATCTACATATATCTATAAAAAAATTATACCTAAAATTTATAAATCGGTCTAGATGTACTAACTAATTTTCTCTATGTCCTAGTTCATATAATAGAACTAAACTTAAAACTAAAATCTACGTGTGCACAGGCTAACTAAATCTAAAACCTAGCATCTAAAATTACATCTAAAATTTAGAAAGCAGTCTACATCTACAAACTAATTTTTTCTCTATGTCCTAGTTCATATCTAAAAAACTCAACTTATAACTAAATTAGCTATCTAAAACCTAGCATCTAAAAATAGCTATATAAAAACATAGATGAAATCAGTGAGGTAAAAAAAATTCACCTGATGCTGGAGCGAAGATCCAGCAGAGCTTCGCTGCAATCTCACCCCCTTCCCTCAATCCCTCCTCTCCTCTCGCGCGGTAAAATGGCTGGGGCTGGGCTGCTCACGGTAAAATGGCTGGGGGCTGGGTGCGGTGAGCAGCCGCGCGGCTTTTATGGGCGGGGGGGGATCTCGCCGGTTCAAACGGCGGGGCTCCCTTGGTTTCGCCGTTCGAGGCGGCGAAAGGCCCTTTCGCCGGCTGACTCGGCGAAAAGGGTCCTGGGCCCGCGGCGCCGACACCCTTTCGCCGTACGAACCGGCGATTTTTCTGTTGACCGAACGTTGCGCTCGTGGACCGCACCGACACCGCGGTGAAGGCAGGTGGGCCCTGCTGATTCAGGCCTTTCGCCGTGTGGCACGGCGATAGCCGTTTGGGCTGGCGATTTTTCTTCCTCTCGCCGTTTCGAACGGCGATAGCCAGCTGATTCGGCGACATACGACCAAAACTGCTAATTTTTCTCCCAACTATTTATTTTTAAAAAATCGGAAAATAAAAAATATAAAAATAAAAAAAATTCGAGACTACTAGGCTGGGTTTGACCAGAAGAGCTTGGGTTCACGGCTTCACGCTGCCTGTTCACTGTGTTTCAAAAAACGGGGGGGGGGGGGGGGGGGGGGGGCAAAAGTTTTAGCGACCAAAGCTGATGGTAATAATTCTATAAAAATGAGAATAAGTGTATTTTTCACCCCCTTAACTATCGTAAAGTGTGACTTTTCATCCCTTGTGTTTTAATTGGTGTATATTAACCCCTTAGCTAACCAAACCGGTGCACTAATCATCCATGTGTCATTTAGCACCGTTCTAGGCCATGCAGTCAACTAATCATAATTTATAAAAGAATTAACAAAATCTCACCCACATAAATCTCTAACGATTAATTCTACTTAGCACCCAAAATATTTTTTACTGAATTTATCTTATGTCCTTATTAGTAAGTGGGGCAATAAACTTTCTACAATGATAATTGCTAATAAGTGAATGCGTAAACTATTAAATGGTTTAAACCACTATCAGATGGCACTAATTCATTGTTAAGCTTAGGTACGGATGATTAGTGCACCAATTTAGCTAGTTAAGGGGTGGATTTGCACCAACTGAAATATAAGGGATGAAAGTCACACTTTCGTAACACAAACAGAACTCAATAATAGCTCAACTAGGCAACAATACACGCACGGAACAAAAGATATTTCGCAAATCAGGATCATGATGAATTCAGCAGAAGAACCTTGGGCAACCTTGTTCGATTTGAAATAAAATTGAGCCACATGATTCTTTTTTCAAGAAAAACAATGTGTACTCAGTTCCTGGAGGCCGTGCCACACGAGTCATGTTCAGAAAAACCAATGAGTAAAACACTAAATGACTAAGATAATGTTTCCGACTGAAACTTCCTCAAGAGAAACCTGAGAGCTGGAAAATGTAAAGCATCAACTGTGCAAGATGGTGGGGTTGAACTGCTCGATAGAAGAAAAAAAAAATGCTACAAAGCATCAGCGCTACACAATGATACCAAACAATTCATAATTCAGCAAGAAAATTTAGCTGCTTAACCATGACAGAACAGAAAACAAAGCACCTAAATCATGAGCTTATATAACCATATTTTCTTACTTAAAGTGCCATGGCGTCTGACATTGCAACTTGACAACTTCGATTACAAGAAACCAACACTGAATGTCATATTAATTTTTCAGGTAATAACAGAGTATGCGTATCAGTTCCATGCAGCTGAGTCAAACATTAACCAAAAAGGAACTGACACATGCCTGAGATATAAATTTCAGACAATACTGATAAGGACCAAGTCGACAAGATAACCAGAATTGGCCTAATGTCTAGCACTACTCGCTCTTAAAGAACTCAACAGAAGATAAACGACTTGATAGTAGTAGCTCTGGAGTAAGCTGTAAGCCAACAGCACCAGACTCAAAGATGACGGCTTTGTCCATTTCACATCATGCTGCTGTTGGGCAGCACAATAGAAATCAGAGAGCCCTCGCTAGCGATAACAACGAGCCACGATCTGAAAAGATACAATGCACAAAACTCATGACCAACTGTCCAACTCAGCATTTACAATATGATGAACACGAGCAATGTACTAGAACTAATTCGAAAGGTAGCAAGAGTGAGCTTGACATTTGAGCTTCAGCTATGGCAGAAAATAACACAATACTTTTTAAAACAAGAAAATCTGAAGCAAGGTAACAGATGATACTAGATCAACAAGTTCATTTGCATATTTAGCACTTCCACCGATGTATGGTCCTCAGAAAATACAATTTCAAAACTCAAATTAGACTCGATTTTTACAATGCAGTATTTTCGTTTGCTCCAGTACGCACAAAATTGCCTTTGCCTAACTATTCACCTATCACTAATCACATTAATGCAAATTTTCACAAATCAGAACCAGCTAAATAAGCAAACATAAAAGAGATAATACTGGAATTGCAGGACAGTAGAGAAGCAAGAGAAAGTACAATACCAGGAGTGTAGAAGTTCATGTAGGGAAAGACGCTAAAGTAGGCCCCAGGCTCATCAACCTTCCTCACCCGCTCTGACTTGAGCTCGACAATGAATAATCCAACACCTGTGCGGACGAAGATGACTCCCACACCCTCTGCGGAGCCAACCACAGATGCTCTGTCGCTGGGATTCTCCATGGGAATCTTTGTCTTCAACTCAATGATCCTGCATACTACCCATTCTGCAGCACCCTCTGAATTCACCTTCCTTGACCACAGATAAAGTCTAGAATCATAAGCACCTGCAAGCCCCAGGGAACCATCCACCATCGTCATGAGGGAAACCCAGCGACTGTTTGTTGCCTGTGGTGGCGGCTCAACCACGGATAAGCAGTTCTTGACCCAAATATACTTGCCAATTATTGCAGTATGCTGTGTCATTGTGAAATACATTTCATTTCCGACAAGGGTGGCACGCCTAGGCCAGATATGGAAACCACGGCCGTTGTCAAGAGACACCGGCGTGCTCCAAACTCCCGTCTCCGATGAGTACACGCTCGCCCATAGGAAATGCCATGTGGCGTCGCTGCCCACGAAGGCCACGTGGAAGGGGCCATCGTGGCAGTCGAGGTGGTCACAGCCGTCGGCGGCGCAGAACACGGCGGCGGTATAGGTCGCACGATCGAAGTCCAGCTCGGGCACGGCGCGCCAGTCGCCCGAGACCGGATTCCAGACGAGGTAGCCGGCACTCTCGTCGTCGTCCAACATTTGGACGAGGACGCGGCCGTGGCGGCAGTCGAGGGGGCGCGTGCGGCGGCCGTCGGAGCCCGGGTGGGGGAAATCGGGCATCGATGTGGTGGAGGCGAAGCGAGGGGAGGAGTCCCCGTCGAGGAGGAGCCTGTGGAGGAGGCCGAGGAGGGGAGGGTCCCCATGGTAGGCGCGGTAGCGGCGGAGGAAGGCGGGGTCGCAGAGGATGCGGAGCCATGGCTTGCAGACGAGGGCCGCGCGGAAGAGGTGCTCCGGCTCGCCCGGAGGAAGGCGGAGGAGGATCTCGGCGATGGCGTCGTCGAACAGCTCCGGCGGCGGCGGCGGCGGCGCCATCGTCGCTGCCGGTGGAGGATGCGCGAGAGTTTGGGTGGGCTTTCGGGAATGGTTCGACTTGGCAGTGAGTGACCGTGTGACGGTGTGTGGGGTTTTTCCTCGCGCGGCCTTGTTGGGCAAATATGAAATCTTTTTCTTTTTCTGTGTGTTTTTGTTTGGAATTCAAATCGGTCCGTTTGGACGTGTGAGTGACATTGTGTTTGTGGGCAAATGTTATATGTCGCGGATTTTCGATTTGGGTGGGCTCTGTTCGCCAATTTTTTTTTTCTTTTTCTTTCTCCATTGTGGTTTATATTTTTGAAATTCTGCTCACGAAATGAAACATTCTGTCAAAAAAACAAATGAAACAGTGTGTCGCATCTCAAAACGAGCAAGTGCCCAAATAATATTTTCCTTGATACATATGTCCATTGATCGGGCGAATGAAAGTGGATACATGCAACATGGATTTTTCATTTGGGCGATAGGTATGAGCCCGAGGGAGAAATCATGAGCTCCACTGGAATGTCGGGAGGAAGAAGAGGTGTTAAAGAAAGATAGCTTCTAGTACTAGGAGGTTTGCTCGCAATCCAGGAGCTAAGATTCACAAAGGTGTTGTTTTCAGCTGCTAGAAACATCTTCACAAGGTGTGCATGAAACAACTGCTACATATTCACAAGGTCAAGCTGGACAGCAACAGAAAAAGATGTCAAATCTTGAAAGGCATGCGAATTGGGTGTCATGTTTTGAAATCTCTCCAACTAAGCCGAAGAATAACATGAGACAATTCTCAAATGAGCATCATGATCAATTCGCCAAGAACCAAGCTGACAGTTGACAAATCAGGATCACGATCAATTCACCAAGAACCAAACTAGACATCATGAAATGATGCTTGGGATACGTTGTACAACTTGGTACAACACTACAACAGTGGTTCAGTTTGTTCCTCACGAGTCACATTAATTTTGCCTATCGGCAAGAAAAAGCAGTTCCCAGTGGCCAGACCATGAATTGACTGAAAAAGCAACGAAGTAAGCTGAAACACACTTGTCTGTGAGAAACAGAAACCTAGATTTTTTAGTCTTGTTCACAGAGAATTCAATGCGTAGA
The DNA here is from genome assembly GCA_015476505.1 of Urochloa ruziziensis. NCBI lineage: Eukaryota > Viridiplantae > Streptophyta > Magnoliopsida > Poales > Poaceae > Urochloa > Urochloa ruziziensis. Next base: position 3,131,244 of record CM027119.1, on the reverse strand, counting down.
ACCTAATTGACTAGGTTAACAAGTAGCGTTCCCACCAAAACTGCCACACAGAAGTTCAGAACACAAAGCACTGAAAACTAGAAACTAGAAAGCAGCAGTTCTGCAAGATGGTGGATTTTTTGGACTGCTCAACAAAATACAAAATGCTGGAGAAACATCAGCACTGCAAAATGATGGATCTGTTCACATTCCATTTGCCAGGTTATATCCTCGAATTGCTCTTAGAATATCACTGGGTCCCAACAGGAAGTGGCAGAGTGCCTCTAGCACAAGCTGAAAATAGATCATGTTATAGATCAGCAATCAAACATCCATGAGCTAAACAAGCAACATACTAGCCTTACGGTTACAACATTGTGTTTTTGTGTGATCTTCAGACTGGCCACCCAAAGCATGAAACATGAAACAGGACAGTAAATCTACAACCTCCTATGTGTGTATTCAATGTCTTGACACCAGATAGTTGTCAATGTTTTTCTTATAACATTAAATTTAAATGCATTGTAACTTAAGGCCACATACGAAAAAAACAGAGGAATAGCAAAAACACAGAAATTGAGGTGTCATGCTTCATCATTCATACAGGAATTGAAAATTAGTTCGCTGAGAAGAGAAGACCCTTCTACCGTAACGACGCCAGAAAAATGTAGGAAGCTGAAAGTTTGAAAACATTTGTTTCTTCTCATCTTGAGTTATAAGTTTCTAGCGTTTTGTCAATCAAAGAAACAAGTTACTCATTGTTGAGAAACAGCATTTCCATCACTCCATCAGTTCATTCATCAAACATGGAAGAAAGAGTTAATCTGCAACTTTGTTTACTCATTCACAGAACATGTCCAACAGTGAAAATATTCAGGAGATTCACATTGGCAAAAGGTTACCAAGATGCATGATTGTATGGAGCTACCACAAGAGTACTTTCACGGTCAAGATTAGTGCCAGAAAAGCAAGTGATGCACGCGAATCTCATTTCTTCCCACCAGGATTCTTTCCAGTTTCACCTCTTGCTTATTTTCCCGTGTAACAGGGCTATAGGGAAACAATTCATCGGAATTTTAATTTTCCGTATCGTATGATCCAAAGGAATAAGAAGAAATCCTTAGGAACAAAGGATCCTAAGAAAAATGCTCTGTTCAAAAAGGGGGCCTGAGTATACGGCTATAGATCAGTAATCGAACTTATATGAGCGAAGATCAACATACAGAGTCTGAAGGTATGCATAGTATTTAGGGTGTTATCTTCAGAATGTACACACAAGTATTAAAAGAACAATAGTTGTGCATTCATTTTCCCAACCACATACCTTTAGATGTTCTTCTCGTGTCTCTAAATCAAAGTCAGGTTGCTGCTTATCTAAACAACCATATCACCTTCATTCCCTAATAGAAGTATTACAAGATGCATGCCTGAGTATTAAACATTCACACATCACAATTAACCAGACACAGAGGAGTAAGAGCTGTACCAGCTGGAGTCAGTGGCGTACCTAGGGGGTATGCCATAGCATACTTAGAATTTTGGCCCAAGGCATTGATCATACTATCAAGAGTCCAGTTTAGTCTTAAGATTTAGGAATTTTACTACAGTAGACTCCACAAAACAATTTATGGGGAAAAAATCACCTCGCGGCATACCTTAGTTGAAATTCTAGGTACACCACTGGCTGGAGTGTAGAAGCTCACGTAGGGAATGATACAGCGGCCGACGCCATCCATCTCATGCACCTTCCTCACCTGCAGTGACTTGAGATCGATGGCAAAGACAGCACCATCATCAGTTCTCACCAAAACAACATCGGCGCCCTGCGCAAATCCACTCAAACACACTGGGCTCTTGGGGCTGCCAATGGGGAGCAGCTTCTTGAGATCAACGACCCTGCGCTCCACCCAGCTGGCATCTCCCTCCGTCCCAATCTCCCTTGACCACAGGTGGAGGCTGTAACGATAAAGGCTGGCGAATCCAAGCTTGCCGTCCTCTGCCTCCATGGCAACCACGCTGCCGAGATGCTTCCTCTTCGGCAGCTTGACCAGCGACAGCAACAGGGGGCGCCCGCACAGAGTTTTGTACCGCAGCAGGGTGCCGCGGCTGCCGACGAAGTAGAGCGCGCCTCCCACGAGCGCGGCCGGTTGAACCTCGAGGCTGTAGGCGTATCGGTCGTACTCGAGGTAGAGGGAGTCGGTCGGTGGAATCCTTGCGCCGGTCTCGAGCGAGAACAAGTCGCCGTCCACTTGGTCGAAGTCCGAGCGGAACACACCCACGGAGGCCATGAGGAACGGGCCCCCGCCGCAGCCGCTGTGGTCACACCCCGCGCCGGCGGCGGCGCAGAGCACCGCGTGGTTGGTGTAGACGCCGGGCACCTTCTTGTCGGGGATCCGGCTCTCGCGGCCGGTGATGGGATCCCAGGCAACGAACTCGCAGGATCTGAAGTCGTACAGGAGGGCGTGGCCGTGGCGGCAGTCGAGCACGCAGCACTTGCGGTGGTCGGCGGCGGCGGCAGTGGCGCGGGGCTGGCGGAACGCCGCGTCGGGGACGAAGCGGGGGAGGTCGCGGTCGTCGGGATTGTGGAGGAATCCGAGCACGAGGGGCGCCCCGTGGAAGGCGCGGTAGCGGCGGAGGAAGGCCGGGTCGGTGAGGGTGCGGAGCCACGGCTTGCAGACGACGGAGGCACGGACGAGGCTCGCGGGGTCGGACGGCGGGAGGCGGAGGAGGATCTCGGCGAGGGCGTCGGGTATCAGCTCTCGCGGCGGCGCCATGGGGGCGCTCGTCGTGGGCGGCGCCATGGGTTTGGGTGGGGAATTTGGGGAAAGTGAAGCCGAAGAGCGGAGGGAGCACGGTGAGGGGTTGCTATCACTCCACTAGTCAACTATGTACGGCAGGATATGGATGGTGTATTGGCAGAAGTTTTTTAAAAAAGAAAATGTTGCTCGGTGTATTCGCAGAATTTTGTTCACATCTTATATTCAATTGGTCTGTTTGAAGAACAATTTTTTTGGGGGTTTTATCCCTAACTTTCGCTTCCAAAATTGTGAAAAGTAGTCTTTCAAAATTTTCGTTTCGTCCCGTTTTTTGTTTCGTCCGTCGTCATCTATATCCCACACCGTTAGATTTTATGATGATCCAACACTCTAAATTAATCTAAAGAGTCCATATTGATCACATCTCACCTTTGAGCCTACACCGTCGGATTTTATGATGATCGAACACTCTAGATTAATCTAAAAAGTTCATGTATATTACACATCTATAAAGGATGACAAAATTTTCGTTTCGTCCGCCGTCATCTATATCCTACACCGTTTGGATTTTATGATGATCCAACGCTCTAAATAATCTAAAGAGTCCATATCGACTACATCTTACCTTTGAGACTACACCGTCGGATTTTATAATGATCGAACGCTCTAGATTAATCTAAAATGTTCATGTAGACTACACATCTAAATTAATATTTTTTTTCCTAAAACACGTGCCTGCGACACCTGCCCTTTGCTAGTCTTGGAATGCGCGGGAAGGATGGATGGCGAGGCTTGGAATGCCCGCTACATTTGCTGGGTCTCGGCTTCGCGATGGCGTGTCTACAGGGAAAGCGAGGCGTTTAGCGTGGCCGCTGGAGCGTCATTTTTGTGCATTGCAGCCAATTTTGCCGATGGCGGGTCGGATGGCGAAGCCGCTGGAGATGCTCTTACCCTATGTTTATGTGATGTGTAAACCAATGTATGAAACTGAGGGCCTCTTTGGCACAGCTTCACCTGACACCGGCTCCGACACTGTAGCACAACTGTAGCACGGAGCTAGCGGAGCCACATTTTCCAGCTTCGGCAGCTCCACCATCTCCTACGTTGACTGTAGCATGGAGCTGGAAAATGGCTCCGATGAATAGTATGTGAATAGTAGCTCTACAGTGGTGATGGAGCTGGAGCCGGAGCAGGAAGGAGCGGTGCCAAAGAGGCCCTGAACCACTGAAGCCAAGCTTGACTTCAAGTCTAATTAGCTGTATGGTGCCATGGCAATCCACGTACCAAGATGTGAAAAGTAAGCATGTGCACTTGAAAAATGAGCAAGATTAGTCATCCGAAATGTTTACATGGTTGCATTTGAAAATGTGAGCTCCAAGTATGAATAACAACAACTTACGGTAATTATTGAAAACAATATTTAGTGAAATTCTGAAATCATTTTCCTTTCTTTATGTGTTTTTGTTTGGAATTCAATCGGTCCGTTCGGAGTAATTTTCCTCACATTTATTATCTCCCAATTCAGATGTCGTCCTGCTCCTGCCTAGACACTGAAGCCAAGCTTCCGGTTAGTCCCTACGGTGGCGACGACAATCTAGTGAGTTGTGACCAACTAAGCATTTGCTCCTGGAAAATGAGCAAGAGTAATCACCCAGAAACTTAGAGTAATTATCCCGAAATGTTTGCTGCATCTGAAACGTGAGCTTCAGGCAGACAGAATGCAAGATAACAATGTAAACTTGTGACCATGGCGTATCACGTATAGCCGCCCTCTTCCGAGTTATTTTATTTTAGAGGAACGATTCGTTCGAGAATTGTACTACAACCAAAAGACTTGAGCAGCATAGATTCACATTCTAACAAAATGGCTCAAGGCAGCCTATGATCTGACTGACAGTCTGACAAAGAAACATTACATTTGCGTGCAGAAAATGCACTAGAGTACACGCATTTCATTAGTACCAAATAATGTGATCATGAAAACGCGGAAAGTGATGTATAATAATGGAAAACGAAACACTAAGTTTCATTTATTTCCTGTGCCAAGAAGGAAATTTTCTTCAGTTTCAAATAGACTGTTAACCATATGGATATGACAGATAACGGAAGACAAAAGTAAGATTATCTATAAACCTGAAACACGGTCTTCACAGTCATAATCGCCGGTGCCCAACAATCCATCACGGTGCCTTGCACATTCATCAACTGAACTACCCAACACAATACTACATTTTTACAAAGCATCTATCAGCTGCTCTGAAAAGGCTGAAATATGCCAACAACAAACAGCTCATCAACTTGAAAGATTTTGAAACTGTCCAGATAATCATGCTTTGGCTCAGTAGGGATTAACTTGCCTCCGCTGGGAATTGCAATTTGCTCCTGGTAAAATCTGAAACGCACCATGCGTACAAGTTAGAATGTTACGAAAGGAAACAAAGGAGATCCAGGAAACATTTAAATATAATAAGGAAACAAGGTAGCAATTCGTCATTCAAATTGCAAAGGCTCACAAGGTTAGATCTACTAATTTGAGATTCAAAACTGGATGGCCAAAGAAAAGATATCATAATCTTAGATCGATAACTTGAGACTAGCTATTAAAAGCAAAACCTGGTACTTCTTGACAAACCTCAAATCCTAACAAGTCCAAAAAGTGACCATTATCAGATGCCACCCTGTATTTTTTTTTTCTCTAGCATACAAAAGACATCTTTCATTTGCATTCAGTTGATTTTTTTTTTAAAAAAACAGAACAACATTACATACATAATCTGCAGAGTGCAAGCTTATATAACCAAAATGCTGTCAATGCCAATGTACATACCTGGAACGTAAAACTTCGTGAAGGGGAAGACATCATAGCAGTGTCCAGGCTTGCTTAACCTCCTGACCTGCCCTGATCTGAGCTCAAACATGAAAATCATAGCATCAACCCCCACTAAGAGAACACCAACGCTCTCGGCGAAACCGATAACATCAGCTCGGTGGTAGGGTCTGTCTATATGGAGCAGCTTCTGAAGCTCAATGACCCTATACTGCTCCCATACCGCAACTCCCTCTGAATCCACCTTCCTCAACCACAACTCGAGGGTTGAGCCAATAATGCCAGCGAGCCCCAGCAAACCATCCTCCATTGACATGAGGACAACAGCATCCTTGCTGTACTCGAGCGGCGAGCGGATGGTGGACAAGCGATGTTCTCCCAAATCGTACTTGAGAATCGCTACACGCGCGCCCATCCTGATGGTGAGCAAGAAGTAGACCTTGTTCCCAACAATGGCTGCACGCTTCCTCTCGATGGAGGAGTATGCATCTATCAGCAGGGAGGCCGGTGGGGTCCACTCGGCGGCCTCGGATGAGTACACCCACGCACGGGCCACCATGTCCCTGTCGCCGGTGTTGCCCACGAAGACCACACGGTAGGGCCTGCCGCCGTGGCAGTCACGGTGGTGGTGGTTGTCAATTTGTCATCACAGCCGGCCGCCGCCGCGCAGAGCACCACGCCGGAGCGGGAGCGGCAGCACGGCCCGCCGCCGTCAGGCTCCGGCAGCAGCTCATGGTCGCCGGTGCTGGGGTCCCAGACGGCGAGGGTCCCTTTCTTGCCCCCGACCGTGTCGAGGAGGACGCGGCCGTGGCGGCAGTCGAGAGGCGCGCACCGGAACGTTGGCTCGAGGAAGGGCGCGTGTGTTTCGACGGGGACGAACATGGCGGTGCCGCCGGCCTTGCGGGCGCGGTGGTGGGAGCTGCGGAGGCGGGGAACCGTGGTGGAAGGCGCGGTAGCGGCGGGGGAAGACGGGGTCGGAGAGGACGCGGCGCCACGACTTGCAGACGGCGGAGGCGCGGGCGAGGATGGCCGGGTCGGATGGTGGGACGCGGAGGAGGATCTCGGCGACGGCGTCGTCCACCAGCTCCGGCGGCGGCGGCGCCGCCATAGATGTGGCGGTCGTGGTCGGCGGCGCGAGAGAGATCGATCCGTGTGGTGTGTGGTTCCAATCGAGAGCGCGCCCTTTTTATGGGATTTACAGAAAGGTTCGGTACGGTGGTAACAAGAGAAAGGTCCGTTGAGAAGGCAATTTCGTTCCAGAGTTGTAAGGAAGTTCCGGCCGGACACAGATCAGGTGCAGTACTGCACCGGATCCCTGTCGGTTCCGGCCTATCTTCGAGATCGAGGCGTGTTCGAGTTGGGCGGCGAGAAGGTGGCACCGGTTCGTGTGATCGAGCTCTATGGCGCCGCGGTGTCACACCAGGTTTAACCTGAAAAACAGAACCAAGTGCGCATCGTATGTGTGTCAGAATCAAGTTCCACACATACGACAAACAAAAATGAGTATTACAGATAGTATCACGAATAAAACAATATAAAATAAAAAGACTATCAGAGTATTACAGCAATCCTGGAAACGGAGGCTCCAACTCCACAAGCAGTCAACCGGGGGTTGCGTACGCCTAGCTTCATCTTCAATAAACACCTTCCTCTTCTGAGCAGCAATTTAGCAAGGGTGAGTACACTTATGGTTGGTACTCAGCAAGGCCACAAAGATTAACCAGAGATGATTTATTATAATCTTTAAGTAAATTACTCATGTGGAGGTCCAGGCCACTCGTGACCGTGAGCACGGCTGTTATAACAGTTTTACACTCTGCAGAGGTTGTACACTTTCACCATGAGTCGCGTAAAAGCTCAGAGAACTTTAAACCCAACCATGCTGCACCACACAGGCACGTATCACACTATCGAGGTGTGACTGCATAGGGACGCAACAAGGCCTTTACAAAGATTCCCTAACAAGTGATAGTCCGCTAAGGTTAAGACGAAACAGGCATAACCCTCTCTAATGGGCACACCTTAGCAAAGGCTTCCTCCCAAAAAGGGCCGGGCTATACACCGTCAACGCTTCCCCTCTTGCCCAGTACAGGTAAGACTATCCCAAGCTAGAGTTTCTAATTAATTAGCCAAGACCAGAGCCCATTAGTCTCACGGTTGTACTGTAAGTCCTGGGTGGTTTCCCATGTTCCGATTAAAGTATAATATTCTTATAAAAGCATAGGTAGAAGGGTGGTTAGGATCACTTGCCTTTCTCCAGAGAAAAGTTACTCTTACTGTCTTCTGCTCTTGCTGACTTGAACTCTTACTCTTCAAGCTTCCAACCAGCAACACTTCTACTCGAAGCAATCAACAGGGACAAACATACTAGCAAATAAACAAGAGCAACTAAGAACAATACATCAATCAAAATAAAAGCTTTTAAAGAGCATACTAAACGAAGGAGCTCGTTGCTACAAACGCAAAGACGCAAGGAACGCTGAAAACGGAACTGTGATTATAAATAAACTATCGAAAGATTTTAATTAGCAAAACAAGAGCTAGGTGCTTCATGTATTTTAATTACCAAAACATGCTTATATCAGAATTAACTCCAATTACATTTGTAATTAAAAATCTGTAGTACTTAGCCATATTTTATTTGCAATTGTTTAGGTACAGATTATACCAATTAACAGTTAACTTTAGAAAAGAAAGGTATATGAAACATCTAATCGAATAATTTTATTACACGTATTCAACTAAGCAAATTACATTTAGAAACACATTCACGTAGATATTAATCATATTAACTTTATTTAAGAAAATGAAGTATAAGCCTAATCATATTTTATTTAGAAAAGGCATGTAAAGTAAGCATTAATCACATTAACATTTAATTTGTAAAGCCGAGATATTGCCTAATTAAATTTTATTGAGAAAAGATAATTCCATAAACATTAATCAAATTAAACTTTATTATAAAACACGCATTGTAGAGCTATATAGATTTTAATTGCAAAATATGCCTATAAGCATTTAATCAAATTAATATTTAAAATTAATTTATAAAAACATAACTATCATGAACAACATCACTAACACGTAATTTAAGTAATTACAAGTCTAACGAAACAAGAACGGATCGAAACGGATTTAAAACGTGTAAGTTATACCTAAAACAAGGCTGCAAGGACTTGGTCGCGATTAACCATAGACTTCAGGGACTAGCAGAGAAGATTTGCAAGACACACCGAATAGTGACTGCGAAAAGATAAAAGGCCAGGGTTAGATCTGCAAAAAGGTGAGGGGCGGGTTAGATTGAAAAGACCTAATAGACCTAGAGGGTTTTCTGTAGTTTTTCCAAGACACAAGGAATAGATAAAATATTACGGAATTTCCCAGGGGCCAAATCGCAAAGTCATCTTCTTCCTCCTCTGGACGCGGCGCTGGTGGTTGAAATCGCCGGCGCTCCGGCGAGCTCCGGTCGTCGGGGTGGCGGGGAATTGGTGGAGGAGGTCGAGGGAGTCTCGTTGGAGGTCTCCCCAGCGGCGGAGAACGATGGGAGCGGCCGGAATTTGGAGGATGGCGGCGGCTCGGGTCGGACGGCAGCGGAGCTCCTCGGCGGCGCTTCGGTGGCGGACAAGGGACGGCGAGAGGCGACGGAGATGCGGCTCGGCTCGGCGAAGCTCGTGGCGGGGTCGGCTCAGTTCGACCGGCATCAGGGGCGGCGGATCGAGCGGCACAAAACCGGTGGCGGCGCGCGGCTGGCGGCAGCACGGCGCGGCAGAGGGAGAACGGAGCGGTGGCGGCAGCAGGCGGGCGCGGGAGAGGGGGCCGACCCTTTATAGGGGCGCAGAGGCCGAGGCCTTGGCGCGCACGCCAAGGTCACCTGCGGCGGCGGCGCCACGGCGCGGCGGCGGCGCGCTGGGCCACGCGCGGGCCGTGATGGGCCCTGGCGGGTCGGGCCGGGACGGCTCGGCCCGTTACGGTTTTTTAAAAACAATTCCAGATAAGTCCAGATAATTCATTTAAACCACGAAAAATTCCCAGAAATTCCCAAAAATTCTAGGAAAAATCCCAGAGGTAGATTGGGACACGATGAGTCCAAATAAAATATTCAGAGCTCGTGAAAAGGATTTTAGAGCATTCTAATAAATAGATTTTGCTCTAAGAAAAAGGAGAATTAATTATAGAAAAGTATAGAAAATTCTCGGAGGAACCTAAACGTTAGATAAACGCGTTTTCAAAACTTCGCACTCATGAAACACGAGGATGCAGCGGCATGAATGCAACACTCCGAGAACAATTTATTTAATTATAGAAATCAAACAATTGTTTTTCTTTCTATGCTAAATTCTCTGTAAAATAATAAAGGTTGGAAAAATTTTAAAAATGAGAGAAAATCGTTGTTTAATTATTTTCTAAATTCACGTCCTGAAATTGGAGAATTTCAGGGTGTGACACGCGGCGGCGACGAGGGATCAGAGCAACGGCGCCGCCGCGGCCGCGTCTATTGACTCAGTTCAGGTTCGGCACCCCGACGTTCACGATCAGATGCGACCTTGGCCGGTGCCTAGCGCCGCGAGATGTGCATGTTCCGACGTTCACGATCAGATGCGACCTTGACCTTGGACATCAGCGTGGAGCTCTTCGGCAGCAAGCGTTGAGGGGTCAGAGCGACACGTACGGAGATGGCAGAGGAGGAAGACGCCATGTACCCTGCTCCTGGTGGCGGATAGGTACGGATTGGAGAGGCTCAAAAGCTCAACTGCGAGGGTTAGCATCGGTAAGGTTTTCAGCTGCATTGGTAATGGTTGCTACTAATGCCATACATTGATTTTGCAATGGCTGCCTCTGTTTCCTTTGGCTGACTGCAACCCTGTTATTTCAGTATCTCATCAACAACGTAATGCACACAAGCTGCGGTACAACACCAAAAATTTCAACTCTGACTTTCCGAGCACATGCCAGGCCATGTTTAGTTCCCACCCGAAATATTTTCATCCATCACATCAAAGAAAAATCTTTGATGCATGAAGTATTAAATGTAAACGAAAAAGGTGAAAGTTATATGGATAGACTGTAAATCGCGAGACGAATCTAATGAGTCTACTTAATCCATGATTTGCAACATTAGTGCTACAGTAATCATCCGCTAATTATGGATTAATTACCCTCTAATTAGCATCGTTAGATTCGTCTCGAGATTTCCAACCTATCCATATAACTTTCCATCTTTTTCGTCTATATTTACTACTTCTAAATTGATAAAATCAAAACCCGAAATCTTTTCACGAAATGTTTTCGCGAACTAAATACGGGCTCAGTAGCATGAAAATCTTCTGTGCCCAGGCCAGGCCTCAATCAAGACATACAGAAAACTAAATCACAAGGGTTCATTTATCAGCAGGAAAAGAAAAATAGCATACCAAATCTATCAGTTTATGCACGATTGGCTTGACATGCATCGGTTGTTGTTTTGCAGCTGCGTTGGTTGATGGTTGCTATGCCACACATTGTCTTTATCTATCCTTCAAGACATACAGAAAACTAAATCGCACGGGTTCATTAATCAGCACAAAAATATCATACCAAATCTATCAATTCAAGATTGGTTTGCCACGCATCAAATGAACATTGGATAAAAAAGAGCAATGTCAAGAAAGCACCTAAAGCAGGTGCTTATAACCACTTAGTATATTTTATTAATTCAAAATGTCAAAAATCTGAAACTTTTATTTTATAGAATCATTGGAGACATGAAGTCAGCACTGAACATCATGTTGATTCTTTCTGCAAAAAGCAGAGCACAGTTGCATTCATATTCATACAGACCTAACTAGTAAATTTCCAGGCTCCTAAAAATTCAAAAGTATCCAAGATAGCTCATAAACAAAGCCATCCCGGAATAATTAGTTGCAATCAACCAAGTAAAAACAGAGGCAATCATTTGAAATGCCAGTGAAACAAATCAAACAAGACTTATGAACTGCTCTCAAAACTTGTCGCGGTCCATAATGGTGTCATGTTGGCACCTGGCATAACCCTATCACATTTTGTTTTCAAAATACAAATATGTAATGTCCCTTTTTCTAAACATGTAAGAGAAACAAAGGAAGCCCGGTCTGGATTCTCGTGGGCACAAAATTCCAGTTAGCCCTTCAATTTCTCACCAAAGTTTTATCCGGATGATAATGGAAAAAAGAAAAGTCAAAATGAATTCTAGATCGACCATTTCATATAAAATTTTAGCTTAGCATATACTTCATGTTTCATCAACAAGTTCATTAAACTCACCATCCTCGCAAAAAAAAAAAGTTCATTAAACTCACCAGTGGTTGTAATGAAAAAATGAGGGATAATATCATAGGGGCAGTGATGCAACTGATAATGTTTCCCAATGGTTACTACATATGCTGGCCTCATGTTTCCCAGTGGTTGCTACATATCATGTATCCGATTATATTCCCAGAAAGTCTGAAACTGCTATTGAGAACAGAAATCCCAGAAAGTCTGAAACTGCTATTGTATGCCTGACATATTAAACAAAAATCCAATTTTTCAAGGATATAACAAGACAATCACAATGGATCTCGGACTTTGATCATTCATACTTAAACTACTGAAAGACAATAAACGAGTTATTGACAGAAATAGCTCTGAAAGAAACCAACAGCAGCAGATCCAAGATGATGGAATTGTCCAATTTGGTGGAGCGGCACCTCAGCGGATCAGTGAGTCCATGCTAGCGATGACGAGCCACTGTGATCTGAAAAAAACACCATGCACAATTAGATAACCTACTGACCCACTCATCATAACTTTCATTGAAAACAATCTGAAACAATGTAACAGGATGGCACTACATCAACAAGTACGTTAGCATATTTAAGAATTCTACCAATGTACACATGGTCCTCAACAAGCATAAGTTCAGAGCACAAATTAAGATAAGTATTCCAATCACATGTATTAAATTTGCTCTAGCATGCACATATGGCCTCTGGCAATCTCTATATGTGAACATAACAATTATTAATAACAGTGTGACTGTCAGAAACCTGAAACAATTAACTAAGCGAACATATAGTAGCTGTAAGATGCAGGATAACAGATAAGCAAGTGATAGTATGGTACCAGGGGTGTAGAAGCTCATGTAAGGTAAGAAGCTATAGTAGTCTTCAGCCTCGGCCCTCGTCCACCTTCCGCACATGTCCCGACTTAAGCTCGAATGTGAATACCCCAACATGTGTGTCCACGATGATAACATCAACACCCTCTGCAAAACCAACCACACGTGCTGTGTCGCCAAGATTGGCCACAGGCATCACTGTCTTCAGATCGATGACCCTGCATTGTACCCATTCAGCAGCTCCCTCTGAATTCACCTTCCTTGACCAAAGGTAAAGGCTTGATTCCTCAATGCGGGAGAGCCCCAGTGATCCATCTTCCATCGCCATGAGGACACACTGTCCATAAGCTACCGGTGGTGGCGGATCAGCCACAGTCACAGATAAGCAATTCCTGGCCCAGTCATAGACGCCAATGCCAATCTCGTCACAATCACCATTCCCAAGCACGAAGTAGATTTCATCTCCGACGAGGGCGACACGCATAGCCTGGACATAGATATTACCGGTGGGAAGGGAGACCGTCTCACTCCACACGCCCGTCTCCGATAAGTACACGCTCGCCAGTGTGATATCCCTTCTCGAGTCCTCGGCGCACAGCAAGACCACACGGAAGGGCCCGCCGTGGCAATCGAGGTGCTCGCAGCCTGGGGCGGCGCAGAGCACCGTGGCGGATTCGGCGAAGTACCAGATGTCCGGGTCGGGCACGGTATGGCGGTCGCCGGTGACGGGGTCCCAGACGAGGAAGCCCCCGCTCAGAGCCCGCAGCTCGAGGAGGACGCGGCCGTGGCGGCAGTCGAGGGCCCCCCTGCAGCTGAAGTCGTTGGACCCGGGATGCGGGAAGGCGGGTACTGTGGTGGCGGGGACGAAGCGGAGGACTGGGGCGCCGTCGAAGACGGGGCCCATCCTGTGGAGGAGGCCGAGCAGGGGAGGGGCCCCGTGGAAGGCGCGGTAGCGGCGGAGGAAGGCCGGGTCGCAGAGGATGCGGAGCCATGGCTTGCAGACGAGGGCCGCGCGGAAGAGGTGCTCGGGCTCGGTGGGCGGGAGGCGGAGCAGGATCTCGGCGACGGCGTCGTCTATTAGCTCCGACAGCGGGCGTGGCGGATCCATGGCGAGCTCGTCGCCGGCAGAGCAGAGGCGCGGTGAGAGTTGGGGGTCGGGATGGGCCGATTCGAGAAGAGGCAAAGCGAGTAAGAGAGCCTGTTGACTTGTCGACTCGGCGAGTAAGGCAGTGTCAGTGGGAGTTTCATCAGCATTAAATAGAATGTCATGTCAGCATTTTTGATGATGTTGCAGTGTACTCCGTATTAATGAAGAGAGATGTGAAATGAGTTTCATCCTCATGAAACTCTCTCTACACGGTACTCTAGACAGCTTGTGTCTTGCATGTTGTCTTGGAAACAACACGAGATGAAACTTTGCACTGAGGGAGGGTGTTTCATCATAGTTTCAAACTTCTTTTAGATGATGTGTCACTCTAGGTAAGTGTGTCGATGAAACCCCCACTGAGACTGGCCTAAGAGAGCCTTTACGCAGGCTGCCGGCCTGGCTCTGCCATTCCTTTTCCTTTTTCTTATTTTCTTTTTTATTTTCCGGGTATTTAATTTTGACAGCTAACTACTGGTACTAATTACTTGTCTTAATCTGAGCTCTAAAAATTAATTCTCAAACAGTACCAACAAGATGAAGCAACTCTTATCGAATAGCTATACAAACTACGTTCTCTGTCGATGTCGGTCCGAAAACAATGGTTGCTAAAAATTTCAGATTTGCTAAACCGTGCATTATATTTCATTTAAATCCCTATTATATCAGAATTAGGCAACTCAAGAGAGTGGGGCAAATAAACTAAAATCTGCAACTCCTCGGCAAAGAAGAGAGCACGGTTATTGCACTATCCGACTACTGATTTTCACGCACATAATGATCCGAGAAATGATCGAGCGAGCTAACTAAAATACAAAGCCATATATGAATATCGTGATCAGTCGAGTTGCAATTAGCCAAGGAACACAGTTACACAGAGACAGAGCCATTGCTAGAATAATGTGATGGACTAACAAAGTTAGCAGTAACCAATGCAGCAATAACGCAACAATCGACGCTAGAACACTAAGCATCACTAGAATTCAGACGTGCCAACCGTGCATTTCGTTGAATCCATGTTATATCAGAATCAGGCAACACTAGAATTCAAGAGAGGGGCCAAATAAACTAGAATCTGCAACTCGGCGGCAAATAAGAGAGCCTGGCTCGCTGCACTGTCCAGCAGACTGAATTAGTGAATTTTCAGGCTCCTGATGATCCAAGAATGACCGAGCTAACTGAAAGACAAAATCCTATGTGAATATAGTGATCAGTACAGTTGCAATCAGCCTAGCTAGGAAGGCAGAGACAGACAGAGCCATTGCTTGAACAATTAAAGTGACGGCATAACAAAGTTAGTAACCAGTGCGGCAGCAATGTGATTGCATTATAACAAAGTCACTAAGACAGTAACCAATGCAGCAGCAAGACAACAATCATCAACGCCAGCATCACTCAACCGAGGTGGCAGGCCTGGATCAGCTCCTTCATCCACCGCATTCTGTGCGAGGAAATGGCAACAACCGGAGATTCCTACTGCAATTCAAGCAGCATAGTTTCCTGACTGATGACGCCCTGATGGCAAGGTGAGATGAGATGAACAGTGAAGCTACTAGCTACCTATGCTAACAACACCAACCAAGACCTCCACGGCGGCCGGAGGCGGACGTTATGTCGAGGTTCTCTTCCTTGGCCGGCCGGGCTCGCTGGTCGTTGACTACTCTTCACGGAGTGGGGGGGAATGGGAAAGAAAGATTCGCTGTCCTTTTTCGGAAGAGTCCGCGCGTGGTAGATTTCCTTCCTTTGTTACTGGGCCTTTCCGTTTCCTACCAAACTGTCCCACGATTCCAACGACCCCATACACGATCGATCGCTCTCCTCGCGCCGCCCATCCTCAATGGCGGCGGCGCCGCCCGAGCTGATCGACGACGCCGTCGGCGAGATCCTGCTCCGCCTCCCGCCAGAGGATCCCGCCTGCCTCGTCCGCGCCTCCCTCGTCTGTAAGCCTTGGCTCTACACCCTCTCCGCCAGAGGGCAACAATTTCAGCCTTTTCATATTTTGTACCGAAATGCTTATAATATAATACGGTTCCTGCACACAATATAATGTTTCTCTGCCAATCAGGCAGGTTGCGGGAGCTACGTTGCTCCATTCTTTTGCAGGTAGAAATTCTATAAAATACATATGCCGAGTGCTGCCCTCTAACTTACGGGCATGTAAACTCTCTATCAGTATACCACCCTCTGTCTTTGTTACTCCAAATTGCAATCCAACTCCACGACTGCATGATCTGGAGCTTCACGTCAAATTATTACACGGCACTGGCCGAGTGGCATGTGGTACTAGTACAAACTACATATTATTGTCCATGGCAATATAAATTTCAGCCAGTTACAATCTAGATTGCGTCCCTCCAGCAACAACAATGGTTTCAGCTGTAATGAATGACGCATCGTCAGATGCCAGGAATGCAGCAGCCGCAGCCATGTCTTCAACAGAACCCAATCTCTTCAGCGGAGTCCTGTCAGTAACATCTTTCCTCTGCAGAATGATTCAGGTTAGTACATTCATTTGTATGGAAGGAACAACTAGATTGAGTCTTGAAATGAATAGGTGTGAATGACTTTTGGTTCCAATATAATTATGAAATAGACAGGGACCTCAGCATAGTGCGGGAGCCTACGGCACTCGGTACGCCCTTTTTTTTACAGGGACCTCAGCAAGTAGCTTCAAGTTTTCTACTTAGGTATGATATTGTGGATAATGGCATCTAATTTAAGTATCCCCTTCTAAACCATCTTTTTAGCAAGCCATTTCTAATCAAACATAGTAGGAAGTAAATAGACGACAGAAAAGGGACATCATGCCAAAGGTTAGCTATTAGATAATGCATAACAGCTGAAATCTGAAAGGGAAAATGCAATCACAAATTTTGATGAGAGCAGGGCAACTTCAATTGGCACATTAGAGCATTCAAAAGTTGGTTTAATGCATTTTAAATCAAGTTTGCATATTTTTTTCTATCCTAGATAAACCGTGATCCACATAGGCATTAAAAATACATAGTGGTAATTTATAAATTTCTACTAGTACACTGGAATGTGCAGTAAAGCTTGAGGCCAAACACTGGCATCACATATTAAAAAAACTATGTATAACAGTGCCAAACATTGAGATTCTCTTATGGCATCGAACATTAATTGAAACTGTTAGGAAAATGAGGAAATGTTATAACAATATCAAATGTTTCTTTTTTCATTAAAGAATCATAAAATTATATGAAGACAAACTATGCAAGCAAAAACATAGAGATCACTTACAATGGTCTCGTTGGTTGTGAGGAAACTAGCAAACCGTGTAGGAACAAAACCAGGGGCTATACAGTTAACACGAGTATTGGGTCCCATCTCACCAGCAAGAGCCTAAAAGTTAAACATCAATAGCTTAGTAATAAAGTATCCAAACGAATTTGTTTGCCAGGTTATCTTCAAAAATTGTGTGCAATATGTAGTTCTTTACTTCTTGGCCAGCTTGTTCATTTTTTAAAAGCAAATTTTAGCATGAAACTAGACTTCATTCCAGAGGACAACTAACATGCAGTCCCAAACAAGCACACAATGCCAAGCAAACACTTCTGTGTGAAAACTTCATGAAGTTAGAGGGAGGGAGAGAAGGAGAGAGATGCTACAGCTGAACTTATCTTTAGTTATGTCGAAGCATATTACATGATCTATATGATAGAAATCTGGAAGTTTTCAAGCCAAGACATACAATTATGTACCAAGGGTAGATCAGATGAAAGCCCTCTTACCTCGTGCACTTTGCTACTCAACAGGGTGGTAATAAATTTTCAGATTTTTTAGCATATATCGTTACTATACATGATATGTTCCCTAGTTTGATCTTAAATGGCCTTGCATGAGTATTCAAAAAAAGCTACCATAGGGAAGATAACTTGCTTATGTATACTTTATTTATCCAGAATTATGCAGTTAACAGCAAGCCAAACATGTTATTTTACATTATAAATTTACAAAATGCTGTAATTAATGAATCTGTACTAAGATTTATGAGAACTTTCTATTCCTATCAACGATAATTGGCTGATTTATTATTAAAAAACTATAATTACATTGATCAAATACAGCAAACAAAGTGAAAAATGACTAAAAAATGTTGAACATCGTACCTTTGTGAGACCAAAGAGAGCAGTCTTTGTAACACAATACATTGCCAACCCCTTATTTGGATTGTAACCACCAATCGAAGAGATAATAATCACGGATGATCCCTTCCGTAGGTGAGGAGCAGCATCCTGAAAAGAAATCGGTACAGGAATGAATAATGTCAAGCTTTATTTGTAAAGAGTGTAAAGTAGGAGGAAGAACTTGCTCACTTGAAGAAGAAGAATAGAAGCCTTGACGTTAATATCCCACAGTTTGTCAAGAACAGCCTCTTTCATTTCAAGTATGCCATCTACAGTAGGATTTGCCGCAGCATTCGAGACAAGAATATCAATGTGTCCAAAGTTCTACAACAATACAATCAGTTGATTACTGCTACAAGAATTGTCAAAGTGTTCCCTCCTGATAACTACTTGAAGTACTCAAATGCCATCACTATATATCTAAGACATGAACAGAAACCAAAAGGCAGTGTGCAACATGCTGGATTAAACAAGTACGTGATTTGATATATGAGAAGGTACACTTTATAAAGCGCATATGAATAAGGCTAGTTACGACTCTTGCATGTGGAAGTATTAGTGGTCAATTTCAGAGATAAAAGAGAAATGGCACACGACCTTTTGGCTTGAGACTTCCATAGGATAAAAATATGCCATAGATCACTATTATAATAAATTGCCTAGGCATCAGCTAGTAAAAAGAGTACCATTAACTCTAGTGGAACCTCCAGTAGATATTGGTTACTGAGCTTGTGTTTAGGGCAGTCCCAACCCATAGTTTTCATAGGCAGTGTCTATCATGCCACGTCAACAAGAAACTTTCTATAGAAACTACCCTGCCAACGCATGAATTCCTTGTGTGGGCCCGTAATTGCTATTTTTTCTCTCCCCATCCCAAACCGGTCCCCACTTTCTTCTCTTCCCAGCGGCAAGTCGGCCACGCCAACCTCTCACAGCAGCGCCGGCGTGGGTGGCCTCGCCGTAGACGGCGGCGCAGGGCCTTGCTAACCATCCCCGTGCGAGCTCTACTGGGTGCGGGCAACTGCGGCTAGGTGGGTGACGGCGCTCCCGTGGCCAACTAGCGGAGAGACCCCATCAGGCAAGCGCTGCCGCTCCTCCACCTTGTCTTGCTGCTTCTTCGCTAGAGCATGATCCGCCTTGCTCTACGGGAGAATGCTTCAGTTAGAAATCACCACTCTTTAATTTGGTTTCCACATTCAGAGTTCTGAATCGGTCCTCCTACTTTGATTTAGATTTTGGGGGTCACCCAAAGTAAAAGTTTTTCAGTTCGTGAGATTCAAAATTCATTCAAGGGAAGGCCGGCCGGACAGCGGGCAACACTCTCGAGCAATCGTGCTCACCGGCGGTGACGAGGACGGGTTGCAGGCTGCAGCGTCAACCGTCAAGCCGGTCGTCGTCGTCGAGCAGGCGCGCTTGCCGGCGCTACCGGTAGTGACGCGTTGGCGGCCAGCACCACCCTCTTTCTACTGCGCTAGATCCATCGGCAACGAGACCAGGGAAGTGGGCGGCAATGGGACGCGCGCACGCACGGCGGAGGGGAACACGCCCACGGCATCGTCGCCGGCGAGGTTAGCCAGGTGCGGACCAGTCCTGGTGGAGGGTCCCAGAAAAATGCGCAGGGAAGAAACAAGGGCTCGCCCAACGCAGTTTTACTCGTTTCTCTGTGCTTTGGATACGGAGCCGAAATCGTTTCCCACCTGAGAAATCGTTTCTTGCTTTTCTTCTCTCTTTCCTCATTAATTTGCTTGCCACATCAGATTTTTACTTATGTGGCAGCCTAATAAATTCTATGGAAACTGGCTGAGGTGGAGGGTTGGGACTGCCCTTAGTCCTTTGCTTCATAAAAACAATGTTAACTCTAGTGCCATTAATAATTACTCCCTCCGTCCTCGTTTATAAGGCATGAGTTGACCTTACATGGTCTTCTAAGTTACACTTTGACCATTTATTTCTCTTATATTATATTATTTATGATTAGTATAGAGTATGTGTAATTACAAATCTAACACGTCCAAGTTTAGATTGTAAAAGTTAAGAATTGTTAGCGAAATTATTGGTTAAAAATTGTAAACTTTGAATTTGAATCTTGATATGCGTACGCGCCTTATACGGAGGGAGTACACTTCTGCGCAAACAGGTTTCAGCACTACCAACCAATTTTAAATGTGCATCTATGTCAATTTAAAGCTGCACCTGTAAATGCCGGCGCTTTACCAACCACAATTATGATCCATGTACTCTTGTTCTGGCCATACTACGGCACCCAGAAATGGATCCAAAAGCAGCTAGAAATATCATGTAGCAAATGCAGCTAGAAATGGAACAAGGATTCAAAGACTTGGACCGATGATGAGAGGAGAAAAGATCGTAAGGCCTTGTCTCATATTCATCTTCATCTCTCAAATAATATTTTGCAAGAGGTTTTGCAGGAGAAAACTGCAGCTGCTCTATGGCTCAAGTTGGAGTCAATTTGCATGTCAAAAGATTTGACAAGCAAGATGCATATGAAGATGAAGTTATATACGCACAAGTTGCAAGAAGGTGGCTCTGTCCTTAACCATCTTTCGGTCTTTAAGGAGATCGTTGCTGACCTACAGTCTATGGAGGTAGTTTATGATGATGAAGATTTGGGCCTTATTCTTTTGTGCTCACTGCCTAGTTCTTTTGCAAACTTCAGAGATACTATTCTATATAGTCGTGATTCTCTAACCATCCATGATGTTTATGAGGCATTGCAAGCCAAAGAGAAGATGAAACTGATGGTGTCTTCTGAAGGTTCCGCTTCCACTGGAGAAGCTTTGTCTGTTCGTGGCAGGACACAAAAGAATTCTAATAATGGTTATAGAGGCAAGAGCTCGAATGGCTACAGGGACCGTTCAAAGTCTAGAGGCAAGGATGACAAATTCTGCAAGTATTGCAAGAAAGACACTCATTTTATTTCTGAGTGTTATAAATTGAAGAACAAGGAAAAGAGAACTGGCACATACAGACCGAAAGGTAAATCTGATGATGAAGGTAATGCTTCTGTTGCTGCCACCAATGTTAATTCAGATGGTGGAGATGTTCTTGTTGCTTTTGCTGGATGTGCAAATAGTGGTGATGAATGGATTCTTGATTCCGCTGCTTCCTTTCATATGTGCATTAATAGAGATTGGTTCATTACTTATGATTCTGTCCAAGGTGGTTCTGTTCGTATGGGTGATGATAGGTCACACCACATTATAGGCATTGGATCTGTTCAGATTAAGATGCATGATGGTATTATCAGAACTTTAACAAATGTGAGACACATTCCAACTATGAGCAAGAATTTAATTTCTTTGAGTACTCTTGATGGCAAAGGGTACAAGTACTCCGGTGGAGATGGAGTTTTGAAAGTGTCAAAAGGTTCTCTTATTGTGATGAAAGGTGATTTGAAATCTGCCAATTTGTACCGTCTTCGTGGTACTACAATTACAGGTGATGCCGCTGTAATTTCAAATTCATTATCTACTTCTGATGCTACTAATCTTTGGCATATGCGTCTTGGGCATATGAGTGAGCTTGGCTTGGCAGTGTTAAGTAAGAGAGGTCTTCTCGATGGGCATAGCATCAGCAAGTTGAATTTCTGTGAGCATTGTGTGTTTGGCAAACACAAAAGGGTGAAATTTAATACCTCTACTCATTCAAGTAAAGGTATGCTTGATTATGTGCATTCTGATTTATGGGGACCATCTCGCAAGCCTTCTCTTGGTGGTGCTCGTTATATGTTGACCATTATTGATGATTATTCTAGAAAGGTATGGCCTTATTTCTTGAAAGATAAATCAGAAACATTTTCAGCATTTAAAGAGTGGAAGACTATGGTTGAAAACCAAACTGAAAAGAAGGTTAAAAAGCTTCGTACTGATAATGGTATGAAATTCTGTTCACACGAGTTTAAAGCATATTGCAAAGCTGAAGGCATTGTTAGGCATTACACCGTTCCATATACACCTCAACAGAATGGTGTAGCCGAGCGTATGAACAGGACTATCATCTCTAAGGCTCGTTGCATGTTGTCTAATTCTGGCTTGAATAGACGTTTTTGGGCTGAAGCTGCTTCCACTGCTTGCTATCTTGTTAATCGTTCACCCAGCATTTCTATTGATAAGAAAACTCCAATTGAGGTATGGCCTGGTTCTCCTGCTGATTATTCGCAATTGAGAGTTTTTGGCTGTACTGCTTATGCTCATGTTGATAATGGTAAATTAGAGTCTAGAGCTATTAAGTGCATCTTTCTTGGTTATCAACCTTGTGTTAAAGGTTATAAATTGTGGAATCCACAAACTCAGAAGGTTGTGATTAGCAGGAATGTTATCTTTAATGAATCTGTTATGTTGCCTGACAACCTATCTACTAGTGCTCCTGTTCAGCAGAAAACAAGTGTGCAGGTGGAGCATTTTATTGATTCTGATCATACATTAGAAAATGATAGTGTTGCTGTACAAGAAGCACCTATTGATGATAATTTACCAATTGTTGATGATTCTTCTGTTGTTGAGCATTCTTCTCCAGTTGTGCAGCCTACACAACATTCTATTGCAGCTGATAAGCCCAAAAGGGTTTCTAAGCCAAGAAAAAGATTAATTGAAGAATGCAATATTGCTTATGCTTTAAGCGTTGCAGAAGAGATTGAAGGTGCAGAACCTTCTAATTATTTTGAGGCTATTACTTCTGCTGATTCTAACAATTGGATGACCGCTATGCAAGATGAGATGGAGTCGCTTGAAAAGAATGTTACTTGGGATTTAGTAAAATTGCCCAAGAATAAAAAGCCTGTTCGTTGCAAATGGATTTTCAAAATGAAGGAGGGTATTTCTCCGGTTGAGCCAGCAAGGTATAAGGCAAGGTTGGTTGCTAAATGCTATAGCCAAATTCCAGGTATTGATTTTAATGATGTCTTTTCCTCAGTTGTGAAGCATAGTTCTATTCGCACTCTTTTGAGTATTGTTGCTATGCATGATTATGAGCTTTAGCAGTTAGATGTTAAAACTGCGTTCTTACATGGGGAGTTAGAAGAGGACATTTATATGGACCAACCTGAAGGTTTTATTGTTCCTGGAAAAGAAAACCTTGTGTGTAGATTAAAGAAATCCCTTTATGGCTTGAAACAATCTCCTAGGCAATGGTATAAGAGATTTGACTCGTTTATGCTCTCTCATGGTTTTAAGCGGTCTGATTATGATAGCTGTGTCTACTTAAAGACAGTTAATGGTTCAGCTATTTATTTGCTTCTTTACGTAGATGATATGTTGATTGCTGCTAAAGATAAATCAGAAATAGTGAAATTGAAGGCACAATTGAGTAAAGCATTTGAGATGAAGGACTTGGGTGCAGCTAAGAAAATTCTTGGTATGGAAATTATCAGAGATAGAAAATCTGGTATGTTATACCTCTCTCAGCGAGGTTATATTGAAAAAGTTATTCGTCGTTTTAATATGCATGATGCAAAACCAGTGAGTACTCCATTAGCTGTACATTTCAAATTATCCTCTGATTTATGTCCGGTGTCAGATGAAGAAATCGAATACATGTCTAAAGTCCCATATTCGAGTGGAGTTGGTTCGCTTATGTATGCCATGGTTTGTTCTCGTCCTGATTTATCTCATGCATTGAGTGTTGTCAGTAGATACATGGCTAATCCTGGCAAAGAGCATTGGAGAGCTGTTCAGTGGATTTTCAGATATCTTCGAGGTACTTCTAGTGCTTGTTTGCAGTTTGGGAAATCTAGAGATGGACTTGTTGGTTATGTTGATTCTGATTTTGCTGGCGATTTGGATAAGAGGAGGTCTCTCACAGGTTATGTTTTCACCATTGGTGGTTGTGCTGTTAGTTGGAAAGCAAGTTTGCAGGCTACTGTTGCTTTGTCCACTACTGAAGCTGAGTATATGGCTGTTTCTGATTCTTGTAAGGAAGCTATTTGGTTGAGAGGTTTATACTCTGAACTTTGCGGGGTTTCTTCTTGCACTACTATACATTGTGATAGCCAAAGTGCTATTTGTCTCACTAAAGATCAGATGTTTCATGAAAGAACAAAGCACATTGCTGTGAGATATCATTTTATTCGAGACGTTATTGCTCAAGGTGAAGTTAAGGTATGCAAGATAAGTACTCATGACAATCCCGCCGATATGATGACTAAGCCTGTTCCTACAGCTAAGTTTGAGCTATGCTCACGCTTAGTTGGTATTAAAGTTTGAAGTCCTAGTGACTTTCGGCGTCGGTGATTAATTATTATTGAAGTGAGTTCATTGTTGATACTTCATTTGCTACAAGATGGAATTCGTCTCAAGGTGGAGTTTGTTGGATATGATCCGAATTATAACGTGTGTCTTGTGGGGACGCCTGGAGGGCCCACGGTTCGGGTTGTATGTTTAGCGGATTTGTTTCCGTATTTGACTGCAGTCAGTTTAGTCCACCCATATCTACATCTTGTAAGCCGCAAGGGATGAGGAGACGACTCATTGTATTCCCTGCGTTGTAACTCTCTCATTATAGTGAAGATCGCCGGTTGGCGCCCGTGGTTTTTTCCCGAAAGGGTTTTCCACGTTAAATCTGTGTCTCGTGTTCGATCTTGTTTACGCATTACTTGCTAACAATTTCAGCCTAGAAAGAGAATCCACGGCGGCAGGCAGTTCAGATCGGCTGAGCAACAGCCAAATTGGTAGCGTAAAACATCTAAACCAGCGTTCAAAACAGTTCCTGATGCACGTGTACGGTGGTTCTCCGAGCTTAATTCTAGGCAACTCTCGGCTCCCCAAAAGGTTCGGAACAATGTTAATCGCAGCGAGGACACTGACGGACGGGATCGCTCAGCAGTAAGGAACCTGACAATCGCAATGTACCCCATCTGAAAGACCGTATCCCTTCCCTTCCCCCAAATCTGAGTTTCTGACTGACCTTGGCGGCCGTGTCTATGAGGTTCCTGCGCTGCCGCGCGTCGGAGACGTGGCAGACGACCCCGACCGCGGCGATCCCCTTTGCCTTGAGCCCCTCCACCGCCTCCTCCACGTTCCTCTGCAACCCACAGAAACACGCCCCCAATCAGAATTCAGAAGCACGCCCAAATAAACGAGACGAGAAGGGGATGCTCGGCCGGACCTGCTTGCGGGAGGAGACGGCGGCGGCGGCGCCCTCGAGGCCGAGGCGCTCGGCGATGGCGAGCCCGATCCCCTGCGTCGACGCCGTCACGACGGCCACCTTCCCCTCCAGGCGCCGGCACCTGACCTCCATCGCCGCGCCAGCCCAGCCCAGGCCGAGGCTTCGAGAGTTTGAGGTCGGCTGGCAGAGGGAGAGCAGTAGCCGGCACGGGCACAGGAGCGGAAATTTGTTGGCTCCGTTGGTCCCGACACTGGAGCGTGGGCCCCTCTAATAATGTGCCACATAATTGAGTGAGTACTCTCCATTCCGAAATTGCGGGCACACGGTCGACGTGTGAAAGGCCTGCCACTATCAAGAAGGCCAGATCGTATTCGGTTGGATCCCATCACCGATTTGCTCCGTACGTAACAAAACATTTTCTGATATGTTTGGGGGCGCATTTTTATTAGCAAGGTCTTGTGTTTTCATAAGCCTTCTAAAGTTGCTTACTAGAGCCCGTACTCATTAATTTGTTTGGATAAACCAATTCACTCACAATAACCCATATGAATTGAGATGGAAAATGAACTAATCTACCTGAACCCCCTGAGAATTTTTTTGAGGTAGTCAAGGTTGCCCTCTCGGAAGTAATAGATTTTGTTTTGTTTTTAATAATCACCGCAAATTCTTGATCTGATATTTAGACTTGGAGCTCACATATCAAATGCAATCATGTAAACATTTTTGGATGACTACTCTTGCTCAATTTTCCGAGTGGGCATGCTATGCTTGTTTTCAAGTCGTGGTAAATTAAAATTGAACCACAAGCTTGGCTTAAGTGTGCTAGGAGTATATTCGAATCAGGAACCATCGGAGTGATGGTTATGTATCGATACATTGTGGTTTACGTATCACTGGAAAGCAGGTGCTATGCCAATATTTGCAACAAGTTTGGAGGTGAGATTGGGCGAGATAAAACTCTAGGGAAACTGCTCTTTAAACAGATCAATTAAATTCCAAACGAAATTTTACGGAATTCTTTGAGCATTTTTTTTTGAAAAATATTGCAAATCAAAATCCACACATCCTATCCTATAGTACACAGTTGGTTTGACCAGTGGAGCGATAGCAACCACTCACCGTGCTCCTGCTCCACACCACTGCTCAACTTTCCCAAAATCCCCACCCAAACCCTCGCCGCCGCCGCCGCCGACCACGAGCGCCCCATGGCGACGCCGCGCGAGCTGATCCCCGACTCCCTGGCGGAGATCCTCCTCCGCCTCCCGCCATCCGACCCCGCGAGCCTCGTCCGCGCCTCCGCCGTCTGCAAGCCGTGGCTCCGCACCCTCACCGACCCGGACTTCCTCCGCCGCTACCGCGCCTTGCACGGGGCGCCCCTCGTGCTCGGCTTCTTCCGCAACCCCATGAACCGCGACCTCCCCCGATTCGTCCCCGACGCGGCGTTCCGCCAGCCCCGCGCCACCGCCGCCGCCGACCACCGCAAGTGCCACGTGCTCGACTGCCGCCACGGCCGCGCTCTCCTGTACGACTACGGATCCGGCGAGTTCGTCGCCTGGGACCCCATCACCGGCCGCGAGAGCCGGATGCTCGACAGGGTGCCCGACGTCTACACCAACCACGCGGTGCTCTGCTCCGCCGACGCGGGGTGCGACCACAGCGGCTGCGGTGGGGGCCCGTTCCTCATGGCCTGCGTGGGCGTGTTCCGCGTGGCCTTCGACCAAGTGGAAGCCGGCTTGTTCTCGTTCGAGACCGGGGCGAGGCGTGACCTGCTTCCACCGAACGACCCCCTCTACCTTAATCCCCTCGAGTACGGCCGATACAGCCTCGACGAGCAACCCGCCGCGCTCGTGGGAGGCGCGCTCTACTTCGTCGGCAGCTCCGGCACCCTGCTGCGGTACGACGTTCTGTGCGGGCGGGGGCGGAGCCAGTTGCTGTCGCTGATCCAGCTGCCGAAGAAGAAGCATCTCGGCAGCGTGGTTGCCATGGAGGCAGAGGACGGCGGGCTTGGGTTAGCCAGCATGTACCGCTACAGCCTCCACCTGTGGTCGAGGGAGACTGGGGCGGAGGGAGATGCCAGCTGGGTGGAACGCCGGGTCATTGATCTCAAGAAGCTGCTCCCTGTTAGCAGTCCCAAGAGCCCTTTGCGTTTGAGTGGATTTGCGCAGGGCGCCGATTTCGTTTTGGTGAGCACAGATGATGATGCTGTCTTTACCATCGACCTCAAGTCACTGCAGGTGAGCAAGGTGCGTGAGATGGATGGTGTTCGCCGTGACGGACATATCATTCCCTACGTGAGCTTCTACACTCCAGCTGGTACAGCTCTTACTCCTCTGTGTCTGGTTAATTGTGATGTGTGAATGTTTAATACTCAGGCATACATCTAGCAATACTTCTGTTAGGGAGTGAAGGTGATACAGTTCGTTAGATAAGCACGGAACCTGATTTAGATTTAGAGACGCGAGAAGAACATCTAAAGATATACGTGGTTTGGAAAAATGGATGCACATGCACTGTTCTTTTAACACTTGTGTGGCCAACCTGAAGATCACACCCTAAATATGCGTATACCATCAGAATTTGTATGTTGATCTTGCAGCTCATATAAGTTTGATTACTGATCTACAACCTGGGTGTAAGCTTTATGCAGGTTTTTCATTATACTTCAGAATTGTCACTCTAGTCATACTTCTGTTAGGACAGAAGGATATACAAATGTTTAGGCCCCCTTTGGAACAGAGGATTTTTTTAGGATCCTTTGTTCCTAAGGATTTCTTCTTATAGGGTCTTTTGGATCATATGATACGAAAAAGTAAAATTCAGATGAGTTGCACAGAATCCTGGTGGGAAGAAATGAGATTCCCGTGCATCACTTGCTTTTCTTGGTGCTAATCGACCATGACAGTACTGCTGCGGTAGCTCCGTATCATCATGCATCTTGGTAATCTTTTGCACAATCTTTTCCCCCATGTTTCATGAACGAACCTGCTGATGGAGTGATGGAAATGCTGTTTCTCAACAATGAGTAACTTGTTTCTTTGATTGGCAAAACGCTAGAAACTTCTAACTCAAGATGAGAAGAAACAAATGTTTTCAAACTTTCAGCTTCATATGTTTTTCCTGAGGCTTTACGGTAGAAGGGGCTTCTCTTCTCAGTAAACATTAGTCCAGTTCCTGTAGGAATGATGAAGCATGACAACTCAATTTCTGTGTTTTTGCTATTCCTCTGTTTTTTCCCCAATCCAATGTTCCAAATGTGGCCTTAAGTTATGATGCATTTAAAATTAAAGATATAAGAAAAACATTGGCAACTATCTGGTGCCAAGACATTGAATACACACATAAGAAGCTGTAGATTTACTGTCCTGTTTCATGCTTTGGGTGGCCAATCTGAAGATCACACAAAAATACAATACTGTAACCATAAGGCTAGTATGTTGCTTGTTTAGCTCATGTATGTTTGATTGCTGATCTATAACATGATTATATGCTTTATTGTTTTATTTTCAGCTTGTGCTAGAGGCGCTCTGCCACCTGCTGTGGGGACTCAGTGATCTTCTAAGAGCAATTCAAGGATATGACCTGGCAAGTGGAATGTGAACAGATCCATCATTTTGCAGTGCTGATGTTTCTCCAGCATTTTGTATTCTGTTGGGCAGTCCAAAAAACCCACCGTCTTGCAGAGCTGCTGCTTTCTACGGAGTAGTTTCTAGTTTCCAGTGCATTGTGTTCTGAACTTCTGTGTGGCGGTTTTGGTGGGAACGCTACTTGTTAACCTAGTCAATTAGGTTCTGCACATTGAATTATCCGTGAACAAGACTCCAAAAAACTAAGTTTCTGTTTCTCACAGACAAGTGTGTTTCAGCTTACTACCTTGTCGCATTAATTTCAGCCAACTCGTGGTTTGGCCACTGGGAACTGCTTTTTCTTGCCGATAGGCAAAATTAACGTGACTTGTGAGGTACAAAATGAATCACTGCGGTACCAAGTTGTACAACGTACCCCACCAAGTACGTGTAAATTCATGATGTCTAGTTGGTTCTTGGTGATTTGTTATGATCCTGATTTGATAACTGTCAGCTTGGTTGTTGGTAGATTGACCATGATCCTCGCTTGAGAATTGTCTCCATTTTCATTCGGCTGGAATAAGAGATGCAGTACACTGTTTGGTTTGCTTTTTAGACGGAGCGCGCGGCGCTGTACGCCTGTACCTCATGCGTCCGCGACGACGGTTCAGCTAGCTAGCGTCGTGGCCGGGGCCCGCGAAGGTGCCCGTTCTCCCTTCCGATCTGCACAAGCTTATCCGGCCTAGGCGTGGCGCCCTCGTTGGAGATGAAATGTACTTCACAATTACGCCAATTACGCGGGATACTGCAATTGGCAAGTATGATTGGAGCAAGAACTGCTTATCTGTGGTAAAGCCGCCACCGCCGTCTACGTACTATGGCTGGGTTGCCCTCATGACGATGGTTGATGGTTCTCTGGGGCTTGCCGGCGTTGAGGAGCACAGCCTATATCTGTGGTCAAGGAAAGTGAATTCAGAGGGAGCGGCGGAATGGGCACTATGCAGGATCATTGAGTTGGAGACAGTTATGCCAATGGCCAATCTCAGCAATGGAGCATGTGTGGTAGGCTCCGCAGAGGGTGTGGGTGTCATCTTCATCAACACAGATGCTGGCTTGTTCACTATAGAGCTCAAATCAGGGCAGGCGAGGAAGGTTGACAAGCGTGGGGTCTGCTTTAGCGTCTTGCCCTACATGAGCTTCTACACTCCTGGTATCGTACTAGCCCTTGCTTCACTATTGTCCTGCAATTTCTATATGTCTGTAGCTTCCTTCATGTTCGCTTATTTAGCTGGTTCTGGTTTGTGAAAAAATTGTAATAATGTGATTAGCAATAGGTGAATAATTGGGCAAATGCATTTTTTTGGTATACTGGAGCAGACTGGATATACTGCATTATTGTAAAATCAAACCTAACTTGAGTTCTGAAATTTGATTTGCTGAGGACCATGCATTCATGTAATTTCTAAATATGCAATTGAACTTGTTTGATATACTATTGTCAGTTACTTTGCTTCAGATTCTTTCGTTTTTAAAAATGTTATTTTCTACCATAGCTGAAGCTCAGATCCTTTGTAATTAATTCTAGTACATAGTTGATCGAATTGTAAATGCTGAGTTGGACAGCTTGTCATGAGTTTTTTGAATTGTATCTTTTCAGATCGTGGCGCATTGTTATCGCTAGCGAGGACTCTCTGATCTCCAATGTGCTGCTCAACAGCAGTATATTTCAAAATGCACAAAGCCAACATCTTGAGTCTAGTGCTA
This sequence comes from Urochloa ruziziensis, assembly GCA_015476505.1. Taxonomy (NCBI): domain Eukaryota; kingdom Viridiplantae; phylum Streptophyta; class Magnoliopsida; order Poales; family Poaceae; genus Urochloa; species Urochloa ruziziensis. The sequence goes on along the minus strand of CM027119.1, from coordinate 3,100,827 downwards.
TTGACTTCCTCCAAAGCTGCTACTACTACTATCAAGTATGTGGTGGTGTTAACCTCGACCTGGATTTTTCCAGGGTCGTTGTATGTCTCTCTACTTTCTTAATAAAATGACACACAGCTCTCATGCATAGTTTGAAAAAAAAAAAACTACTGCTATCAAGTCTTTTATTTCCTGTGAGCTGTTTAAGTGCGAATATTGGTAGATATTAGGATGAGCCGTTTATTTTGTCAAACTCGTCCTTAACAATATTGTCTTAAGCTTATATTTCATTTTGATATGTTAGGTATGTCTGAGTTCCTTTTTGGTTAATGCTCGACTCAGATGCATGGAACTAAAATTATATATACTCTAGGTTGTTTTGTGAAAATTTAATGACATTCAGTGTTAGTTTCTTGTATTCGAAGCTGCCAAGTTGCAATGTCAGATGTAATGGCATTTTAAGTAAGAAATATATATGGCTATAAGCTCATGATTTAGGTGCCTTTTGTTTTCTGTTCTAGTGTTCTGTCATGGTTAAGCAGCTAATTTTTCTTGCTGAACCGTGAATTATTTGGGACCATGTGCAGCGCTGATACTTTTCTAGCATTTTGTTTTCTATCAATCAGTTCATCATATCTGCCATCTCGTAGAGCTGAAGCTTTCTAGTTTCCAGTGCTCTGTTTTCTCGGGGAAATTTCAATGAGAAGCTACTATTATCTCAATCATTTATTAGTGTTTTGCTCATTGAATTTTACAAACATGACTAGAAAACTAAGCCTCAGTTTTTTGCAAGCAAGAGAGCTTTATGTGCGTGATGCGGTCACTGGGAACTGAATATACACCGTCTTTCTTGGAAACTAAATCACTGGCTCACTTTTAGTTCAATTTGAACAAGGTTTCCAAAGTAGTCCATGATAACTAATTTAGTTCTTCTGCTGAATTCATCATGTTCCTGATATGAGAACTGTCTCGTGTGTTTTGGCGGCTTAGTTCAGCTATGTTCAGTTCTGTTTGGCAAGGTTACGTGTAACTGTTGTTTCTTGTTCTGGAAAATGGTATATGTGCATCTATATATAGTGAAGAGACTGATGAACATTGTGCCTTGGATAGGCGTGGAACTCAATTCTGGAAATAGGAGATTGACATGAACTTCTGAGGTGTTATACAGCACATGCCAAGCAGTACATTGACATGATTAGCTGAAATATGCCTGACACACTATGGTCAATTGTGGCCATCTTGTCTAATAGATCATGATCATATTGTCAGAAAATTATATTGCAGTTTAGTATGTCAGGCATATTTCAGTAAATGTTTTGCTAGTGCTTGACTCAGCTACATGGAACTAAAACTGTGTATTCTGTCGCTTTTCCTTTTGCACAAAAAAAAAATTGGCATTCAGTGAGCGTTGGTTTCGTTACTTCAAAATGTTTCTCAAGTAGCAGTCCCAGATTTTTGACATTTTGATGTAATAAAATAGTGGTTATGCTTTAGGTGATTTGTTGGCATTGCTGCCTTTTTTATTAAATGTTCAGTTCATTCATGGCAAGCCAATCTTGAATTGATAGGGTTTTCCTGATAAATGAATCCATCTGATTTAGTTTCAGTATGTCTCTTAACCGAGGCCTGGGCACATAACATTTTCATCCTATTAAGGCATATACTTCGTAGTTGGAAATGGATATATAAGAGTTCTAGCTCAGCTTCTGTGCATCACATTGTTCAGATAGTGAAATAAGTGAAGATACATAGAACTAGCATGGAATTGGAAACTTAGATATTGTGGGTTCTGGGTGGTAAGGCTGACAGCTAAGAATGTTGTGATAGTTCTATCAGTTTATTTTTACAAAAGCATATTGCTGAGCTCAGGATTGGGCCTGCGTTGGCATCTTTGTTCCAGCACAGCTTATGATCTGAAGTGGTTTATTTTCAGTTGGGCACTTCCTACCTTTTTTTAGAGGATGTTAAGCAAGAAACACAGGTAGTGTTTGTGATCTCAAGCCTTGGAGCTGCTGATGGTCCGGATTATCAGTGGCAATTGGTGATAGTGAAACTGTGAACCCTGGTCGTGTCGTGTTGGTTATGTACCTCTGTGGTTCGATGTGCAGGACAGCACTCGTGGAGTTTGCAATTGCATCATCAGGTCACACGTCTTGTTTCCGAGTAGGAACTGCACTCAGCCTGGTTGTTGTACAAAATGAACAGATCCAGGTATTTCTGAACGTGAGACTCGGACTGCGAGACTGTGCTGTGCTGGACTGAGTGCGTATTGGCCTGGGCGACGCGCGCGCTTCTTGTTCGATTCCGCCGCGGGGTCGACGACGGCAGCTGTGTGTGTGACACACTGACACTGACGCGCGGGAGTTCATCTTCATCGTATCGCCTCGGACTCGGACTCGCGAGTCCTTGCCGCCGCCGCGTCGTCCGGGGAGCGCAGCAATAAAAGAGGCGGCGGGCCTCTGCAGTCTGCACTGCATGAATCCAAGCCGACAACCAGCGCGTGCCCGGTGAATCCGTGATGGCTTCAGGCTGCTCCGCCGCCGTGGACCGGTGGCGAGCCGGCCGCCGGCGCCCCGGCGTTCTCGACGGCGCCGACGAGCCGCCGGAGGAAGGCGAGGTCGACGCTGCCGGATGCCACTAGGAGACGAACACTGAGGACTACTACAATCGCCACTCCCCGATTGATTCCGTCGACACCGTCAGCGACTGCGAAACCACCAGCGCCAACGCCGCCAGCACGTCTTTCTCCGTCGCGCGAGGCTGCTCGGGACCGGCGGCCGTCTCCCCGAACGCCGAGACGGAGGATGAACCCATGGCGCAGATCGACCAATGTCGCTGCGGAGAACACGGCTGTCTTGCAGCCGATGCCATTGGCGTTCGCCACGTCCAAACAGAGCCTGCCATCCATGCTCATGGCCATGGCGTCTGCAAGGGCCAATCCTTCCGGCCAGAGCGGCAGCGCGCCGCCGCCGCAGCCGCACGGTGACGCCATGGAGATAGCGGCAGCTGGAGCTTCCAATCCGCCGCCCGCCGAAGCCGCCGTCGTGCACCACCAGCCCGTCGCGCCGGCGGCGGCGTAGGACGGCAGGACCCGACGAAGGGGTACACGTGTAAGAAGTGCGCCATGTGGTTCCGGAACCACCAAGCTCTCGGCGGCCACATGGTCGGCCACAAGAACGGAGAGCTAGCCGCCGCGGGGATGCTCCTCCCGGCGGCGGCGGGCCGGCGACACCCCAGGCCGGAGAGGCCGCACGTGTGCGACGAGTGCGGCGCCGCGTTCCGCTTGGGGGTGCAGCTCGGCGGCCACAAGAGGAAGCACTGCGCCGGCGCGCCGATCGTGCCCAAGAAGAAGAAGCCGCGCGCCGTCGTCGCCCAGCCACTGCCGCTGCCGCCGGCTGCGGCGGAAGCCGTTGCGAACCTAGCGCTGGCGCTGCCTGTCAGAGCGGGTGGCGAGGCGCTGCCTGCGCCGCCGGTCGCCGTGGAGGCGGCGGGGCCGGCGGTGGAGCGAACCCCCGAGCCTGCACCTAGGCCGCCGGCGACGGGCAGAGTGCTTCTCTTCGGCATTGACATTGGGCCGGGGGAGCAGACGACAGAGGCACACAACAGGGCTCGCCACTGGAGATAAAGAGCTCGGCGTCCACCGGAGGGCAGCAATAGCTATGGCGTGAAATTTCTAGCAGAAGAAATTCAGAAAACATTGCTATGTTCATGGAAAGCGGCGGATTCAGGCATTCAGCTATTACCCTTCTGAAGACATAACTGGAAATACAATGTAGGAATATGATGGTCTATTGGTCTGTGATGTCTTTTGAAGAAAGAAAGGGGGAAAACCTTGCACCACCGACGATCCCAAAGATTCAATCTTTGATTGTTTTTTTCAACCCGAGAATCATGGGGAAGAATCTTAAAAAAATGATGGAAAAGCGCTACAAAGGAGGATGGAGAGAATCACCGTGCCCTCCTGGTCACACAACGTGTTGTGCACCTACACCTACAAATGATGGAAGAATCACCTTTGCACGCCGCATCACGAGGGCGGCAGCAGCTGAGCTGGTTGAAGTCCAAGCACTTCTGGCCCGAGTCAACCTGACAAGCGGCCACGACCGTCGTCTGTCGCAGTTGCTATGGGCCGCATATGCGGCGCCAACTCGCTCACCGCATATCTACAAAAGTTTGATGACCGTCACCGGCTCGACGGCCTCCCGTTTTGCCGCCTTTGTCTGGGACAACCGCGCGTCCAGTTCTTCACCTGGCTACTCGTACAGGAAAGGATCCAGTGCAGGTCAGTGCTCGTGCGCAAGAACGTGCTCGCCGATGCCATCACCCAGAGGAAACGTACCTGTGATCACATCATCTTTGGCTGCCCGTTCTCGGCTCACGTCTGGTCTGCTCTTCAGCTCTTGCGACGAATACAGCAGGCTGCAAGGTCTCCACCCTCTGGAACGTGCCGCGTGCGGCCGCACTACCTCTGAAGCATTTCCACACCTTTATCCTGCTGATCTGCTGGCAACTGTGGAAACACCGCAACTCAGTGGTGTTTGAAGCACAAGAACCCTCCCATCCACGATTCTGGCAGGCCTGTCGACAAGATGCTGAACTATGGAAAATGTACCAATGTATCAAAGCTTTGGCTGCTAAAAGCCCGTGAATGAATTTCAGGTGGGGACGCTCTCCTCCGTTGACCCTAAAAAAAAGGAGGATGGAGATTACCCGCAAAAAAAAGGAGGATGGAGATCGAGCGGCGAGGAAGAAGAAGAAGATGGAATCCGACCTGCTGCAGCGCATTGTAGCCTGACATCTATTTTTACAATTTTCAGGTTTTGACGTCTATTTCCGCAATTTTTGAATAAAGTAATATTATTTCAAAAATTCTAAATTCTAGCAACAATGGTCATAATAGCACATCTCGAGCAGGCCTATTGCAATAACCACTAGCAGCTATAGGTGGGACGATCATCGGTGCATCTACTTTAGGAACTGCTTCATTTGTCAAAAAAAAAAGTATGCAATTATGGGTTGCGTGTTAGTTAAAGCGGTTTACGTCCAAGTTTCTAGGGAAGTATATTTACATTTATGGTTCTAAATAAATTTATTATAAAAATAGATTTTGTAATTAATCTAATAATATTTATTTTTTATCATAAATATTGATATTTTTATCTATAATTGGTCAAACTCAAGATATTAAAACATGACAGTGTGTTATAATCGCATTATTTTTGGAGCAGAGGTAAGTACTCCCCCGTTTCAAAATCTTTGTCGCCATTGACTTTTTACCAACTTTAACCATTCGTCTTATTAAAAAAATCATGTAACTACCATGTACTTTATTTATGATATGCTTTACTACTATAAGTACATGGCTTAACTTTTTGTATGTTTGCAATAAATTTTTGAATAAGACGAATAGTCAAAGTTGCAAAAAAAATTAATGACGACAAATATTTTAATACAGAGGGAGTATTATCTAGAAAAAACTTGGGTGTCCATCTTTCAAACTGAATAATATATAAATAAAATGATAGAGAGAGAATAAAGTTGCGTTCTCAGCACAAATATTCTTTTACTTATTTTGCTCGTGAAATAACAAAAAATAAAACAATGCATTGAAAATACTATTTCTATTATCATATAAACATTTTCTTTTTTTACTAAAGTCAGTAGGGGAAGCCTCAACCTATTTTTTTACATATTTTTTTATTTCAAACCAAGCTAATTTGCTTCCATATGGAGTGGAACCTGGGTCTGTTGGATGCACTCAGACGCTCTAACCACTAGACTAGAGACCCTTTCACTCCTAAGTACACAATTTGTTGTTTATCAATTGAGTTTTCATTGGAATGTGGGTTTGTTTAGTTACACCATCGACTTGACCGTTAATGGTAAAAACTCTGCAACAAGTTAGCATAGTGATGCGCACTCAAGAAAAACAAGCCTCGTGCTCCGAACTCAATCCCAGCTTCAATCCCGGCTTCCCTATCAATTATCATGTCATCATTCATACAGGGAATATGACAATTGCAGCTACAGTAATAGCTAAAGCACCACAATTATACTAATCCAATTAGTAACATATCCGTTTTTCAAAAAGAAAATTCCACTTTAAAAACGCATCTCACAAAATAGAGATACCAATGCTTTTGTTTCTTCGAAATACATACGGAGTATAGGAGTACAATTTTTGTGCAACAAGCCACTACGCACGGTGAGTCGGTGACGGGTGACACAACTAATCAGCAGTCAGCACTAGTTGGTTCTTCTCGTCTCGTCTCCCACTCGCTTCCAACCTTTCCCCCAAATCCCCAGTCTCGTCTCCCACTCGCTTCCAACTCCCCCCCACCCAGATCCCCAATCCCTCGCCTCCGCCTCACCCCGCTGCCCATGAGCGCCCACCATGGCGCCGCCACGCCTGCCTCCGCCGCTGATCGACGACGCCATCGTCGAGATCCTCCTCCGCCTCCCTCCGCACGAGCCCGAGCACCTCTTCCGCGCCGCCCTCGTCTGCAAGCCGTGGCTCCGCATCCTCTGCGACCCCACATTTGTTGGTACTGAGAAAGAACTTAGAATTTTGATTAAATTTGGCCGTCTATCAGTTGATCCAAAGGCTTTACTGCCTCTTCATTCCTTTTTACAATGATGCCTCCTCTTTTTCTCACTTTCGTCGTTGTGAGAATGGGTACGGGTTCAGTACCGCGCCATACTGCCATGTTTAGTTGTTTACCTCTCTATCTGAACATGCCACACCGCACCGTTGCTCCTCCATCATCCTGCACGTGATGCCCTTGTTGCCTCACCATCCAGGCATCCATCCCGTTGTCACCCATAGGCCATTGTGGCTTTTATTTCTTTAGTCAACCTAACCCAAATGTAAACCCTGTAATAAAGGCTTAAAAAAATGGAGCTTAGATTGTGGCACGTATGCAGAGCTTAGAATTTTGATCGTGAGAGGGAGAAATGGGTAGAAGAAATGTAGCTTTAATTTCTCGCGCCTTATCAATGCCACATTGTTAGGTACCTAAGAATGTACTCCTTTTATCAAAAGAAATTCTCATGAAATTTTAGTGCCTTGATAATGCAGTCCTACGTAAAATTAACAAAGCTTTTGTTTCTTCGTCATACAATTTTGCTGCTACTAATCATTTTCCGTAGAATTTTTCTGAGCCCGCCAGCGTGTTGCGTTCAAAAAAAAAAAAAGCCAGTCAGCGGCGTGACACGGTCATAAAGGGCGATGTGTGTGGGCGTGTGGGGCTTTCGGTCGAACCCAACCGACTAGCGCCTATCTGGCTGTCTCGCTCGCGCCGCGCGCTTTGCCTCTTCCCCCCAAATCCAATCGAAACCCAACACGACGCACCCACTCGCATCCGCCGCCGCACATGCCGCCGCCGCCGGCGGCGGAGCTAATGGAGGATCTCGTCGGGGAGATCCTCCTCCGCCTCCCGCCCGACGAGCCCGAGCACCTCTTCCGCGCCGCCCTCGTCTGCAAGCCCTGGCTCCGCATCCTCACCGACCCGGAATTCGGCCGCCGGTACCGCTCCTTCCACGGTGCCCCTCCCCTCCTCGGCCTCCTCCACCGTCTCACGGCCCTCCAAGGAGACCCCGTCCCCCGCTTCGCCTCCACCACCTCGATGCCCGACTTCCCTCACCCGAGCTCCGGCGGCCGCCGCACGCGGCCCCTCGACTGCCGCCACGGCCGCGTCCTCGTCCACATGCTGCGGGAGAAGAGCATGTCCTACCTCGTCTGGGACCCCATCACGGGCGATCGCCACGCGGTGCCGAAGCCGAGCATCCATTGGCTGATCCACAACGCCGGGGTGTTCTGCGCCGCCGACGGCTGCGATCATCTCGACTGCCACGGCGGCCCATTCCGTGTGGTCTTTATGGCCACCGACGACCATGACCTGCTCGTTAAGGTGAGCGTGTTCTCCTCGGAGACGGGTGTGTGGAGCACGCCAGTGTCTCTTGGCGATAGTTGCGAATGCTATGTCCGGCATATGGAAGATGCCATTCAGCGTGACCGCTACCACTTACCCTATGTCCAGCCTACTCGAGCTGCTGTTATCAGAGATGAAATCTACTTCACGCTTCGGTGGGGTCATGCAATCGTCAAGTACGATGGGGGTAACAATTGCTTGTCCATGATTGATCCACCCCCGCACAATGCTTATGGAATCTCCCTCATGGTGATGGACGACAGTTCATTGGGGTTTGTCTGCATTGAGCGTTGCAGCCTTCATTTGTGGTCAAGGAAAGTCAATTCAAAAGGGTCTGCTGAATGGGTACAATGCCAGGTCATCGATCTGAAGACAGTTGTACCCGTTATCGATCCTGGTCAGGTACCATCTGTGGTTGGTTCTGCAGAGGGTGTCGGTGCCATCTTCATAAGCACAGATGCTGGCTTATTCACTATAGAGCTCAAGTCAGGGCGGTGGAGAAAGCTTGATGAGCCTGGAGTCTACTTTAGCGTCCTACCGTACATGAGCTTCTACACTCCAGGTAGGTATTGTGGTAGCCCTTGCTTGTCTGTTGTCCTGCATTTTCTTTACAGCTTTTGTATGTTTGGCTGTTTGCTTAATTAGATGGTTCTGGTTTGTGATCGATTAGTCACAATGTAAGCAGTATGTGTTCTTTAATTCTTTATAGACATTTTTTTGTGCTAGAGAAACATAATATATAACATTAAAAAACAGAACACAATGTTTGTTATGAGATTTAACTTTTGGAAGACCATGACCATGCATTGGTCAAATTGCTATATATGCGTACAGCATGTTGATCTGGTATTATCCTGTCACCTTGTTATAGACTTTCTTGTAAAGAAAATTCTCACTGAAGATCTCATCTCAGGCCTAGTCTTGTAACCTTAGGAATTAGTGCTAGCATATAGCTCACAAATGTGCAATGCTGAGTTTGAGTTATGATTTTTGTCCATGGTATCTTTTCAGATCATGGCACCTAGTTACCCAGGACTGACTTTAGTCTGCTACTGTTGGTTTCTATCAGAGCTTGCTACTATCAAATAGTCTTTTTAGCAGTTTACAACTTTACTTCCAATTGTCCTTATGATCAACTGTTGTTATCTTGTCGAATTCATCTTGATCATAATGTTGAAAAGTTGTGTTTCAGATTAATGTGTCGCATATATTAGTTACTGTTAGGCTAATGCGACTTAGCTACTTGGAACAAAAGTTATATGTAGTATGTGTCATTTCCTTTTAATGAAATTTTAATATGACTTTGATATCGATGCCATCTTCTAAAGGGGTGTCAAGTAGCAGTATCCGACTTTTTGGATTAACAATAGGAGATTCAAAGTGAAAGCTTAGTTTCACCACAAAAGCTTTTATCGTTTGTAAATATATTGAAGAACATAGTCAACATGTGTGTAACTCAGATATTTTTTCACTTTTACTAAAAGCTAGGAAAATAATGTCAGGGTCATGATGTCATAAAATAAAAATTACCTCCAGTTGCAGCTATTTCTGAATTCTGGAAACCTTGTGCTATCATGTGAACCATCCCATGGACGCAGGGTCAATTGCATCATTACCCCTAGAAAAAAGAAATATCTTTTTCACTAGTGTCGCTGATTGATCGAATTGTTGATGTAGTTGATGAAGCATGAAGTTCCTGCTAGGCTAAAATAGACATTACTAAATATTTAGACAACCTTGTTTGTGAAATCTTGCTGCTTGAAAACCTTGTTCTGTTATATGGAGCAGCCCATGGGAAGCAGGGCCAATTTCTATTTCTACCCCGGGAATCAAATTTCTTTTTTTCGCTAGTGCCGTTGATTGGTTGTATACTTGATAAAGCATTCAGTGCCTGCTAGGTTAAATTAGAGATTGCTAAATATTTAGTCAACCTTGCTGATATGGTATTATCCTCTTATCTTGCTTCAAATTTTCTTTAAATGTATTATGATAATTTTTGGCACAGCTGAAGCTCACATGTCAAATCCAGTCTTGTGACCTTTTGAAGTAGTTCCAAGTACAATAGCATATCAAACTATAGATTCTGAGTTGAACAATTGATTGAGTTTTGTGCTTGGTATCTTTTCAGATCGTTGCAGATTGTTGTCACTAGCAAATATGAACTGATCTCTGATGTGCCGCTCAACGGTGAAGCATTCAAAATGGACAGATCTATCATCTTGTGTCTGCTGCTGTTGGATTCTTCTAAGCTACTACTATCAGGTTGTTTTGTTTTCTGTTGGGTGGGTCAAGTCACGTTCTTTTTCAGTCCATCCTGATAATGTTACTAGAAATTGGATCAGCTAACTTCTTATCTGTTGAGCAGATTTTAAGTCCAAATAGTGTCATCGTGTTCAATTGTGGTTGTCGTCGAATACATCCTGATCATATCGAGAAATTTCCTGAACCCGACCTGAATCATGGGTTGTGTTCAGTAAAATTTGCAATCAACCTGAATCCTCAGACCATATCATCTTCCATTGCCTACTGCAAATTTGTCTTACCTTTCTGAAGGAAACTTTGCACTGGGACATGACTCCAGTGTTTAGTAGTGATTTTTTTTAAAGGAGTGTTAAGAGAAAAACTGCAAACTCAGGGTGATTGCTTTTTTTTTCGGGTGCAGGTGCAATGTGATCCTGTGGAAAACAAGAAATGACATAGCGTTCAACGCAAGGCTGGTGAGCTCGCTGGTGGTGATTGTCCACAAGATGCTCATGTTCCTCAAGTATTGGTCTGTTGGAAGCCAATGCAGAGGAGGGAGGGTACTCCAAAAGCTGAAGAGACCATCAACTTGATAGGGTCTGGTGTTGCTCGCCTGACTGACTAGGAGAAGAATTCTTGTCCAGCTTTATGTCTGTTTACCTTTTGCACGCTGATAGAGGGAGTCTCCCTGTTGTAGAAGGTCATGAAGGAGTAGCAGTTCAAGAGTTTTTGGATACACGATTGCAAGGTTATGCCATCATAAGAACTGCACTTATTTCTGCACCGTTCTTCTATTCAGCGGTCCCTTTTGTTTGTGGAAGCTGTTAATCAGTCCCTTTTGATCGCATCACTACCCCTGGAATAACTTTATCCTTTTTCGATATAACCAATGATTGGTTGAATGGTTAGTCTAGCTGATGAACAATGAGGTGGCTGCTAGGCAAAAACGGAGATGAAACTTGACCTGAAGGCCATGTTTCCTCTCATTTTTTGTTCCGAAACTTTTGAGTACATAATACTTTGGAATGTTTTGAGTACATAATGCATCTGGTGGAGCATAGGCTCCCTATATCTCATTTGGATAAATTAACTGAAAATGCATCTCTTGGAGCACAGGCTCCCTATATCTCATTTGGAGAAATTGACCGGAAGTACATAATACTTTGGAATGTTTTCAAGAATTTGCTTATGATTCAATAAATTCAGAGTTGGCATGCACCCAAAAGCGTAGCAGTAACTATCGGTTGCCCCTCCATGTGACCGTGTTGGCCCCTCCCACATTTAATTTTTAGTGTTCCTGAACTTTGGTTTAAGATAAGGGTCTATCTCCACGTAAGGTGACTTAGATTTTGTTTGGGCATAAGTCACTTCTTTAGGCCGTTTGATGGGCATCCAACAAAAACTGTTTAAAACTGAGATGATGTCTTCTCCTAAGTTACTTGGGCTATTATTTGACTTGTGCACCCCTGTTTTCCTAACGGGTCTGCTGGCTGTGTGTTGAGGACCAGTCAGGGCGATTTGGGCTATTATTTTGACCTGTTGTTAGCTGCTTGTTGGATCTGTTGTTCTCGGGCTCCCGTTGGGCCCATTTGCTGGCAATGGGCTATGTCTGTTGGCTGTTTCTATTGAGATTTTTCTGACCGTTAACAATTCTAAAATTTAGAAAAAAATGGAAGTAAAGGGCGGATTGCCCCCCGCTAACTTCAGTACAGATGGAAATGATCTGATCAAACCAATATAGTCACATTTGCAAATTTACATTAGTGAACAAACAAATTGTACTACTACTTCAGGGTGTAGTTGCAGGTCAAGTTACATGTAATTATGTTGTAACGTCGAGTGAAGAACAATGGTGAAGGAAAATATTACAGCACATGTGATTAAGGTAAATATCTAATAGAATCTTCTCATCTTCCGCCTTGGATATGAATAGAAGAAAAAGTACTCCCCTATTTGAGCTTGTTCTTCATGGTGATTATGCGATTCAAAGCGAAAATCTTCTCCAAATCTTGATAAATTTTGTTGCCACAGTAATGGGTGGTTTATGTGCACAAAGTGTTTTTTGATTTGGTATCCGAGTACTTTGATCCAATGATCTTTGCCCTGAAATTGCACAAAGAAATGGGTAAACGATCAGTTCAAACAGCAGCTCTGCCATGCAACAAGGTTATTGTGATTAGAGTGTAATATTAGGTGTATTTTTCATCTGTATCTAGCCAGATGCAATAAAATCAATATGCAACAGGAACATCTACTTATGCATATGAATCTAAAGCTCTGCAAGTATAGTGTTATATTTGCAAAATGAAAATGACAAGCTTCAGTTTGTAATTGAATAGTGCCACGAATTACAAATTATACAAACATTTCAGACTATAAAATCTTTATGAATAAACTACAAATTATTCAAGATATCATGACTTCTATACTATATGCAGAATGTAAATAAGAGGCACATAGTACCAAAGATTGGAAATGGTTGCCAACAACAAAGAAATGAACATGAACAAGAACAAACAAAGGATAACAATATCTAACACTCCATTTGAGAAACAATACATGGAAGCTTGGAATGTTGTCCAATTTTCCTCGTTGTTGCATGCAAAGATATCATGTGTGATGTGTTTTCACAGAGACATTTAAACGCCAAACATCAAGATTCAGGGATAACTACCTGGAGCTGAAATAAGGATCCCAAGAAAAAGTAAAGGCCCTAATAACATTTGAATTATTCAAATAGTTCAATGCAAGCATTGATTGTAGTATAATTTCGCAGCCTGCAGATGTGCCAAATATTTCACGGTAATAAGAATCATTAGGAAAAAGAGGTGTAATGGGAGAAATAGATCACAAAAAATTAAACAGGATTACCTACAAAATGATCTCATGATTGTTAACATAGGCAGCCACATGGTCCTCTCTAGCTTGGAGCCGCACAAGGTAAGGCTGCACAAAAACAATAAAGAACACATTGAAGCAAAATTACTAAATGAGGTAACTCTGGATCAATATAAAGTTACTCATGTAACTCTGGCTAAATCTGAGTAGTGTTAGTAACAATTACATTTTTAAATTATGGTGTAATCCTAGTATAAAATTTATGAAATTTGAAGCCACATTTTCACACAAATAGTAATGCATATTTCCATAATTTCACAAGCTAGACAACAACTGCTAATAAAAGGAGAAAGATGTGCATAACTTAAAACTCCTAAACAGTAGCCATGTGGTGGATGTCACTTTATAACTCACAGCACATGTTAAAGGTACAGGACAATAATCACTAGGTCCAAGCAGCAGGAAAATGGTATTGTAAGAGATCCAACATTATTGCAGATGTTACTTACATAAATCAAATCGTCTATAGGTATAGATAGTGCCCATTCAGCATCTGCAGGATAATATGAGCTCACATCAGAAGCTTTACATGCTGATTTTCCAGATGAAATATTATTAAGGAGTTTTCCAAGCAAAGGCACACAACCAAATTCCTTAGTAAATACTAGAAAAGTCAAAGGGAACACATCATTGAGCTTTCCTGAATGAAAGGCTCGGTTAGCTTCCCTCAAGTTTGCACAGGAACACTCAAAAGTATTGCAACAGCTACTACGTTAAGGAAACTACACTGGAAAGCTGATTAATTACACACCTACACTATGGTGTAAATCTAGTAAAAAACCACTAACCATCTAAAACACATTTTCTATCAATCTATCACACCAGACTTGAGGTGCATTAAACCAACCAACAGCCACTATTCCAATTGACAATCTATTAGAGATGACAAAAATTATAAAAACAACAAGGCCTTCAGAGATGAAAACAAAATATTGAGAACTGTTCTGCATACATGAAAGTTTTATGCAGCCTGCAGCTTTACAAACAGTATTGCTACAAACCAACCGAGATGAACAGAGCAAAAGCTGATAATCTAACAAGTAATCTAACAAGTACTAATCAGAAGTAAGCACTAATTATCTTGCACAAAGATCAATCCAAGTAGCTGTCAAGAACACAAGAAAATTCAACACCACAACAAGAGCACCCAATATAACTTAATTGCAATCACCCCAGCAGCAGGGAAAAAACATAGGAAAAATTAGCCAAACCACAAGCTCTGTATGCTGAAATTATATATATTAACACAAATTATACCACCATGCAACCATATAATTTTTTTATTAATGCATAATGCAACCTTTTCATCTTAAGATTCACCATAGTCAACTGTCTACCAAGTAGTTTATTTCTAATAAAATAATTCCTGATCAACAGGTATCTACGTGCATTGTATGTATGTTATACACCAAAAACAAGAAGTTCAACAAATAGGTTGTATGAGCTATTTATGGGAAGAAAAAGTATGCTACAAAGATCTAAAGATTAGTTCCCCTAGGCACATCATGTAGCAAAACATGCCACCCATTTATGTACAACAGTACAAGGAATCACTATATAATCTCATAGGACATCAGTGATAACAACACACAAAAGCATTAATATCATATTCTCATGCAGTGAAATGAATGAGTAAATAAATAAATAAGGTGATAGGCATACAGTATAACTACAGGACATCAGGGAAGCCATCAAAGTGCTGTGTTGCAATCCCACATTCTCATTTGAACATGACAATAGGAAAAAAAACATGACAATGGTATCATATTCGCATTTGAAGGTTTGAACTAAGCAACCTCGAGTCCAATCAGCAAATTAGTTTGCAGTCTCTAGTCTATACTACTAATATGTTGTCTATGCTGATATGGAAGCTCATAGCTCGATTTAACTAACTAATTGTAATCTGCTAGCACTATAACATAAGCAGCAGGTCAGAAAGTTTTGAAGTGAACAAAATCACAGCGAGCATACCAACTAGCAAGTATCATCAATCAGGCAATCAAACATTAATATCGTCACAGCTAATCCACAAACAAATTAATTTGCAACGAGATCTGCATCTGCCAAGGTAGCTTTGGAGTACACACGCACAGGATCTACCAAAGTAGTTAACAAGGAGAGAAGATGGCTCACAGCAGAGGGTAGCTGGAGGCAGGGATGACAAGCAGCGTTGGTGTCGGCGACTCGTCAATCGCCTGCTTCATCAACCTTCAGTTCGCCGCCACCACCGGTCACAACCCTAGGACAAAGCCACCACGTAGGACTCGCCTGACAACTGGAGTGAGGAGTGGTGGCTGCAGCCGCCCGCCTCTATGCCTCCGCCCGCACCGCACATCTGCTCCACCTCGCTGACCTGCCTGACCAGCGCCCTCCACCACACGGCACCTCGATCGGGATCTAGCAGGTCATGATGGAGATGAATGTGAAAAGGGTAACAGAGAATGAGAGGCGATCA
Organism: Urochloa ruziziensis; assembly: GCA_015476505.1. Taxonomy (NCBI): domain Eukaryota; kingdom Viridiplantae; phylum Streptophyta; class Magnoliopsida; order Poales; family Poaceae; genus Urochloa; species Urochloa ruziziensis. The sequence goes on along the minus strand of CM027119.1, from coordinate 3,085,323 downwards.
GTGAAGCATACCGTTCCCAAAGCCGACGCCGGACCATCGCCGGGGAGGCAGGAGATCACCGACGACCCGACCAAATCGCCTCCTCTCCAGTTCCTCAACCTCACGAACGGGAAATGAAGTCAACTCTGTGACCCGATAAGCGTTGCAGGCCCGATAAGGAATGGAAGGCGGGCGTCGCATAGAAACAGCGGGCCCGATAAACGTAGCTGACAGGCGACACGCATCACAACCGTTCGCGCGAATCAGACGGCCAGCTCATAGACTTAGACAAATACAGGATCTAAGTCAACTTAGAAGGAGTAAATCTATTAAGATAACCTGTTCAATTAACATGCAACAGTTTTACCTTCAAGTTACAAGGTGAACTTTGATTTAAGATAACCTGTTCATCGAGCAGTAGTCACTCTTGTAAGTTTTTATTGCTACTGCTCGATGCAAGATACAATTTTATGAAAAAAAAATCACCTACAACACGCTTTGAACCACGCAAACCGAATGGAGTATGCAATGATGGCCATATGTTGCCACGCTACCAAAATGTGACAGTGAGTTTCCCTCATGCCGATCCAATTGCCTAAGCAAAATCAGTGAGAAATTCTTTGCCTATCATATTCGTGTCCATTTCCTGATTTCCAACAGAATTTCCTAGCAGTAGCTATCATTTTCAAATAGAAATTTTGGTGAGCCAGGCAGGCAGCGTGACACGAGCCAAAAATGAAAAATGCCGTCTCGGTCGAACCGCAGCGGCCGTCTCGCTCACGCGTCGCCTTTCCCCACCCCACCCAATCCCCCTCCGCCGCCGCCCACGACCGCACCATGGCGCCGCCGCCGACGGAGCTGATCGACGACGTCACCGCCGAGATCCTCCTCCGCCTCCCGCCGGACGAGCCCGAGCACCTCTTCCGCGCCGCCCTCGTCTGCAAGCCGTGGCTCCGCGTCCTCTGCGACCCCGACTTCCGCCGCCGCTACCGCGCCTTCCACGGGCCCCCTCCCCTCCTCGGCCTCCTCCACCGCTCCAGGTGCTCCAAGGATCCCCCGTCGACCGTTTCGCCTCCACTACATCGCTGCCCGACTTCCCCCGCCCGGGCTCCCACGGCCGCCATCCGTACCCCCTTGACTGCCGCCACGGCCGCGTCCTCATCCAGATGCGGAGGACTGTGGGGGAAACGAAGCTGGTTTACCTCGTCTGGGACCCCGTCACGGGCGACCGGCGCGTGGTGACTGTGCCAGACATCGATTCGCTGATCGAAACCGCCGCGGTGTTCTGTGCCGCCGACGGTTGCGACCATCTCGACTGCCACGGCGGCCCCTTCCGCGTGGCCTTTATGGCAACCGACGACGATGAAGAAATCGTCAAGGCCAGCGTGTACTCCTCAGAAACGGGTGTGTGGAGCGCCCCAGTATCTCTTGGCAGTGATTGTGAATGCTATGTCAAGCATATGGAAGATGCCATTCGGGAGGATGTCTTCCGCATACCCTATGTCCAGCCTAGGCGAGCTTCTGTTATCGGAGATGAAATCTACTTCACACTTCGGCAGGGTCATGCAATCGTCAAGTACGACAGGGCCAACAATCGCTTATCCATGGTTAATCCACCGCTGCGGAGTGCGTACGGAATCGCCCTCATGGTGCTGGATGACAGTTCATTGGTGTTTGTCTACACTGAGGGTTCCAGCCTTTATTTGTGGTCAAGGAAGGTCAGTTCAGAAAGAACTGCAGAATGGGTACAGTGCAGGGTCATCGAGCTGAAGACAACTATACCTGTTGTTGATCCTGGTCAGGTTCCATTGGTGGTTGGTTCTGCAGAAGGTGTGGGTGCCATCTTCGTAAGCACAGATGCTGGCTTATTCACTATAGAGCTCAAGTCAGGGCGGGTGAGGAAGGTTGGCGAACCTGGAGTCTACTTTAGCGTTTTACCGTACATGAGTTTCTACACTCCAGGTACTGTATCCCTTTGCTTTTCTGTTGTCCTGAATTTTCTTTACAGCTTCTGTATGTTTTCTTAAGTAGATGGTTCTGTTTTGTGTGAATTTAGTCATAGAGTAAGAAGTATGAGTGCTAGAGAAACATAATGTATGACATTCGAATACAGAACATATTTTTTGTTATGAGATTTAACTTTTGGAAAACCTGACCACCCAATTGTCATTGTCAAATTGTTAAATGTGTATAAAACATGTTGATCTGGTGTTATCCTGTTACCTTGCTTTAGACTTTGTTATATAAAAATTCTTTTATTTTCTGGCATAGCTAAAGCTCAGATCTTGACTCCAGTCTTGTAACATTTTGGATTGGTACTAGCACATAGCTCATCAAAGTGGAATGCTGAGTTGGATTATGTTATGAGTTTTGTCTCAGATCATTTCACCTTGTTACCCCTTGCATGGTAACTGATTTTGGTCTGCTGATGTTTGTTTCTTTCAGAGCATCAAGTTGTTTAGTTTTTAGCAGTTTACATTCAAATTGTCCTTATGGTTTGTTGTTGTTGTCGTATCAAATTCCTCCTGAACGTAGTGTTGAAAGGTGTAGTTGAGATTGATATGTTTCAGTTAATGTTTGCCTAATGGTTGACTGAGCAACTTAGAACGAAAGTTATGTGTAGTCATAGCATTTCCTTTTCATGAAATTGTAATATGACACTGATACCGATACCATTTTCTAAAGGGGTGTCAAGTAGCAGTGTAAAACTTTTTGGAAAATTGATTGGAGATACAAAGTCATAGCTTAGGTTCACCATGAAACGTTTATCATCTGTAAATAGATTGAAGAACATAATCTAACAGGTGTGGAACTCAGATGATTTTCGCTTTTATTCAAAACTTGGAAAATAATCAGGGCTATGCTGTCATAAAATAAAAATCACCTCTGTTGTGTACATTTGTGAATTATGGACTCAACTCTGGACCTCTGGTTATTCTTGTGCATGAAAACCTTTTGCTATCATGCGGACCATCCCATGGGAGGCTGGGTCAATTGCATCATTACCCTGGAATAAAGTTTCTCCTTTTTGCTAGTGTCGTTGATTGGCTGAGTAGTAGTTGTAGCTGATGAATCGTGAAGTTCCTGCTAGGCTAGAATAGAGATGCTAAATATTTAGGCAACCTTGTTAATGCTCATTATCCTTTTACCTTCAGATTTTCTTTAAAGTGTATCATGCTACCTTCTTCTTGCATAACTGACACTCACATGTCAAATCCTGTCCTGTAATCTTTGGAACTTGTTCTATGTACAATAGCAAGTGAAACTATACTTTCTTGGTAGGACAATTGGTTATGAATTTTATGGTTGGTGTCTTTCAGATCGTGGCAGGTTGTTGTCGCTTGCAAGGACTGATGATCTCTGATGTGCCGCTTAACAGTGGTGTATTGCAAAATGGACAAATCCATCGTCTTGTATCTGATTCTGTTGTCTTCTCCCTCGATATTGCTATCAGGCTGTTTTGTTTTCTGTTGAGCAGTTTAAGAATGAAGGGCGCAAGTGCAAGTCTATTTGTTCTGTTGTGGTTCTTGTTCAGTGGATGCCGGTCATGTCGCCTGAAAGTTGTACTTCTATTTAATTGCTCTCTTATCTGTTAAGCAGTATAAGTGCAAATGCTTCAAGCCATTAGGTTCAGTTGCTGTTGTTGTGTTGAATTCGTCCTGATCATATCGACCACAAACTGTATTTGTGCTTTGTATAACAGGCATATTTTTGTTACTGTTTGGTAAAATGTCTGAGTCAGCTACATGAACTAAAGTTATGTGGAGTTGTGAACTATCATTCCATTTTCTGAAAATAAAAATGTCTGTCAGTGTTGTTGGTTTCATGTCTTCGAGAATGTTTTCTACTAGTTTTTGGACACATAATTTTAAAGTTATGCTGTCATAAGAAGCAGCTCTTGTTTCCACTATAGTTTTGAATTCAGGAAATTATGTTGACCTGCTCGGCTACGATGGAGATGAATGTGATGAAGTGTTTGGTTTTGAGAAATAGAATTCAGAATACTTTCCAATGTGTTTTGGGTTATACTTCTTATTGAGCACCAAGATGACCATGATGGATTCTGATGATTAAAAAGTTCAGTAGGGAGTCATCATGTTTGCTTTTCTTCTCCAAGGAATTAAGGGCCAGTACTATAATCATTTCTAATGATCCGCTGCATGCTGAGTTGATGCTTGTGTTCAGGGCTTCAGCTGTAGAGAATTGCTTGTTCTGAACTTTTTCGGTGCTCTCTGAACTTTATCTGTGATCTCGAGCCCTTGTTTGTGATGACCTGAACCTATGTAACTTCTAACTTGTAGCATGAATGCATCCCAATTTTAAAAGGACAAATTATGCTTGCTAAAAGCATGCGCGACAAATGGAGCATTAGTTCGATGCCTCACCGTCTGATCATTCAGGATTCGGTGTACGGCTATGTGTTTTGGTCACCTGAAAGCTTCAGTCCGTGATCTCTACCATACGCTGTGTGCCAACTGCCAAATGCCAATGCGGCAACGCATGATCAGCTCTCATTACTACACACCGTTCAGTCGAAAAATACTCGCCGATGATGGTAGTTTTGCAATCCCGATGCAGATGTGACGGTGAAAATTAACCTTTCTATTCCAATATCCACTAGTGGCCTAGCCGCCTAGTGGAATAAAATAATTCTTCATGGTTTCCAAAAGGTCGTATTACCAAACTGATTAAGTAAACCGAATTTTGTATGCAACATTGCCCATCTTTTGCCACGTTTCTCAAAATACTACAATGTGACAGTGAGTTTCCCTCATGGCGATCCAATTGCCTAAGCAAAATCAGTGATAAATTTTGTACCTATCATATTCTTATCCATTTCCAATAGAATCTCGTACCAATAGCTATCATTTTCCAAGTAGAAGAAAATTTGTTTTTTTAGGACAGTAGAAGAAATTTTGGTGAGCTAGCCAGGCACAGCCGCACAGGGCAGCGTGACACGGGCCAAAAATGTCGTCTCGGCCCAACCCAACCGAGTACTAGCAAACGCCGCAGCGGTCGTCTCGCTCACGCGTCGCATTTCCCCAACCCACCACCCAATTCCCCCTCCCGCCGCCGACGCCGCCGCCGCTCACGACCGCACCATGGCACCGCCGCCCACGGAGCTGATCGACGACGTCACCGCCGAGATCCTCCTCCGCCTCCGGCCGGACGAGCCCGAGCACCTCTTCCGCGCCGCCCTCGTCTGCAAGCCATGGCTCCGCGTCCTCTGCAACCCCGACTTCCGCCGCCGCTACCGCGCCTTCCACGGAGCCCCTCCCCTCGTTGGCCTCCTCCACAGGCTCCAGGTACTCCAAGGATCCCCCGCTGACCGCTTCGCCTCCACCACAAAGATGCCCGACTTCCCCCGCCCGAGCTCCCACGGCCCCCATGCGGTTCCCCTCGACTGCCGCCACGGCCGCGCTCTCATCCAGATGTGGGGGAGCGTGGGGGAAACGAGGCTGGTTTACCTCGTCTGGGACCCCGTCACGGGCGACCGTCGCGTGGTGCCTATGCCGGACATGGATTGGGTGATCCAAACCGCCGCGGTGTTCTGCGCCGCCGACGGCTGCGACCATCTCGACTGCCACGGCGGCCCCTTCCGCGTGGCCTTTATGGCCACAGACGACGATGGCGTGCACGTTAAGGCTAGCGTGTACTCCTCTGAAACAGGTGTGTGGAGCACGCCAGTATCTCTTGGCAGTGACTGTGAATGCTATGCCAAGCATGTGGAAGATGTCATTCGAGAGCATGGCTACCACTTACCCTATGTCCATCCTCGGCGAGTCGCTGTTATTGGAGATGAAATCTACTTCACACTTCGGGAGAATCATGCAATCGTCAAGTATGATGGGGGCAACAATCGCTTATCCATGATTAACCCACCGCCGCACAGTGCGTATGGAATCACTCTCATGGTGATGGATGATAGCTCATTGGGGTTTGTCTGCATTGAGGGTTCCAGCCTTTATGTGTGGTCAAGGAAGGTCAATTCAGAAGGAGCTGCAGAATGGGTACAATGCAGGGTCATCGAGCTGAAAACAATTGTGCCCGTTGTCGATCCTGGTCAGGTTCCATTGGTGGTTGGTTCTGCAGAAGGTGTGGGTGCTGTCTTCATAAGCACAGATGCTGGCTTATTCACTATAGAGCTCAAGTCAGGGCGGGTGAGGAAGGTTGGCGAACCTGGAGTCTACTTTAGCGTCTTACCGTACATGAGTTTCTACACTCCAGGTATTGTAGCCCTTGCTTTTCTGTTGTTCTGAATTTTCTTTACAGCTTCTGTATGTTTTCTTAATTAGATGGTTCTGGTTTGTGAATAATTAGGCATAGAGTAAGCTGTATGCGTTCTTTACAAACAATTTTATGAGTGCTAGAGAAAACATAATGTATGGCATTTGGAAACAGAATGCAATTTTGGTTATGAGATTTAGCTTTTGGAAGACAATGGCCATGCATTGGTCAAATTGTTAAATGTGCACAATCTTGTCGATATGGTGTTATCCTGTTACCTTGCTTTATACTTTGTTATACAAAAATTCTGTTATTTTCTAGCATAGCTGAAGCTCAGATCTTGAGTCCAGTCTTGTGACATTTTGAATTAGTACTAGCAGATAGCTCACCAAAGTGGAATGATGAGTTGGATTATGTTATGAGTTTTGTCCATGGTACCTTTTCAGGTCATTGCACCTTGTTACCCCTAGTAACGACTTAACTGATTTTGGTCTGCTGCTGTTGGTTTCTTTCAGAGCATCAAGTTGTCTTTTTTTAGCAGTTTACATTCAAATTTTCATTATGCTTAATTGTTGTTCTCTTGTCAAATTCGTCCTGGTCATAATTTTAAAAGTTGTAGTTCAGATTAATATGTTTCAGTTACTGTTTATCTAATGCTTGACTGAGCTACTTAGAACAAAATTATTGTGTAATCTATGACATTTCCTTTTCATGAAATTGTATGACACTAATATTGATACCATCTTCTAAAGGGGTGTCAACTCTGTCAAGTAGCAGTATCAGACTTTTGGGACAAATGATTGGAGATACAAAGGGATAGCTTAGTTTCACCAGAAATTGTGTTTCATTTGTAAATAGATTGAAGAACATAATCTAACAGGTGTGGAACTCAGGTGTTTGTTCACTTTTATTCAAAACTTGGAAAATAATCAGGGTTATGCTGTCATTAAAGAAAAATACCTCTGTTGTGTACATTTGTGAATTCTAGACTCAGTCTTGTTATTCTTTGTGCATGAAAACCTTTTGCTATCATGCGGACCAACCCATGGAAGGCTGGGTCAATTGCAACATTACCCTGGAATAAAATTTCTTCTTTTCACTAGTGTTGTTGATAGTAGTTGCTGTAGTTGATGAATCATGAAGCTCCTGCTAGGCTAGAATAGAGACGCTAAATATTTAGCCAACCTTGTTGATGCTCATTGCCCTTTTACCTTGCTTCAAATTTTCTTTTAAGTGTATCATGCACCTTCTTCTTCTTGCATAACTCACACTCACATGTCAAATCCTGTCCTGTAACATTTGGAACTTGTTCTAAGTACAATAGCAAATCAAACTATATATTCTTGGTAGGACAGTTGGTTATGAATTTTATGGTTGGTATCTTTTCAGATCGTGGCAGATTGTTGTCGCTAGCGAGGGCTGATGATCTCTGATGTGCCGCTCAACAATGGTGTATTGCAAAGTGGACAAATCCATCGTCGCCAAGTCTGCTTCTGTTGTCTTCTTCCAGGATATTGCTATAACGTTGTTTTGTTTTCTGTTGAGCGGTTTAAGAATGAAGGATGCAAGTGCAAGTCATTTTGTTATGTTGTGGTTCTTGTTCAGTTGATGCCGATCATGTCGCTAGAAAGTTGTACTTCTGTTTAATATGTTGCTCTCTTATCTGTTAAGTAGTTTAAGTGCAAATGCTTCAAGCCATTAGGTTCAGCTGCTGCTGTTGTGTTGAATTCGAGTTTAAGTCAAATGCTTCAAGCCATTAGGTTCAGCTGCTGCTGATCATATTGGCCACAAATTGTATTTGTGTTTTGTATAACAGGCATATTTTTTTGTTACCGTTTGCTTAAATGCCTGAGTCAGCTGCATGACACTAAAATTATGTGGAGTTGTGGACTACGATTTCCACTTTCTGGGGAAAAAAAATGCCAGTTAGTGTTGTGTCTCTGGTCTTCAAGAATGTATCTGCTAGCTTTGGACACATAATTGGAAAGTTATGGTGTCATAAGAAGCAGCAAGATGATCCGCATCTGCTTCGTGCTGAGTTGATGCTTGTGCTCTGGGCTTAAGCTGCAGAGAATTGCTTGTTCGGAACCTTTTCAGTATCTGTGATATCGCGCCCTTGTTTGCGTCTTTGCGATGACCTGAACCTGGCAACTTGTTGCGGCATGATTGCATCCCAATTTTAAAGGACAAATTATACTTGCTAAAAGGGTCTGGTAAATTCACTACTGTCGGTCTTTCAAAAGGTCGTATTACCAAACTGATTAAATAATAATTGAATGAATGCAGAATCCTTATGTTTGCCCGAAACAAATAATAAGCTTTACCTTAATTATATGTGGCGCCATGTAAGATCCCAATGTTTTTTATCCGAATAAGAATTTGTAGCAGTCATCTTTTTTTTGAACGGATAATCTTTTCTTTTCTTTTTTGAATGGATCATCTTTTCTTTTTTGGAAGAGACTGAGCACGAGCCTCTACGATCTGGCCTGTTGTACACAGTCCACTGGGCCTGGTCCGACCGAACCACAGAACAAGAGCATGTTGACTGTCTAGTTCGGGCCGTTTCACACTCTCTTCGCATCTTCCCCTTCCCCAAACCTTCGAATCCGCCGACCACGCGCACCATGGCGCCGCCGCCGCCGCCGGCTGCGGAGCTGATGGACGAGCTCCTCGGGGAGATCCTCATCCGCCTACCACCCGACGAGCCCGAGCACCTCTTCCGCGCCGCACTCGTCTGCAAGCCCTGGCTCCGCGTCCTCTGTGACCCCGCCTTCCGCCGCCGCTACCGCGTCTTCCACGGGGTCCCTCCCCTCCTCGGCCTCCTCCACCGGCTCATGGTCTTCCAAGGTCCCCCACCCGTCCGCTTCGCCTCCACCACGTCGATGCCTGATTTCCCCCACCCGGGCTCCGACGGCCGCCGCACCCGCCCCCTCGACTGCCGCCACGGCCGCGTCCTCGTCCACATGCTGGAGGACGAAACCATGCATCTCCTCGTCTGGGACCCCATCACGGGCGACAAGCACGGCCTGTTCGACCCGGACATCGACTGGCTCATCTACTCCGCGGCAGTGTTCTGTGCCGCCGACGGCTGTGACCACCTCGACTGCCACGGCGGCCCCTTCCGCGTCGTCTTCGTGGCCACCCACGACTACAAGGATGACATCTTTGCGAGCGTGTACTCATCGGAGACGGGTGCGTGGAGCACGCCAGTGTCTCTTGACAGGAGCAGTGAAGCCTATATCCAGCATATGCGAGATGGACTTGCAGTGAGATCCTACTACATGCCCTATCTCCAGCCCAGGCGAGGCACCCTTGTTGGGGATGCAATTTACTTCACAATTCGGTTGGATAACACAATCGTGAAGTATGAGTGGGGCCAGAATTGCTTGTCCTTGATCAAACCACCATCACCAGATGTGCATGACATTGCCCTCATGGCGATGGAGGACGGCTCACTCGGGTTTGCCTGCATTGAGGGCTCCAGCCTCAATCTGTGGTCAAGGAAGGTCAATTCAGAAGAAGCTGCAGAGTGGGTACTATCCAGGGCCATCGAGCTGGAGAAAATTATACCTGTTGCTGATACTGATCACCGACCAGCTGTGGTTGGTTCTGCAGAGGGTTTGGGTGTCATCTTCTTAAGCACAGGCGTTGGATTGTTCACTATAGAGCTCAAGTCAGGGCAGGTGAAGAAGGTTGATGGTCCTGGAGTCTACTTCAGCGTCCTACCCTACATGAGCTTCTACACTCCTGGTATGGTACTATTCCTTGAATGTCTGTTACCTTGTATTTTCTCTACAGCTTCTGTATGTTTGCTAAATTAGATGGTTCTGGTTTGTGAACAATTAATTATAATGTAAGTAATATGCTTTATTAAGTTCATATATGGAGCTTTCCAAAAACTGTGTGTGAGAGATCACTTTAATATATGACACCTGAAAACATTATGCATTTTTTTAATATGAGATTTTACATGTGAAGGGTCATGACCATGCATTGCACGAATCGCTAAATATGCACACAAACATGTTGATCTGGTATTATCCTGGTACTCTGCTTCAGGCTTTCTTATAAGAAAAAAGTTCCGCTATTTTCTGGCATAGCTGAAGCTCACATCTAGAACCCAGTCCTGTAACCTTTGGAATTAGTACTAGCACATAGTTCACCGAAATGGAATGCTGACTTGTAGTTGGTTATGAGTTTTGTGAATGATATCTTTTCAGATCTTGGCTCATTATTATTGCTAGTAGGGACTAACTGATCTCAGTCTGTTGCTGTCGGTTTCTTTCAGAGCTGCTACTATTAAGTCGTTTATTTTCTATTGAGCAGTAAACATATAATTTTTTCTACTCCTTATGTTTTTGTCTTGTCGAATTCATCCTGATCATAATGTTGACAGGTCGTATTTCACATTAATATGTGAGGTACCATTTCAATTACTGTATGATTAATGCCCTGATCAGCGTCTTCAATGTGTAGTCAACTAGTCTGGCATTTCCCTTTCATGAAATTTTTGGTATGACTTCAATATCTATCTCGTCTTCACTCTTCAGTAGCGTTGTCAAGGAGAAATATTAGACTATTTTGACAAACAAATGTTGATACAAGGATCTAAGTTTTAGCTTACTTTCACCACAAAATGTTTATCATTTGCAAATAGATTCTAACAGGTGTGGAATTCAGATGTTTTTTTCACTTTTATTAAAACCTTGGAAAATAGTCTGGGTTCTGCTGTCATAGAATAAAAAATGGCATTGTTTCTGTGTCCATTTGTGAATTCTGGACTCAGATCTGGTTATTCTTCTGCCTGAAAACCTTGTACTACCATGTGGATCAGTCCATGGGAAGCGGGGCCAATTGCATCATTGGTTCATTACCACTAGAATAAATTTCTCCTTTTCACTAGTGTTGTTGAATGGCGAAGTAGTTGATGAAGCAGGAACTGCCTGTATGCTAAAATATAGATTGCCAAGTGTTTAGGCGCCTTGTCGATGTGGTTATCTGTGTTGTCTTTTTGCCTTGCTTCAGTTTTTTTTAATCTATGTATCATGTTACTTTCTGGCATATTTGAAACTCACGTGTGAAGTCCACTCCTGTAACCTTTGGAACTTATACAATAACCATCAAACTATAAATTCTGATTTGGACTGGTTATGAGTTTTGTGCTTGGTATCTTTTCAGATCGTGGCAGATTGTTGTCGCTAGCGAGGGCTGCTGATCTCTGATGTGCCGCTCAACAATGAGGCGTCGCGAAATGGACAAATCTTGGGTGTATGGCTTATTTTCGTCTGAGATACTGCTATGAAGTTGTTTAGTTTTCTGTCGAGCAGTTGTTGGATGACACATTGTGATCTGTTGTGATGCTGACATGTTGCCAGAAAATGTAATCTTCATTTCTTATGCTGGGTTCTTTTCTTTCATGCAGTTTAAGTGTGAATGGTTCAAGCCATCAGGTTACAGTTGTCGTGTTGAATTCACCTTATCATATCGGCCACAAGCTGTACTTTTGTTCTGTTTATTAGGCATATTCTGGTTACTGTTTGGTTAAATGCTTGAATCTGATACATGAAACTTAAATTATGTGGGAAAAAATGACAACCAGTGTTGGTTTCTTGTCTAAAAGAATGTTATCAGGTAGTTTCTGGACACAAAATTGTAAAGTTATGTTGTCATAAGAAGCAGCACTTATTTCTAGTATAGTTTTTTAATTCAAACTCTCAATTGACTGGCTAGGCAATAATGGAGATGAATTTTGACCAGGAAGTCGGATAACCAAAGCTGAATTCCTTGTGCATTGCTCCTTTTGGTTTAAAGAAACAGAAAGTCAGAATTCTTTCTACTGTGTTTTGATCCTTTGGGTTATACTGATTATTGAGCACCAAGATGGCCATGATAGAGTCGGGTGATTAAAGAGTTCAGTAGGGTGTCATCGTGTTTGTTTGGTTTTCCAATGAATTATGGGCCAGTTGCCCCGTCACGAAGTACCATAATCCTATCTAATGACCCGCTGCTTGTTGAGTTGATGGCTTGCATTCTGGCCTGGGCATCAGCTGCAGAAGTGCCTGTTCCGAAATTTTTCAGTGGTCTCTGAAAATCACCGGTGATGTGCACTTGTGTTTCGATGACCTGAAAGGTATCTAGCAACATTTTAAAATAGCTCTCGTAAGGTTTCGTTGTTACAGCTCGATGGGAAATATCCTCAAGCTTGCTGCGGCATGACGGCATCGCAATTTATAAGAAGACAAATTATACTTGCTAAAAGATCGACGCGCGCATGGATGGAGCATTGGTTCGATGATCAACAAGATTCGATTCAGTGGAATCTATCAAAACATGGGTCCTTTACGTACAATCAATGTGCAAGTATATTGTGAATCAAATTGCCATGCCCCTAAACAAATCTTTATGGAAGTTAAGGATTCCTCTGAAGATAAAAATCTTCAATTGGTTTTTTTAAAAGGGGTGATTTTAACAAAAGACAACTTATTAAAAAGATGTTGGAAGGGTGATGACCAATGTTGTGTTTTGACAATAAAGAAACTATTCAACATCTTTTTTTTTGAGTGTCACGTAGCGAGATCTGTTTGGAGAATTTTTAGTATGGCTTTTGGTTTGCAACCACATTTGGATGTAAACGAATTATCTGGAGCATGCCTCCAACAAGCAGACAAGCGTATGCGTTCTCAACTTTGTGTGGGAGCAAGTGCAATATTTTGGTCTATTTGGCTGAGCAGAAACGATGTGATTTTTAATAAAAAAAAGATTACACTCTTATATGTAGGTAATTTTCAGGACAACACATTGGACACGTTGGTGGAGCATTCTACAAAAGGAGAAGCAAAGACCTTTTTTGAAGTGGGCTTGCAGAACGCTCGAGACCATGTCTACGAAAATCTTCGCCAAACACGGGGGGCCATCCTTTAGGAGGATTAGTGCCTAATTTCCTTTGTTTGGTATTGCTCTATGAGAGCTTTTTATTTTAAATGTCGGAGCCATAAACCGTAATAAGAATTGGTTGAGTGCAAAACTCGTACAGAGACCGGAATAAAATTCCTTTTTTAAAAAAAATGAGCTGTGGGCAACGCATGATGTTGCGTTATAAGAAACTCAGCACTGCCGACCTTTCCGTCAAGAATTACCGGCCAGTAGTAGTTTTGCAGTCTAATGGTAAAAAAAACGTTCCTATTCCAGTTCCACTGGTAGAGTAAATATAAATCTTCGTGGTTTCTTTAATGTCGCTTTACCAAACTGATTAAAATCGAATGAACGCACAGCCCTGATTTTGCCTGAAACAAATTAAAGTTTACCTTACTTATTATGCAGATCCATGTCAGATTCAACAAAAATTCGTAGTAAAAAAATTCTGCAGTCATGGATCATCGTCTTTTCTTTTTGAAAGGGAATCATCCATCTTCCTTGGAGTAAAGTAAAAAAAAAAAACAATAGTATTGAGCAGCACTGCAGCAGCAACAGGAAGGAAGCCTGAGACATCTCAATCTGGCCCATTGTCCACAGCCCACTGGGCCTGGTCCAACCGAACCCAGTACAACAAGATCTGGCTCTGGCCTTCTCTCTCCGCCAGTCCCACTCGCCCCTCGCACTTTCCCCTTTCCTCAAATCTTCGCATCCGCCTACCACGCGCACCATGGCGCCGCCGCCGCCGCCGCCGCCGCCGCAGCAGCCGGCGGAGCTGATGGTGGAGCTCGTCGGAGAGATCCTCCTCCACCTCCCGCCCGACGAGCCCGAGCACCTCTTCCGCGCTGCCCTCGTCTGCAAGCCGTGGCTTCGCATCCTCTGCGACCCTGCCTTCCGCCGCCGGTACCGCGCCTTCCACGGAGCGCCTCCCCTGCTCGGCCTCCTCCACAGGCGTCAAGTCTTGGAAGGGGATCCACCAGCGCGCTTCGCCTCCACCACATCGATGCCCGACTTCCCCCACCCGGGCTCCGATGGCCACCGCACGCGCCCCCTCGACTGCCGCCACGGCCGCGTCCTCATCGACATGTTGCAGGAGAGGAGTGCCCGCTACCTCGTCTGGGACCCCATCACGGGCGACAAGCACTTCCTGCCTGCGCCGGACATGGAATGGCTGATTGAATCCGCCGCCGTGCTCTGCGCCGTCGACGGCTGTGATCATCTCGACTGCCACGGCGGCCCCTTCCGTGTGGTGGTCATGGCCACCCTTGAGTACGAGGATAACATAGTTGCCAGTGTGTACTCATCGGAATCGGATGTGTGGAGCGCGCAAGTATCTTTTGACAACAGCTGTGAAGCCTTTATCAAGCATATGCGAGATGGACGTGCAGAGATATCCTGGTACACACCCTATCTCCAGCCAAGGCGAGGCACCCTACTTGCAGATGCAATCTACTTCACGGTTCGGGGCTTTAACACAATCGTCAAGTATGAGTGGGGCCAGAATTGCCTGTCCATGATTGACTCGCCATCACCAGACGTGTATGACATTGCCCTCATGGCATTGGAGGATGGTTCGCTGGGGTTTGCCTGCATTGAGGGTTCTAGCCTCTATCTGTGGTCAAGGAAGGTCAACTCAGGAGGAGCTGCAGAATGGGTACGATTCAAGGTCATTGAGCTGGCGACAATTATACCCACTGCCGATTCCCCAATGAGGGGCCATTTGTGGTTGATCTCGCAGAGGATTTGGGTGTTATACTAGGTGCCAAATGCAATAAGGGGCCATTTGTGGTTGGTTTCGCAGAGGGTGTGGGTGTCATCTTCATAAGCACAGGTGCTGGCTTATTCACTATAGAGCTCAAGTCAGAGCGGGTGAGGAAGGTTGATGGGCCTGGAGTTTACTTTAGCGTCCTACCCTACATGAGTTTCTACACTCCAGGTATGGTACTTGTCCTTGCTTGTGGTCTGTTGTCCTGCATTTGGTCTTACAACTTCTACATGTTTTGCCTAATTTGTTAGTTATGGTATGTCATTATTACTAATGTAAGTACTATCTTACTAGAGAGAACTGAACATATGGCGGTGCAAAGTGAACATGTTTTTGTTACGATATTTGACTTCTTAAGGAGCACGGCGAATCATTGGTAGAATTGCTAAATATGCAGAGAAATTTGTTGATCTAGTATTACCTTGTTTTAGATTGTCTTTTTAGTTTTTAGCAATTTTCGGTTATTTTCTAGCATGGCTGAAGTTCACATCTGAAACTCAGTCTTGTAACCTATAGAATGAGTACTAGCACATCGTTAATCAAAGTAGAATTCTGAGGTCCACAGGTAGTTACGAGTTTTGTGCATGCCACCTTTTCAGATCATGGCACATTTTCTAGTGTTTAATATGTCAGGAATTTTTTAGTTAGTGCCTTGTTAATAATCGATAGTTGATTCAGCCATTTGGAAATAAAATCATGTTTCGCTGTTTCTCTTTCCTAAAATTTTGGAGTTACTTCAGTGTTATTGTGATCTTCAGGGCTGTCATGTAGCAATGTCAGGCTTTTTTGGAAATACAATAGGAGATACTAGGATCAGGATTGTAATTTAGGGCTGTAGAACATTTTCCGCTTCTGAATAGATCGAACTAATTCTTCTTAAAGGTGTAGAACTTGTATGGTTCACTAAAAACTTGGAAAAATGAAGTTAAAGCTATGCTGTACTAATTTTTTTTTAAAAAAAACACCTTTTGTTTCTATGGTTTTTTGCCACTTCAGGACTCAACTATTGTTAATTGGTTATTACAACCATATAGTCTTCAATTTTCGCGTATACCATCATTTGATGCCTGAAAACCTTGTTCTATATGGAGCAGTCCAGGAAAGCAGGATCAAGTTGTTTTGTTGAATAGTATGTAGTCGATGAAGCTTGAAATGGCTGCTAGGCAAAAATGGAGATTGCTAAATATTTAAGCAAACTTGTTGATCTAGTATCGTACTGTTGCTTCACATTTTCTTTAATAACATTATGTTATTTTCTGGCATCGCTATCCTTTGAAACTATTTAAAAGTATGGCTCATCAGATTTGAACAGTTAGTTATGAGTTGTCTTTTGTGCTTGGCATCCTTTCAGATCATGGTAGATTGTTGTCGCTAGCGAGGACCCACTGATCTCCAATGTGGCGCTCGGCAGTGATACATTGCAAAATGGCTAAAGCCATCATCTTGAGTCTGCTGCTGATGGCTTCTTCTGGGCTACTACTATCAAGTTAATTTGGTTTCTGTTGAGCAGTTTCAAGTCACCATGATCAATTGTGGCTGTTCTTGTTTAATTTGTCTTGAATCCTGGTCATGTTGCTGGAAGATTATACTTTAGTTTAATAACTCGGTATCTTATCTGTTGGAATGGTGCTAAGTCATCATGTTCAATGGCTGTCTACTTGTCTTGAATCGTGATCATGTCGAGTTTGCCGACCAGAAAATGGATTTCTATTCGATATGTCAAGAATATTTTAGTTACTGTTTTGCTGATGCTTGACTCTGCTCCATGGAGCTAATGCTATGTGAAGTATTGATTTCTTGTCTTGAAGAAGGTTGTCAAGTATTAGTTTCTTGTCTTGAAGAAGGTTGTCAAGTAGTACTAGCCATGCAAGATTTTTTTGGAAACATAGTAGGCAGATTATGCTGTCCTAAGAAGCTACTCATGTTTGTTCGGGCGTTTTATTTTTGGTTCAGAACCCAAGTCTAGTTATGGAGAGTTGATGGCAAAGGCGTCAGCCGTCACTCCGGTTGCTCTGAACTCCTATCAGTATTTCTGAACTTGGTTACTGTATTAGTCATCACGCCCTTGTATGCAGACAGTGACGTACTGACATGCGACGTGGTTTCTATGTTTTGGCCGGGCCTGAGTGAAGACTCCACGCTTGGTGTACGAGTCGATTTGCATCTTTAATTTGTTCCAGATTTCTAGTGCTGAAAACTGCTCCTTCCATTTTTATTCCATTTTACTTAAGGCACTGCATTTTTATTTACTCAGAGGAGCAAAATCTTTAGTCATTGCGTGTTTTGAGACTAGAAGGGACTTCGATTTGAGAACATCCTCATTGTATCAGTCGACAATCAGTGTGAGACTCTGTAAACCGCCCACTGCGTCACTCCGATTTTGGATTTAGATGAAGGAATCGATAAAGCTCTAGTCCTCATTTTTTTTAAAAGAAAAAACTTTCACAATCCATTTCCATCGGTGTGACACGTATTCCTTGGTTTCAAGGAAGAATTATTGTATTGACATGTCATTATTGTGTAAACCACCCACCGCATCTTTCTAGAATGTCTCTATGTACTGTCATTTTTGGTAAATTATTGGATTCTCTACCCTCTCACGGATTTACCAAAAAGATGAATTTGCTCTTCCAAGTCACCAATGCTTGAGCCGTAAAATTCTCACGTGCAGCTTGAGGCTAATAAGATTCATTAATTAATCCTCATAAAATTTACTTTGCCTGTGCTTCTATGCTTTGCCTATGCTTCTATGCGGTGCTACTTATAATGCCGAAGTTTTCGTTTCCTCGTAATAGAATTTTGCATCTACTATTTTCGAGTACAAAATTTGGTTAGAAAGCCAGCGAGTGGCACAGCTCAATCCGGCGACTGGTGACCTGGTTGAACCCAACCGAGTAGAAGAGCCCGTGCGGTGTGCTCGTCTCACCCTCCCACTCAGCACTCGCTCACCTTTCCCCAATCTGAACCCTACCACGAGCCCACCATGGCGCCGCCGCCGCCGCCGCAGGCCGGCCTCACCGACGACGTCACCGCCGAGATCCTCCTCCGCCTCCCGCCGGACGAGCCCGAGCACCTCTTCCGCGCCGCCCTCGTCTGCAAGCCCTGGCTCCGCATCCTCTGCGACCCCGCCTTCCTCCGCCGCTACCGTGCCTACCACCGGGCGCCGCCCCTGCTCGGCATCCTCCACAGGCTCCAGGTGCTCCAAGGGGATCCACCCGCCGAATTCGCCTCCACCACATCGATGCCCGACTTCCCGCACCCGGGCTCCGACGGCCGCCGCACGCGCCCCCTCGACTGCCGCCACGGCCGCGTCCTCATC
Organism: Urochloa ruziziensis; assembly: GCA_015476505.1. Taxonomy (NCBI): domain Eukaryota; kingdom Viridiplantae; phylum Streptophyta; class Magnoliopsida; order Poales; family Poaceae; genus Urochloa; species Urochloa ruziziensis. Next base: position 3,067,120 of record CM027119.1, on the reverse strand, counting down.
CACATGTTCCGGGACGGTGGTATGGATCTCCTCGTCTGGGACCCCATCACGGGCGACCGGCACGTCGTGCCTGAGCCGGACATCGATTGGCTCGTCTACACCGCTGCTGTGTTCTGCGCCGTAGACGGCTGTGACCATCTCGACTGCCACCGCGGTGGCGCCTTCGGCATTGTCTTTGCGGGCACAGCCGACCGCAGAGAAATCATCAAGGCGAGCGTGTACTCATCCGAGACGGGTGCATGGAGCGTGCCAGTATCTCTTGACAATGGTGCTGAATACTATGCCCAGCATAGGCAAGATGCTATTGCAGATGAACGCTACTACACACCTTATGTCCAGCCTAGGCGAGTTGCCCTTGTCAGAGATGATATCTACTTCACACTTCGGCGGGGTAACACAATCATCAAGTACGACCGGACCCACAATTGCCTGTCTATGATTAAACCGCCGTCTCTAGATGCGGTCGACTGCTGCATTTGTCTCATGGCGATGGAGGACAGTTCACTGGGGTTTGCCTGCGTTGAGGGGTCTGACCTTTGTCTGTGGTCGAGGAAGGTGAATTCAAAGGGAGCAGAATGGGTACAGTTCGGGGTCATGGAGCTGAAGACAAGGATACCTGATTGCAATGAAGACTACAGAATGTTTGCGGTTGGTTTTGCAGAGGGTGTGGGTATCATCTTGTTAAGCACATATGTTGGCTTATTCACTATAGAGATCAAGTCAGGGAGGGTGAGGAAGGTCGGCGGACCTGGAGGTTACTATAGCGTTCTACCCTACATGAGCTTCTACACTCCAAGTATGGTGCTAGCCCTTTCTTGTCTGTCCTCATGCATTTTCTTTATAGCTTTTGTTTGTTTGCTTAATTTATGGGTTCTGTTTATGCTTAGTCACAATGTAAGTAATGCTATACGTTAGTTATATTCACCTATAGAGATTGATAAAGAAGTTTCGTGGATGCTAGAGAAACCTGAATGCAATTGTAAGCATAACCCTTTTTTGTTATGAGATTTGACTTGTTAAGTCAAATTGTTACCTTATGCACTTGGTCAGATTGCTAAATGTGTGTACAAAACTTGTTTGCCTTATGTTATCCTGTTACCGGACCCTGTTACATTGCTTCAAATTTTCTTGTGTTCTGGCACGGCTGAAGCTTACATCCCAAGCTCAGTTTTACAACCTTTGGAATTAGAACATAGCTCACCAAAGTGGAATTCTGAGTTCAACAGTTGGTTTTAGTTCTTGTTCATGGTTGTTGCACATTTTTTCGCTAGCAAGTAGTACCACCTGACCTTTGAGTTTGCTGCTGTTGGTTCCTTTCAGAGCAACTGCATACCTGACCTCTGAGTTTGCTGCTGCCATTTATTTTCTGTTGAGTAGTTTGCATACAAATGATGCAAGTCATTATGATCAGTTGTGGTTGTCAGGTTGAATCCTGATCATGCTGCCAAAAAGTTGTGATTGCATTTAACATGTCAGCCATTTTTCAGTTCAGTTACTGTTTGGGTAATTCTTGATGCATCTACTTGGAACTAAAATTATGCGGTCTGTGTTGTTTCCTTTCTCTGAAGTTTTAGTGTGACGTTTAGTATTGGTATTGTGTTCAAAAGGGCTGTAAAGTTGCAGTGTCTGGACATATACAATTGGAGACACAAGCATCCAAGTCATAATTTAATTTCACTGCAGAACTTTGATCAATTTTAAATAGATTGAATCTTGGAAGCTTAGATATCGGGCACCTCTTGTTTATTCAGTCTTCTTGAATTCAAGACAAAGTTTGGTGTCAGGGTCATACTGTCATAAAAAGTACCTCTGGTTTCTTCAGTCTTTTGTGAGTTCAGTGCTCAAGTCTGATTATTCTCCCGCTATTATATGGAGCAGTCCATGGGAACCAGGACCAATTGCATCTTTACCTCTGCAATTAAAATTTATCTTTTTACTAAATCATTCTTTGGTTGAATAGTTGGTGTAGTTGATGACTTGATGACACATGAAGTGGCTGCTAGTCTAAAATGGGCATTGCTAAATATTTAAACAAATTTGTTGGGCTAGTATTGACCAGGGTTTTTTTTCCCGCGGTTTCAGCGGTTTTTTTGGGAATAAAAACCGGTCCGGTAAACCGGTTAAACTGGCCGGTTAACCAGTAGGAGCGGTTTGGTAGGGTCGGTTTTGAGCGGTAACCGGCCCTATTTAGCTACCGGACCGGATCGGTTTGAGCGGTAACCGGTCAAACCGGACCGGTTTCAAACGGTTTTTTTAACCCTGGTATTGACAACCTTGCTTCAGATTTTCGTTAAAAAATAATATGCTATTTTCTACCATAGTTGAAGCTTGAAGCTCACACCTGAGAGACTCACCCTGTTTTTTCAATTTTTGGAACTAGTTCTGAGTGTATAGCTCATCAAATTTTAAATTATGAAGTTGACAGTTAGTTGTGTTTTGTGTTTGGTATCCTTTCCAGATCGTGGTTCATTGTTATCGCTGGCGAGGACTCACTGATCCCAGAGGTGCCACTGAACAGCAATACACTGTAAGATGACAAATCCGTTGTCTTGAGTCTGCTGCTGTTGGCTTCTTCCAGAGCTACTACTACCAAGCCATTTCTTTTCTGTTGAGCAGTTTAAGTACAATTGGTGCAAGTAATCATTTTAGATTGTGGTTGTTGTCTCTCATTTTTATCATATCAACTACTGATTGTATTTGTGTTGAATATTTCAGGCACATTTCCAGCTACATGGAACTGGAATTATGTGGGTCTCTGTGTTGTTTCCATTACCTGAACAATTTATGGCACTTAGTATGGACTTGTCTTAAATTTTGTCAAGTTCTTCTAATCATGTAGTTGGAAGGCTATGGTATCGTAAGAAGGCCATCGTGTTTCTGCCGTCTCTCTCTCTCTCTCTCTCTCTCTCTCTTTAATTCATGGCTCAAATTTGTTCAATCTGCTGCCTTGATACCTTGTACTGTTATATGGAGCAGTTCATAGGAAGCAGGACCAAGCTTTAGCCGCTCTGCTACGCCCTTATATTGTTGTCTCTTGTTAATGTGGGCTTGTTATTCTGACTGGCAGGAATGACCCAAATTTGTCCGTACCATAGTGTTTTCGTGAGTGCTCGGCTCAGTTGACTGCTAGGCTATAATGGAGATGAATGTTGACCTGGAAGTCATTCGTAACCAAAGCTGAATTGCTTGTGCATTGATCCTTTCTTTTGGTTTAAAGAAATAGAAAGTCAGAATCCTTTGTGTTATACTGATTACTGAGCACCAAGATGATCATGATGGAGTCGGGTGATCGAAGAGTTCAGTAGGGAGTCATCGTGTTTGCCTTTTGGCCCGTTACCAAAGTACGTACCAGAATCCTTTATAACCATCCGCTGCTTGCTGAGTCAAAGTCCGTGTTTAGCCTTGTTTAGTTCGCGAAAACATTTCGTGAAAAGATTTCAGGTTTTGATTTTATCAATTTAGAAGTAGTAAATGTAGACGAAAAAGGTGGAAAGTTATATGGATAGTTTGGAAATCTCGAGACGAATCTAACGATGGTAATTAGAGGGTAATTAATTCATAATTAGCGGATGATTACTGTAGCACTACTGTTGCAAATCATGGATTAAGTAGACTCATTAGATTCGTCTCGCGATTTACAGTCTATCCATATAACTTTTCACCTTTTTCGTTTACATTTAATACTTCATGCATCAAAGATTCTCCTTTGATACGATGGATGAAAATATTTCGGGTGGGAACTAAACATGGCAACATGGCCTTGATGGCTTGTATTCTGGCCTGGGCTTCAGCTGCAGAATTGTCTGTTGCGAAATCTGAACTTTGTCACCCCATAATGTCGCGGCGCCCTCTTGTTTTCCATGACCTGACCTAACCCTGCTAATTAGTTTGGGCTTAATGGTTTTATTGGGTTGGTTTCCTTTATGGTTTCTTTTAGATTGGTTACTAGTGGATTCACTAGTCAGATGGTTTGGTTTGGATTGGATTACTAGAACTAGGAGATGGTTTAGAGTGGTTTGGAGAGAGTTATATTGGTTTGTTCCAAATGACATACACGTATGAGCCTAGCTCTTTTATGTGGGGCCCACATGTATGTAAAGCCCTACCACTTTGCACAAAGTAGCGGAATGTCAAATTAAGTTGCATGCAACAAATTTTGATCGATTTCGTCAAAATTTTATAGTGTGAACGCGAGCTTTTAATTCTAGGGTCCGGCTCTTGATGTGGGGCCCACGTGTATGTACAGCCCTACCGCTTTGCATAAAGTAGCGGAATGTCAAATTAAGTCGCCTCCAACAAATTTTGATCGATTTCGTCAAAATTTTATAGTGTGAACGCGAGCTTTTAATTTTAGGGTCCGGCTCTTGATGTGGGGCCCACGTGTATGTACAGCCCTACCGCTTTGCATAAAGTAGCGGAATGCCAAATTAAGTCGCCTTCAACAAATTTTGATCGATTTCGTCAAAATTTTATAGTGTGAACACGAGCTTTTAGTTTTAGGGTCCGGCTCTAATGCGGGCATGTACATAATTTTTATATAAGTCCATAGTTTGTTATATCAAATCCACGGGTTGTATGTACTAATGGGTTGGATTGGATTGGTTTATAAACACTATGGTGTGGAGTGGAGTTGGGTGAAAATTTTATTATTTTCATGTGAGTTGGTGTGGATAAAGAGTTGGTGAAAATTTATACGAAACAAATTATATTTATACTTGCTATAAAAAAGGCACAAAAATCTCGATCTGGCCCGTTGTCCACAGCCCACTGGGTCAGTGGGCCTGATCCAACTGAATGCAGTAGAAGAGCGCGTCGTCCCTCGCTGCACTCGCTCTTCCCACATCCCACTTTCCCCTTCCCCCAAACCGAAGACCACGCGCACCATGGCGCCGCCGCCGCCCCCGCCGGAGCTGATGGAGGAGATCGTCGGGGAGATCCTCCTCCGCCTCCCGCCCGACGAGCCCGAGCACCTCTTCCGCGCCGCCCTCGTCTGCAAGCCGTGGCTCCGCATCCTCTGCGACCCCTCCTTCCGCCGCCGGTACCGCGTCTTCCACGGGGCCCCTCCCCTGCTCGGCATCCTCCACAAGCGCCAAGTTGTCGAAGGGGATCCGCCCGCCCGCTTCGCCTCCACCACGTCGATGCCCGACTTCCCCCACCCGGGCTCCGACGGCCGCCGCACGCGCCCCCTCGACTGCCGCCACGGCCGCGTCCTCATCCACATGCTGGAGGATGAGAGCGTGGACTACCTCGTCTGGGACCCCATCACGGGCGAGAAGCACGGCCTGCCTGAGCCGGACATCGAGTGGCTGATCTACTCTGCTGCGGTGCTCTGCGCCGCTGATGGCTGCGATCACCTCGACTGCCACGGCGGCCCCTTCCGTGTGGTCTTCATGGGCACCTTCGAGTACGAGGATAACATAGTTGCCAGTGTGTACTCATCGGAGACGGGTGTGTGGAGCGCGCAAGTATCTTTTGACAACAGCTGTGAAGCCTTTGCCAAGCATATGCGAGATGGATGTGCAGAAAGGTCTTGGTACACGCCCTATCTCCTGCCTAGCCGAGCCACCCTCATCGGAGATGAAATCTACTTCACAATTCGGCGGCGGCACACAATAGTCAAGTATGATTTGAGCAGGAATTGCCTATCCATCATTAACTCACCGCCGCACAATGTGTACGGAATTGCTCTCATGGTGATGGAGGACAGTTCACTGGGGTTTGCCTGCATTCAGGATTCCAGCCTTTGTACGTGGTCAAGGAAGGTGAATTCGGAAGGAGGCACAGAATGGGTACAATTCAAGGTCATCAAGCTGGAGTCAATCATACCTGCTGCCACTTCCAGTTCTGAACCATTCGTGGTTGGTTCCGCAGAGGGTGTGGGTATCATCTTCATTAGCACAGATGATGGCTTATTCACCATCAAGCTCAATTCTGGACAGGTTAAGAAGGTTGACAAGCCTGATGTCTACTTTAGCGTCCTACCATACATGAGCTTCTACACTCCAGGTATGGTACTGGCCTTGTCTTGTATGTTGTCCTGCATTTTCTTTACAACTTCTACATGTTTGCATAGTGTAAGTAACATTTGTTAGTTATCTTATACAGATTGAAAAATAAAGTTTTGAATGTGCTGAATATGTGTTGCTGGAAAACAGAACAAAGTTTTTTGTCACGAGATTTGAATTGTTAAGGATTAGTTGAATTTCTAAATATGCATGCAAACTAGATGATCTGTTATTGTTTTTTTACCTTCTTCGGGCTTAAAAAAATATCTTCTTCTGGTATAATTGAAGCTCACATCTGAAGCTTAGAATTAGTATTTAAACATAGTATTTTCGTTTATGGAGGACTGAGTCTTCTGCTGTTGGTTTCTTTAGTAAGAGGTGTTACTATGAAGTCCTCTGTTTTCTTTTGAGGAATTCATATACAGTGCAACTAAGTCATTTTGGTATCTTGTCGAATTTATCCTAATCACAAGGACGGATATGTCAGTCATATATCAATTACTATGAGCTCTCGATTCAGCTACTTCGATAAAATTATGTGCGGTCTATGTTATTTCCCTTTCATTAAAGTTAAGTATAGCGTTCAGTGTCGGTCTCCTCTTCAATAGTGTTGTCAGCTGAAGCTTACATCTCAAGCTTAGTCTTATAACCTTCGAACTAGTACATAGCTCACCAAACTGGAATGCTGAGTTGGGCATATTTGTGCTGCTAGCAAGTACTAACTGACCTCTGAGTTTGCTTCTGTTGGTTTTTTTTTTTTCAGAGCAACTACTATCATGTCATTTATTTTCTATTAAAATGGTGATTATCTTGCCAAATTCATCCTGATCATATTACCGAAAGCTGTACGTCATTTAACATGTCAGGGTCAGGCATGTTTTGGCTAATTCTTGACTCAGCTACTCGGAACTAAAGTTATGTGATGTCTGTGTTATTTCCCTTCCCAAACTAAAGTTATATGATGTTCGGTGTTCTTGTGGTCAAAAGGGCCATCAAGTTGCTGTATCTGACCTTTTAGACATTCAGTGTGAGATACAAGCATCCAAGTTATAATTTAGCTTCACCGCAGAACTTTTCTCATTTGCAAATAGATTGAAACTTGGAAACTAAGATGTTTTACTAAAAACTTGGGAAATGATGTAAGGTTATGCTGTCATAAAAACCATCTCAATGGAGCAGTGCATGGAAAGCAGGACCTATTGCATCTTTACCCCCTGGAATAAAAAAATATCTTTTAATTAAATCATTGATTGGTTGAATACTTGGTGCATGGAAAGCATGAAGTGGCTGCTAATCTAAAGTGGACATTGTTAAATAATTAAACAAATTTGTTGAGATAGTATTGTCCTGTTACTTTGCTTCAGATTTTCTTTACAAAATAATATGCTATTTTCTGGCATAGCTGAACCTCAGGTTCAGACCCAGTTTTTTAACCTTTGGTACTAGTTCTAGGTGCATAGCTCATCAAATTGTAAATTATGACGTTGACGATTATGAGTTTTGTGTTGGTATCCTTTTCAGATCGTGGCTCATTGTTATCACTAGCAAGGACACCCTGATCCCTGAAGTGACTCTCAACAGTAATATGGTGTAAGATGGGCAAATCCATTGTGCTGTTGGCTTCTTCCAGAGCTACTACTACGAAGTCATTTCTTTTCTGTTGAGCAGTTTAAGTACAATTGGTGCGAGTCATCATTTTCAGTCGTGGTTGTCGACTCTCATCCTTACGATATGAACCGTAAAATTCTATTTCTGTTTAATATTTCAGGCATATTTCTGTTACCGTTTGGTTAAGGCTTGACCCAGCTACGTATAACTAAAATTATGTGGTCTCTGTCGTTTACATTGCCTGAAAAATTAAAATGGTTTTCATTATTGGCTTATTTTCGCAAAGGTTTCTCCCAAGTACCTCTTGGTCATGTAATTGGAAGGCTATGCAGTCATAAGGTCTTGTTTCTGCAGTGCATTTTTTGAAAGGAAAAAAAACAATCAGGGCTCGAGTCTGTTCAATCTTTCGCCTTGAAACCTTGTGCTTTTATATGGAGCAGTAATTAGGTAGCAGGATCAATTTCTTCATTATCCCTCGAACAAGTTTTCCCTGTTCTGCTACTGCTACGCCCATGTATTGTGGTCTCCAGAAAAGCCGTGTTTGTTTTTCTACCAGGGATCACCCAATTGTAAAGATTTCGTGTTTGTCTCGACTTGCTATTGCATGAACGGATGTGCTAGCGTCAGATTTTGTATATGGAGAGTATAGAATGCAATTACTTGCTACAGGTAAAAGCCAAGGTGACTGAATGACGCACTGAATGACCTAGTGTACACATCGGTTTGTATCTTGATGTGTGTGTGTGTTTTTTTTTTGTGGGCGAATTGTCAGATGGTTTCTGAATGCACTGGTGCAAAAAAGAAAAAGACACCTTCCATTTTCGTTTCTCCTACTCTCTTATTCCAAGGAATTGGACTTTCCCCACGTGTTTCGAGTTTCGACACTGGAATGCATAGCCATCATTGTTGAGCGATGGTAAAGACCTTGCCCAATGTATTTTTACCCATGTGCAACCTGAAAAGTGGCAGAGATGCATCGATTCTCATATATTTTGCAACAGAATTTTGTAGCTAACATTTTCGAGTAAAGAAATGGAGAACCAGACACGCGGACACAGCTCCATTTTTCTTCGTCTCTTCACAATAAAAATTTGTTAAGTACTTATGCTGTGCCGGTACGTACGGTGGCGTCGTCCAATGTTTTTTTCTTCACAATAAAAATTTGCAGCTAGTATAATTTTTTAGTAAAAATTTTGTTGAGAAAGCCAGCGAGTGGCATGGCTCAGGTGACCTGGTTGAACCCAACCGAGTAGCAGAGGCAGAGCAGCACGTGCCCATCTCCCCCACTACCCTGTAGTTTCCCTCCCACTCTTCCCCAATCTGAAGCCCCACCCCTCGCATCCGCCATGGCGCCGCCGCCGCCGCCGCTCGACCTGATCGCTGACGTCGCCATCGAGATCTTCCTCCGCTTCCCGCCGGACGAGCCCGAGCACCTCTTCCGCGCGGCCTTCGTCTGCAAGCATTGGCTCCGCGTCCTCTGCGACCCCGTCTTCCGCCGCCGCTACCGCGCCTTCCACGGCGCCCCTCCCCTCCTCGGCCTCCTCCACAGGCGCCAGCTCAGACACGGGGACCCCGCCGCCCGCTTCGCCTCCACCACGTCGATGCCCGACTTCCCCCACCCGGGCGCCGGCGGCCGCCGCACGCGCCCCCTCGACTGCCGCCACGGCCGCGTCCTCGTCCACATGCTGGAGAAGGAGGATGTGGATCTCCTCGTCTGGGACCCCGTCACGGGCGACCGGCACGCCTTCCCTCAGCCGGACATGGAGCTGCTGATCTACGCTGCAGCGGTGTTCTGCGCCGTCGAGGGATGTGACCATCTCGACTGCCACGGCGACCCCTTCGGCGTTGTCTTTGTGGCAACCGACGAGCACGACGAAATCATCAAGGCGAGCGTGTACTCGTCGGAGACGGGTGCGTGGAGCGTCCCAGTATCTCTTGACAATGGTTCTGAATTCTACGCCAAGCATAGGCAAGATGCCATTGAGGATGAACTCTACTACATACCCTATGTCCAGCCTAGGCGAGCTGCAATTATCAGAGATGATATCTACTTCACACTTCGGCGGGATAACGCAATCATCAAGTATGACCGGGGCCACAATTGCCTGTCTATGATTGACCCGCCATCACCAAATGTGGGCAACAGCCGCATTTCCCTCATGGTGATGGAGGACAGTTCTCTGGGGTTTGCCTGCACTGAGGGTTTCAGCCGTTTTCTGTGGTCAAGGAAGGTGAATTCAGAAGGAGCTCCAGAATGGGTACAAATCAGGGTCCTGGAGCTGGAGGCAAAGATACCCATTGACAATGTCGACTATGTGATGCCAGAGACAACGATGTCCATTGACCATCTTGAGTTCGGACGATCAGTGGTCGGTTTTGCAGAGGGTGTGGATGTCATCTTCATCAGTACGGATGTTGGCTTATTCACTATAGAGATCAAGTCAGGGAAGGTGAAGAAGGTTGACAAGCCTGGAGTCTACTATAGTGTCCTACCCTACATGAGCTTCTGCACTCCAGGTATGGTATTAGCCTTTGCTTGTCTGTTGTCAAGCATTTTCTTTCAGCTTCTGTATGTTTGCTTAATTGGTTGGTTCTAGTTTATGAACAATTAGTCATAATGTAAGTAATACTTGTAAGTTATATTCATGTAAAGAGATTGGCAAAGACAATTTTGAGTATGCTAGAGAAATTTCTGAATACATGGCATTTGGGCACTGAGCATAGAACCTATTTTCCGTATGCATTGGTCAAATTTCTAAATATGTGTACACAATTTTTTAACCTAATATTGCTTTGCTAGCCTGTTACCTTGTTTCAGATTTTTTTCTTGTAAAAAATTCATTGTTTTCTGGCATAGCTAAAGCTCAGTCCTATAGTTAATAACCTTTGAAATTAGTACTAGCACATAGTTCACCAAATTGGAATGCTACGTTGGACAGTTATAAGTTTTGTACATGGTCTGGGAAATTATTTGCTGCTAGCAAGTACTAACTGGCCTCTGAGTTTGCTGCTATTGGATTCTTTCGGAATTACTACTATCAGGTCATTATTTTCTGTTGAGCAGTTAGATGAAATAGTGCAAAGTCATTATGATCAATTGTGGTTAACTTGTCAGGCGTGTTTCTGTTAGTGGTTTGCTACTGCGTGACTCAGTTACATGGAACTAAATTATGTGTAGTCTATGTTATTTCCCTCCCTGAAATTATGTGTCGGTCTTATGTTCTAAAGGCATGTCAAGTTGGAGTGTCTGACCTTTTAGTCATGCAATTGGAGATGCAATCATCCAAGTCATAATTTAGTTTCACTGCATCATATCCATATCTTCAGTAAATAGATGAAATTGGAAAACTTAGATGTTTTTCTAGAAACTTTGAAAAATGACGTCATGGTTGTGCTGTCATAAAAAGCACCTCTTGTTTCTTCAGTCTTCTGTGAATTCAGGACTCAATTCTATGGAACTCGGATGTTTTACTAAGAATATGGAAAATCGTTGTCTAGGTTCTACTGCCATAAAAACTGCCTCGTGTTTCTTCAATCTTTGTGAATTCAGGACCCAAGTCTGTTTATTCTTCTGAGTGAAAACTGAAAGCAATAGAGATTGCAGGGAATAATGAATTGATTAAAGAGAGCAATGCTCGGTTACATATATAGGCAAGGATGACCTAGGGTTTGGGAAAACAATACCATCCAACGGTTATCCTTGCCTAATCCTAATCAACCATACATACCCCTGAGGGGTCCTGCCGCACGGCCTAAAGGGCCGGCGTGCCCTGCGCCTAAGGCCCTTAGGCCCACCATATACATATTGCTAACACGCCCTCGCAGTCAGATCGTCAGCCACTGACGTTCAGACTGGACCGAAACTCCATGAAGGTCGACGAAGGAAGCCCCTTGGTGAAGACGTCGGCGTACTGCGATGTAGTAGGAACATGCAGCACCTTGACATGGCCAAGGGCGACCCGTTCTCGGACGAAGTGGAGATCAATCTCAATGTGCTTGGTCCGCTGATGCTGCACCGGATTGGTGGACATGTAGACAGCACTGATGTTGTCACAGTAAACAACGGTGGCACGGCGAAGGGGAGTGTGAAGCTCAAGCAGAAGCTGGCGCAGCCATGTAGCCTCGGCCACAGCATTGGCGACGGCGCGGTACTCTGCCTCGGCGCTGGAGCGAGAAACTGTGTTCTGTCGCTTGGAGGACCAAGAAACAAGGTTGTCGCCTAGAAAAACAGCATAACCTGACGTGGATTTCCGTGTATCAGGACAACCAGCCCAGTCAGCGTCGGAGTAAGCAACAAGATCATCAGTCCTGGAAGGGCGCAGATGAAGCCCCAGATGGAGTGTACCTCGGATGTAGCGCAATATCCGCTTCAAGGCAGCCAGATGAGGTTCGCGAGGGTCATGCATGTGAAGACAGACCTGCTGAACAGCATAAGCAATATCCGGCCTGGTGAAGGTGAGGTACTGTAGAGCGCCAGCAATGCTGCGGAAGTCGGTGGGATCCGAGACGGGCTCGCCATCTGTGGCAGAAACCTTGGGGTTGGTGTCAACCGGAGTATAACAAGGCTTGCACTCTGCCATACTTGCTCGGTCGAGAATCTCCAACATGTATTTCCGCTGGGATAGAAGAAGACCATCACCATGGTGCTGAACATGCATCCCCAGAAAATGATGAAGTTCCCCAAGGTCCTTCATAGAGAACTCGCGCTGCAAGGCAGCAATGATCTGCCGTAGAAGAGACATGGAAGAGGCCGTGAGGACAATGTCGTCGACGTAGAGCAGTAGGTAGGCCATATCGGTGCCACGCCGAAAGACGAACAGGCTGGCATCTGACCGCGTCTCCACGAAGCCAAGAGTCTGAATGAAAGCTGCAAACCGGGTGTTCCAGGCGCGAGGGGCTTGCTTGAGACCGTACAAGGACTTGTTTAAGCGACAAACAAAGTCAGGCCTAGCGGGATCCTCGAAACCAGAAGGCTGGGAGCAGTAAACTGTCTCAGACAATGTCCCATGAAGGAAGGCGTTCTTCACATCAAGCTGGTGTATCGGCCACTGACGGGACAAGGCGATGGAGAGCACCGTACGAACTGTGGCAGGCTTCACAACAGGGCTGAATGTCTCATCAAAATCAATACCTGGCCGCTGGGTGAATCCCCGAAGAACCCAACGGGCCTTGTACCGCTCAAGAGAACCATCGGCCTTGAGCTTGTGCTTGAAGATCCACTTGCCGGAGACGACGTTGGTCCGCGGAGGGCGCGGAACGAGATCCCAAGTGGCATTGTGCAGCAGTGCCCCATACTCCTCTTCCATAGCAGCTCGCCAATTCGGATCGGCAAGAGCACTACGGAAGGTCTTCGGGATCGGGGACAGCGGGGCAGCATGGTACAGTGCCGGTAGTCGAAACCCCTGCTTGGCCCGCGTGGTCATAGTGTGCTGATTCACCACGGGTGGAACAGGCACGGCGCCCTTGGGAAGGCGCTGCGGAGGACCAGGGGGCGCAGGAGTCGGTGCAGGAGCAGACGGGCGCCGAGAGTACACGTTGGGAAAGTCGCTCAGGGGCCGGTGTTGGGGCAGCGGGCCGGCTGGAGCCCGGCCTGGCGAAGACGGAGCAGCAGGGGCCGGCTGAAGCCGGCCAGGAGTGTCCAGCGCCGGCTGTGACCGGCTGAAGACGGGCGAGGCCAGCGACGGCTGGCTGGGCGCGGCGTCGGCCGGCAGCGGCCGGCCAGGGGTGGCCGACGCTGGCTGAGGCCGGCTGGACGCCGGCTGTGACCGGCCGAGCGGTGTCGAGGCGGTCTGTCCAGCCGCAGGGGCCGGCTGGAGGAATCCTGGAGGCGTAGAGCCGGCGGGGACAACCAGTGGCGGCACCGGCCACTGGGAAACGTCGGAGGCCGCACGTGGCAGTGCGGTCGCAGCCGCACGTGGCTGTGCGGAAACACCAGGAGCACCTGCAGGCAAACGCAGCTGTGTAGGTCCAATGAGGGCCGGCACAGAATTAGAATCATCTGCGAGAAACTCAAAATCCGCGTGAGTGGGTGGTGAGGACTGCTGTGAGAAGGGGAATGCGGTCTCCTCAAAGACCACGTGTCGGGAGATGATGACACGGTTGGTGGCCATGTCGAGGCACCGATAGCCCTTGTGATGAGCAGAGTAACCCAGGAAGACGCACAAAGCGGAGCGCGGAGCGAGTTTATGAGGCGCGGTGGCGGCTAGGTTGGGATAACACTTGCAGCCGAAGACGCGCAGATGATCATAAGAGGGGAGTGTGCCATGCAGAGCGAAGTGTGGTGTACTGAACGCCAAGGTTTTGGTGGGAAGGATATTAAGGAGGTGAGTTGCAGTGTGTAGAGCCTCCACCCAGTATGCAGGTGGAACACTGGCCTGGAACAAAAGCGAGCGCACCATGTTATTAATGGAACGAATGATGCGTTCAGCTTTACCGTTCTGTGGCGAGGTGTAAGGGCAGGACATGCGGAGATGAACACCATGGGTGAGGAAGAAAGTGCGGGCGCTGAGGTTGTCAAACTCGCGGCCATTGTCGCACTGGAATCCCTGGATGGTGGCGCTGAACTGCGTGCGGACATAAGAGAAAAAATTAGCAAGCGTCGGGAAGGTGTCAGATTTGAGGCGCAAGGGAAACGTCCACAAAAAGTGTGAGCAATCATCCAAAATAACCAGGTAATATTTGAATCCTGAGACGCTGGCAACAGGAGACGTCCAAAGATCACAATGCATTAACTGGAAATTACGAGCTGCACGAGATGATGACACACTAAAAGGTAGACGTGTATGATGACCAAGTTGACACGCATGGCAAAGAGTATGACTAGCACTTTTATTACAACTGATGGTAGATGACTGTGCTAGCTTGGTCAAGGCTTCATGACCAGGATGCCCAAGACGCTGATGCCAAAGAGAAGGGGTGGTGACGGCACTGAAGGCGGACGCCGGGAAACGGAGTGGGTAGAGCGGTCCGGAGCTGTCACATCGGACGATCTCTCTCCGCGACTGAAGATCCTTCACAGAACAGCCAACAGGATCAAACTCCACAGAAACATTATTGTCAGATGTAAACTGGCGTACGGAGATGAGATTCTTAATAAGATTCGGTGAAACGAGAACATTATTAAGATGAAGCGAATGAGGTAAAGTAGTACTGCCAGTAGAGAGAACGGGAAGAAGGTTCCCGTTCCCGACAACAATGGAGGTGGGTGAAAAATGCTGTGGGGAGGATCGGGAGAGGATACCGGCGTCGGATGTCATGTTGTTGGTGGCGCCGGAGTCGAAGTACCACTCGTTCGAAGGCGGCTGAGCAAGCGTTACAGTGTTGAAGCTGTTGGCGAGGGCTTGCTGATCCCAAGACAGGGGCGCTGGTCCCTGGCCGTAGAATCCAGGCGGCTGCGCAAGTTGGCTGTAGAGGCCAGGGGTGGCGGTGTATGGCCAGACCCCCTGGCTTTGAGCGCCAGCCACCAGGGCGCTCGGCTGCTGCGCGAGGAAGGCCTGGGAGGGCGGCGCCTGCTGTTGCTGTTGCGGCGCCGGACGTGGAATGGGTGCGAGCGGAGGACGCACAGCCGGCCACATGTAGATGGCTCCCGTCCAAGGGTTCTGGACGCTGACGAGGCCCGGAGGAGGCTGAGACGCACCCCCGGACTTGGACGAGCCGCCGGAGCCGCCACCAACGGATGGAGAAGAGGCCTGCGGCTTGGAATTGCCGGAACGCTTCGCATAGCGTGGCTTGCCGCGCTTTTGGCCGCCCCCGGAGTTGCTGCTGCCAGAGCCGCCGGCGTGCTGGGGCGGTTTTGGCGCGGCAGGAGGGGGAGCCGGCTTCCCAGTCGAGGCAAGGAAGGCCGAAGGCGGCGGGGGAGCGGTGACGAAGTTGAGCTCCTCCAACAGCAGCTCGTTCTTGGCGTCGAGGTAGGTGGGGAAGGGGCGACCACGCCGAATGTGGCGCCCGACATCCTTGTACTGCTCGTTGAGGCCGCGGATGAGAGTCAGAACGAGCGTGCGGTCGTGGACATCCTCACCGAGGGCGCGAAGATCGGCAGCCATGGTCTGCAGCTTGCTGCAGTAGTCGGTGATGGAGAGATCGCCCTGCTTGACGTTGCGGAACTCCTGGTCAAGGATGAGGGCGCGAGTCTCCCTGTTCCCAAGGAACTGGGCCTCGACGGCGAGCCAGGCTGTACGGGCGCTGACTCCACGATCAAGGACGGCGTCGGCAAGGTCAGGAGAGAGCGTGCCGAGGATCCACGACTTGACCACGCAGTCCATGCGCACCCAATCCGGCGAAGTGGGGAAGGACGCGTCGGAGAGGGCGTGGTCGCTGAGGGAGTACTTCCCGAGTACGAGCAGGAGCGACTCCTTCCACTTGAAGTAGTGGACAGACTTGGTGTCGAGGACGACGGGCACCAAGGAGCGGATGCTCTGGACGGCGACGGCCTGCGCATGCAGGTTGATGATGGCGGCGGCCTCCTGCTGCAGAAGGGCAGCGTGAAGAGGAGAGGGAGACAGCGGGAAGAGATGTGATCCCGCGCCGTCGTCGTCGTCGTCGGCGCCGTCGTCGTCGGCCGCCGGCTCGGCGGCAACCTTGAGGGCCGCCTCAGCGGCGGCGCGTTGGGAGGCCTCGCGGGCGCGAGTGGCGGCAGCGTCACGCTGCTGGCCGGCCTCCATGGCCTCGCGCTCGGCCTCCTGAGCGAGCGCCAGGGCGGCGTCGCGGTCCTCCTGTGCCTTGCGCACACGTGCCTCCTTGGCGAGGCGAGCCTCCTCGGCGCGCTTGGCGGCGGCGTCATCGTCGATCTGCCGGGGATTGACGACGAAACTCTCGGGGTCGCCAGCAGCCTTGGCCGCCGCACCGGTGGCGGAGCCACCCCTGGAGCCAGGCATGGCGCGCGGCTAGGTAGGAGGCAGGGGAGGCTAGGGTTTAGGGTTGCGGAAGCGAGAGGGATAAAACCCGATCTCGTGATACCATGAAAGCAATAGAGATTGCAGGGAATAATGAATTGATTAAAGAGAGCAATGCTCGGTTACATATATAGGCAAGGATGACCTAGGGTTTGGGAAAACAATACCATCCAACGGTTATCCTTGCCTAATCCTAATCAACCATACATACCCCTGAGGGGTCCTGCCGCACGGCCTAAAGGGCCGGCGTGCCCTGCGCCTAAGGCCCTTAGGCCCACCATATACATATTGCTAACAAAAACCATGCTGTTATATGGAGCAGTCCATGGGAAGAAAGACCTATTGCATTTTTATCCCTGGAATCATATTTCTCCTTTTCACTAAATCATTGATTGGTAAAATAGTTGTTGTTTATGAAGCATGAAGTGGCTGCTAATCCAAAATGGGTGCTAAATGCTTAACAAATTTGTTGAGCTAGTATTATCCTGTTACCTTGCTTCATTTTTATTTATTTTTTTGAAGAAAGAACTATAAGCTCACATATCAAACCCATTTTTTAATCTTTGAAATTAGTTATAAGTGCAAAGCTCATCAAATTGTGAATTATGAGGTTGCAGTTAGTTATAAGTTGTTGTTGGTACCCTTTTCAGATCGTGGTAAATTGTTATCAATAGCGAGGACTCCTTGATCTCCAAGGCGCCACTGAAACAGTAATATGTTGCCACATTGGACAAATCCACTGTCTTCACTCTGCTACTGTTGGCTTCTTCCAGAGCTACTACTACCAAGTCGTTTCTTCTGTTGAGCAGTTTAAGTACAAGGGGCATAATTCATCCTTATCATATCGGCTACAAATTGTATTTCTGTTGAATATGCCAGGCATTATTTCTGGTACAGTTTGGTTAATGCTTGACTCAGCCACATGGAACAGAACTAATGTGGTTTCTGTTTCGTTTGTATGACCTGAAAAGTTAAAATGGTAATGTAGTTGGAAGGCTATGCATGCAGTCACAAGATGGTCTTCTTTTTGCAGTGTTTTTTTAGGAAAAAATCAGGGCTCAAGTCTGTCCAATCTTCTGCCTTGAAACCCTGTGCTAGTATACAGAGCAAGTTGTTAGGAATCAGGACTGATTTCTTCATTAGCCCTGGGGGCCATATATTGTGGTCTCCAGTAAGCCGTTCTTGTTTTCCTCCCAGGTATGATCCAATTGCTTGTCCGTGCAGTAGTGTTTGTAAGATTTCGTGTCTGTCTCGAGTAGCTGTTACATGTTTCTATAGCTAAAAGTCAGGCTCACTGATACATCGTATGGCGTATGGATGTGTTACCATCAGATCATTCCAGACTTGGTGTACGCATCTATATGCATCTCGATGTGTTTTTGGTTGTGAGAATTGTCAGGTGCTTCTGAATGCATTGGCTCTAAAAATGGCGCCTTCCATTTTTCTTCTATCCTACTCTCCCGTGATGCCACATTTTGTCATTCGAAAGAAAAAAAATGGGATCTTGGCCCTCTCATGTTCGAAGGGACTGCAACAGTTTAAAAACGTTGCAATCTTTGTTGCGATTCTAAAATTCCTAGTATTTGTTTCGGGAGCTGAGTGATAACAAAGAGCTTGCCAATGACAGAGACCCTTTTTTTTGCTCATGTGCAACTTCAATAGGCAAAGATGCATCGATTCCCATCAAATTCTCCTTAATTGTGCACCATTTTAAAATCACAGTATTGTTTCTTTGCAATAGAATTTTGCAGCGTGACGCGGCTTGGGCTGGGTCCGGCTCCGGCCTCGGTCGAACTCGAACCCAACCGAGTAGAGCGTTTTGCCTGTCTTGGTCGGTCACTCCACTCGTTCCCCAACACCCAATCTCGCATCCGCTCGCCAATCGCCATGGCGGCGCCGCCGCCGGCCGATCTGATCGACGACGTCACCGCCGAGATCCTGCTGCGCCTCCCGCCGGACGAGCCCGAGCACCTCTTCCGCGCCGCGCTCGTCTGCAAGCCGTGGCTCCGCGTCCTCTGCGACCCCGCCTTCCGCCGCCGCTACCGCGCCTTCCACGGGGCGCCGCCCCTGCTCGGCCTCCTCCACAGGCTCCAGGTACTCCAAGGAGACCCCGAGCTCGGCCTCGTCCCCACCACGGCGGCGCCCCTGTCTCCCTGCCCCTACTATCGCCGGCCCCTCGACTGCCGCCACGGCCGCGTCCTCCTCCACGCGGACAACTCGGATTGGCATTTCGTCGTCTGGGACCCCGTCACGGGCGACCAACAGCGCGTGCCGGAGCCGAAGGGCATCCCGTGGCTGATCTACACCGGCGCGGTGCTCTGCGCCGCCGCTGGCTGCAGCCACCTCGACTGCCACGGCGGCCCCTTCCGCATCGTCTTCGTGGCCACCCACGACTACACGAGTACGGTAATGGCCAGTGTGTACTCGTCGGAGTCAGGTGCGTGGAGCGCGCTGGCATCTCTTGACGGTGGTTGTGAAGTCTATGCCCAGCATATCCGAGATGCAGTTGCAAATATACCCTACCCCTACACACCTTATGTCCAGCCTATGCGATGCACTCTTATTGGTGATGAGATATACTGCATAATTCGGTGGCGTAACGCAATCGTCAAGTACAACTGGGCCAGCAATTGCTTATCCATGATTAACCCGCCCTCACACAATGCGTTCGACATTGCCCTCATGGTGATGGAGGACAGTACACTGGGTTTTGCCTGCACTGAGGGTCCCTGCCTTTATCTGTGGTCAAGGAAGGTGAATTCAGAAGGAGCTGCAGAATGGTTACGATGCAAGGCTATTGAGCTGGAGACAATCATACCCGTCCCCAATTCCTGGGATCAATCATTTGTGGCTGGTTATGCAGAGGGTGTGGATGTCATCTTCATAAGCTCAGATGTTGGCTTGTTCACTATAGAGCTCAACTCAGGGAAGGTCAGGAAGCTTGCCGAGCCTGGAGAATACTTTAGCGTCCTACCCTACATGAGCTTCTACACTCCAGGTATTGTACTAACCCTTGCCTGTCTATTGCCCTGCCTTTTCTTTGCAGCTTCTATATGTTTGCTCAATCAGTTGGTTCTGATTTGTGAATAATCGATTATAATGCAAGTAACATGTATTAGTTAGGCACTCAGTTAGAGCTTGCCAAAGAAAATTTTGCGTACGCTACAGAAATGTTAATATATGACATTGGAAAATAGGATGTCATTTTTGCTGTGAGATTCGACTTGTTAAGGAACATGATCATGAATTGATAGAATTGCTAAATATGCATACATAATACAGATTTGTTGGTCTAGTATTATTCTGTTACCTTGCTTCAGACTTTCTTGCAAACATTTCTTCTGTTTTCTAGCTCAGTCTTGCAACCTTTGGAGTTAGTACTAGCACATACGTCACCAAAGTTGAATGCTAATTTGGAGTTGGTTATGTGTTTTGATGCATGGTAGCTTTTCAGACCATGGCACATTGTTATGGGTTGTCACTGGCAAGGGTTAACTGATCTCTGTTTGTGATAATGTACAGTTCCCAATTTCAAAACTTGTGCATTATTTTGGATAAATGGTGCAATAGAATAGTAAGGAGTTGCTTGCAATAATATAACCTTTAGTGGTGCTTTTTTTTATTGACAAACGACCAAAACCAACAATACTTCAATGCTCCAAACAAGGCAAATGGCACCATGGGTATTGCTAAATAAGCTTATGGTGCTGCTAGGCTAAAATGGATATTTCTAAATATTTATGCAACCTCATATTTGTCTGTTGCCCTGCATTTTCTTTACTGCATCTATATGTTTGCTTAGTTGGATTGGGTTTGTAAACAAAGTCATACTGTAATTAATAGTTGCTATGTTCACATATTGAGATTGACACTGATCACATGTGCGAGCTAGTGCAAACTGAGCATGGCGTCAGAATTTAAAATGACCTTAATTTGAATTATGAGACTGAACTTGTTATGGATCATACATTGGTGGAAAGTTACATATGCGCAGACTTGTTGGCCTTGCATAATGTTGTTAACTTGTTCAGATTTCTTTTTCACACTCAGTGTTGATCTTCAGAAGGGCTGTCAAGTAGCAGTATTATTGTGTCACATTTTTGGACAAACAATTGGAGATATAATATCTGAGTCATATTTGCTTTTGTGCAATACATTATCATTTGTAAATAGATTGAAGAACATCTTCTAACATGTGGAAGTCAGATCTTCTACAGTTTTACTAAAAACTTGGAAAAAAATGTTGTCAAGGTAATCCTGTTATAAAACTAGCGCACCTCTAGTTTCTAAGTCTGATTATTTTTCTGCTGCTATTGTATGGAACAGCCTATCAAATGCAGTGCCAATTGCATCATCACCACTAGAATAAATTTCTCCTTTTCACTAGAGCTGTTGATTGGTTGAATAGTTTTTTTCCCTTGAATGCACAGGAAATAACACACCGTTGTGTTAAAAAAAAAGCAATAAAAATGTCCAATGTTGATACACCAAAAGCGAGAACCCACTGATCTCCGATGTGGCGCTCGGCAGTGATACATTGCAAAATGGCTAAAGCCATCATCTTGAGTCTGCTGCTGATGGCTTCTTCTGGGCTACTACTGTCAAGTTAATTTGGTTTCTGTTGAACAGTTTCAAGTCACCATGATCAATTGTGGTTGTTCTTGTTTAATTTGTCCTGAATCGTGGTGATGTTGCTAGAAGATTGTACTTTAGTTTAATAACTTGGTATCTTATCTGTTGGAATGTGCACAGTCATCATGTTCAATGGCTGTCTACTTGTCTTGAATGGTGATCATGTCGAGTTTGCCGACCAGAAAATGGATTTCTATTCGATATGTCAAGAATATTTTAGTTAATGTTTTGCTGATGCTTGACTCTGCTCCATGGAGCTAATGCTATGTGAAATCTACGTGGTTTCCTTTTTCTGGAAAAAAAAATTACAGTATTGATTTCTTGTCTTCAAGAAGGTTTTCAAAAAAACATGGACATATGATGGGGAGGTAAAAAAAATAGAAACAGGAAAACAATACTTTAGGCCTCTCATAACAGGCCACACTTAGAGGGGGGAAAAACTTGATGAATAGTTTATGTACTTTATGAAGCATGAGGTGGCTGTTAGGCTATTGTGAGATATTTAAATAACCTCTTAGTTTTCAGTTGCCCTGCATTTTCTTTACTATGTCTATATGTTTACTTAGTTTGTAGGTTCTGGTTTGTCCGCAAAGTCATACTGTCATCAGTAGTCTCTACTCGCTAGAGATCACCACATATCTGTGTATGCAGTATGCTAGTGCAAACTGAATATGTGGCATCAGAAAACCGGCCTTGATTTGAATTCTGAGATTTGACTCATTATATTGTGTTGGTAGAAAACTAAATTTGTGCATGTAAACTTGTCGATCTCATATTATGTTGTTATCTTGTTTCAGACTATCTTTTTAGAATTATTCTGTTACTTTCTGGCACATCTGAAGCTCACATCTTGAGCTCACTTTTGTAAACCGTTGCTGTGGTATATGTAATCAGATTTGTAAATGCTGAGTTGGAATGTTGGTTTTAATTTCCATGCATGGTATCTTTTCAGATGGTGGTAGGCTATCTTCACTGGCGAAGCTCACCGATGTCTGATGTGCTGCTCAAGAGAAAGACTCTGCGACATGGGTGAATCCAGCATCTTAGGCCTGCTTCTGATGGCTTCTGGCAGAGCCATTTCTGTTGTGTTGCTAAAGATTGTATTTGGGTCCAGTATGCCAGGCACCATTTCAGTTACTGTTTGGTCCATGCTTCTTTCGGCAACATGGACAAATCCAAGCCTGCTTCTGGTGGCTTCTGGCAGAGCTACTAATGAAATCCTTTGTTTTTTGTTGAGTTACTAAAGCACGACTAGTGCACGTTATCATGATCGAGTAACTGTTTATGTTGCTGTTGGATTCGTCCTGTTCTTTATTTCGGCTACTATGGCAGGCATATTTCACTTGAGTTTGGTTAATGCTTCATTTTGGCTATCTCTTAGCATTTTGGCATTCCGAGCTGTACGGTTAAGAAGGGTGGTGAAACTATCCACAATTCAGCATGGATATCTTCTCTTGTTTCCTTCATTTATACTTCGGCTTCTGTGGAATTTGAACCAAATAGTGCAAGATCGGGCATTGCAAATTGTGTGTTACATTGTGAGTCCGTTGGATCGATTATCGCTGGGTTTAGTTAAGATACAAGCCTCCAGAATGAATCCTCCTCTGTCCTCTGGGCTGTTTCACGCTTTGATTTGTCAATGTCAAGATAAGACGATGGGCCTGTACAGTATTAGGCTGTTTCTTCACAAAGATGAAAGAGTTGGGCTTTTAATCGGCCCACCAAGCCTACGGTTAACTAAGTGGGCCGTTCTTTCACAACAGATCACGTAACTGGCTGATCCAAATTCGGCCCACCACACCCACAGTTCAGAATCACAGATCTTTCAGTAGAGCCTCAAACATTGGTTGTTCCATACGCTAAAAGTTTTGGAATTTTCGTGGGGTGCAAACCAAGGTGCTTGTGCAAACTTACAAACTATTGATCAAGGCCACAAGATTCTCATCTGATGGCTCTCTTTAGAGGTGGCTTCGTTTTGCATTTAAACCCTCCCACCATTAATCTTGTTAATCTTCATTTTGCAATAACCCCCTCCCCTAATCACCCTGGTGCCCGTTCAGTCCAGCCCTAACGCAACGCGGCGCAACCCGACGCTCCGCACGTCGCACGCGGAGTCGGCTCCCCGCGCGTCACGCACCGACGCCGCCCCACGCACGAGACTCCCACGCCCGGTGCCCGCGGCACGCCAGCAGTCCGCCGCCCGCACGTCTCGACCTCGCTGACGCAACGCGACACCAGCAGTCCGCCGCCCGCACGGATTGACCTCGTCACGCAACGCGACGCCGCTCGTAGACCTGGACGACAACGCACCTCCAAGGTCGTCTGTGCATTATTTTTACGGTGGTGCTGATGCATTCTGTTGTTGCTCACTACATCGTGCACGTCCGCCTAGCTCTGCCTAAACAATTTTGTTGGCTGATATTTGAAGTTCATGTAATCAATTGCTGATAATCATTCTACTGAATTTTGAACTGTGTTTTCTTAGATACAGTTTACCAAGGTTATAACTGAGCATTTGCTCATTCGTTGCACATACATCCGTTTATACTCTGATGATGGATCTATACTGTCTCTGAAGCTGAATGAACGTGATACGGTTTTTCCGTATGAACGTGATACGGTTTTTCCGTTTTTGGCGTTCTTCCGTTTCTTCTGGGACTCGCGTGCTTCTGCAGACTGCAGGCGGGCGACGCGTCTGATACGCTCCCATTTTCGTGTACAAAGAATTGATTTAGTTCCAGCACAAAGCATTGGCCATTTGGGAATTTATTGAAGAACGTCTAAATCAGCTGAGACAATTTTATACTAAATAAATTAAAGCTAGATACAATACCAGTTAATCTGGATCATATACCATCTTTATAGTATTTTCTACAAATTCACGTTTTTTTTATACTTCTACAGATTCACGTTGATGATGCCTAGTGGAGCACGTGATAAAAGTTTTAAAAAGGTCAAAAGAATTTTTTTAAAAAAAATAACAAAAGAAACTGTTCATACAAATAATGGGTGGAGTGTGGTGCTCAGATTCTATGGGTGTATAGGAGTCGATCACGGGGGATCTCCCATCAGGACGAGGAATGTTTTATTATCACAGCACCCACACAACATCACCATTACTAATTTAATTCAAACACTAATTTAATTCAAACAATCAGGTAAGCTGTTCTCTGTAGATTGGATCATTCACTGAGTCAGGGACATGCAAGCAAATCCGCAGTCAGAACAGGGCTCATATCCCACTTTAGTTTTTTTTTTAATTGACATTAGCCATCTGAAATAATTAGCCCCTTTTTGAGTTGTTAGCGAGCCAAGTGAGACCTTCCTTTCCAGTATATCATAAAACTCAGTTGAATCAGAAAAGATCAGAGAAGAAAACGTAAAACAAATATCAATTTAGGAAAAACAAGCAGATGACTGTGTTCAACACGGTGCTCAGATTCTATGGGTGTAAGGAGTCGATCACAGGGGATGACCCATCAGGACGAGGAATGTTTTATAATCACTGCACCACAACAACACCATCACCATCCTCATTTTCTAAATCAGATTCAAACAGGAAACAAGCAGATCAAAAAATAAATCAAACGCCAACAAAATCAAAGAGCAGATCCGTTTGGATGGAGAATTTGAAATTTAGAGGCGAGCGTAACCCCTCATCCGACTGCGTATCAACGGATGGGGGCTCTAAAGCGCCACCGGATTTCGTCTGGGGAGCTTCGTTTAAGAGAGACCGAGATCCGCGAGAAACAGCGGCCGGCCATTGGGACAGTGCTCCCCAAAATCAACACAAAATCACCCACACAACAGCCAAGAAACAAAATTCGAGAAAAGGATAGAGAAATAACGAAACGAAGAACCGAAACTTGTGCAGAACACGCGCTGAGAAGCAGGCGAGAAGAAGAGCAGCGAGCGGCGGCGCACGGGAAGAAGGAGCCATTCGATGAGCAGAGGATGAGGGAAAAGGCGCGGCGCAGGGGATTTATATAGTGCGGGCGGGCGAATGGGCTGGCTGCGCGGAAGGGAAACCCTAGTTTTTTCCGTGGGCTGCGGCCCACGAACAATAGATGGATCGGCCTCTTTCATCATCATCTGGCAAGAGAATTCGGCCCAAAGCTCAGGAACAACAACATGTTTGCCGGTCGATTTTTTTTCTTTAAAAGAAAACATGAACCGCGCCATACACACAGGACGGCACGACAATTCCCCGGGGCTCGAGCATCGTACTCGCTCCGTATCGAAATACTTGTCGACGTTGACATTTTTTGTAAACTTTGACCATTCGTCTTATTTAAAAAATTATTGTAAATATATGAAAAGATAAGTCAAACTCAAAATTCATTTGATGATAAAGTAGGCCATAAATAAAATAAATGATATTTGTATAATTTTTTAAATAAGACGAATGGTCAAACGTTGCGAAAAAAGTCAATGGCGACAAGTATTTCGATAGGGAGACAGTACTTCGTTGCATCGAAATCGAAGCCATCCACACCAGCACACGTCACCGACGCCAGTGTCAATGCGTAGCATCGCTCGCCGGCGAAGCCGAGCTGCATGGCATCATTCACGGACATGCTTGTTATACGTATACTTTTTTTTTAAAGAAAGAGACACATAAAACATAAAGTAAAGTTACATTGAACCACATCACTAGGTCCTTGTTCTTCGTCTTCCTGGCATCAACGTCCGCTGCTTTCGCCATGAAGCTTCACCAGATCCAGACTCAAGTGTCGCAGTCTCCACCAACAGAAGACTCCATAATCGTGGAAACCGTAAAAGAGACGTTGCATGCTCGACCACTGTAGGGAGTAAAAGACACCGAAAGCACATCGACCATATCTTTTGAAAGTTGGGCCGACCATAAGATCTGACACCGCCATTATATGTATACTCTTTTACCAGCTCCTGCTAGCAGTGCTGAGTAAGCCGTGCTGATTGCCGAACAGGCCCGCGACGAGCGTGCAATTGTTTCTTCCACTCCGTGATGGAAGGTTCTTCATCAAACGATTTATTTGTGTCTGTCTGCAGCCATCCTTTTCCTTACGGCTGACGATATTGGGTGAAGAAAGCGAAAAAGAAAAAAAGTGTGTGATATTGACACACGACTGGTGGTGGTGGCTCTTTACGCTGCGATGCAAAAATGAACCAAGTGGGCCATTTCACATATTTGTTTAAAAAACACCATTTCATATGTTCAGTGTGTGGTGTTGGCCACACCTTCTTTACTATTTTCAGATGCAGATTTGACACGCGTCTCAAAATCAGTCTTCATGTAATTAGCATGGAGATAGAGCTAACCAGCCCGAGCTTTTTCCTTTTAGCTAACGAATTGGGCATGAATTTGTGCATAGTGTACGTTTAATCCATACGGCTGAAATGTTAGGGTGCGTTTGGTTCGGAGACAAGATAGGATGGGATGATCCCGTCTCAGCTTTGGGGATGGGATGATCCCATCTGGTGTTTGGTTTGAATGGGATGGAATGGTCCCATCTGTTGTTTGTTTGAAGGGATTAAAATGGGATGGATGAGAAAGTTAACACCGTTAGATGCAAATATTAGTCAGGACCCACATGTCATCTATGGAGCCCACCTGCTATCCCCTCTCTTTTTCTCTCCTCTACCATATCTTCTCTATGACGCCCTATCCTCCACCGCCCTCAACTTCTTCAGCATCCTCTATGGGCCCCTCCGGCCCGAGCCTCTCCATGGAGCTGGAGCTCGCCAGGCCGTTCCCGCCTGCCTATGGCGGAGCTCTGGAGCTCCCCCGGCCGGCCACGCAGGACAGCGCCGCTCGGCCCTCGCCCCGTCCGTTGGCCGCCCCTCGCCTCGTCGCCGGCCGCCTCTCACCCCTACCGCAGTCCCTTGCCCCGACGCCGGCCTGCGACACACCTGCGCCTCCCCTCCCCCCTCCCCAGCTCACCCCGCCAGCGGCGGAACTCGCCGAACTAGCGAAGCTGGAATGCACGACCGCTAAGATCCAGTTCGCTTGTGTTGGTCATGGTGGAGCTGACACGCCCGTCGTCGCTGACTTTTTCGCTCCGCCGAGATCTTGCCCCTCCGCCGCCATGGGCCTCTGCTCGCTCGGAGCTTGCTCCTCCGCCGGCCATGGGGACGCCACGGAGCTTGCCGCCGGCACTTCCCGCTCCCCGCCGACCTTTGCCCTGTGCAGTCAAGCGCCAGTGCCAGATGCCCAGACAGGGAGCGCGACGCGCGTCGAATTGGCGGACGGGGTCATCCCTAATCTGAAGCGTATATTCCCCTTTTGCGGATGACCTCGTCCTCTTTTTCTCCCAACCAAACATTGTTACAAATGGGATCATCCATCCCGTCCCGTTCTGTCGGGGATATACCCCCCGGGTACCACACAGAAGGGAGAAGTTGGACTCCTACTAGGAATCTACCCTGTAATCCTACTAGGACACCAACATGTAACCGACTACTTCCCCGCCCCCTGGGATATATAATGGAGGGCAGGGGTGCCTAGATCGGTAGGAGAAGATAGAGAAGAAAAAGGGAACCGACCAATCAATCTATAATCCACGCAATACAACACCCCCAAACAGGACGTAGGGTATTACGTCAAGTCGACGGCCCGAACCTGTCTAATCCTTGTTTCTGTCCACCCTAACCATCTCGCTTCCGATCTTTGCGATCTTTCCTACAAACAAATCACTTCCGTGGGCTACCCCGTGGAAGACTGCCGGAGATCATATCACCGATAGTGGCGCGCCAGGTAGGGGATATCGCCGAGATCAATCTGGTGAGCCTAATGGATCGTGTCAAGATCTTGGACAGCTGCAACCTCCCGGACGTCGACGGAGTCGAGACCCAGTTCGGGAGCACCACCGCCGCCTCGGATCGCCAGGAGGCAGAAGCTACAACTGCCACGGAGAACTTCTCTCTAGCGCAAGGCTCGGCTCGTCCCGAAACAACTCGGAAACGGGTCATATACGGTTAATAACTAGTCGGAATCAACTCCGGCTAGTCGGCTTCATCAACAAACGACTACGAATCAAGCTAAGTCATGTTTCTAATAAACATCGTCTTTTAATTTCGCACGACTGCCACGACAGATCGGCGTCATACACCCTGTGGGCTCATACATTGCACAATGTTGCAAATCATTTTCATCCAATTTCTTCTACTCGAATTATTTCACTCACGTCACGCACATAAAGTACGAGTGGAACAAACCTTAAACCGTGGGGGAAAGTACTCGCCAAGTCAAAGCTCTACACGCACGATAATGCTCTGCGGCATGAGACTGAGACCAACGAGGCTAATCTACTCCGTAACAGGTCAACCACTCGGAAATTAAGGCCAGCGAAGGGGGAAGGGAGTAGCACATACATATGTATTATTACATATGCATCATCACTGCAACGAATTTTGTTTCGAGATGATATTTTTTATTATATCATATACTACCCAATCTTCGTGTTTATATTGCAGGATCCAAGTTAGGACGGCCAAGCTTATTTCTACGCTCGGAGGTTGGATCGAACGGCTAGGACCGCTTCACGAGGATCAAATGAGTGCTCACATGAGTCGGCACTTGGATAATATTGAAGACCCGAGTGCTCACATGAGTCGGCACTTGGATATTGTTGAAGGTCCGAGTGCTCACACGAGTCGGCATTTGGATATTATTGATGGCCGAGTGCTCACGTGTGTCGGCGCTCAGATATCATCAAGGCCTGAGTGCTTACAATCGTCGGCACTCGGATGTTATCATCAACCCAGTACTCACACTAGTCGGCGTTTGGATTGCGTGATGGGGTGTCACGAAGCTCTTTTTGGAGTCTCGCCCAACTTATTCTAAGTCGCACGAGTCTCGGGTGCTACACCCTGTGGGTGCACCTAGTCGGTGCACACCATTAGACATTTCAAGACGAAGGATCAAGATCAAGACTATTGGACCCTCGAGCAGACTATTCTACTCAAGGCTCGGGGGCTAAGTGTATACACTTCACCTTCAGTGAGGTGTAGAAGAAAGACTTTGAAGAAATTTTTGGGAAACGTCTGAGGTATCACTCGGATCTTTCTCAAAACCACAAGGATGATTGGAGAAATCACTCGGATGATGTTACTGCTGCGAGGCACTAGGATCGAGTTTAAACCACTCGGCGAGAAGATACATATGACAAGAAGATATAAAGACCTTATAGAAGACTAGAAGACCCTCGAACTGATTAAACTAATCAGTACGAGGCTCGGGGGCTACTGTCGGGGATATACCCCCCGGGTACCACA
Source organism: Urochloa ruziziensis (assembly GCA_015476505.1). Classification (NCBI taxonomy): domain Eukaryota; kingdom Viridiplantae; phylum Streptophyta; class Magnoliopsida; order Poales; family Poaceae; genus Urochloa; species Urochloa ruziziensis. The sequence continues at coordinate 3,037,728 of CM027119.1, read as the reverse complement.
CAGAAGGGAGAAGTTGGACTCCTACTAGGAATCTACCCTGTAATCCTACTAGGACACCAACATGTAACCGACTACTTCCTCGCCCCCTGGGATATATAATGGAAGGCAGGGGTGCCTAGATCGGTAGGAGAAGATAGAGAAGAAAAAGGGAACCGACCAATCAATCTATAATCCACGCAATACAACACCCCCAAACAGGACGTAGGGTATTACGTCAAGTCGACGGCCCGAACCTGTCTAATCCTTGTTTCTGTCCACCCTAACCATCTCGCTTCCGATCTTTGCGATCTTCCCTACAAACAAATCACTTCCGTGGGCTACCCCGTGGAAGACTGCCGGAGATCATATCACCGACACGTTCCATCCCACAAACCAGCATGAGAAGATGTAGGAAAAGAAATCTTGACAATGATGATTCATACCTCTTTACGTTTCTTTTTCTACAATCTCATTTTTCTTTCTCCTCCTCTCCTATCCTCTTCGTAGAGCTCCTGCTGCATGGGTCTGGGTGAGGGGAGGGGGGCTTAAGCCCCCCACTATACCATAGCAGACCCGTCCTTAGATGCTACTTCCTTCGTCCGTGACCCGTCCTTAGATGCTACTTCCTTCGTCCGTAAATGGGATTGGCCTCCGATGCGAAGACCAAGGAGCGGCAAAGCCACATCAATTTGCAATTAATTGTTGCGCTGCTCTTAAGTCTTATAACGTCTGTTTCACTTCCTGATTGATCCTGCGCTCAGGTTGCTTAAAACGTCGTTATGCCAACGATGGAGGAGGAATAATATGCTGACATCTTTAGTACAATAGCATGAAAGTATGAAAGTACAGGGGTCAGAGGAACGGGACGGGATGGATGATCCCATTTGTAACAATGTTTGGTTAGGAGACAAAGAGGACGAGGTCATCCGCAAAAGGGGAATATACGCTTCAGATTAGGGATGACCCCGTCCGCCAATTCGACGCCGTCGCGCTCCCTGTCTGGGCATCTGGCACTGGCGCTTGACTGCACAGGGCAAAGGTCAGCGGGGAGCGGGAAGTGCCGGCGGCAAGCTCCGTGGCGTCCCCATGGCCGGCGGAGGAGCAAGCTCCGAGCGAGCAGAGGCCCATGGCGGCGGAGGGGCAAGATCTCGACGGAGCGAAAAAGTCAGCGACGACGGGCGTGTCAGCTCCACCATGACCAACACAAGCGAACTGGATCTTAGCGGTCGTGCATTCCAGCTTCGCTAGTTCGGCGAGTTCCGCCGCTGGCGGGGTGAGCTGGGGGGGGGGGGAGGGGGAGGTGCAGGTGTGTCGCAGGCCGGCGTCGGGGCAAGGGACTGCGGTAGGGGTGAGAGGCGGCCGGCGACGAGGCGAGGGGCGGCCGACGGACGGGGCGAGGGCCGAGCGGCGCTGTCCTGCGTGGCCGGCCGGGGGAGCTCCAGAGCTCCGCCATAGGCAGGCGGGAGCGGCCTGGCGAGCTCCAGCTCCATGGAGAGGCTCGGGCCGGAGGGGCCCATAGAGGATGCTGAAGAAGTTGAGGGCGGTGGAGGATGGGGCGTCATGGAGAAGATAAGGTAGAGGAGAGAAAAAGAGAGGGGATAGCAGGTGGGCTCCATAGATGACATGTGGGTCCTGACTAATATTTGCATCTAACGGTGTTAACTTTCTCATCCATCCCATTTTAATCCCTTCAAACAAACAACAGATGGGACCATTCCATCCCATTCTAACCAAACACCAGATGGGATCATCCCATCCCCAAAGCTGAGACGGGATCATCCCATCCCATCTTGTCTCCGAACCAAACGCACCCTAACATTTCAGCCGTATGGATTAAACGTACACTATGCACAAATTCATGCCCAATTCGTTAGCTAAAAGGAAAAAGCTCGGGCTGGTTAGCTCTATCTCCATGCTAATTACATGAAGACTGATTTTGAGACGCGTGTCAAATCTGCAGCTGAAAATAGTAAAGAAGGTGTGGCCAACACCACACACTGAACATATGAAATGGTGTTTTTTAAACAAATATGTGAAATGGCCCACTTGGTTCATTTTTGCATCGCAGCGTAAAGAGCCACCACCACCAGTCGTGTGTCAATATCACACACTTTTTTTCTTTTTCGCTTTCTTCACCCAATATCGTCAGCCGTCAGGAAAAGGATGGCTGCAGACAGACACAAATAAATCGTTTGATGAAGAACCTTCCATCACGGAGTGGAAGAAACAATTGCACGCTCGTTGCGGGCCTGTTCGGCAATCAGCACGGCTTACTCAGCACTGCTAGCAGGAGCTGGTAAAAGAGTATACATATAATGGCGGTGTCAGATCTTATGGTCGGCCCAACCTTCAAAAGATATGGTCGATGTGCTTTCGGTGTCTTTTACTCCCTACAGTGGTCGAGCATGCAACGTCTCTTTTACGGTTTCCACGATTATGGAGTCTTCTGTTGGTGGGGACTGCGACACTTGAGTGTGAATCTGGTGAAGCTTCATGGCGAAAGCAGCGGACGTTGATGCCAGGAAGACGAAGAACAAGGACCTAGTGATGTGGTTCAATGTAACTTTACTTTATGTTTTATGTGTCTCTTTCTTTAAAAAAAAAGTATACGTATAACAAGCATGTCCGTGAATGATGCCATGCAGCTCGGCTTCGCCGGCGAGCGATGCTACGCATTGACACTGGCGTCGGTGACGTGTGCTGGTGTGGATGGCTTCGATTTCGATGCAACGAAGTACTGTCTCCCTATCGAAATACTTGTCGCCATTGACTTTTTTCGCAACGTTTGACCATTCGTCTTATTTAAAAAATTATACAAATATCATTTATTTTATTTATGGCCTACTTTATCATCAAATGAATTTTGAGTTTGACTTATCTTTTCATATATTTACAATAATTTTTTAAATAAGACGAATGGTCAAAGTTTACAAAAAAAATGTCAACGTCGACAAGTATTTCGATACGGAGTGAGTACGATGCTCGAGCCCCGGGGAATTGTCGTGCCGTCCTGTGTGTATGGCGCGGTTCATGTTTTCTTTTAAAGAAAAAAATCGACCGGCAAACATGTTGTTGTTCCTGAGCTTTGGGCCGAATTCTCTTGCCAGATGATGATGAAAGAGGCCGATCCATCTATTGTTCGTAGGGGTGAGAGGCGGCCGGCGACGAGGCGAGTAGGCTTCCATTCCCTACTACGAGAGATTGGTTTGGCGACAGCTAGCGAACGATGATCTTTCACTAATTATAGTTGTTATAATTGGATAGTGAGCAAATAGGCACAAATTTCCACTCGGTTAATTCATATAGTTTGATCTAACAGTTGATGAAAATGAGGCTGAGAAGCCGATGCCAACAGCTGGCTCAATAAACTGAAGAAAAAACAGTTCTCTTGTATATGTGAGCACCGTAGGTGTAAATGGCACCTTCAAAACACAGGTAGAAGCAGAACTAACGCAGCGCGGTCACCGCACCACGGAGGACACGACACGACGACCACGCTGCCCGCCTGTCCTTCACAACGCCAAAACCCCGTTCCACTTTCCCCGACGTCACGACGTCATCATCCCCGGCACAATGCCGCCGCCGGTGACAAGCTGCGGCGGCACAACCTGCGCGCGCCCACTGGCGCCTCCTACCGCCGCAGCCCGCGCGAGCAGCAGCAAGGCCTGCCTCTGCGCGTCGCCGAGCCGCCGCCGGAGCGCGCAGGCCTCCGCGGCGAGCCTCGCGTTGTCGAGCCGCACGGCGAGCGCGCGCGCCGCCGCGGCGTCCCGCCTCGCCGCCAGCGCGCTCCTCTGCGCCCGGAGCGCCTCCGCGGCGCGCTCGAGGTCCTCCGCCCGCTGCCGCCGCCGCGCGCGAGACCGCCGCGCCGACTCCCGGTTCGATATCTTTCGCTTCAGGCGCCGCCTCCTCTCCTCCTCCTCCTCCTCGTCAGCGGTCGTCGTCGACGCGCCCGCCGCCGCCGGCGACGTGCCAGATGCAGTGGCAGTGGTAGTGGAAGCAGAAGCTCCAGAATTCATCGTGTCAAGATCGAAGCCGCCGCCGCCCGATCCAGGCGTCGTCTTATCGAAATCGAAATCGAAGTCGAAACCGAAGCCGGAGCCTGAGACGGCGTCCATGCCGCCTGGCAGCGCGCCGGCGAAGTAGTCGAGCTGCATGGCCTCGTCCATGGACAGCATTGTGCGATGGAGCACGTGTAGATGACAGTGATGTTGCCAAGAACTGTAAAGAGCTTGTGTGCAGGGAGCTGAGGGAGGACGAAGAAGCCGAGAGCTTCACAGATTTATAGGCGAGGTGAGTCAGGTGACACTGCGATGCGATTCTCCACACCGAACGCAATCGCGACCGCGACCTCCAGGCCGACCAATGTGAGTGGAGTGAGTGTCTTCGCTTTGGTCCAGCGCGCGACACTTGGCCGAGTTCGATGGCACTGCTCAAAAAGCGTCGCTCCGCGTGCCCTGTTGCCTGATGGAGCCATGGCACCGAGCAGGGGAGCTCGGCCACTCGCCACGTGGACGAATGGACCTGCCAAGTTTGGTGATGAGTAGTACTACGCTCTGAAGTCGAAGAAGCAGACAGGAAGCAAGGCGAAAGGCGATCTCGGAAAGGCTCTCTCTTCTTTAATTATTCAACTAAAACTAGTCCTTGGTTGTGGTGTTAAAAAGAAAAGGTCGGAATTATTTGGGCGTATTGGGTGGTAGAATACAACTTTCTTGATCGAGTTGTGGATATTCAATTGGTTCTTTGGGGATTTGGCCTTGCCTTATTCCGATCTCGAGAGGCTGAAAAGCTGTAGCTAACATCCACGGCTCAGATTCGGTGCATGCATGAAGGCACTCCGAAGCAGCTTAGTTAGAAGCTTAAGTATGTAGCTTCGATCAGCAGGCAGCAGCACAACTAAACCTTGCGCCGAAAGATATGATGCAAGTGCACTGCCAAGGAAAAAAAAAAAGAACGCTTTATCTGGTAGTAGTGTATTTTAGGACTGCATCAGAGTGGCCACCCCATCTCTCGTCATCGAGACGAATCGGGGTAAGAAGCAGCTAGCAGAACACTGAACACTACGTATCAGCTACTAGCATAATCCATGGAAGGTTCTCCGATCCAAAGGCCGGCGTTGTGAAATGCCAGTTTCTCCTTTCTGCAGCTACTACTTTCCGCTTCCCAGTTTCATGCCATCCTCTCTCCTTTTTTTTTCCCTGTAGCTGGGTGTGGTGACCAAAGAAAGGTGACGTCGACACGACTGCCGACCGGTGGTTGGTTACTTGGTTTTGAGTACGCTCTGCCCTGAACAAAAGCCAACCAGCAGACATGACTAGGCCCAGTCCATGTATTCTACGTGTGGCGCTGCGCTCCTTGCCGGTCGCCGGCGATCCATTGGCTGGATCCTCCATGGCTCCAGCTCCATCTTTCTCCTTTTCCTCCTCTAGCTCCCCGCTCCGACACGCGTCTCCGGCGAGGTCTTTTTTTTTTTAGTACCCTGGCGACGACGACGCTTCAGGGAGGATTCCAGATCAGGTGCTTGAGCACACTAACCTTTTTTTTTGTTTGCAGCAACACAAAAGCATCTCCCAGCAACCCGGTCACCGGCCGGCCGGTCGCCGTCGCCTCGTCGGCGAGCCAAGTCGGCAGTACAGCCTTTTTATTTTTTTTTCCATCTTTTTTCTTGAGAGCAAAGGAGAGAAAGGAGTTGGACCGTGCACCTGCACTACCATAACAACGAGGAGGGCGACGGCCCACGTCCTCCTCCCTATCAATGTGTCCAGCCCATACGCAACTGGGCCTCCAACTCGATGGGAATTAGAAAGCCCACGAGGCCCAGTTCCTTACCTGCAGCCGTTTTGGCGGCGCGCACCGCGCTCTCTCGGCTCCCCCAATTCGGAACCTCCCGCTCTCTCGCCGCAAAACCCTAGTAGACCCCATTTCGTTCCGTTCCCCCCCCCCATTCGTCGACCGGAAGTCCGGAACTGCCACTCAACACACTCTCCCAGTATCCCTCGCTCCCTCCGTCCCTCGAGCGCGGGAGGGCGGCGACGAGGGGACCGACGGCACGTGCAAGGTACGCTCCGCCGCGCGCGCTCTCGCTCTCTCCGGCGGATTCCCCTACCATTTCTGGTTCCTCCCTCTCCCCCTCGGAATCCCTGGACCTGGGGCTCCGTTTCTCGAACCCTAACCCCGTTAATCTGGATGGAGGGTACCGCATTTCCTCCCCTTTTGTTCGGAGCGGCGAATCTCTTGCGGATTCGCTCCGTATTGGCGGGCGAAGCAGAGCTTGGTGTTGGGGTTGAACCGAAGGTTCGGGTGTGGGGCGTAGCACGGGTCAAGCAAGCTTAGGGGAGGTACTGTTCAGTTCAGCGCCGCCCCCCCCCCCCCCCCCCCCCCCTCCCCCTTTTTTTTTCTATTGGAATCTCTTCTTCTTATGTGATTCCGTGTTTGTGTCCCTCAGTTTTAATTAACCTCTCTTATTTTTGGTGGGGAGAAACATTTAGTTATCTTGCTAGTTGCTTCAAACAAGCTCTGTGTGCTTATCAGCGAAGAGAGCGAGAGCTGCAGCCCATCACAGTAATTGTAGCAGGTTAGATTAGTGCGTTTAGAGACGTATATTTGAAATAGCATGGATTTGGATTAATGACGACTATCTAATTCATTATGAAATAGATCTGTTTCTATAATTTCCTGCGTCGAATTCATTTCCAGTAACCATATTGAGCATACGACTTACTTGTCCTGGCAGGTCTTTTGCCTACTGTGAGCGACCAAATCCAAGTTTCCCCAAAACAGTTGGCTGCTGAGAATGGGGACGCTTTCCTTGTCCAACATTGACTCCATCCCTACAAAGGATTGGGGAGCTTCCCCTGCCATGGAGCCAGTTAAGCAAGAGGAGGAGGAGAAGGCTGATGATTTCTTCGATGCAAGTTCATCCATACCAATTGACCTGGAGGCCAAGAATGGTGATGCAACCCTCATCACGGAGGTGATGAAAAAGGAAGAGGAGCAGCTTGAGGTGGCCCGGATCAAGGAAGAGGAACAGGAGGAAGCCAGGAAGAGGGAAGAAGCTGCAAGGCTTGCTTTTGATCCTGAGACACGGTATAGCAAGCTAGATGAGCTGCTGACAAAGACACAACTCTTTTCAGAGTTTCTACTTGAGAAGATGGATCAAATCGCTAATGTATGGAAATCTCACTTATGTGTTGACTGTTTATACATTTTTCATTCTCATAGTGTTTTGATTCTTTTGCTGATGACGGTGGTGTTGGCTGCTTGTTAAGCAGGAAAGTATTGAAACTCAAGCTGAAGAGCCACAGGTAGAAGAGAAGAAGAAAGGACGTGGCCAAAAGAGGAAAGCAAAGCCACAGTATAACGATGTGAGTGCAGGCTTCAAAATTTTTTTCCTGGTCTTTTGTAGTTGTTTGTATGTGTTGTTCCGCTGTCTTTGGGTTAGGTGTTGTCTTAGACATGTCTACTCTACCAAAATACTATATCCAGTCTGCTTATCTTGACTCCACTAATATAAGCACCTATTGCTACTGGATAGTGCTGTGCTGTTCATCATTTTAGTTGTATATAATGTCGTCCTGTTGTAGTTAACAATCTGAAAAGGTTGTTGAAAGATCGGTGCAGCATGGGTGCAGTTGCATTCCTCAGTAAGAGTCACGATATGAGGATAATGTTCTATGTTTTGTTTCAGTTGTTTGGAGTTGGTGGCGTCTACTGATTGAGTGGCTATATGATTATGAAACTAATTCAAAGAGGATAATATCCAAGTTAATATACAAGGAAAAAAACTCGAGAATTAGTTGTTATTAATGAATACCTTATGCTACCTTTTTTTTATCAGTTTTGACAACCAAAAATAAATCATTATGCAGAAGAAGGCTAAGAAGGCAGTGACAGCCATGCTTACAAGATCTCGTGAAGATCGCCTTGCAGAAGATTGTACTCTTTCGGAAGAAGAAAGGTGGGAGAAGGAGCAGGCCAGTCTTGTGCCATTATTGACTGGTGGGAAGTTGAAGTCATACCAGATAAAGGGTGTGAAGTGGCTTATATCATTGTGGCAGAATGGGCTAAATGGGATACTGGCTGATCAAATGGGACTAGGAAAAACTATCCAGACAATTGGATTTCTTGCTCATCTGAAAGGGAAAGGCATGCATGGTCCATACTTGATAGTCGCTCCTCTGTCCACTCTATCGAACTGGGTGAATGAAATCTCAAGGTAACTGTGCAGGACACTTGTTCACTATCCATATCATTGATGTTCTAATGTACACTTGATTTCAGGTTTACTCCATCTCTGGCTAGTATCATTTATCATGGAGATAAGGTGGCCCGGGCAGAGTTAAGAAGAAAATTTATGCCCAAAACTGTTGGCCCTGATTTTCCAATAGTTGTGACTTCATATGAGATGGCCATGTCAGATGCTAAATTTCTTGCTATCCATAAGTGGCAGTATGTTGTTGTGGATGAGGTGATGGACAAAAACATATTCCCTAAATTATTGCCCATGTGTTGACCCCCCCCCCCCCCCCCCCCCCTTTTTATTCATGTATCAGTTCCATGTTTCTTTCTCCAGGGGCATCGGTTGAAAAATTCCAAGTGTAAATTATTGAGGGAGATGAAGCGCATACCAATGGATAATAAGCTTCTTTTGACTGGGACACCCCTGCAGAACAATCTAGCAGAACTGTGGTCACTTTTGAACTTCATTTTGCCTGATATATTCTCATCGCATCAGGAATTTGAGTCATGGTATAGTTCACCCAGACTTTCCTATTTGTACATTTCCTGATATAAATCATTTTGTAGTTGCAACTTTCAGCATGGAAATCCAAATATTTTGTGTTCATCAGTGGCCAATTACCATCTTGATGAATAAATGTTATCTGTAGTTCCTTCATAAGTTAGTAAAACCTTCCAATGTAGCATTGGACTGGCTTTTATGTAGGTTTCCTTCTGCCCATGGTCCATATCCTGTCTTGATAACTTGGTACTCACCGTTAAAGCAACACAAAAGGAATCTGTTAAAAAAACTAAGTGCAGTATCATTTCCGTCACCATGTATTGCATCCATGAATTCTGTAGTCGCACAATGATAGTGCTACTCTTGAAACAAAAACTCTTGTGGCTCTGTGTATTATGAAGCTGCTGCATTGTTCATTGCAACCAGATCCTTCCCTTTCCTAGTTAAACATGAAGTTTCCAAGCTATATACTGCTCTAGTTAAAATGCAAGTATGTAGAGTAGAAAGTATTTTGCTGATTTATACTGTAGATATGCACATCTTTTAAATATCTATCGGAAATTTGCAGGAATTTATATTGTATTTGTTCAATATTCTGTTTGTTTTTTTATAAAATGCTGTATAGATTTGCGCACCTTAACATGTGGGTATTTCTGTAAAAGATTCCATGCATTCTGTTTGATTTGTGTTACCTTACCTGTTGCTGACAACTATCTTCTTTCAAGGTTTGATTTTTCTGGGAAAGGAAATGAAGAACAACAAGAAGAAACCGAAGAGAAGAGAAGGGTTCATGTTGTTTCAAAGCTTCATGCCATTTTGCGTCCGTTCCTTCTAAGGCGGATGAAGGAGGATGTAGAACAAATGCTTCCACGAAAGAAAGAGATAATCATTTATGCCAATATGACAGAACATCAGAAGCAAATCCAGGATCACTTGGTTAAAAAAACATTTGACAACTACTTGCATGAGGAATCAGATATTGGTATGCTGTGTAGACTTGCAGTCCAGTACATCAGCATGTTCCTAATTAATCAAAGTTAACCCTGTTTGTTACATTGTAGTATTGAAGAGACCTGGCATTAAGTCAAAGCTGCATAATCTATTAATTCAGCTGAGGAAGAATTGCAACCATCCTGATCTGTTGGAATCTCCGTTTGAATCAACAGGTTTGCCCCATATTGGCCAGTGGCTGGTTATCTATTGCTTTTATGTGCTTGTTTCCTCACGACTTTGTACTGTTGTTATTTTTGGTATCTTGTAGGTATGTATCCACCTGCCGAGAAGATTCTGGAACAATGTGGCAAATTTCAGCTTTTTGACAGGTTACTAAATTACCTGCTCGCACAAAAGCACAAGGTATATGGTTTCCTCTAGTCCTCGTGTCATGTATACACATGCTAGTTGGAGTCTGCTATCTTTATCTTTCATCTCAACTGTAGTTTTTTTTGTAGGTTCTAATATTTTCACAGTGGACAAAAGTTCTGGACATTATTGAGTATTACCTAGATTCAAAAGGTCTTGAGGTTTGCCGTATTGATGGTAGCGTTAAACTGGAAGAAAGGAGGCGGCAGGTAATGCAATAGTTTTGCAACAGTATATTATTATTTTTCTTTACAACATCTTCATGACCAAGAGTTGAACCCTTGGCTGCATATTTTAGGCTTTTAGAAAATGTGCATATTGTTACTTCTGTAATTGTTTGCGTGAACAGGAATTTGGCACCTGATCGAATAACTTGTGCTTAGTTACATCTTAACTGCAAACCGTTGAACGCATGTTTAATTTGCACTTTCTGAATATACAACTCAAAGCCCTAAAAAAATTGCATCTTTTGGGATCAGGGTACCTTGTAGTACTCATTCCATGTTACTGTTTGTGTTTTATTGAAGTTGTATTAGAGGATTGTTATGATTTATGCGCAGTGGTGATGTATGCAGCTTTAAAGCACATTAGTAAACATTGTTTTTAAAAACTAAAAGCTGCTTTGCAACACTTCTCTACATTTTCAGTGATGGAAACAACTTTGCTCCATTAAGTACTTGATAGTGTCTTTTCTTGCCGTTTTTTTTTTCTCACAAGTTTGGTTGCTTCTGTTTTTTTTTATGGCAGATAGCAGAATTCAATGACTTGAATAGCACTATGAATATCTTCCTCCTGAGCACAAGGGCTGGTGGACTTGGAATCAATCTTACGTCTGCCGATACATGTATCCTCTATGACAGTGACTGGGTAATTTTCTTTGATAATCCATGGGACATAATATCCATCTGTTACTGTTAGAATGTCCGTGTCCTTAAGATAATTTATCTGTTCTCCTTGTTATTTATGTACATTCAGTAACTCATGATAGCTGTAACATGCTGATCTTTTGCTTTACCCTCCAGAATCCTCAGATGGATTTGCAGGCTATGGATCGATGCCACCGGATTGGCCAAACACGCCCGGTGCATGTATATAGGCTGGCTACTTCACATTCTGTCGAGGTGTGGTTGGATGATTAGTCATTTTTCAGACTAATTGCTTGGCTAAATATTCACTGGTGAATAGGTTTACTCATCTTCTCATGTTTGCAGGGACGGATCATTAAGAGAGCTTTTGGGAAGTTGAAGCTAGAGCATGTGGTGATCGGCAAGGGGCAGTTTGAACAAGACAGAGCAAAGCCTAATGCCTTAGATGTAATATCTCCATGTGTCCTAATTAGTAGATAGTAGGCAATCAATTGTTTCTTAAGACCAGGAATTTGAAAAGTAACAAACGATGACGAAAGTGAATGGTCACTTGAAATTGTTGCTGATGGGCTTTCTTCATGTGAATGCAGGAGACTGAGTTGCTGGCGTTGCTGAGGGATGAGCAGGCTGATGAAGACAAGTTGGTTCAGACCGACATCAGCAATGAGGACCTCTTGAAGCTGATGAATCGGAGCGACCTCTCCGGCCCACCTGGTGCTCCTGATGCCACCCCTCTTATCCCTCTGAAAGGCCCTGGCTGGGAGGTCGTCGTGCCGGCAAAGAGTGGTGGTGGCATGCTCTCCTCGCTCACCAGCTGAGCAGTTACCTATGCTGGTACTGCGATTTTGTTGTTGGTGCATCTTTTGCTGACGTGAGATGTTCCGACTTCCAAGGCCGCTCTCCTCAGGCGATGTTTGGATGCATTGTATGACTGGTGGAACTGGGTGTTGGGCCGTACGTAGTTTAGGCCATGTAAATAGTCCTTGTAAGCTGCGCTGACTTTAGCTGCGTGCTGTTCTGTTGCTGCATTTGGTTTGTGGCAAGTTCAGCAACAGCTGCGGCTATTCGGGGCTGCTTTGCCTGGAAGGTAGATTGGGTGTAACGACATGGGTTCTGTTTCAACTGTCAGTCTCTAATGCCGTAGAGATTTCCAGTGGGGTTTGTAAGCTCGGAACAGTTAGCCTTTGTGCATCGGATGAAGCTAAATTAATCCAACCCACGTTTTAGTAGCTGTACCACTGACAGGATGGCCTACATGCCTGCAGGTGAATATGTTCGTCGCGATAGAAGACAGACTCGCGGTTCATACATGTGACCCTGGGCAATATTATTCGAAATTGTATAATGCACACCCTCTGTTCATCTCGAGAAGTCTTATGGGTTGCTTGACTAGCATCTCATGAGAAGACCTAACTTTTCCTAAACCATCGAAACTAAATAGAAACTAAATAATGCATCCCTGTAATGTGACTTGCCCCTTTTCTAGATCCCTCGATTTGTCACAGAAGCAGACAACTTTTCTAGATTGAATAGAAACTACTAGTCATGTGACTTCTTTCATCTAATGTAATTTGCACAAAAGCAAAAGCTAAATTGATACTCTGTAGATTGATTTTGCAATAACATTTTTCATCTAAATCAACAAAAGACGGAACATGTGCGGATGTGCCAATATTAAAAAGGAAAAGAAAAAAAACGTCATCCAATGTGTCAGATGCATGGACACCATCAAGATCACACAAGTCAGAAGTGAAGGTATCATTTTACGTACTAGTGCTAATAATTCTTGTACGTGATTTATATAGTTTTATTCATATAATTATGGTATCCTGCTGTCTCATATTGGGTGAGGTAAACCAAATAATGTTTTTTAGATTGAAATGGAAACAATAATACTGGTTCCTGTGTTTTGATGCAAAAATAATGAAAGAAATGTCAAATAAAACATCAATGAAGAGAGTGGTGGGTGAGCGTGATGGAAAAAGATTTGGTGCATGAGGGCTGCAGAGCGCCCTTCGTGCAACCCCAGACCCGATGCTGGAGTCGTGGCACCTGCATCCAGGAGACCAGGAGGGGTTACACAGAAGGCGTTCTTTACACGTATTTTTTTTTTTGTAATGACTAGTATACGGTCAGCCGTCATTTGGACGACGTTTACGGCCGGGCGCATCCACCGTCCCCCCGATCCGACGTCCCAGGATCCCACCGAAACAAACTCATGCGGGGCCTACTAGTCAGAGGGGATTTTTTTTCGGGGCTGACTGTTCAAAACCTCGGGCCGCGCGCCTTCTCGGCTACTCCGCTGCGTCATTTCGTCTCCCCCCTCTCTCTCTAGGGCTCGTCTCTCTCCTCATCCCCCCGTCTCCACGACTTAATCCGCCTGCAATCCTTCCGGATTCGACCGATTTTGGCAGGAACGAGCTCCAAATCGAAGCTGGGGATGTGACACAGCGCGTTGCGAGGTGAGTTTTCCGCTCAATCGTTGCAAGTTTGGACGAATCCACAACCATTTCGGAGCACCTCTGATTTGTTTTTGGCGTCCCCTTTTTGTGCAGGATTGAACTGCTCAGTCGCTCGAATCGAGAGCTGCGGTGTACAATCGAGACCGTGCGGGGGAGTTCAGGTCGAGGAGGAGGGGGGGGGGGGGGGGGTAGCATAGATCCCGTGCAGAGATCCTCTGGTTTACGTCAGAGGTGGTTGGGGGAAGCAGAGATCCGCGCACTGTGAGGTGAGTTCTGCCCGCGTCACAGCGCGTTGCGAGGTGAGTTTTCCGCTCAATCGTTGCAAGTTTGGACGCATCCACAACCATTTCGGAGCTCCTCTGATTTGTTTTTTCGCTTTCCCTTTTTTGTGGAGGATTGAACTGGTCACTCGCTCGAATCGAGAGCTGCGGTGTACAATCGAGACCGTGCGGGGGAGTTCAGGTCGAGGAGGAGGGGGGTAGCATAGATCCCGTGCAGAGACCCTCTGGTTACGTCAGAGGGGGTGGGGGGAAGCAGAGATCTGTGCACTGTGAGGTGAGTTCTGCATGTTTGCACGCATGTACAACCATTTTTCGGTGCCCCTATGATTTTTTTGGGTACTTTTCCTTTTTTTGCAGAGGGATTGGAGCTGGTCAGTTGCTTCAATCGAGAGCTGCGGTTGACAATCAAGAGCGTGCGGAGGGAGTTCAGGGCGGGGAGCATCTGCACTTTGGAGGTGAGTGGGGGGGAGTGGGGGGGGGGGGGGGGTGGAAGCAGAGACTCGTCCTGTTAGACAAGTGAACTACCTGGAGTCATTGTTGGGGGAGCAAACGATACGGGTAGCCTACTGATTCGGGTTGATTTTTAGTTGGGAACTGCCTGTAGTCATTTGCCAAATCATTTTCGTCGGAGAAGCTCACGGTCCAGCGAATTTGTGTGCACTTTTTTTCCCCTGAAGTGACATAGATGTTTGTTTTGTTGGTCCTTGTTTGTTTACCAATTAGCTAACACATTTCAGGGCTTTTGGTTAATACTGATATGAAATCTAGCTGCGTTGTTTGTGTCTTCTTTGTTCTAGCTGTTAGTTCAATTTTTTTATGTGGCTCCTGAATGTTGATTGATTATCAGGCGCCCATCACGTTGATGGCTCATTTATTTTGAACTTGCATGTATCTGAATTATTATTTCTTAGTATACATCACATTGTGCATTTTTTAACCGGACAACTTTGATTCATATTCGTTTTAATTAGCAGAAACCATGTGTACTCCCTTGCAGCTTGCATATAGCAAGTATAGAACTAAAATAGTATAAGAAATTTATCAATCAAATAGTTGTGTTTAAATTTATTTTGAACCGCTTACAATATCATATACAATTGTGTTTTCATTTTTCTAAATATATACCAACTTCATATATGCTTTTTTTTATTACCTGTTCTATGTTGATATTAACTCTAAATGAATTTGGAATAGATTGGAAGGTGTTCAGGACCCTGTTTGCTGAGGAGCTTGGTTGCTGAGGAGTCAGGCGTCGTCTGAGAAGGTGACACATTTTTTTCTCTCCTCAGTTAGTATTTATGCACCTTGATAATTATACACCGATGTGATAGATTAATTGCTCTTTTCACAGAGCTTTTTTGTGTCGCGCACAGTTATCAAATGAAAATGGTTGACATTAGTAGTGAGCATGCAGTATTGATTTTTTTTCTCCCAGCATCAGTGTTGTTGTTTTCAGTCACAAAACAGCTAGTAGTTGACTGTTCAGAGGCACTGGAATGATTACCAGTATTTGGCTAGAGCAACATTGGTTTAGTGTGCAGCTTTGGTTGGCAAGATCTAAGCGCCCTCGGTTTTTTTTCAGCTAGTTAGTGTGCAGTATTTGGTTTAGATGTACTGCAATCATTAGTACTGATTGGGCAGACACACTTCCTACTGCAATTTTTCAAACATCTAGCATAGCTGATCATGATAAAATGGTTATCATATAGTAGTGATTGTGTGTTCCAGCTGTCAAAATTAAGTTTTGTCCAGCTGTGTACTATAGGTGCTGTTGGTATTACTTGCATATCAGATCTCGATAAAATGCTTACTAGATTACGTTAATTTGCGCATCAGATCATGATAAAATGCTTATCAGATCACCCCTCTTTGTTTGACATTTGCAGTTTCCACCCAACACAGCTCCAGTGGATTTGATTCTACTTGGATATCTAGATTGACGCCAAGCTTACAGGTTTGTCTCAAATCTCTTACTGCACTTTTTTCATTTATTTTTTTCGGGTGGGTGCTGAATGCACAAGTCTTTATTGGGGTCGACGAAAATCCAACGGAGCTGGCATGTGGTATTCGGTCACTCCGGATACCCTGTAAGTCCCGGTTTTGGTGGCCCCCCCGATGCGTGCAAGCTCATCACCCACCTGTTGCTTTTGTTATTGTTTTTCTTGTTTCTAATCATTTTCTTCTTTTTGTTTTCGAGGTACATTACAGGAATGTCTTCTGTCTGAAGTCATCCACTGATTTTGAGCTCTAGGTATGCTATATATCCTATCTGCAGTTATCATTTAATTTTTTTCAGGTGGGTGCTGAATGCACAAGTCTTTACTGGGGTCGACGAAAATCCAACGGAGCTGGCATGTGGTATTCGGTCACTCCGGATACCCTGTAAGTCCCGGTTTTGGTGGCCCCCCCGATGCGTGCAAGCTCATCACCCACCTGTTGCTTTTGTTATTGTTTTTCTTGTTTCTAATCATTTTCTTCTTTTTGTTTTCGAGGTACATTAAAGGAATGTCTTCTGTCTGAGGTCATCCACTTATTTCGAGCTCTAGGTATGCTATATATCCTATCTGCAGTTATCATTTATTTTTTTTCAGGTGGGTGCTGAATGCACAAGTCTTTACTGGGGTCGACGAAAATCCAACGGAGCTGGCATGTGGTATTCGGTCACTCCGGATACCCTGTAAGTCCCGGTTTTGGTGGCCCCCCCCATGCGTGCAAGCTCATCACCCACCTGTTGCTTTTGTTATTGTTGTTCTTGTTTCTAATCATTTTCTTCTTTTTGTTTTCGAGGTACATTAAAAGGAATGTCTTCTGTCTGAGGTCATCCACTGATTTTTTGAGCTCTAGGTATGTCACTAAACCCTTACTGCTCTTCAGCTAATCCGCCTATCAGATCATGATAAAATGCTTACTAGATTATCCTATTTGGTATTTTCCTCAATAATTAGCACAGCTAGTAATGTATATGCTTTTTTAATTCCTTTACTTGAATTAATATTCTACGTTAGCAAGCACTCCCTCCGCCCTTGATTATTAGCACAGCATTTTGTATCCCACCTATCCCTCGGTACCCTCTCCTCAGTATGCAAGAGAAATTAACCCACTGGACAATAGGAATTCAGAATCAGCTAGCGAGCACTGCATATTGCCATGCATGTGCTGCAATATGGCTTAGTACAACAATAAATTCTCTGAAAAGTTAATGTAGTTAGCAATAAATTCTGTTTTTGTTGTTGTGTTTCTTTTTGAGCAATTAGTAATATATTTCATAGCATATTTTAATCAAGCAAGGCAGTGCCAAGTGTTAGTGCCATATATGTGATATAACGTAATGAGGAGCACAAATTTTGGTATGTTATAATGCAATGTGTTTTTTTTTTCATCTTTGTGTGTTCTGCTAGAATGAAATCACATCATTTAGACTATGGGCTTGAGCCAGAAACCATCTGTCTCATAGGAGTACCTTTTCATGATCCCAACAGGAATTTTATTATCCTATACAATTGCTTACAATAGCATATTGAATCACTTTTAATACCACACAGAATTGCTTACAGAATCTAGTAAAATGACCTATAATTGCCTTTTTGTTAATTTTGACGCTATCTCTTTTTTTAATCTCATTTTTTGCAACTTATCTACTGTTATCTTTTTAATAGAAACAAGCTGAAACAAGCTAAGTCAGACAAGCAGCTGTAAAATGGCTAGAGGACAGAAGCAGCAAGCAATGGGGCCAACATCATCCAAAACGGTACGTCCTGTAATCCTAATCCTCCCATCACATGTTGTCATTCTTTCTTTTTTTTTCTTTTTTTTTGCAGTAACAACTTTTGTTCAGAATCTTTTTTTCTTATCCTAGTTTGTTTTATTTTTATAGGTCCGAAGGAACAGGGCATCGCCTTCCAGGCTTTTCAAGCTTTACAAGCACCTCAGTGATGATCAGAAGAAAAAGATATGCAATTCCAAATTCGGAGGGCTCCTGAACATTGCGTGTGCTACAATTCCATCAGAGTTTGCAAACTGGCTTTTTGTGGACTGCTTTGATGCTGAGTCTTCACAGCTTGTGTTCCCGGGAAGGGGCAAAATTCTTGTGTCAGCTCAGAGCGTTGCAGATATACTAGGCCTGCCAGACAGGGGCGACACAGTGAGATATGAGCTTGATGTTGAAGCCATAAACTTCATCCATGACAAGTACAATGTGGAAAGTGGTTCTGCACCAAAAATAGGTTCAATAGTGAAAAGGGTCAAGGAAAACAAGGAAGCAAATGATGACTTTTTGAGATCGTGGCTCATGTTGGCAGTTTCTACATTCCTCTGCTCTCCTACCAGCATGGGAATCAGCCCCAGATGCTACCCAGCACTAGTGGACTTATCCAAAGTGAAGGATTTAAATTGTTGTCAGTTTGTTGTGGACCAGCTCAAGGATGCTTCTACCAAGATCAACAAGAAAAATTCTGTGAGAGGTTGCATTCAATTGCTTGCGGTAAGTTGTAATCCATCCCTTTTATTTGATTTCTGTCATATTTTTTCCAACAAGATAATTGTGTTAACACCAATTTTCCCTTTTATTTTTTTGTATAGATTTTGTATGCAGATTCTTTAGAAGTGCAGAAGGTTCAACCCCCACTAACGAAACCAAGAATTGCTGCTTGGACGCGGAAGATGTTAGACACTGTAATAAAAGAAGACACCAACCGTGACGGGTCTTTTGGAAAACTCAAGGTATTTTTTGACACAGCAACTGTCTTCTTCTTTTTTCTCTCCACAGCAGGTCACACTTATATCTTTTTTGGTGTCTGCACATATTTCTATGTCTACAGCTCAAGAATTTAGGTCACTCAGTTCTCCAGGATCCTTTTATTCAGATGGATGACATCCAAAGATTTGTATCATCAAAGGCACACAGAGGCATGACTGTTCAGGTAGGACATACTTCTGTCAAAGTATTGTTTTGAACCAAGTATTCCATCCAGTTTTTACATCATTTTCTTTTTTGCAATTTTAGTTTTTTTTCCCTTCAATTATTGCTTACACAAGCATATCCTTTGACACATATACTGATAAACAAGATCCACAAAAAATGATTCGGATAAGGGTATCTGCACATATCTTTTTTCTTAGTAGCTTGAAAAGGCATAGGCATACAGATTCATGCACCGCACAACAAATACCGTTTTTTACATTGCTGTTTCATTTACTTGATCACCCCCCCCCCCCCCCCCCATGCAGACATGATTTGCCACCTTCAGCTTGTAGATCTGCATAACATTAGTACAAATTTTTTTTACTATGACTTGCTTATATAAATGCACCATTATGCCTTTATCTCAACAAATAATTGCTTTTCAGGGGCAAATTAATGCTTCTGCATAACATTAGTACAATTTTTTTTACTATGACTTGCTTATATAAATGCACCATTATGCCTTTATCTCAACAAATAATTGCTTTTCAGGGGGCAAATTAATGCTTCTGCATAACATTAGTACAAATTTTTGTTACTATGACTTGCTTATATAAATGCACCACTATGCCTTTATCTCAACAAATAATTGCTTTTCAGGGGGCAAATTAATGCTTATAACAAATCCACTGCTGCACACCCTAGACACTTGGCTGTAGGCCAAAGCAGCTGTAGCAAATGCTGACTAGCTGCCTATAACTTTTTTTTTGATAGTGGTTGCTGGCTGCTTTTTGCAGCCCACTTTTTTTGGTGTTGTAGCGGCTATTAGTTATGCTAGCTATAGTTATTAAAGAATCAAATCCATGTACATAATGGTCACAACATATTCATGTTTTTTTATTGTTTTGTGCAGAAGAAGAGGAAACTTTGTCAAGCTGTAAGCAATGTCATGTGTGGTGTGACGCAATTACTAACCACATTTCTACATGAAGTCGGGGCATTCAGTGCTGAAAACGAAGATACAGATGAACCAAGTTTAAGAAGATCGAAGAGGAAAAGGACTACTGAGCCAGAAGAAGCTGAGCTGGTTTCTGACGATGAAGCAGAAGACTCAGATTATGAAGAATCTGACTTTGTTGGGGTTGATTCAACAGAAGAATCAGATTATGAAGACGATGGAGATGGACACAGCATGGATGCTGAGAACACCAACAACATGAACACTACACCAAAGACTGGTGAAGACGTTGGCAACGATGCCCATGGGAACACACCTGACAGGGCCGATGGACACATGTCTTCGAGCAACCCACAACATGAGCAAACTGATGAGCTAGACGGTGTGCCACTGATTTCAAGGCTAAGGGCAATTCAGCAAGCTGAAAATCAAAGGCTCAGGGAGCAATCAGCCGCCCATCATGATGCTATTTGTGAACCCATCCCTCTTTAAGTCGAGCCACCAACCATTGAAGACATGGTGCCCCCAGCCTCCAAACCTGTCATTCGAAAAGAAAGATTCGGTGGGAGGCTAAAGCTGCCAGTTGCAACAGGGACCAATTTTGACGCTGCGAAGGACAAGCTAGGTGGAGGTTGCAGTCACAACATTAGCACTGAAATTCCAGTTGCCAAGAGTGATTCTTTAGACTTTACCCCATCAGATTTTGACATCATGAAGTCCATCAATGAACATGAACCGACTTAGCCTCAAGAGCAACGGTGCACACCACAACCGGAAAACCCTCAAGAGCAACGGTGCACACCACAACCGGAAAACCCTCAAGAGCAACGGTGCACACCACAGCCTCAAGAGCCTGGCCATCAAGGGCTTGAACCAGGCTCTGCTTTCTCCCTGGATCAGATTGATGCTGGCTTGTTGCAACTGATTGAAGAGGATGCCATACAGCGTATTCAGGAGAGGAAGGCCAGATCTGCCTAGCTTGAGAGGGCACCCACTGGTGACATTTTGGGTGATCAAGATGCACCGCAAGCAAGTACTGACACAGCAGCTGCTTCAGTGGGAACAGGTACAACCCCTGCATCAATGAGACCAGAGCCTGCCAGTGTCAACTCATCTGTGACACCCGCCTACCAGCCTGCACCAAGAAGGCGTTTAAGGAAAGCAGCTATTCTGCAATCTCCTTATGTTGACTTCACAGCAGCCAAGTCATTCAGGTGCAGCAAGGAGGTATGCGATGTTTATAATGCTGTGTTGGCAAGCCAATGATCTTCAACCAGATCAAGCCAAGAAGCTTCAACAAGTAGCAATAAAGAGTATGCACATTTTTCTCTGATAACATTTTTCTTTTCCACATGCCAATCTGCTTTTCATCCTCATCTATATCTTGACTTTTTTCCCCATCAACACAATTTCATCGCAGCGTCATCATAATCAACAACTTTGATTTTCACGTCACACTCAAGGAGCTTGCCTCATCAGTCAATCCTAGGGGGAAGCTAGATAGTGTTGTTGCTGAGATTGGTATTTATTGCATTGATCAAAGGTGCAAAAAGGCTACCAAGCGTGTGCTACCACTACGTGTCTCAGTGAGTGCCTTAAACAACCTGTTCACATGCCTTGTTTTAACATTTATAGATCCTCTGCATAGGCAACAACCTGTTACTGCCCTCCCTTTTTGCTACCAGCTAGTAAATTTTTTGTTTTGTTGCAAATGGTTTTGAAGGGATATCTGCAGACACATCAACTTAATAGGTCAGAGGTTAAGCGTGTCTTCAGGATGGGGACAAACCATCTAGACCACAGACAAATGGTAGGCACA
Source organism: Urochloa ruziziensis (assembly GCA_015476505.1). Classification (NCBI taxonomy): domain Eukaryota; kingdom Viridiplantae; phylum Streptophyta; class Magnoliopsida; order Poales; family Poaceae; genus Urochloa; species Urochloa ruziziensis. Next base: position 3,016,364 of record CM027119.1, on the reverse strand, counting down.
TTTTTTGTCACATAAATATTTGTCTTGATTTTTTTTCACAAATCCCCTGACACCAACCACTAACATATTAAAAAAAAACAGGTCATGTTCCCGGTGCTTCAAATGATCCAAAATAAAAACTTAGGCATTGTTGGACACTACTTCCTTCTTGTTTTGAATATCCGTAACAACCGCTTTGAAGTTCTTGACTCAGTGAGGTCATTAAAAGATGAAAATCTTGTCGGATGCTGCAACATCATCGTTGCTGCAATAAAAGAACTTTGGAGAACCCACTACCCAGATTCTAATGTTGACGTTCAAAACTACAGCCTGGTTGACATTGGCGTTCCGATACAAACAAATGAGTAAGTTTCCACACTTTTTTTCTCCTACCCCTCAAGTTTGGGCTGGCGGACATACACCGCTTTTTAAAATATTTTTTCTGCACAACATATATCGCATTCACTTAAGTTTCATTCTTGTTTTTTCCTGTTTTCTAAGCCGCGACTGTGGGTATCACATGCTCATGCACGCTGAGCATTGGGATGGGTTTAAGATCTACAATTTCCAGGAGAAGGACATACCAAACATTCGCAAGCTGTTGACGTACAAGTGGCTAACAGACAAGGAGAACGGAACAGACTGGAAAACAAAACTGGGCTTGCCATAGGTATGTTTCAACAGACACCCTTTTTTGTTCAGCACATATAAGCAGTTTTTTTCATATCCCACATGTATATCTTCAGTGCCTACCCAGCAATTTAGTTTTCTGTAAAAAGCAACACATATTGTACTAAAAAACCAGTGACTGCGCACTAAATAATAACATTGTAACACATTTTGTAATCTCTGAAAATTATTAGCATAGATATTTTTCACTAGTTCCAAATAGGTACATTAGCAGCATCCAACCAACATTAGGTGCCCTCTGAAAATAATTAATTATTTTTTCTACCAAACTGCTGACATAATTAATTTGCTTAACTTAATCTCCAACCACACTATCTTTTTTGCATCGTTACAACACTATTCAGACTTAGACCACTATATATGGTTTATTAATACGGGGAATGGACTCTACTGGGCAGTGACACCACCCAAGTCCAAACCCTTCTCCTCTCCTTTCATCGGACACCTTGCAGCATTGTGTTCTGTTGATTTGCAGAGCCTGCACTTGTTCTTCCTCTTGGGCTCCGCATTCATTCCTTTTTTAATCTCTTTTCTTTCTTGCGCCCCTTCACATTTGACCTAGGGGGGTTGCCAACTGCTGCCATTGAACCAGCACTAGTTGGAATGCTAGGAGGAACACCATTATCACCTGAAAACCATTTTTGTACATTCAATCTGTTTAGTCCCATATTTACTAGCTCCTAGACTAGGATAAATAATATAAGGAAAGGGAGAGGTATGTCAGAGTCAGACCTGACTGCAGTCGGTGCAACCGTATTAGCAACATTGGATGGTTCTACTTGTGCCTGACCAATAATAGCTGGATTAAGCACCGGTGTGTTGCTCATTTTCTGCCTTTTTGCTTTCTTTCTTTCCTTAATTGCACTAATCTCAGAGCGCATCTCCTTGATGTGTCTCTGCATTATAGTGTATCTCTCATTTGAGAGACAACCCTCAGACGCCAAATCAGCAAATGATGTAGATAGAACACTGAACCACAATGTCTTCCTATTATTCAGTGGCATTCCACGGGCTATCAAATCAGCCTGCAAATGTGCATTGCTGGCACATTTCTCACTGTCTTCAACTGCCTTTTGAGTCCAGCGTCTCAGCACATATCGGTCAGGTATTGTCTTCACACCAAACCTTGTCATTATCTTCATGATATGGCAACATAGGATCCCATCTCTATCAAATTTGCTGCACTCGCAGAAGTAGCTGTTATCACCCTCAATAGCTGTAACTAGGTATTCCCTCTTACCATAGCCATAGACTGTTGTGTTATTAGGCACCAGCAAATACTGGAATTCATCCGCTGGCTTCACATCATATTCTGCAGTTTTTTCAAATTCTTTGGAAAATCTGTAGAACAAGTTCTTAGTGTAAACACTTGCTGCATGCCTCTCAATAGGGTATTTTGACCATCTTCTCCGCTCCCTGTCATCAGTTTTAAAATCTTGACCCTCTTCAGCAACTAGGCATTTCTCTTGAACCTTCTGGTACTGCCTAACAAAATGTAGAATTGACATATTTGGGTTAACGTACTTCTTCAGCACTGCATTGAAACCCTCACTACGCTGGGTTGACTGCAGGAAAGGGAAGAAGCAGTGCATGTAGTATGCTGGCACAAAGCTGCTTTTGATTGCATATAGGCGCTGAAAATGCACATTCCCTTCCAGATGATGCTTGCTTAACATAGCTGCCCACTTTTCTTCAAATTCCGACGGTGTAACCGTGTGGTTCACACATTCTTTGAAATCCTCGTTTAATTCCTCATCTTCGTCAAGGATTGGGCCTATTGTGCTCGAAAATTTGTCCATTATGTGCCATCTACAGTTCCTGTGGTTTGCATTGGGGAACACAGAGGCAATTGCATTCCTCATAGCTCCATCCTGATCTGTGATAATGTTCAGAGGTGCTTTGCCTTTCATTGCCATAAGGAATGTCTCAAAAAGCCACTTGTAGCTAGGGGTTTTCTCATCACGTATAAAGGCACACCCTAGTTGGAATGTTTGCCCATGTGCATTGATCCAATGAAAGGAGCACAGGGCATATCATACATGTTTGTCATGTATGTAGCATCAAATGACACGCAGTCATGGTATGATTCAATGTAAGCATGCCTTGCAGCACCATCAACCCAAAAAAGGCTTTCAACCCTGTTCCTATCATCCAGTTTAACTTTGTAGAAGAATTCAGGGTCTTCTTCTTCTAGCTCTATGAAGTAGTCCAAGGTCTCTTGCATGTCCTTGTACTTCTCTCTTCTCCTGATAGTGGATCGGAAGTTGCTCACATCCTTACCTACATATGGGACTACCTGAGCAGAGCCATAGAACTCGTTCATGAGCTGCATAATGCGCCCCGTGGTCAAGTTGCAACCATGGAGCAATATAATGAACTCCTTTTCAGCTTGAGGGATCCCCTTGTGGCTCCTCAGGAATTTTTTCAAAGATGGTTTCAGAATCAGATCGTGGTTGTGCTCGGATACGAAATCGGTGACTTGCCAACGCTCACCAATTAGATTCAAAACTAGTTTTGCCTTGCAATTTGTATGCTGCATCTTCTCTCTTTTTCAGCTTCTTACCTCCATCCAGCTTCTTCCTCTTCTTCCCTGCACCATCATTATTATCTTCTTGTTCTGAAATTTCTTCTATTGATTCGTCTTCATCAGACTCATCATTTGCTTTATCTTCCTTTGCCTTCCGCCCTCGCCCCTCTTTGTTGCACACATAGGTGACTTTTCGTTGCTCTCTCGTTATAGCTGCCAGCCTAGTAGTGCCTGTTCGAATTGAGAAACCAATCCTCTTCGCATACATATTGTAGAACTGTCTTGCTTCCTTCTTGTTATCAAAAGACTGACCAGTATATGGAATAGGTGGTGTCGACCAGATCTCATCATCAATTTCATCAGCATCTTCAATGGCGATATCCCCAACAACATTTTCATCACCACCATGTGCCTCAAAGCCTGAAACAGAGATCCCTTGATGGGTAGGAGCTTCATTAGTTACATCAACATGTCATTCACCCCAACATCAAAGTGCTCACCGCCACCAGCATCAAACTGCTCCTTGGCCCCAATAGCAACCTGCTCACTGGCCCCAGCATCAAACTGCTCCCTGGCCCCAATAGCATTAGTAACATGATCATGATCCTGGGGGCTTCCAAACTGCTCACTGTATGTAACTGCAAACTGATTCTGGAGACTCCCACTCTGCTGACCAACACTAGAAACATTGTACATACTTGGTTGAGTGCAGTAAAATGGATTTCCACTTGAATCATCTAGGAAATCAGAATCGAATTCCGGTGGTAACTCGTTCAAATCCATACTTTTCTCTTTGGCAATCTACACAAAGAAGAAGTTATGATATTACTTTTTTTGACATAAGCAGTTACATGTACATACAAAGGTATTCTGGTGCATACATGAAAGTATTCTGATGTATACATGAAAGCAACTCTAATTTTTTTTCATATACGCAGTTATGTGTACATATGAAAGTATTCTGGTGCACACATGAAAGTATTTTAGTGTATATTCATAAGCAGCTCCACTTTTATCCAACTTTTCCCATAATACTCATGCATGCATTTTTTTAACATCAATCCCTCCACCTGAAACAGGTACCTTCTTTTGGCAGATGGCTCACAAGCGTATAGGAGGTGGTGTCACAAGTAAATTTTTGTATAGCAGCAAACAGATTGTGCAGCACAATGGAGGAAAGCTTCTCTCCAAACCATCAGTTAGGTTGCAAGTTCAGAAGAACAGAAGAAAGGCAGGAAAACAAGTACAATGGTTCTGTAGATTCATAGGCAGGGCGCAGGGCAAAAACTACTTTTGCTTGTTCATGGTTCTGTGCACGCACCTGTGCGACTGATCTGATGCTTTTTCTCCCTCCCCTTTTGATCACCGATCTTGAATCTACTTGTTCTGTATGGATCTTGAATCTTTTGTACCGATCTGATGCTTTTTTCTGTATGGATCCGCTGGACGGATCGATCTACTTGTTCTCCAGGCTAAAATATCGATCTACTTGTTCTCCAGGCTCCAGATCTGTTCTCTTTTTGCTTTTTTTATCACTTGCGTGTTTGCGTGGGGGACGGGGGGGATTAAAAGGTGGGCCCAGACCAGTTGTGGGTCCAGGAAAAAAGTGAGCGCTTCGCGCAAAGCGCGCGCGCAGTTTCCCGCGCAACAAAAAAGAGAAGTCAGCTATGGGCGGACGGCCCGCAGGGGAAGGTTACTAAAAATGGCAAGGCCGTGCGGCCGGCCTATATTACGGCCGGCCGTAAGTTAGCCGCGTCCATTCATTGCGGACAGGGTGGGGTGGGGGCACATGTCCTGCTACAGTAATGTGACGCCAGTTTTTATTTTCTACGAATGGCCATGTTATCAATATCTGGATACGATCAGAATAAATTATATTGTGTATGCATGTCAAGAATTAGTTTGTTAAATGACACATACAAACAAGTACGCCATTTTACCAGCAAGATGATCTGTTGTCATACTTAGAACAAAGGAAAAAGTCTAAATTACTCCCCTCAAGTATAAGCAAAGTCCGGATAACCCCCTAAAGTATGTTTTGGTTCAGTTTACCCTCTAAAGTATGACATTTGGTTCAAATTACCCCCTAATACGATTTGTCCTTTTTGTTTCTCCATACATAAGTGGAATCTGGAGTTCAAAATTTACATGATGGTAGTTGACATCACAATGTATATCAAAAAATATGTTAAGATTTTTTGACATTATTTTTTACATAATTTTGTGTCTCGACGATTAATTTATTATAAAATATTCTACCATATGAAAATAACGATCAAAATTTCATGACATATTTTTTTAATATCTGCTATGATGTCTATTATCATCTCATAAAATTTGAACTCAAAATTCCACTTGTACATGGAGAAACAAAAATGACAAATTGTATTAAGGGGTAAGTTGAACCAAATGCCATAGTTTAGGGGGTAAATTGAACCAAAACATACTTTAAGGATTATCTGGACTTTGCTTATACTTGATGGGAGTAATTTGGACTTTTTTACAAAGGTGGGATACACACGCGTACCAAAGTATTGCTAGACTGATCATAATGCCAGTGCGACACATGTACACCATAGATAGTACATATGTACACCATATATAGTATATATGTACACCACCGCACCGCTAGAGGCCATAATGGCAATGAGGCTGTGTGTGCTGGCAAGTCTGGACTGACCCCATATAATACTAGCGAGAGATAGCCTGCGGCATTCATGTCATTGCACCGCTAAACCAGCCGTAATGCCAGCGAGACATGGCTTGCGACATCCAAGAGGAGTCATCTTTAGAGCCATAATAAAGGGTTGCCAAACAAATCGGTCAACTGGACACGCCAGAAATCTTAGCCGAACCTGCCATCCGACAGGTTGGTCAATGCTGACTTCACCCCTTCCATACCATCAAATGGACAGGCCTAACTCAGAACCAATACACCGCTAAGCTCTAAATCCGTACCGTCCATACTAACACGTGTCCAAACCTAGTCGCCACGTGGCATGTCCGATTCACACATCGTAAACAGTCACTGACACGTAGGCCCGGATGGCGAACACAAGTACGTACATATACCCACCGCACCTCTAGGCCAGCCACGCTAGTGTGAGGCCGTGCCTGCTGGCAACCACTGTGTGTAGCGAGGGGGAGGACCGCGCGCGCGTAGCAGCGCCTGCGTCAGGCGGCCCCCCGTGGCCGTACGTGTGGCGCGGCGTGCGTGACGCGCCACGCGACGACGAAGCGAAACGGCTCGTGTCACGCACGTCAAGGCCTCAAGGGCCTGCCCCACTCCAGCCAGGCGGTGTGGTGGTGGTCAAGCGCGCCGCGACTTGCTCGCCTCGTCGCGGTCGTCTCGTCTCCACTCCCGGCTACAAATACCGGTCCCCCCCTCCCTCTGTCCGTTCATTCCGCCCACCATTTCTGCCCCGGAACCGACGCGCACGGCTCTCCCCTCCAAGAATAGCAACCTTCCTTACGTCAGTTTCGATTCGTACGACGACGGCCATGGCGAGGGCGGCGGCGACGATGGTGCTCGCGGCGGCGCTCGCCGTCCTCCTCCTGGCGTCGGCGGCCTCCGTGGCCAGCGCCGGCCGGACCGACCCGGCGGCGGTCGTCGCCTCTTCTCGTCACGACCAGGTAATATTATGGCGTCGATCGATCTTCTCTGCTGATCCTCTGATCGTTTCTAGAGGGCGCTTCTCTGATCCATGGCGCCGTACGTTTTGGTGTCGTTGCAGGCGGCGGAGGGATCGACGGCGGCGGGGGAGCGCGGGTGCGAGGGGGCCAACGACGAGGACGAGTGCATGATGAGGCGCACGCTCGCGGCGCACACCGACTACATCTACACCCAGGAGCATCACAACTAGTTCATTCATATCCTAGTTTGTAGTGATCGCCGTATGCATGTGTTCTCTTCAACGTTGTACTCGATCATGTTCTTTCTGTTGTGTGAACCCAGTGCATGGCGCGTTACATCTATGCTTATATGATAAAACAGTCTGAACATTAGGCTTTCAGGATTTGATCTGTCCTATGTGCTGTGTGCCTGTGTATGGCCAGAATCAGAGTGTTTGTTTTCGCAATCGGGAAACTTCAGAACGCATGAATTTTACACGAATCAATCAGGAAAGTTCAGAACGCTTTCAAGATTTTGGGTGGGGAGAGGAAAATCCTTCGTTCAGATTTGGGGGCCCTACTGTAAGGACAGTTTCAGCACCGTACGAATTTTCTGCTAATCTCCATTCAGGCTTCAGCCGAAGCTGTTCTCAAAACGGTCGTGAATGTTCTTCCGCCTGCTTCATCATTCCTGTATTCGTGCTCAAAACGAATCCCTGACTCAGCTGAACTTTTCTTTCCCGGCGTCCTTCAAACGAAAATATAATTAATTAATCAATACATGCAGGTAATAAACGGGTCTCTCATAGCATCATACAGCTCACAATGAATAAATAGCAAGTAAACAAACCTGCTTATGCATCGGCAGTATACATTCTGGAAGCCTGAGCAGGCATGTCCAGCTAGCGATGACTTACTGACAGATGCAACAGGTCAAACAACAGCCACAAGATTTTGCCCGAATCTTCTGAGACACCATGACAAAGTGAGCATTGACCTTCCTTGCATATATGTATTCTGGAGAGGGTCAGATCAGCAGTTTAATATGCGCGAAGTTGACGACACCGAACCTGCTGATGGATGGATATGCAGAAGATAAGCATAGCCTCTCTCTAGAACACTGATAGATGCCGTCATCTTCATTACTTTATTCACCATTATCTTCCCAAAAATACAATTGCTTACTGGTTAAGCAGCTGACTGAAGCTAACAGCCGTCCGTGTCCTCACTTGGACATGCCCTTCTTCAGCTCTCGCTTGGACGTGCCCTGCCCCTTCTTCAACAGTCAGTGTATGGAAACTGACGTGTATCATCTTGGTTTTTCTCGAATTTCTCATTGGTGACAGGTCAGATTGCAAGTATTATCTGCATGAAGATATGCTATATGGAGCCATCAGATTAACTGGTGCGATGGAGACCACAGAGTTGACCGCCAATCCGTGCGTGCCATGGCAGGGCGCGCTTTCTAGACCTGCACATCTCTTTCCAGAGCTTCTCAGGAGTGCACGCAGATGCAAGATTGATCTCGACCTGCATGCATCTTCTCTTCCTTTGACCAATACGACGTGGATCATTGCGAACTGCATGAAACTGATGAGTTCAAGTGCGTCATAGGCGTACAGGTAACCAGAAAGGGGCAGCCCCTGATTCATGCAAGGTTACAGATACAGCGTCAGGTCAAACTATCTTTCATTATGAAAAGGAGGCCATCAGCATATAATTCTCCATGAAGAAAGTAAGAAACCAAGGGTCTTTGGTTCTGGAACACAGCTACCCTCTTGATTCCGTACAGATCTGGGTGTTCTAGAGGGGCTGATACTGAAACGTGAGGAAAACAGGTACAGAATGACGTGCAAGGTTTGGGTTCACACCTGAGGAGAAGATCCAGAGGCACTCCAAAGTTGACATGACGATGTTGATGTACGGAAGGTTCTTCTTCCAACCCTTGGGCTGAAAGTTCTCAAGAGACCTGCAGCCACTGAGATTTTCTAAGGATCAACTTCTCAACTATGGGAATTAATGCCGTTGGACAATACAATTTGAAAACATCACAGGTTTGGCAACCTAATTGCTGCTGCTCCAGATGAACCCAGCAGCAAAGTTAGAAATATGATCTGAACAGAACAGCAGCAGAATCTCATACAGAACTGTCCAAAATTCAACCTTATACATCTTTTATAGAAATTATAAAGAAAGTCAGAGGCCATAAATCAGCATGACTAGATTGTCAAATAGTACTAACGAACTGCATTCTGGTATGTCATGGAGAAAGAATGTCGGAACAATGAAGGCTATCTACCAGGTTGCCTATAGAGAGAGAAAAGCAACAACTTTGCACCAGCAAGGATATGATGAAACAAATTAAATAAATTCTTTGTTCAAGGTAGACAAAACTTATTAAGTATTGAACCCATATTTATCAGTAATTCAATACATCTAATAAGTGTACATGCACTGTCAGCTGGGGTATATCAATCTTGTGACATGCTAAAGCATCAGCGTATAGGGAATCAAATAAAACAGATGACATGGTGGATTAGGTGCGACTACCAACACAAATCAACACACCAACCTTCATGCCACTATGTACTGTTGCCATACATCTAGCAGATAATTACTTCCAAAATGGATATTCACTCTGACACTGACATATCATGGGCAATTCATCAATAAATATTTTTGAGAAAATGTCCATCTAGTCTGTGATCGCAGATGGGTATCTTGATCAATTTGTCACGAAAAACTTCATCAGTATAAAATTAGATTGGATATAAAACTCCCATGAGCTCCTAACCAACTTCAGAGTAATCACAAACTGGACACATAGCATGGACAAGTAAAGCATCTCAAGGGTCTTTGCCCAACTTACGTAGCAGATGAGATAATATAATTTCGATCAAATAGAACAATTCCATGAAAGAAGGTAGAGAGAAGCCCTCAAATATTAACAGCTAAATATCTGTACTTCACTACTACCAAAGTTGACAGATACCCATACAATTTTACCAATACGCGACTCAAAAGCCAGCCTAGCAACAGAGGAAAAAATGACAGATACCCGTAAAAGTATAGAAACAATAGAATTGTGTGCAAAGAGATCTTCTAACCTGAATTGCAAATGAAGACGATACGAGCTCTGGTATTGGTAGATTACTTTGTCTCTAGCTTAGGAAGCAAAATAGCAAACAAGTCAGATAGAGGAAATCAAAACAGGGATCGATCTTCTGATAGATTGCTGGACAGAGGCAATTGTATCAAAGTACAAAGAGAAGCTAAATCATGTTGCTACGAAATGCATAGAACTAAAGCTAACTGATAATTAGTGGAAGGAAACAACCCCCTGTTCATCATCACATAGAACAATCAGTGCTGAATCACAGTTGTTTTTAGAAAATAAAATAGATCTCACCAAAACTATTAGCATGATAGGAGCGAAGCTGTATCAACAGATTATTCTTTTAATTGAATGTGCAGACAGAGTCATTACACAAGAAACCTTTGAATCATTTACCAAACAAAATAACAAATTCCTTTCCAATTCCCCATTCCACCACTTTAAAATTTCAGATTTACAGCTTCCGTATATACTATACTTTGTCAGTCACACACAATCATACAAGCGACGCGACAAAAGATATACAATGTACAGATTATGAACCAAAACTAAAGGCATATCCACAGGCTCAAGCTGGCACCAAGAGCCATGTGCCATTCACGATGTGCAAGCACAAAGCTATGCAGACCGTGGCAATTACCATGGACCTGTCACTCATATGCCTCAAAGCCCGCAATCCAGCCCCAATTGCGGCATCGCCTCCAGCCCTCGCGCCGGCATGCAGCTTCCACAGCACAAACTCGAGGAACGACCGCACTGCCTCAAATGTCGCCCTGCCCGTCAAATCCACAACGAGCTTGCGGTTGCTCGGCACCGCCAGCGCACTTGACACAGTCTCCGTCCACCCTTCCCCAACTCCACCATAGCTGCCGGAATTGGGACTAGCATTAGCATTTCCTCCGGTACTGTTGGCACTGGACAATACGCCATGGGACGTCTTCACCAGTGTCTCGACGGAGGCGCTGCAGAGTGCGATGAAAAGCTCTTGCAGCCGTGCGCCGTAGGCGGGGTTGGTGGCGGCGGCAAAGAGCTGGTCGTATGTGTTGATGTGGATGGTCTTGTCGATGAAGACGCCGACCGCGGTGGCCGTGAAGACCTCGACCCAGCTCCGGATCGCCCTCTGGCACCTCCGCGTGGTAAGCGCATCGACCCAGCTCTCCGGCGGCGAGGCGTCCGCCGTCGAGGGCTGCGACGACGGGGCCGAGTAGAAGGCGAGCACGAGGTGGCGCCCGAAGCTGCCGGCGACGGCGGACGCGAGGCGCTCCCCATCGGGGGAGAGCACCCTGTCCAGCACGCGGTCCGAGAACGCCGCATCGGATCCATAGGAAGCACCGGAGCCGGGCGTTGCGGTGTAGTAGCCGCGGAGCACGCCGGCGGCGACCGCCCCGGAGAGCGCGGACGCGGAGGCGGAGGCCTCGGGCGAGGCGGCGAGCTTGGAGATCTGCCTCAGGGTCTGCGGGACCGCGTCGGAGTCGGAGCGGAGGAAGGCCGCGAGGTCGGAGGCCACGGCGGCGGCGGCGTCCGCGAGGGAGGCCAGCGCGGAGGCGAGGCGCGCTATGCGGCGGCGCCGGGATGCCACCGCCGGGTGGTGGTAGATCAGGTAGGATCCCGCGGCGGCGCCCGCCCAGAGGAGCCAGCGGCGGCGGCGGCGCGCGAAGGCGAGGACGCGGCGGCTGTACATGGCCGGAGGTGGTTGGGGTGGATGGGGAACACGTGAGGAGTCGCCGGGCAGCCAGGAGGGAGGGGGGAGCAGCACGTGGCACGCACGCGCGGGTGGGTTCCCGGTGATAAGCACGGCCCAGTTTGGCAACACATTCGCGGCCGAGTTGAGGCCCATCCAGATTAGGATCGCGCGGTGAGTGAGAGTTGAGTACTGTAATCACGAGTCACCGGTCACTGCGACACGACTCACACAAATATTGTTTTCATTTTGTTCAGATCAGATAATGGAGTTTGCAAGCTAGCTAGGGTCAGCCATACATACGGTCCTTTTTTATTACCAGCATGCGCAGTGCAGGTGTATAGGCGTGTAGTATCCTTCAGTACTGCTGTTGTGCAGCCTCATTGTTCTTCTTTGAGATCAGATAGATAATGGGCTTGGAAGCTAGATGTAAATAAATATATGGTTAGGTTTGTTCTACGGAGGAGTTTGTTAGAATTAGTCTTTATCTCTCTTGTATTGCTTGTAACAAAACAATTGTAACACGCCTGTGTGCGTGACTTAAGTCTTGTGACCAGGAGTATTCGGTTAGGATAGTTAGAGATAAGTTAGTTCAACTGAATACCTTGGAGATCAAGTTGTAATCAAACATGTATATCTGTTGGCCCTTGGCCCCTATATTAACATGGAACCACGGCAAGCCAAGATAGGCAGCCGCGCTTAACAAAATAGCGTGAACTCTTTCATGGTATACAGAGCCATCTTCTTCTTTCCCATCTACTGCCATGGCTTCTTCCTCTTCCTCTCAAACCATGTCGCTCTCATCCCTTGGTCCCTCCGTCTCGGAAAAGCTAACCCGTGACAACTACCTACTATGGAGGGCGCAAGTGTTGCCCCCCATCAGAGGAGCTCAGCTAGAGGGGATCCTAGATGGATCTGTCAAGCAACCACCCAAGTTTCTTGAGGTGATAAAGGAAGACAAGACCAAGGAGGTGGTGCCGAACTCGGCATATGCAACCTGGTTGGCGCAGGACCAACAGGTGCTTGGGCATCTGCTCAACTCAGTCACCAAGGACGTGTTGGGGCAGGTGGCCACGGCGACAACAGCAGCTGAGGCGTGGGCGATCCTGGAAGGGATGTTCTCGGCACAATCTCGTGCTCGGGTGACAAACCTCCGGATGCAGCTCTCAACGCTCAAGAAGGGGAACATGACGACTGCAGTCTACTTCAACAAGATGAAGAACCTCGGTGATGAGCTTGCAGCGGCAGGCAAGAGGGTTGATGACGACGAGATGGTATCTTTCATCCTCGCTGGTTTGGATTTTGATTACAACCCGATTGTGTCTTCTGTTCTTGGGCGTACGGATCCAATTCTCTTAAGCGATCTTTATGCTCAAGTCACCGCGTATGAGATGAGACTGCAGATGCTTCAAGACCAACACTCGGGTGGCAATGGGCAGCAGTATCAATCTTCTGCAAACATTGCCTCCAAAGGCGGTCGTGGAGGTTTTAACAACCGTGGCCGTGGAGGTCGCGGTAAAGGAGGACGTGGCCCTTCTGGAGGACGCAGCTCCAACACCGCCAACACAGGAGGACAATCCTCCTCCAAGCCCAGATGCCAGATTTGCGACAAGGTGAATCACACTGCCTTGGAGTGCTGGTATAGATTTGAAGAAGACTACCAGCCATCTAGCAACAACAAGAGCACAGGGCAAGGATCTGCGGCCTATGGTGTTGACACAAATTGGTACATAGACAGTGGGGCGTCGCATCATGTCACAAGCGACCTTGAGAAGCTCTCGATGAAGGAAAAGTATGGAGGCAACGATCAAGTACATACGGCCAATGGGTCAGGTATGAAAATTAGCAATGTTGGTCATACTATTTTACGTTCCCCTACTCGAGATCTTCATCTAAATAATATCCTGCATGTTCCGAGTGCACACAAGAGCCTTGCATCTGTTCATCGTATTGCTTCTGATAATAACGTTTTCCTTGAATTTCATCCCCATTATTTCCTTATTAAGGATCGGGCAACGAAGACAACCCTTCATCAAGGAGGATGTGAAGGAGGCCTTTATCCTTTAGGGTTGGATCGGCCAGGAGCAAGCCGGAGCAAGCAGGTGTTTGGAGTCAATAAACCATCTACATCAAGATGGCATAGTCGGTTGGGGCATCCAGCATCCCCTATCGTGTCTAGAGTTCTTAGAGAAAGTAAACTTCCTTTTGTTAGCGATGGTGGTGTCGAGTCTGTGTGTGACTCTTGCCAAAGAGCAAAGAGTCACCAACTTCCTTATTCTATATCAAATAATGTTTCCGTTGCTCCTCTTGATTTGATTCACTCCGATGTTTGGGGACCGGCACCCACTTCCGTTGGTAGATTCTCCTACTACGTGAGTTTCATTGATGATCATAGTAGATACACTTGGATATATCTCCTTCGGCAAAAATCAGATGTGTTTGCTGTCTTTTGTGACTTCCAAGCTCTCGTAGAAAGGAAGTTTAACAAAAAAATCTTGACCATGCAGACAGATTGGGGAGGCGAATACGAGCGCCTAAACTCCTTCTTCCAGCGTGTAGGAATTTCCCATAGAGTTTCTTGTCCACACGCTCATCAACAAAACGGAGCGGCAGAGAGAAAACATAGGCATATTGTGGAGGTTGGTCTAGCTCTTTTGGCTCATGCATCCATGCCCCTCAAGTATTGGGATGAGGCTTTCTTGACCGCAACTCACCTCATTAACCTTCTTCCCAGCAAGGTGATTGATTATAAAAGTCCGTGTGAACTCCTTCTAGGTGAAAAACCGGACTATACTGTCTTGAGGGTGTTTGGTTGTGCTTGCTGGCCAAACCTAACACCATTTAATTCTAAGAAACTTGCCTTTCGTTCAAAACGGTGTGCCTTCCTTGGATATAGTTCCCTTCATAAAGGCTTTAAGTGCCTAGACATCCCTACAGGCCGTATCTATATCTCAAGAGACGTAGTTTTTGATGAGGAGGTTTTTCCCTTCCAATCGCTACATGATAATGCTGGTGCAAGACTCAGACATGAGATTTCTTTGTTACCTGAACATCTACTTAGCTTCAATCATGGGGGCGTAAATAGTTTTGATCAACATCTTGCTAATGATTCTAATGAGCCATTGAGTACTGTGATTGATGAGCAGGATAGTTCAGGAGGAGAAGAGCAGGCTTCTGGCAGAAATTTGGGCGAAAATTTGACAGAATCCAGCGCTGAAGCCAATGTCGATTCGACCGCCGCCGGATCAGATGGTCTTGGATCGGCCGCCGGATCAGATGGTCTTGGATCGGGAGCGGATCCGCCTTCAACCAGCAGTTCAGCGACGCGTGGCCAAGGCGGGCGACATAGCGCGGGAACATCTCGTGTGTCTGGGACACGTGGAACGGCAGCACATGATGCCGTGCAAGTGGATGCGTCGCATACGACAAATCCTGGATCGGCTGTTTCATCACCCGGACCCGGTGTGGCTCCTGATTCTGCAGTCCAGCCTGAACAACATCGACCCAAAACCAGGTTACAAAGTGGAATTGTTAAGCCAAAAGTTTATACTGACGGTACTATTCGCTATGCAAACTTCAGTTCCGCAGGTGAACCTGGTACTTTAGATGAGGCTTTTGAAGACATGAGATGGAAGGGGGCAATGCAAGAGGAGATCAAAGCTCTTCACAGGAATGAGACATGGAGACTTGTTCCACCAGTGAAAGGTGCTAACATAATTGATTGTAAGTGGGTCTATAAGATCAAGCGAAAAGCTGATGGAAGTATAGATCGATACAAGGCTAGGCTAGTAGCCAAAGGTTTTAAACAACGCTACGGGATAGATTATGAGGATACCTTTAGCCCAGTGGTTAAGATAGCAACCATTCGACTTGTGCTCTCTTTAGCAGTTTCAAGAGGATGGTGTCTAAGGCAGTTGGATGTACAGAATGCGTTCTTGCATGGCATTCTTGAAGAAGAGGTGTACATGAGACAACCTCCAGGCTTTGAGGACTCTAAAAGACCACATCATGTGTGTAGGCTTGACAAGGCAATCTATGGATTGAAACAAGCTCCTCGAGCTTGGTATGCAAGGTTGAGCTCTAAGTTGTGTGATCTTGGTTTCAAGGCATCAAAATCAGATACTTCTCTGTTTATTTATTCCAAGAATGGTATAACCATATTTATGCTTATTTATGTTGATGACATTATTGTTACAAGTTCTTCTTCAGAGGCTGTCACGGCTCTACTAAGTGATTTAAGGACAGACTTTGCTCTCAAGGATCTTGGTGAGTTGAGCTATTTCTTGGGTATAGAGGTAGAGTCGGTACATGGAGGTATTCTGTTGAAGCAAGAGAAATATGCTGGGGATATTCTGACAAGAGTCGGCATGATGAAGTGCAAGCCGTCTCCAACTCCATTGTCTTCTATGGAAAAATTGTCAAGAGAAGATGGTACATTACTCTCGGCTGAAGATGCTACAAGGTATCGAAGTATAGTAGGAGCATTACAATATTTGACTCTTACTCGTCCTGATTTAGCATTTGCCGTCAACAAAGTGTGTCAATTCTTGCATACACCCACTACCTCTCATTGGACAGCTGTGAAGAGGATACTAAGATATGTCAAAGGAACAGTTGGAGCTGGAATCAAAATAACAAAATCTTCCTCTAGGTTGTTAAGTGCATTCTCCGATGCAGATTGGGCAGGGAGTGTGGATGATAGAAGATCAACAGGAGGTTTTGTTGTTTTTTATGGTTCTAATATTATTTCATGGAGTGCTCGCAAGCAAGCTACAGTCTCAAGATCAAGTACTGAAGCTGAATATAAGTCTCTTGCCAATGCTACTGCGGAGGTAATTTGGGTAGAAACCTTGTTGCAAGAGCTAGGAGCAAAATTGCAACAACCTCCTCGGTTGTGGTGTGATAATCTTGGGGCTACTTATTTGTCAGCAAATCCGGTGTTTCATGCCAGGGCCAAACATATTGAAATTGATTTTCATTTTGTAAGAGAAAGAGTTGCAAGGAAGCAACTAGAGATAAGATTCATCTCTTCCAAAGATCAAGTAGCAGATGGGTTCACTAAAGCACTTGGGACTCGGCTGTTTGAGAAGTTTAAAGACAATCTAAACCTACAGATCAAGCCCGGTTAAGATTGAGGGAGGCTGTTAGAATTAGTCTTTATCTCTCTTGTATTGCTTGTAACAAAACAATTGTAACACGCCTGTGTGCGTGACTTGAGTCTTGTGACCAGGAGTATTCGGTTAGGATAGTTAGAGATAAGTTAGTTCAACTGAATACCTTGGAGATCAAGTTGTAATCAAACATGTATATCTGTTGGCCCTTGGCCCCTATATTAACATGGAACCACGGCAAGCCAAGATAGGCAGCCGCGCTTAACAAAATAGCGTGAACTCTTTCACAGTTGACATTCCTGGCATGTCGACCCAGCTAGCAGATGTTTCTTTTTAGCAGCATGCTGTGCAGGTGCAGGATTTATATTGTGCTTTTAACTGGATGATTGTAATTGTATGGTGCAGGTGCAGGAGCCAATCCAAGCAATACTCTGTTCAGTTCAGTCTGCTCATATGATCCGAATTCCAAGCAGAGTTTCTTCGTGTCAAATGTTAGCTTGGTCTGGTCACATGATCGGAGTCGTACATACTAGGGTACTACATTTTCGTGTGAAATGCGATGATTCGGGTCACCACTCACCCAGTTTTGCTAACCTTCGTCATCCTGTTGGTAAAACTGTGGATGCTGCCAATTCACCTCGGCTGCACTTCTCCATCATGCTCTTGAGATCAGAAAGTAACATTCATTAAAAAAATGGATTCTTTTGTTAAGAACAAAGCCGAAAGCTTCTGCTCATGCCCTGTCACTGTCAGTGCTAATTCCTGAGCGCATGAACGGCGCTCGCTCAGACTTCAGAGCAGCTAATGCCGATAGCTAGCAATTGCATTGTCACTGAAGCCTGAGATTCACAAGGAGACAGGCCTTTGCTGGCGGAGGCGAGACGCTAGCTCGCTGCTCTCCGAGGGGAGAAGCGCCGGCGAGGCTTGACCCTTGCCCGGCGGCCCGCCAGACAGCGTCCTCCGGGGCTGGGCGTCGAGAACCAAATCCGGCGGTGGGACACGGATCAGGAGGGAGTTATAGCAGCGGAGGGGGAGCGGGACTGCCGGACGATATCCCGCTCGGTGCAACTCGCCCCCGCCATCGCCGGAAGGGGACGAGGAGCACGGTCGATGGCCTGCGTAGAACATACCAGGGACTATTGTGACAAAGTGTAAGGGCCTATTTGTAAACATTCGGATCGCGATTATTAATCGCGATCCGAATATTTTGGATCGCGATTATTGAATCGTGATGAGGGGCTGTTTTGTAAAATTTTCGACTCTCCAGGCTCCGGCAGGGGAGGAGGGGCGGCGGGCGCGCCGGCGGCGAGCGGCCGGGAGCAGGCGCGAGGCCGGCCCTTCTCGGCCGTTGTGCCTAGCCAGGGACGATACCGAGCGCGGCTTGCCGTCGCCGCCAAGGAAGCAGAGCTCCGGACAGCGGGCACCCATCTGGTGCTCCTCGCCGGCGACGTTCCCCGCTTGTGGCTTCAGCTGTAAGCGGCGCCGCCGCCTTCGCCGTCTCCTTTCTTCCCCCGATCGCGTTCGCGTGGCCTGGAATTTCACGGTCAAGCAAGGAGGGGACGCGGCGGCGGTAGACGGCGGTGGCCGCCTGGCCGGAGTTAATTTGCTCAGGTCTCGGTGGGCTCAGGACAGTTGGGCCACGGTCCATTAGGCCCATTTGACATCGGATCGAACGAACGAAAATAGTGATTGCGGCCCAAATTGAGCCCATGACTCGGAGGAGGAGAGAGAGCAACGCTGATGATGTGCATAAGTATTGTCATCAGCCAGTACCCAATTATTACGGCCACATCCAGTTTTGCAACGTGAACGATAGTCATATGAGAGTGAGAGGAATGGCAACAACAAAGGTCACCCAAGGCCCGGTTCTTTTTATTTCTTCAGCAGCATGGTCAGAGACACATTCGCGCAGAAGCAGAGACATCCAAACACAAGCAATACTCTGTTCAGTAACCCAAGTAGAGTGTCTTCGTGTCGTCAAATGTTGAGTTTGGTAATGCATATCGGTTATCAGCTAGTAATTAACATTCGTCAGAAATTATTGTTTTTATTTTGGTTAAGAACACAGCCGAAAGCTTCTGCTAGGCTGCTAGCTCATGCCCTGCCACTGTCAGTGCTAATCCTTACAGAACGGCGCGCATTCAGAGCAGCTGAAACATTCATTCGATGCTGACGGCTAGCGATTGCATACTCAAGCCTGCATTGCATCAGGATTCAGGAGACGGGGCCTTTGCCGGCGGGGAAGACGGAGGCGCTACAAGGCCGCCGGCCTCCACGCCGTGCGACAGCGATGCTAGCTCGCTGCTGTCCGAGGGGAGAAGCGCCGGCGCCGGCGCCGGCCAGGCTCGCCCCTTGCCTTGCGGCCTGCCAGACAGCGTCCTCCTGGGCGGGGGGAACGGACCGTCCCGTCGAGAACCAAATCCGGCGGTGGGACACAGATCAGGAGGGAGTTATAGCGGCGGAGGGGGAGCGGGAGTGCCGGAGGAGATCCCGCTCGGCGCTACTCGCCGGCGCCACCACCGGAAGGGAACGGGATCCCGGTGGATGTCTGGCCAAAAATAAACCAGGGGCTATTTTGAAAACTGAAAGGGTCTTTATGCAAATATTCAGATCGCGATTATTAATCGCAATCCAAATTAGGGGGTTATGTGTAAAATATTCGGATCGCGGTTATTAATCGCGATCCGATTTAGGGGGCTAAGTGTAAAATACTGGGTCGTAAAAAATAGCCGCGATCCTGATGAGGGGGCGTTCTGTAAACTCCCGGTTCTCCTCCGGCTCCGGCAGGGGGAGGCGGAGATGCGGCGGCGAGCGGCCGGACGGCCGGGAGCAGGCGGACGCCCGGCACTTCTAGGCCGTGGTACTTGACCAGGGGCGATACCGAGCGTAGCTCGCCGTCGCAGCCAAGGAAGCAGAGGTCCGGGCACCTCCCTACCTACCTACCGCTCCGGTGCTCTGATCCCTCCCTCACCGCGCCGGCGACGAAGTTCAGCTCCTGGCTTCGGTGTTTAAGCGCCGCCGGCTTCATTCGCTGTCTCCTTCCTTCCCCGGATCGCGTTCGCGTGCCTGGAATTGCAAGGTTAGCTTCGATCTGCCAAACTCGAGGGGCCGTACCCGTCCAGCCATTCTTTTTTTTTTCAAAACATTTAGGGGGCAAAGCCCCACTTACTTTTCATTCGAAACATGCGCAAGAAGCGCGATACAAGCCCTGGCATACCAGGGAAGGGAGTAAAAGGGGTGAGGTAGAGATTAAGCACGGTAAAAACCAATTACAATTTGGATTTCAGATAATCCACCCACGCTTCGATATGCCATACTGTTAGGATCACAACATATATGGGCCTGCATACTCGATCCTTGGTTGATTCGCTTCCATTCTTATTCCCCGATCCAATTTCTTGTGCTTGATTCGTTCGATTTTTCCCGTCTGATTTGAGCAGTGTCTGGAATTGGTTTGGTTAGCGCAAGAAATCGTGGCCGAATCCTCTTCCAGCAACTCAATTGTAGGGCAATCTCGATCGGGTCATCTTCCTCTTCCAGTCCGCGCGTAGCCATGTCGCTCGACACCAAGTTTCTCCTCGAAGAAATTGACGAGCTCTTCGCCAAGCAAAGTGCCAGATGGGATAGGTTGTTCGCCACTCGCGAGGGCATCCTCCCCGTCCAGATTTCCACTGAATTGCCTGCTCCGGCGGCGGCCACAACCACGTCCCCGCCCACTGTCTTCCCCGACGCTGCCGCAGCCGCCGCGTCCTTCACCGCGCCTCAGAAGGGGCAAATGTGGGGCGGGAGGTCCCGTTCGCGTCGCGGGTGGTTCCCACTTCCGCGGGCATGGCGGAGATCATCGACATCAAGCCCACAGACGAGATCCGCAACGGCTTTGTCGACATCGAGCCAACCGACGAGATCCGCTCCGACGGCTGCCTCACCCTCGCGGTCATCGCGCCCACTGAGTCCGTCGCCGGCTTTCCCATCGTCGCCTCCACCAACCCCGAGTTCGCGCTGATGCCCAGCTTCCACATCCCCCGCTGTGGCGCGCTCCACCGCCTCGAGTTTGGCATCCCCGCCGCGACGTGCCTCGCCAAGCTCCGTGAGAGCTCTTGTATTATCGCACGCGTGGACACCTCAGGTGCCACTGTGCGCCGCGCCATGCGCCTCCCCGACGCCACACTCACCCATACTGCTAAGGGCGAGCACTTCAGGTGTTCGACGGATTGCAGCAATGGCGTCACATCTATGTTGACCATAACAATGAGCAGTTGTACTCCAACCTGGATGTTGGCCGAGGTCGTCTACAACTTTAGCAAGCGACTGTGGCCACTACCACCACTAGCTCCAGTGCTCAGCAAACAAGGTATGCACAAACTAGTAGTAGTGGGTCCTCTTATTGACGCTAAGCTAAATGTTATCTGGTCGAAGTCCCCATGGCCTCCACCTATACAATGGTTTATGCAAGCTGCTGGTACTCCACTCAGACCAATGCCATGGCCATCTTTTGGTTATTTTACTGATCATTGGGTTGTCCTATGGATTCTCTGGAAAATTCCTTGGCTATGCTCTGCATTGGTGTGTGGGAGTTCAAATGCTCTTGCTGCAGTGACAGTTATTACAAGAGCACATATGCTATTTCAGTTCTGTCCAAGTAGACTTGAATCTGTGCTGCAATGTTTGTCATCTCGGGTGCAGCAGCAACACTTCAGTGTTGTGCCCATGACTTGCATCATAGTGCATCCACATCTGTTCCTTTGGGATCCAGGCAGTGATCTATATTTTCTTGATGGATGTAACTCTTTTGACTGCTTGCTAGACCTGAAGAAGAGGCAAGTTGTTATGTACTTGGTCAAGAGAAGTTGGCTTACCATCCTGCCAATTGTGGTTGCTGATCCTGCAACAGAAATTCAAGTGTTGGTGTTTCATCAAGTGAATGTGCTCCTGACTAGCATCATAGATTCATAGTGAATGAGCAGTTTATCCTCTGGGATCAAGGAGGTTACTTTTCACTGGAAGATCATGGTATTTTCAGGTTGCGTCAGATTCAACCCCCAAATACTTTTATCTCAACAAGGTCTGTGAAGCTTTTAGTTGGTCAGCACAAGCTAATTGGAGAAGTTATGTTGTTCATGAGAAAAGATTCTGTACAATCAATGGTCTACATATTTTGGGATTTTCAGCATCCATTTTTCTGATATGGTCACATGGCTCGAGCAGCACTGCATAAGCATCCATTTGGAGGCAGGAATGATCATTTGGAGGCAGGAATGATCAGATATTGTAACTAGTTGTTCACTGCTGCTCCTGCCTCCAAATTCCTTTCTCTCTTCGATCCCTGCTACCCTGCTGCTAACACATACTGAGGACACGAAATGAGATTTTGCACTATTCTTAGCTCGTTTTTCCCTTTTTCTTTCCTTCAGCAGCAGTATGGTGAGAGAGACGGAGACATTCGTGCAGAAGCATAGACATCCAATCAAAGCAGTAATGCGGTGTCGAGTTGAGCCTTGTCACATGATCCAAATTCAGGGCCGTCGACGAGGGAGTGCGAAGTGAGCAACCGAGAACAAGGGCCAAAGGTCACAAACTGAACTGAATGAATACAAAGGACTCACTGGTACACACAAATTAAAATTAAACTTGGAATTTCACAGTGCAAGGCGGTCGAGCGGTGGGCAACAACATGAACGGGGCAATGCGCAGCTAGGCTGCAGGAATTGAATGAAGCGCGTTGAGGAAACAAATCAAACCAAACCAAACCAAGGGACGGTATAGGAGCACACGCCTCTCGTCGAATTGAATTGAATGAATGCTCGAGCTGGGTGTGCCTGCAGGCTGCAGCGGCGTCCTACAGCGCCTCTCGTCGAGGCGTAGCGGGAGGATTGGAGTTGCGAGCTGGATTGTGTAGCTTGCTGAACGAGATCGACTGCGAGAGAATATAATGGCGGAGAGCTTGCTGTCCGGGACGGCGTGCTTGCACGTACTGCACGCCGATCATCAGGCGGCTTAATTTAATTGGGATATGATTTCGTCTCTCAATATATCCTGCCAGCAGTAACCAGCAAGATATGATTAGTTAGCAGAATATATATATAACCACGCGGCTCAACGACGAATGCGTTGACATCGGTAGTAGTAGTAGGAGCAGCAGGTGGCGAGCAAAGGAAACAGAACGCGGTGGCCGGCTGGAGCTGTCGCGTCGTTACTCGGATTTCAGTGGGCTGGAGATAGTTGGACCACGGTCCAGTAGAGGCCCATCTAATATTGGATCGAAAATTGTGATTGCGGCCCAGTGGGTGAGATCAACGATCCAGAAGGTGTGTCATCGTCACTGCCAGGCGGGGCCCGGTCGCGCAGTTGCCGCACGTGGCCAGGGAGGGAGGAGGGATCCTCTCCCTTCTCCTTCGTCGGGGTCATGGTCTAGCACAACTAGTAGAATCCATGGCCGTCCTCCTCCACCTTGACTAGCTCCTTGAGATGCACGTGGCGGCACACTCACCGAGCACGCTGCAGCAGGACGCACGGTACCTCTCTCACGCCCACAGGCCACAGCTAGTATTCCCTAACCAAATCACCTCCCATCCTTGGCAACCCAACCAGATCGAGCACCATGTCCCCGACCTACTCCTCGGCGTCGCCGCTCGTCTCGCTCGTCGGCCGGCGGCGCGCGCCCACAGCAACGGCATGCCCAACCCGGGCGGCGGCTTCTTCGGCGGGGGCGGGATGCCGTGGTTCGGCGGCGGCATGAGTGAGTAACTCTGCTCAATCACGGCATCTCGGAGTCGTCGTTACTCAGATCTCAGTGGGCTGAATAAAGTTGGGCCACGGTGCACTAGAGGCCCATCTAATATTGGATCGGATCACGGCCCAATGGGTGAGATCAACGATCCAAAGTGGCGTGTTGCTGCCCGGGCCCGCTCGCTAGATTCTTCATCCGCGCGCGTGCGACGGAGGCCAGGGAGGGGGATCCTCTCCCTCGCCTTTCGTCGGGTCATGGTCTAGCACCACTAGCAGAATCCATGGCCGTCCTCCTCCTCCTTGAGATGCACGTATGGCAGCTCCGGCGCACGTGGCGGCAGGAGGAGCGCTATGAGCTCACTTCTCTAGTTCTGTGCCCTGCCTGTGCGGTCGCCGCCGTATCGTGATCCAACATGCTCTGTTTTCTTTTCCACATAAAGTCAACGGCGGCTCCGGCCATGCTCCAACGGTTTTTGCAGGCAATCTTGACTTTCTATCCATTTGCAGTCGAAGAGAAGGAAGGAATAAACGGAAGACATCTTTATCTGCTATTCTGCTTTGTTGTTTTTCCAAAAAAAAAAAACTCTTTTTTTGCACTATGGTGTATGCTCTCGCTCGTTCTTCTTTTTTGAAACTATGCTCTCGTTCTTTGCACAATTGCATTGCTGGTAGACTCTACACAGCTGGAGTACTTACTAATCACGGAAGCCTATAGGGGTAAAAATAATTATCGTCACGGGTAATATGATGAGGCAATGTCAACTGTACCAGGGCACGTTCTATATATGCAAGTGCAGCAAGGGATAGTAGCCAGCAGAGCAACCGCGAGAGCGGCCCCGGCGGCGCCGGGGACGACGTGACGGCAGCAGGCTCGGCAGCGGTGGAACCGGCCGTACGCACACGGACAGAGGCAGGACCAGCATGGCCCCTGCACGGCGCGGCCTCTTGTTTTGGACTCCCGAGCCGGCAGAGGGCCTGCCGTGGTCGGTCGGCACGCCACTCAAATACTGTACTCCTCCGCGACACACTCGCCGATCGCGGCTACACCGCTACACGCACTCGGCAATTAAAGACGGCGATGGGCATGCCTCGAGCTCGATGACATTTTTACGGCTTATTAAGATACAATATACGTACTCCGTAACTATATAAGTTAGCACTGTGTATTACACAAAGCTGTAAACTGCTCGACCAGAGACCATTTGCACGTACAGTAAACCAGTCTTGACAGTGTAAAGAAGAACCAGGAAAATATCGGTACGGTCAATGGTTTCCCCCAGCCAATCACCTCCATGCTTTCAGCTGTCAACTGCTTATGGCGCCACACCACCACTAGCAAGCACACTGCTCGTCAGCTAGACCGCACTCACTCGCCATGCCATCAGGATCAGGATGAGGCACCACAAGGTCAAGTCGTCAACCACACACATCGCCCCCGGCCGCGCCGCCCCACCCGCCCGCCTCCACTTTCCCCAAGGTCTCAGCCACCCCACTTGTCTTGCCTTGCCTTGCCGTCTTCTAGCTTGCTCCCTCGCTCGCGTCCCCATCGCCATAAGTAGCTAGCGCCCACAGCTAGCTACCTAACCAGAGCTCGCAAAGCGTCCCCTTCGCGCGCGTCGCCAAATTCCTCGCGTCCTTGGTAACCCAAATTGACCAGAGCACCCACAACCACCATGTCCCCACTCAAGACACTAGTCCTGCTCGTGGCCCTTCTCGCGCTCTCGGCAGCGCCG
Organism: Urochloa ruziziensis; assembly: GCA_015476505.1. Classification (NCBI taxonomy): domain Eukaryota; kingdom Viridiplantae; phylum Streptophyta; class Magnoliopsida; order Poales; family Poaceae; genus Urochloa; species Urochloa ruziziensis. Next base: position 2,991,190 of record CM027119.1, on the reverse strand, counting down.
CTCGCCTCGTCGGCTGCCGGCGCCGGCGCCGGCGCCGCCCACAACAACGGCATGCCGAACCCGGGCGGCGGCTTCTTCGGCGGCGGCGGGATGCCGTGGTTCGGCGGCGGCGGCCCCGGCGCCGGCGCGGGCGGGTTCTTCGGCGGGTGGGGCGAGGGCGGGCTCGGGTACCGTCGCGGCGCGGTGGTGCCGCCGTCCGTCGTGTGCGCGGAGAAGGGGCCGTGCCAAGGGAAGCGCCTCACCTGCCCGGCGCGATGCTTCAGGTCCTACAGCTACAAGAGCGCCCACGGCGGCGGCGGTGGCGGAGGCGGCGGGTGCAGCTTCGACTGCACCAGCCGCTGCGCCGCCACCTGCTGAACTGAATCCGCTGACGACCGGCGACGACGGAGATGGACCGTGGATTCATGGGCGGTGAGCACAGGTTGTGATCTGTGTGTCGGTAGCTTAATTAGCTAGCTAGCTAATGGGTACTGCTAGTAGTAATGCTACCAGTGGTTTAATTTGCTTGTGATATGGAGCTGAGAGTGGTTGATTAGTGGTAGTGATGAGAGAGTGGTGTTCGTGATGTGTGTGTTTGTGTCTGTAAATTCCAGTCGTGCGTCGCGGGTGTTTTGATCAATAAAGACTGATGATGATGAATAAAACGAGGATTTTGTGATCTTGAGCTTGTTTTTTTTTTTTTTTAGTTCTCCGAGTTGTGTTGAATGGAACGAGCTGCTGATGCGTGACCCTGGTGTTTTGTAGCAAATGATGCTGCCTGTCGGAGTGCCAGTTTCACCCTGAGCAGCCGAGTCTGAAACTCTGAAGAAGGCAAGAACAGCAGACTGGCGGCTGTCGGAGAATCATCAGAGACAGGCCGTCGGACGACCTGAATCTCACAATCACAGGCACAGCCACTGCCTGCAGTCTGAATCTCACAATCATAGCGGGCCTTTTGGATACGATCAGCGAGCGTACGTACGGACGCAGCCTGGATCCGGGCACGCACACAGCACTTGGATGGCCTGAATCCTTCAACTTAACAATCTGGAATGCTCTTAATAATGTCAGTAGTTCAATAATGTTTTTTTTTTTTTTTTTTTTTTTTGAAGCCAGTTCAATAATGTTAAGCTAGTGTGTCTGCAGCTGCAACAAGCCAGGCATTGCTGTGCAAATGGGCGCGCAGCCTTGTTTCGGCCCACACCAGCTTGGGATAATGCGCGCCTTGGTTCGGCCCACACCAGTAGATAAGTACACGCTCAAGTCAAGCGTGGTAAGTTTTCCTCGAACTACCTGGCCTGATGGGCCTGAATGTTAGCCCATACAAATGAGAGACAAAGCCCATCAACTGTGAAAACTTACCACGCTTGAGCGTACTACTTCCTCTTCATCACTAGCTGCAAATCAGTTCCTTCCTCATCAGTCGCCATTTCACTCCTTTAATACGACTTACCAGCTTCCTAGCTTTCGAAGAGCTAAAAAAATCATCTGACTAGTGTGTCTGCAGTGGTGGACAGCGACATCTGTGAGCTATGCAATGAGAGCAGCGAAACGGCTGAACATATCATGTTTCAGTGCCCGGTTGCCTCCTCCGTATGGCGATCGCTGGGTTTCATAATACCTGTTGATCAGACTGTCCAGAGCCTGCACTGCATACAGCGACCGACGCATGTTCCCACTGACCACTACGACACGTTCATCCTCTTGTGCTGCTGGCTGCTGTGGAAACGTCGCAACGAGAAGGTGTTCCGCGGTGTCGACACAACCAAGGAACAACTTCTACACTCCTGTCGTGATGAAGCACGCCTATGGGGATGCCGTCTGCCCAGCTCAACGAGAAGCGTCAACAACGCTTGGTGCAACCTGCTGTCTAGCGCAATGTAAACCCGACATTGAGTTTGAGTTGAGTGTGTGAAATGATGTAAGAAACAATCATCCAACGGCCGTTTTGGGCCAGCAATGCAAATGCAAACAAGGTGGGGGACTCTCCCCCTTCCGTTGACCTTAGGAAAAAAAATCACCTGACCCTTGAGATGGGGTCTACAGTCTACTCCTAGTTGCGTATAGGCAAAAATGCATTTCATTTTGTCAAAAGTTGAACGCGCCATTTTTTGACCGAGCTAGTGAGATCAAGCCATCAAGGGAGTACATACGTAGGTAGTACTACTAACATTTGAATAGTGCGCTTGTGTGTTGTGGTGTCTCATTTGCCACGTACTTTGCGTGGAGTAGTGTGTAGGCTGCCTGACCATGCACGGTTTCATTGTTTACGCTTGTCCAACCACGCCCCCATTTTCTTTCCACATTCTCGGGTGTTTTTTTTTCAGAATCTCAAATCTACACTTGAGCGCACGGTGCTCTCCTCGCGCTCGCCCCCGAACCAAACCGCTCCACGTGTGTGGACCCCACCCGCCGTGTGTCCCCCTCCAACCTTTCTTTTTCAGACGGTTCTTCTCTTTCCTTCCATCGTATCCATTTCTCCCTCGGATCCATTTCTCTCCCCCTTGGATCCGCATAGGGGCGGTGAAGGCATCGCTTGGGCGCTCGTCATGGCTCCGGCCATGGCGACGATGGTGATGCTCTGCCCATGGCGCGCGATGGGGAGCGGCGGCGCTGGTCGGGCGCGGCAGCGGTGGTGGGCGGCCTCTGGTGAGCCGAGCAGCGATGGCGGCCGAGGTGTTTTTTTTTTCCAATTCTTTTCAAAAAAATTCTCTTTTTTTACAATTTTTTAGACTTTTTTGTTAAAACTTTTTTTGAAAATCATTTGCCTTCCCTTTTGATTTTTTTTATTTTTTTTGTTAAAACTTTTTTCGAAAAATCATTTGCCTTCTTTTTTGAAAACTTTTTATAGATTGTTTGCAATACTTATCTGAATTTTTTTCTCAGAAAATTTTTTGCTAAATTTTTTTTTGAAAAATCTTTTTGCTAAAATTTTTCTCATAACTTTTTCCCGTGCACATGCATTTGTGGTGTTGTGGTGTGTGAGGCCCACGCCGGTTTTTTTGGACGGACGCGCGAGCGCACAACGCCCGCCGTCGTTGCACGCGAACGCACACTAGCAATCCTCGTTTTTTAAAAACATAAGAGGATTGTGCATCTTTATATTAATAAGGTAGGAGAGTTTGAGATTACAACAACACGACATTCTCGGGTGTTACTTAACTAATACACAGCTACCTATCGTGGCGAAAGAATAATACAGCTACTTATCCCTACGTCATCGCGTGTGCTCCACACGGGATCCTCGTGCACGAAAAAAAATAATTAAATTCGTTGTCGAGTCAATATGGAATAAACGAGACTTTTATTCTATTTACATGCATGAAAATGACTCAGTTGACACTCGACAGGGATTATTTTCGCCTCCTCGTGTTGCTGACCCGTCCGGCACAGATTAGCTCTTGGTTTCAGAAAAAGGCGGCGGCGTTTTGCCTGCGATTGCTCGATTGGCTATCTACCATGCACAAACAGACCGGCACGTTGAGCATGTTTAATTAGTTTGGTCTCACAAGTCGATGGAGGCCATGTGTTCTGACTATTCCGGTTATCAGTGTAGTAGTTGGTATTTAGCGGTAGTAATCATATTCCTTGACTGCCGTTTGCCATTTTCGATCCCGAGAGAGAGATCGAGTCGTTGTGTTATACTGTTATGCTTCACTGACGACATGAGCACGGAATCAAGGCAGCATATATAAGGGGGAAGACTCTGATCCCAAACACTACCTGCTTTTGCCGTTGGGTTCAGACCAGCAACATGTTCTGTAGGGGATCGTCATACGTCATTTAACGAATCTAGCCATCATGATCAGCAAAGTAATTAGGAGTAAGATTAGGGGAACACGAATAATAGGGGGACACTTGCCCCTTGAGGCCATTTTTAGCAGTGCTAGGCGTGTAACATAGTAACAATTTTTTTTGAGAATGTGCATAGCATGTTTTTTATTAAGCGGCAGATAATTACATTGACACAACTTTCGGAAAGCCCCAAAGCGCTGAAAAACAACACCAGTAGAAAAGTCAAAAAGCAGAGCTCAACTAAACAACACCGCCACCAAATAACACAGGGCACGACCTAAACCGAATTGACCCAACTAATGCCTGTAGAGCAGGAGAAACACCATGAACACACGCACATAACGTAAAGAGATTCATTGCCATGAACTTAATTGATAATCATGGCTTTTGGCTTACGCACCGGTTGTGGATTTGTAGAAGTGTAATTTTTACTCGTGTATTAGCAGGTCTTGAGTGGGCCATCAACTTCCGATGACCACACTCGTTAGGTTGTACTTCTTCTTCCTTCTTAATGAATTACTTGCCAATGTCTCAAAAAAAATGAATTACTTGCCAAGGTATGGTCGTGAAAAAAAAACTAATCAATAGTTTGACTACATCACATTGAGCTCTCTCTTTACTTTTATAAACCAATGAGACACTTTATATACCTCAGGCGTTTATCGTCCATATCTACAAACCACAAACCTAGGTAGGAGGCACATGGCCCATCTACTCAAGCCATAACTCATATTATAGAATCATCACGAGTACATGGATTTTTATTGACATATTGCATCACTAGCAAGTAGCAACGTGCCCCTACAGTGAAATACTAATTGCGTTATCTTCTTTTACAACTCACCAAGTTTTATTTTTGTTATTATATTTTCTTGTTGCACTTAATGGGTCTTTGCATGTTTGTTAGAAAATCCAATAAATTTTACTTAAATATATTTTCTTTTAATCAGATACTCATTTTTACCAGAAATGCATACATGTGCATTAGTACGATGAAATACCAATTGTGCTATTTCTTTAGAAAGGCTCATTTTTTTATTTGTATGATTATATATTTTTATTGAACAAAATGAATCTCTACATTTTTGCTAGAAATAAAACCCATAGAATTTTGAGATAGCATAGCTTCTTCTGCTCAAATACTCAAAGATATCTTTACCGTTTTTATCTCTTTAGCAAAGTGAGCTTCCATAGTGCAAGACGGAAGACTCAAAAGGTACACTCCCACTACACTTATCTTTGTCTTTAGGTTCAGACCAACCCGCCCTAGGGTTTATCAGCCCTACTGTTCAAGATCACATGGATGGGTCATCGCCGCCCCTGACCCCAAGAGTCCAAGACCATATGCCTGGTCGATGACCATTTTGGTAATCTGTTTTTTTAAACGAATTTGGTAATCTGATTTTGATGTGCTACGGTCATCCGGATGCTAGCTTGACCAACCCAATCAATTTCCAACATCCCACAATCGCATAATATAAGTATCAAAAAGACGAAAAACACAATGTGGCCGGGCCGGGCACATACTTACGTGTCACCAATCAAAACGGTCAATCTTATTATCGGTCATCTGCTGAGAGTGTTTTGCGTTGTTTCGTGCAAGCATCGCAGCCCGTGCTACGTGCACGTCCGAAAAGTCAGCTCTGGTTTCTGGGGCAGAGTGCGGGCGTGTGCAGCAGGTGCAGAGAAAAGGCCATGCGATGGGAGTATGGGACCTTGGGAGATCAGCAAAAAATTAGGCCCAGCTAGCATCTCTTGAACAATTCTTGGTTTGCATAACTACATGACGTATACGATGTTACCATCCAACGACGAGATCCTCCCTACATATTATCCTCCAGATTAGAGGATCGGCATGACACGTCTGCAGCTGCAGGAGGTGTGATGTTGACTGACCTGACACTGACGGCTCAATCAGACAAGGAGGTCGTTACGGCTTCAGATGGGAGCCCGGTGGTCCGAGCATGCCAAAAGCCAAGATGCATGGTCGCATGGACATGCATGCAGATCACTTGGCGTGCAGAGAAGGAGCCGCGTGTCCTTGTCCACCATGGGCCCTAATCTCTCACTATCAAAAATGAAAATCGGTCTGCATGGGGTTTCTGCAGAACAGAGAGAATGACCCGGCCCCGGCGAGTGTTTTCGCTCCTCGTGCTCTGATGCCCTGCTGACCGGTAAATTGCTGTATCATGCAGTCAGAGTCGACCAGACTGGGTTCCGGTGCACGTTGTGCACGATGCTAGGCTGGTCACAAAAGTTCAGGCCATGTGGTTATGACTACTCCATCTGAATTCTCGAATTTGAAGCTTTCGTGCTGCGCATTTGACATTTGACAGCGACATGTGCCGACGACGACTGTAAAAACAACCAAACAGGGAGCAAATGAGAGAGCTTGCGATGGATAAGAAAGGTGGAATCTCGGGTGGCACTAGACGTCTTTGCTGCTTGTTTCAGAACCATCTGCGTGCAGAAAACCCACAGTTTGTAATGGACCATTGGTCAGGATCACTTTCATTCATGGGTCGCCACCATGATCCAAGGCCATGGACTAGTACTCAACGAGAGGGGATCAATCCACTGACTAATCGACGTGTTCTAGAACTATGGCCTGCGAGATTGGCCAGAATCAGACGCAATGTCTGGGGTCCCGGATACTACTACTAGTAGTAGTAGTACCATTATTGGGATGCTAGATTCAAATTCAACCATCAAGCAATTTCAACATAATTCTAACCAATCACTGGTCAGTATTAGTCGGCAATCGTGCTTCTACCGTGTGCTTGGAGTTTCTATCGAACCTCAAGCATCATATGCCGTCACTACTCGTAAGCCTTGTCACTCCCTCCGTTCAGTAATTTGCACGCGATCAGGAGCTCAGACCAATACTCAATCTCATCGGGATCGCAGCCGGCAGCATCTTGTGTTCTTGTTTTGTTTTCGTATCATAATCATTACTCCACACCATGATGGCATTAAGCTTGAAACGTTCAGACGGCGTATGATCGACGAGATCAGCAAATAAGTTTTTTTTCCCCGAAGTAACAGCAAATAAGCATTTTTTTAAAAAAAAAGAACGACGAGATCCTGACACTGACGCTTCAGTCAGGCGAAGCGGTCTTGGTGACTGACTCACTGCTCCTTGATGCTGGGACCGGGATTAGTCCGAGCACGCCAAATGCCATCATGGTACAATTGGACATGCAGATGGTTTCTAGCTAGCTGAAAGCGCGGATCACCAAGAACCATCCAAAATTCCAAAATCCTTTCATGAATCCGACATGCCCAGCCTTTCTCAGACGACCCCGGCGGCCGTTTCAGACAGACCCGGTCAGCACTCACTCAAAGGAGCAAACAGATAAGAACAAGCAGACAAGACAAGGGATAATCTGGCAAAAAAAAAAAAAAGACGCCATATCTTGTCTCTTTTTTTTACAAGAAAAGGAAAAGAAAACAGAAGCACCGAATGGCATTGCTCGATGATGGCCGTCATCTGGCGTGCACCAAATCAGCTTCCCCGTCCTTGTCACCACCATGGCCCATGATCTCACTAACGCTAGTTGTATTACAGCAAAGACACATCTAGTTTTTGGTAGGAAAAGTATTGCGTCGAAGGAAAGAGTCAGCATTAGTGTGCTACACCTTTGTTCTCCGGCAATCCTTTCTTTTCCCAGGTATAATTCTTCCTGAGAAGGAGAAAAAAAAAAGAGAACAGATATAAATTAACAAAACAAAGACCGTGTAATGCGTACGTGTGTGTGTATAAAAAGCCGCCTCCTCGCATCACCCGCGCCCATCTCCTTGTTAATCCCTGCCGCTAAACTAATCGCCTCACCCCCCCTTGCCAAGAACAGAGAAGAGCAGAAGCTGCTGCCGTGATCAGCTCGATCGCGAGAGGAATTAATTGACCGATCGATCGACGAGGAAGAAGGAAAGGCGGTGGTCGCCACCATGAGCCGAGGCGGCGGCGCCGGGAAGCACCTCCACCACGTGAGCTGGCTATGGCGAGCGCCGCGGCGGGCGCTGTGCGCGGCGCGGGACCTGTACGTGCGCAGCCTGACGGGGTGCGCGGGCCACCTCGGGGGGGACGCCGCCTTCGGCTACCCGTCCTTCGCGGCGGCGCCGCCGGGGTCGTCGTTCCGCGCCGAAAGCTTCGCCTCGTCCCGCCGCTCCTCCTACTCCGGCGGCGCCGGCGACGCCGACGAGGACCTGAGGGAGCTCATCCGCGCCGCGTCGCAGCGGAGGGTGGCCGAGGCCGCGGCGGCGGCGGCGGCGGGGGAGCGGCACCCGGCGGCCGTGCCCCGGAGCCACAGCGTCGCCATGGCGCGGATCGACGAGGACGCGCCATGCGAGTTCGGCGGGTCCGCCGCCGCCGCCGTGTTCCCCAGGAGCCGAAGCTACGCCGTCGGCGCCGGGCGGAGGGGCAGGGTGGCCGCGCTCGCCGCCTGATGCATGCCATGGACGGCTCCGCGCAAGGAGTTCCTTCTTCCTTGTGATGAACAGAACATTGCTGTATTGGTCGTATCAGTTACTCGATTCTTTCCTCTATTTTGTTTTCTCAATTTTTTTTTGTGGCTGCAGAAATCTGCACCTTTTTTGAAGGGGTGAAATCTGCACCTTCGTCCTGTAATTTGTCAAGAAATTGTTTTCTGGACCTCTCCTGTCTTTGTTCTTTCCACTTGATTTGGCATTTTGGCTGTTACTGTTTGTTGTGTGCACTGTGCAGCAAGTGCAATGCAAACCTGGCACATGGTGTACGTAAAACTTCCATTTTGCTAGCTTAAACGGGCTGGAAATTCTTCTGTGGAGTACAAGAAACTTAGGCACACTTCCAATTTTCACGAGTCGATTAAAAGTCCAACAAAGTTATCTACAGGGGGCTCCCATTCTCATCGTCATCGGTACTGATAGAGCCCGTGACGTGGAAGGAAGGGCCAGGCCAAGCCGATTAGCCGACGGTGATGGTGGATGCATCCTGGGCTCGTGACGCGGGACAACGGAACGGAGGGATGACGCAACGGGTTACTGTTGTTGATGCTGGAACTCTAACAGTAAACAAGCTATTCGTTCAGAAAAAAAAGTTAAAACGATGTATAATTTGGAATTTATGGAGTATGCTACAATGAGTGCACCCGTGACCGTGAGCTCTAGCTCTGCTGTTATTTCGAACGGCTTGAAGATCCTAGAACGTGAAAGATATTTCAAAAGGTTTCTTTCATATGAAACAGCGCGGTATGAACGAGGTTGATAGCATGGCATATTTGGGTTGCTGATAATAGTGACACACCTGGCACGTTCGTTGTTGTTGATGGCTGACTTTTTTTTTTTTCTTATGAGGAATCTGACTTTTCTTTCTTGCTGCTGCAAAAAAAGCAACTCGCTTTCGGCCCGTTCAGATTTCCGGATATCATACGGCCCGTGCTAGCTTTCCGCGGCCCAGAAGCCTTTACAAATGCAGAAGGACACGGCCGACGAAAGTGAACAGCGAGTCCGAGCTGTGTAGTACGTGCTTATCCAGGATATAAATATACAAGGTCTCTTTTGTTTTCACGCGTTACTGTGTAAAAAATCGAAATCAATTGTGTGCATCAACCATGTCCAGTGTATTACTGCGTTCCCTGCTCGGACGGATTACCGGTCGTGTAAACGGCGCTCCGCCGCCGCTGGCCTATCGGGTCATACGCAACATGGTTCAGGTTCGTTCGGTCCTACTCCTTCATTGAATATTTGCATGTAAACTGTTGCTTGCTTTGCCTCTACTCACTCATGTTCTAAATTATAGGCTTGTCCAGATTTAGCCGAATTTACTCATGTATTTATTTGATATTGTAAAAATTAGTGTATATATTTTATAACTAGCATTTAGAGAAGTTTTCTTTAGGGGGAAATGACTAATTGAGCGGAAAGAGTGATATTGTTCAATCTTGTATGCAATTGTGTTTCAGGGTGAACCTAGGCCACTAGCGGAGCTAACCCAGAAACTAGCAAAGATACGCGTGGGGCATGTGCCCATGGACGAAAAGTGGATCAAGCTTGCTTAGTGTGGAAGGGCACGCTAGAGCTGTCGACGACCTACACAGATTAAACAGCAGAGCTGGGCTTGGCATTATTATTCTCGGACCAGCGCTTCTGTTTGCCGCCGTGCGAAGACACGGCAAATAGACCGTAATCGACGAGGACGGCACCCGGCGGCCGTGCCCCGGAGCCACAGCGTGGCCATACATGGACGAGTTCCTCCTTCTTCGTGATGAACATGACATTACTGTATTCGTGTCAGCGTTCATAGTGTACTCGAATCTTTCCTCTGCTTTTCTTTCTTTTTTGTTAAAGATCTTTTTTGGGGGGGGGGGGGGGGGGGGGGCTGTAGAAATCTGCAGCTTTGTTTCTGTAATTTGTCATGAAACTGTTTTCCAGACCTCTCCTGTCCATGTGGTTTTCTACTTGACTAGCAGTTATGCCCGTGCGTTGCTACGGGGAAGTCCATATAAATGTATCTTATATCATAAATGTAATGGATATGAAATAAACAATATTAAATGATTCAGACTCAAAATTGATCCCTAAAATATCATCGGACTCATCCTAAACTTGACTCAACCTCAATCATTCGACCAAACCTATCAACGGTTGAAATTTCCATTCTTCTCTCTTTTGTCGTATCTTATGTCGATGAGTCTAAAAAAAATAGCATGTCATAGCAAATCAGTAACACCTAACTAATAAGTCATTATATAAGTGTTTTTTTTCATAGTATAGCATGCTATACCATTTAATTTATTTTTGACTATACTATTTATTTTATGGTTGGTCGGCTGGAACATGGATATTCAATATGGGAGATCAAAATATTTATAATCCAAGTAGTTACAGATAAGGTGAAATCTATTTCGAAACACAAAGATGTCATAGCCTAGTTGGTAGGAACGCCCACGTTGGGCTGCAGGTCATGGTTCGAATCCCTTGCTCCCAGTTTCCTTCTTTGTTGAGGGCGCCGTTCTCACGGTTTGATCCGGTTTTGCGGTTCACGGCAATTAGAGGGGGCGACGTACCATGGTTAGTGGACAGAAGCAATCCATCCTTGCTTTATTAGGTATATATATAAAAAGATTTGGCTGTTACTGTTGTTGTGTGCAGCAATGTAAACATGGCAGATGATGTAAAAATTGGTTCCCACTTTTGCTGGCTTAAACGGGCTAGAAATTCTTCTGGGCATGAAATTTAGCTACACTTGCTCCTACTTTTTGGCTGAATTTTCCAATTTCCATCAGCCGATTAAAGTCAAACATAGTTATCTGTAGGGGTGGAAGGGCAAAAGCCGACGGCGGTGGTGTGGGTGCATCAGTGCACCGGGACCGGTGATACTTTCATGGTTAATTCGAGCAACTTGAAGAGGGGCTTTTCGCTTACAACAGATCCTAGACATTTATAGCAGAGGATCAGGACAGCTGGTGAATCTTGAGAAATCAGCGGTGTTTTTTAGCAAGAACAGCACCGACGACATGAAGCAAGAGGTGCGCAATGTGCATGTGCTGCAAATTGAGCAAGAGGCTTTGGCGGAGAAATATCTTGGTCTCCCTACTGCTCTGGGTAGGAACACAAAGGAGGCCTTCGAATATCTGCCAACGACGCTTCGGGGTTTGATTGGTGGATGGAGTGGGAAAAATAACAGTTGTGCTGGAAGGGAGGTGTTACTAAAATCAGTGGCACAGGCTGTCCCAACCTATCCCATGAGTTGCTTCCTGCTAGCAGGGGACACTTGCAAAAAAATGAGATCGGTGGTGTCTAACTACTGGTGGGGTGGTGCAGCAGATAGTCGTCGTATACATTGGCAAAAGTGGGATAATCTGACGCAACCAAAGGCAAAGGGTGGTATGGGCTTCCGAGATTTGAAGCTTTTTAACCTGGCAATGTTGGGAAAGCAAGGATGGTAACTGATAGATAAACCGGAGTCCTTGTGTGCACGGGTGCTAAAGGGAAGATACTTCCATGATTCTGATTTCCTTTCAGCTAACCGTAAAAGACATGCTAGTCAGACATGGAAAGCAATCTTGGCAGGCCGTAATGCATTGCTGCTAGGTCTGATCAAGCGGATTGGCAATGGTAATTCTACTGATATCTGGAATGATAAATGGATTCCAAACCACCCTGGAGGAAGGCCGCTCACACAAGCACCTAGTGATGATGTTCACTTGGTGGCGGACCTGATTACACCGAGTGGGCAATGGAATAAAGAACTGGTCAGAGAGAGTTTCTGGCCCATTGATGCTGATGCCATCCTTAGAACTCCAGTGAATCCTGCACATGAAGATTGTTGGGCCTGGGAATATGAAAGAAGTGGTGTTTTCTCGGTCCGTTCAGCATATCGTGAATTATACAAGGCAAGCAGGCAGCAGGAACCTACCATGGCTTCAGCATCAGGGGACAGTATATGGAGAGACATTTGGAGGCTACATGTACCTCCAAAAGTGCGTGTGTTCTGGTGGAATGGATTCCTACCAGCAAACTGTGAGCTACATCGCCGACACATTGAACCACGACCCAATTGTCAGGGAGTATGTGGTGCAGAGGAAGAAACCATTAAGCACACGCTGATGGACTGCACAATGGCAAAACTTTTCTGGAATGATACGAAGAGGCTGACGGGAGTTAAGCTTCCACAACTTCACCCGAGAACCTGGGCTAGGGACATGCTGGATTCTAAAATATGTTCGGGCGAGCGGGCATCGGTGATTCTGTGCGGGCATCGGAGACATGGCGAGTTGGTAATGCCAATGAGACAATCGATTTTGTGGGCCAGAGATACAGCGTATGATCTGTGGCAACTGACCAAATCAAATAAGGAGGAAAGGCCCTCCCAACAGATGCCGACATGGCAGAGACCGGAGACGGGATGGATTAAATGCAATACTGATGCTGCATTTAGGGTGGATGACCATAATGGAACAACAGGGGTGATACTTCGAGACCATGAAGGTTCCAGTATGGGAGGAAGTGAAACATGGTGTGAATTCTGCCTTGATCCCCTATCGATGGAAGCACAAGCTTGTGTAGATGGTCTGATCTTTGCAAGAAACAAAGGTGCCTCCAGGGTAATACTGGAGACAGATTGCTTACAGTTAACATGTGGCGCAGGAAGGAGTTCTATCGTTCACAGGTGGCTCCGATCCTTAGACGTATGGTTGATCTTTGTCAAAACTTTGAAGACATCAGTGTTACATATGTTCCTAGATCATGTAATAGGTTAGCGCATGAATGTGCAAAGCAAGTGTCGCGTGAGGTGCCGGTGGCTGTGTGGCAGTCTGAAATGCCGCCGGTGCTACGAGACATTCAGTTGTCTGATTGTAATATTGGTCATGGCTAATCAATGAAACACCGGTTGATGCTCAAAAAAAAAAAGATGTTTAAAAAGCTTTCATTTGAAATGGGCCACTATTAGCGAGGCGTAATACATCAGTTGCTCCAATAGTTAGTGACACTGACACCTGGCACGTCTGTTGATGGGCTTGATTTCCACACGCCCTGGGCCTTGACAGTAAGCCCACTCACCATCTTGTGCCCCACAAAGAAGTCCAGATAGCATACGGCCCGTTCTTGCTTTCCGCGGCCAATAAGCCTTTACACGGCCGACAAAAGTGAACAAGAAAGAAGCTGCTGCTCTGTATCCGTCGTGCCAAGTCCCGAGTTCGCCCAACAGGCACAGTAGCAGACAACTCGTCGTCTCCCTCCTCGCCCTCGCCCGCTCCGCCGCGCCCGTACGACGGCGCCATGGCCGAGTACCGCCTCGGCGTCCAGCTGCACGGCCACGCCGACGACGTAAGCCGCCGCTCCCTCTCCCTTGACCCCTCCCCCCCTCCTCTGCCACCGCCTGCTCCCTCGCCGTTTGCTTCCTCTCCAAGCTTGCGGCGATACCCTCGGTTTCGATCCGCCCCGCCCCGGAGCCCGAAACCTCGCCCCGTGGAGGGTTCGATTTTTGATCCCTTGGCTCGTCGCGGGTTCGTCTAGTGATTCGATCTAGCTTCGTCGCGGCCGTGGGTTTTGGCTTGCCCTCTTTCTCGGGCAGTTTGGTGCGTTTCAGGGAGTGGTGGATTTCGAATGCGAGTGCATTGAGGGGGCGTAATTTACTTCCGGATGCTTTTGTTCAGTCTGTGGAAGTGGATTTAAGGGGGTTTAGTGTGGGAGTAACCTAGAGGGTTAGTTAATTGGTGGATCATCAGTGATGAAATCACGGTAGTTTGAGCTGTTTTTGCTATGCCATTGCAAGTAGATTGGCAGTTCCTCCAGTTATTTAGTTCCAATGCAATTGCGCTTAGCACATGTAATCAGAACAGAGAACATAGACCTCCGTTGCACCGCTCCAAGTCCAATTCCACCATGTCCTTGTCTTTGTGCTAATTTAAGGTCCAACCTTAAATAATCTGACGACTGTATAGTTCAATCGTTTCATTGTGGCCAGTGACCATCCTTATTATCGTCAAAATGTCGTTTTGATTTTACGGTCTGTATAGACACTCGTTTCATGGTTGGCTTATCATGTCTATTTTTTGACAGGTTCGTGGCATTTGTGTATGTGGTGATGCCGGGATTGCAACGTCATCAAGAGACCGGACCGTGAAATTCTGGACACGGAACCCAGAAAAGGAGAGTGAATATGTTCTCTCTAAGACACTCGCAGGACATTCAAGTTTTGTGGGCCCATTGGCTTGGATCCCTCCTTCAGACCGATTTCCTGAAGGAGGAATTGTTTCTGGCGGAATGGATACGATTATTTTCCTCTGGGATCTGCAGAAAGGAGAAGTTGTTGAGACAATGAAGGGGCACAATTCACAAGTCACTGGACTTGCTGTAGACACTAACGGTGACATCATCTCGTCATCCATGGATTGGTAAATTCTCGTAGTCAAGTGCTACTTGTCCTTATGGCATCTTTTATTGGCTTGCTTGCTTGTTCTGAGTTAGCCTCTGGTTGTGTGCTATCAAGTGCTAAGTGTTCATGAGGTGATTGTATGAAATAGATAGAAGCTGTAATCTGTACTGCTTCATGGTCCAGGAACCTTTAATGATTTTACTTTGTGCTCGAGTGTTTGTTCTGATGGCAGGATGTCCTAATAGATTATCCAGTTTTTTCTACTATAGTGCCACTTTACTATTTCACTGACATGCACATTGTAAATGCAGTACTGTAAGACGGTGGAGAAATGGCAATGCTATAGAGGTTTGGGAAGCACACAAGGTTGCAGTGCAGACTGTTCTAAAGCTGCCCACAGGAGAACTATTTACTGGTAATAAAGCAAGCTATAATGTTTCTTATTTCCTTCCCAGTTTTCATTTTATTGGTTCCTATGCATACAATCTATATTGGTGCACTGCTATCTTATGACTTGTTGAGGCAATGTATTAGTATTTGACAATGACATAATATTGTTATAATCGCTGTAACTTTGGGACCCAAATCATGCTGGAAGTAGAATTGCTTAGTTTGGAATCACAGTGGCTTTTCGAAAGTGCTTTATTTTTTAAAATGGATGCACTAACTATTTAAGACAGATTTTAGGGGTGGCATATTTTTTCATTATGGTTGTCGTTTCACCTAGTTTTCATAACACAGTCCTTGGGGCATTACAAAACAAACTTGTTCTGATGCTTACCAGAGTTTCCTTGGATGATTTCTCATAAATTATGAATAAATTTTTCATGTGATTGATTAATAATTTTCTTATTCCCTCTTTTTATATAGGTTCAAGTGATTCCACTATTAAGCTTTGGAAAGGAAGGACTTGCATACAGACATTCTCAGGACATGCAGGTTTAGTTTTGTTCCATTTTGCTTTAGTTCATACTGCAGAAAGCACAAGGTCGCGTGTTAAAACAATATCTGCCATGTTGGTGTATTGAACTCACACTGTCCATTTTTATTCTATCATGCGATTTTCAGTAAGGCATCTGGAAATTTTGGTCACTTGCACTGAATGAGTTTTCTGTTATTCTTAGCCTGAAATATTTAACATGATTTGTCAACCTAATAAATCCTAGTACTTTTGCATTATATAGCATGCAGTATTTCTCGTATAATCTGTTTCTTGTGTTGTTTCTTCAGAGTGATTACGCAAACCTGATCTAATGTTTATGTCATATGCAGATACTGTTAGATGTTTGGCACCAATGCCGAATCTAGGAATTCTTTCTGCCTCGCACGACAGGTGAGTGAAAAAATACCTATATACGTTCCTTCACTTATATGTGTAGATGAACCTAGATAAGAAGAGAGAAGGGAGAAATTCTCATCAGAATGTTGCCTTGGGCTTGCTGAAAATGTTTCTGATCCAACTCCTAGTGCTTGCCCTCTCATCTTTTCAATTTTGTTTGTTGCAGCACTGTCAAGTTATGGACATTGACAGGTCAGCCCCTGCTGGAGATGATTGGGCACTCATCTCTTGTATATTCTGTGGACGCGCATTCTTTAGGTCTAATTGCTAGTGGCAGTGAGGATCGCTCTTTGAAGATATGGAAAGGTGCTGTATTTATATTCTTAATGCATTGGTATTTCTCATGTTGAACTTGTACATAATAACATATGTTCTCTGACCAACTCTGGAAAGCTGACTAAATTAGCATACACCCCATTCCACAAACTTTATCTAAAGAAATGTAAAGTTCTGTCTAACTGAATGTTAAAAGCTTCCCCTCTCTATGCTTCTGTCCAGTATGCTAAACACTAAAATTATACACTTACCTGGAATACCTGCTGAACTTGTGCAGTAGAAAAGGAAAGTCTTTGATTCTTTGTTAGTAGAGCCCAAACTTGTGTAGTCTACAAAGTCACATATATTTCTGTTCTCTGATTTTTCAAGTAAAATATTGCAGATGGAGTTTGTGTTCAAAGCATTGAACACCCAGGATGCATATGGGATGTTAAATTCTTGGAAAATGGAGATATTGTAACTGCTTGTTCTGATGGTACTGTGAGGATATGGACAACCAGTGCCGATAGATTCTGCAGTGATGAGGAACTTGCATCTTATACAGATCTTATTTCTCAGTACACTCTTAGCAGGTTGGCATCTCCTTTTTCATACCCTTATTTTCTGCAAAGTTTTTTTTTTGGGGTGTATATTGAAGCCATCTACTTATGTTGATACAATTGACCATGGTCTGTGTACTGTTAGTTGTGATACAGTATTGTTTTGCTATTTGAAAATCTGCTTCTGTAGATATTGACCATGGTCTGTTTTCTGAAATTCTGAAAATGGTATCCTGGAATCACTCATACAAATAATCCTTTTCCTTGCTTTAATAGAAAGACTGTTGGTGGGCTCAAGTTGATGGATCTACCAGGGGTCGAAGCACTGCAAGTTCCAGGTTATATATCACATTTTTATCCTTATATTATTGAGATAATGATCCAATGTAAATAGACTTGTTATCTTCAAATGGGTATCTTGACTTGTTAGCTTCATATGGGCCATTCCAGAATCTGCATTGTATTTCAAAATATAAATGTTCTACTACATTGTATTTTAAAATATACATCTTCTGTAAATGTACAGAGCCTTTTTATAATCTGTTGCATGCTGCCTAGATCATTGTGAATGTAAGGATACGGAGTAGTGTAAAAGCAAATATTGTGGTGTTTAAGCTGAAATAGCTTTCAAATTCTGTCTTAGTTTAGTGTGTGTTTTGATATTATGTCTTTGCTATACTTCACTTTTTATAAAACATTTTTTGATCAAGCAGGTAACTCTGATGGCCAAACATTGATTGTTAGAGAAGGGGACAACGGTGTTGCATATTCCTGGAATTCAGCAGAGTTAAAATGGGATAAAGTAAACCCCTTTAGATTTTTTCTGTCTTTCCATTCTATTTACCAAAGTATATGTCTTGATTACATAAGAGAATGTGAATCTGCAATAGTTGAAGAACAGTGCAATATCTTGCTGGTTTGTCTAATGATATACTTTGCCCACTAGATTGGTGAAGTTGTGGACGGACCTGAGGACGCTGCACAAGGCCAGGTTCATGATGGTGTTCGGTATGATTTTGGTAAGTTGAGCTTCGTTGGATGTGTTTTGCGCTAACCTTTTTGGTTTCTGACAACATTCATAAATTTCTGCAGTTTTTAATGTTGATATTGGAGATGGAGAACCTATACGAAAATTACCCTATAACCGTTCAGGTACCACACGTGTATTTCTATTACTGTGATTTTCTCTGTTATTGGTTCTAGATGTGTATGATTATGCTTCATTTAATGTGATTCATCATATATTATGGAATCTTTCTGTCTTTCATATGCATGCACGTGAGGGACTCAATGTTATTATGTATCTGCTACATTCATGTTCGTTTTCTTGCAGATGATCCCTACGTAGTTGCGGACAAGTGGCTCCTGAAAGAAAATCTGCCCTTGACGTATCGCCAACAAGTGGTAGAATTTATACTGCAGAATTCTGGCCAGAATAATTTTGTTCCAGATCCATCTTTTCGAGATCCCTATACTGGGGGTAAGCATGTCTTTTTAGCTTCTGTCTTATTTGCTGTTGGCTGCTGCTGCCTACTGCTGACAGCCGAATTGATTATGTATCAGGTAACGCATATGTACCTGGGGGGCAACCATCTTCATCGAATGGTACGTATGGAAATCGAGCTGGTTCTTTCCCCCCTTATTTCCTTCTATTAAATGGCTATCCTCTCTTATGTTTAATTGGGTACATTCTGAATCGTACGTTATACATACTTGTTTTGCAGGTAATGCTCCAAAACAAATTTTTAAGCACATACCCAAGGTACGGCTGCTACATTTATTTGAGCTACTATTTTGTATAAATAACACTGACTCAGTTGAATGCACCTGATCTGTGAAATTTAGTCGTTTCGGTGAAGCATTGCAAGTACACATGAGTCTAGTGATGCTGTTGCGCTGTATTAATTGTCCCCTTTGCATCCCTTGATTGTGGTGGATACTTATTTCCTCCCTTGGTTTTATATGGCACCCACACACTTCAAGAGTAAAACATTATTAGTTTTTAGTACAAGTTCGAACCATACATATATTACAGGAAGGTACACTGATATTCATAGGGCAATTTTTCTTGTCAAGTCAAACAAAGCCTTATACAAAACAATAAATGCATTATACTCTCTGATCCAATAATCTATCTGATCTGATCTTTATATAGCAGCGGATGATTGATGCTCTTCTTTTTACATTTTTTTCCAGAAACCAGCTGCTGTTTAACCATTACGAGTTCTACTTTTTTACAGCTTAAGCCACAATTCATTTATTTGATTTGCAGAGTGGAATGCTGTCATTTGAGACGGCTCAGTTTGATGGAATCCTGAAGAAAGTTACAGAGTTCAACACCACACTTTCTTCTGACACGGTAATCTAAAAGCTTATTTCCTGGTGGCTTCCTGTTGATTCTAAAATTTAGTATCTGATGAATATTTCTTTTCGTGACCTAGAAAATGTTGTTTTGTTATATGCTTTAGGTCTTATGTTATTGAGTTTTCAGCAGTGGGTCTTATTCGCCTTTACCCCCTGCACGAGTTGGCTTGTTTGTCTCTCAAACTAAACACGTAACCTATGCTGAAATAATGTATTGAATTACTTTAAAAGGGAGAGGACATATGTTGCATTGGAAATATGGATATAAACAACACATAAACTAAATAACCTGAATGAATGGAGTTGATTAAAGTCTCAAACATGCATTTTTGAATTAAGTAGATTCAATCTGATTAGATAGAAAGCTAATGTGGAAAGCTTGTGATGAAGTGTGAATAGCATATCTTTTCAGTTGAAGTAACCATACAATAGATTTAGTGACCTGTTCCTTGTGATTTTAGCATGTTGTGTGGATTAAACTAAGTTTATGAGTTAAAAAAACCCTAATATTTACAATACTCCCCCCCCCCCCCCCCCCCCCACCCTTTCTTGCGTAGGTGATGCCTCCACATATGTTGTTTAGAATCATAGTCCTTTGAAAAGAAAAATAAAGTTCATTACAGATTTAGTTTATTATCCTTTTTTCAATTTCAAGCGGATTTCACCTGTCCATGCATGTTAGCATATTTGGCTTAATTTTTTAACTTATGTTCAGGAACAGAAACAACTATCTTTATCTGAGACTGAGATGTCAAGATTACCTGCCATAGTGAAAGTATTGAAAGAGACATCATTTTATCACACAAGCAAGCTTGCAGATGCTGACATGGCATTATTGGTAAAAATGTTGAAGTCTTGGCCTCCAAAGATGATGTTTCCAGGTACATACTATACCCCTTTCCCCATTAAAATAGCAAGCATCACAGTAATTGGTTCGGTTACCCATTGATTTTCACTTTTCACCGTAATCAGAAGAAAAACAAGAGAAGAACTATCCATAAACTTGTTAGAAACTCTTTGCTCATTGACTGTGTCCACTGTAACTGGAACTGAGTGATTGTTAGTACCAGTTAGCTGCAAACTGGCAGTTCAATCATCTAGTTTGCTCCTGTATATTAAGCAACTCCGGATGTGGTTAGTTTAGGATTGATTTTAATCCCGGGATAACCTTCCTTATCTCTAGAGATACTACTTGCCCTCCAAGCCATGTACTCCTATATATTCGCCCTAGAGGCTTGATGCAATTTCTCTCTCTATTGCAATGAAGCGCAGTTCTCCTGCGTTTTCGAAAAAAAGAGGCTTGATGCAACACAATCCATGCATTATACACATTCTTACAGCTCCAATGTGTTCAATAAAAGTCCTTTGGTAGTTGCAACTATGTCATTCGTGTTATAACAGTCGAGTCACCATAATCAAATTATGTTACTGCTAGTTCTTTTTCCCCCAGTGGTCAGTTCAATTAAATTGTGAAAATTGGATATCTTATTTTGCGAAATTTGTGCTGCTGTTAGAATATAGAAACAAGCAAATTCATGTAATACTACTGATTGGGAATCCATCATGGTAACTTCTTAAGCTCTGGGACGAAATAGTCCAATCTAGATTTCCTATGGGTTGACTTACAAATAAAGATAGCAATAAACCTCCAATATGTGTTCTTGCTTTTAGGTATTTAAGTTTCAATTTTTTGATGGCAAGGTTTCCATTCCATCTAAAAGGTGTCTGTCTCCCGCAGTTATTGATTTTCTGAGAATGTTCGTGTTGCATCCTGATGGAGCTGCTTTACTTCTCAAGACCATCGAAACTGGAAATGGTAGGGTTTTGGATACTCTCTTTCTGCCAACCCCATTCTGTCACATCTGAATTATCTGCCGCTTAAATTGTTTAATTGTCTACACTGTATCTCTTCATCATTGGAACTGACTCTCACCAAGACGGAAATAAAAAGTTATTTATTGGTACTGAACAAAGCTTCGCTCCTTATGTTGTGTCAGATGTACTTATGGAGACCTTCCGTAAAGCTGTAGCACCACCCGTGCAGCCAGCAAATTTGCTTACAATCCTTAAAGCCATGACAAACTTATTTGACAACTCATGCCTGCACCAATGGTTGAGGACCCACAGTGCTGAGGTCAGTTCGCAAGTTAATTTTTTTTTGGAATTATTTTTGTCCATTGTGCGTCAAGTAGCCTCTGAACTAAATTACTTTGTGGACACAACACACATTAGCCTGCTATCTAGGCTTCCTTTTGTGGACTGACCAATTTTCCCCAAATTTCAGATCATTGATTCTGTGTCAAACTGCAAGTCTTTGTTTAGCAAGAATGCACACTTGGCATATGCCACACTTTTGCTGAAGTAAGTGCTAGCTTGAATTGTACCTGTTTCTGCATTGCAATTTCATTTTCATAACATTAGAAAGGAACAGTGGTGTTTGAGATGCTGATGTTCCCTACGTTTGCTGTGCAGCTATGCTGTTCTTTCAATTGAATCAAAGGATGAACAGAGTCAGGCGCAAATTCTTTCTGCTGCCCTCGAAGTGAGTTTTCCACCCTATTACATCAAGGTGCAATTTTCAAAGAACTCCCATCTCTTACATTTTCTTACTTGAATAACAGATTGCAGAAGATGACGCTCAAGATTTTGACTCGAAATACCGGGCACTTGTTGCAATTGGTTCTCTTGTATCCTTTTTCAACATTCCATTATTGCTGTGTTTCATCCTCTGTGATAAGATTCGATAGCTTTTCATTATTTCTTTTTAATTTTCTATGCTTTGGCACGGGTTGCCCTTAACCCAACTCAACCTTAGATGCAAAAGGGCCTTGTGAAGTCCCTTGCTCTCGACCTTGATGTTAAGAGCGTCGCCAGCAGCGCAAAGGCTTCTATGGACTCGAAGATTGCAGAAGTTGGAGCTGACATCGAGCTGCTAACAAGATGAGAAGAGGGTTGCACACTTTTGCACGCAGACGTGGAAATTCCTTCTTCACTGGAGGCGCCATTATGCATGTTTTAACCGTGGAGCAGGGGTTCGCGGCAAACCGATTCAGACGCACACTCCTGGAGCTACCACGGTTTTCCACCCAAAGAGCATTTGGTTTGTGATTGTTTCACCTTGTAATCATCATGGAACTTTGGAAGTGTGGATTTTGGGTGGTTGCAATTAGCTTTTGTAAATTAAATAACTGGGCTAGTTGCCTCGATCAAAAGTTTTATATCCAAATTTTTACGTGGATAGTGACAGCCCAATCGGAATACTGTACTGTTGAATTCTTATCAACAAGTGCACAGTGCCAATTTCTGGCGTTTTCGGCTGTTAGTGCTTGCGCTTCTGCTGTGTACCCATCGCAAACTAATGAAAATATATTTTTTTAAACAAAAAAAAAATCGAGAGGCTTGAACAGCAGACAGATTAGCCGATGTGCTACAGGTCGTTTAGACTTCAGACCGAAGTAGCGAACTCCGTTACTCGCAGAGAGATGAACACACTAGTGAACAGATAGTTCTGAACTTCTTCAAATTATGCCACAGCGTTTCGATTTTATCTGCTATAATTGGACGTAACTTGAGACTATACATACAATATACAATTGCAAGAGAAAATATAGAAAAAGGTCACCTTAAGGATAATTAAAAACAAAATCTTTAAAATAATCATTCCATTGCCGGGATTTGAACCCGGGTCGCCTGGGTGAAAGCCAGGTATCCTAACCGGACTAGACGACAATGGATTTGATGACCACAAGTGACACAAATCTAACTTGACCAATTTTTCCTCTTGCCTGTCAACACAACCTGTGCTCCAACGTACTCCCTCCGTCCAAAAAAGAAGTCGTTTTAGCTGTTGGGCACGGGGATTAAGGAAGGGCAAAAAAATAGAGAGCGCACAAGAATTGAGAAGGAATAAATGAGGAGAGAGATAGAGATAGAGTTGTATTGCAAAGCGAGAACGACACTCTTTTTTGGACAAATTTTAAAGGCTAAAACGACCTTCTTTTTTGGACGGAGTGAGTATCATACCAAACCGACAGCATTCGTCACCTACTCACCTCAGATGTGAACCAGGGACGGTCGCGGTCCTCTCGGTCAGAAAAATGAAAGCAAAGTTGGCACTTGGCATGGCGTCGCCAAGCAAAGAAAAGCTATTCCCATTTCGGTACACCATTTCAACGACCAGCTTTTCTTGATAGAAAGGTGACATGGGGGAATAAAATCCATCAACTTTATTTCGTGTCCTTCAGTCCGGCCGAGCTGAGGCTGAAAAGGTGCGATGCTCTTCTGGTCAACGAGCCTACGTATACACGCTCTTTGTACGCTAATCCTTGGTCGCGTGTGATGACGCACTCCTATAATATGGGATCGAGCTAGCCACAAAAGGCTCTTAAAAACCAACAAAACCAACCTTTGTTTGGATTTTTTTATGATCTGTAGTATTTCATGTATTTCCAAATCAAATTGTAAAATTGAGAGAGTTCAACTGCTCAAGTCTGTAACTGACCTGTCAAAAAGGAAAAATGAAAAGCAGGCCAGAGTTCTGCTCGGCATGCATCAATAGAGAAGAAAAACGTACTAGTAAATTGTCGGAGAGAAATTATATATGACTAATACATTCTCTAATAAAATCCATAGCCATCCGACAATCTCACATGATCATATAGTCAATACTCCCACTAGACACTAGTTCCGTGGCGATAAAATTGGACCGTGCTCATCTTGAACCGTGTACGCATAACTCCTTTGAAAACAAACCATGCCTAATCACTTGCTTAGGGACAAACATGTCGATTTGTTCAAGGCAAAACACAAAAACACAAGTTGTGTTTTGTTAATGGATGGCGACGATGCATACAAGCTCACTATGACACTATCTCACCCCGAACTCCTCAATGTTAGAGACCGTCTCAAGTTTCAAACTGGGGAGCTCAATTTTTCGATCGAGTACACGTTGGGCAAAGAGCCAAACAAAGCATTGGATTTGATATTGTTTTTTTTAACATTGCATTGAAACCGAGCGGGGATAGTTAACATATGGATAATCAAGTGTCCAAAGCCAGAAGATGGCAAACAAGTACCTACAAGCGCATGCTTTCCTCTTCTCAGAATTTGAAGAAGTTTTGGAGCATTTGGTACCCGTTTCAGTCCCCGGTTGCTATTGTCTGGTAGCGGACGGTGTGATGGGTCATGGGTACTGGACTACTGGTGCTGCTCACAAGCACACCTCGTATATTCTTTTTTTAAAAGCAGTCACCGTCACAGCTTTTCCAAACACAAGTTTGAAATTCTACTACTCTTAAATCAATCTTAAATCCAAAAAATTACAAAATGTATCTCACAAAAGAAATTTCTACCTCCGGCAGCAGTCAAAGCACACCTCCAGATTCGGGAAACCACCCATCCGGCCATCCCTGCCAGGCTGCCACGCTGCACGCGCACCACCGTGCTCCGTGCTATCACTGGCAGGTAGTAACCTCCCTCTGACATGTGGGGCCCGCGCATCAGCACGGTAAACTAGGATCTGAGATGGAGAGAAAAGCTAAAAGCTGCAGTAAAAAACTTTTGCGAGCGCCGGCAGCGGCGTGGCCGGAGGCAGGCGAATCCTAGATTCCTAGTAGCTCAGGACGGACAGGGAGGCAGACGCCGTAGCTGGAGACGCTGAGCCGAGTGACTGTATGTGAGTGAGACTGTGAGAGGCATCTTCGAGTTTACTCTGAAGTCTGAAATCAAGGGAGCAAAACGCCGGAAGCGACACGCCCCAGTACTCGCTGCTGCTGCTTCTACAGTCTCGTTAGATTTGTTCGAGCTCTTTTCCCTTCCCCCTGCTGATAAAGTGAAACGATGGCGACGCAGCAGCAGGGGTGAAAATCACTCACTGTGACTGTGACTCATCTGGAGTGTGAGAAGGAGAAGGGAACAAGCAGCTGTGGGGGACGAAAGAGAGAAAGAAAGCTTAAAAAAGAGATCTTGAGGGGGGTAGGGAGGAGGGCCTGAGGAGGAGAGGGGAGGGAGGCATGATGGCAGGCGCGGTGTGCTAGCGGGCTAAAGGGAGGACACCACTGATTACTGATGGGGAAAAGAAGATGCAGATGGAATGGATTGATGCGTAGCCTTTATGCTCCTCGCGTTCTCTTCTTTCTTCCGGCCGTTGCCAGCTCTGGGCGAGGAGTGGTGTCGCTGTAACGCGAGGCCTTTCCCTTCTTCTTGATTGATTTGTGCGGCGAGGACTGAACTGCACTGAGCTGAGCTGAGCTGGGATGCGAGTGAGGTAATTCTGCTCGATCTTACTGCTTCTTGTGTTTGCTCTCTGTAGTGTTTTGGGTCCAGTTTCGAGTCAATTCGATGGAGATTGGACATTTGTGTGTGTGTGTGGTGGAGGAGTTGAAGAACAAGAGATACCATGCCTGTATGTTCTTGCTTGTTCCTGCTGTTGTAGGTCTAGAAATTTTTATGTTGTTTCCAGTGGGTGCCCCTGCTCAAGTTCAGTGGCTTGCAACGGTGTGGATGGCGAAATTATTCCTCGGCTTGCTTGCTCAAAGGTTGGAGACTCTGGTTATTGAGCTCCAGGCTTGCAAAAGATTCATATTCATTCTTACAGAATGTGCATTTCTATTTTGAATATGCAGTAGAGCCTTCTGTGATCTGTTTGAGCCATGAAATAGAGCTTCGGTAGGAGATGAGAATTTGTTGGAATATCCGTATCTTTTTTAATAACCTTATAGGGAAAAAATAACAACAGAAGGGCCTTAATACTGCCAATGTTTTACTGTTTCTTAGTTACTAATAATCTTGACTACATGTCCAGATTCAGTGGTTCACGTAGAATCTGAACTAAGTAGTTCAGTTCTTTGTGTTTCGGGTGTGCACATAAGCTTCCACTCTCAAACCAATTACTAACCCATGCTCTTGTTTGTTAGTTATGATTCTTGACTAAATATTATGGTTCAGTGGTTTTGTGAAATGTGAACTGAACAGTACAGTTCTTGTGTTTCAGGTGTACAGTCAAGCATCATTCATAAATCATAGCTAAACCTCACAAAGGCTAAAAGTGGTTTGACTTAGCCATCTCTGAAGATACTGGCTTGTTCATAAGATTGGCATGGCAGAATTCAAGATTGGAAGGCTTGATGGCCAGCCACCAAGGATCAGAAATGTCCCTATTGCAGTCACACCGGAAGGATTCTGGTGCTGCCCATCACAGGCCGCCCTTCAGAAGACCGCAAAGAGCCCAAACCAGCAGGGCAGACCTAGAGGGGGAGCATCCCCTGCTCCATCAAAGGCGTCCTCAGTTCAGAGGGCCCAGACCATTTCTTCAGAGAAGAGAGCACAGTCCACTCCTGCTAGGTCTAGAACCAATTCAGATGAGCAAATATGCCCTCCGCCAGATGCTGTTTCTGCCCCTGATCCACCAAAGGTAGCACCCGCACCAGCACCCGAGAAGCGACCAAAGCAACATAAGATTTCGGTTGGATTTGGACAACTCGACACAAGCGATCTGAAGGTTGTGCTGTATGGCAAGGAAGGGGTTGCTGTGAAGATGATTGTTCACAAGAATATCCTTGCTGAAAATAGTACCTTTTTTGCTGATAGAATTTCGAGGCAGTCTCCAGTGTCGTTACTTGAAGTGCCAGATTGCGAGGATGTGGAGATTTATGTTGAGACTGTTGGTTTGATGTACTGCAAGGATGTCAAGCAGAGGCTGATCAAGCAAAATGTTCCACGAGTTCTCCGAGTCTTGAAGGTTTTTCCTTTTACAGTTACTTGATTTGCCAGTTTGTTTATATGCTATATAATCTGTCTCTATGCATATTATTCACAAGTATTGAAGCATATATGAACCATACTAGATTAAAACAACTGCTAGTTTGGACCGATGTATCACCAACTCCTCATGTAATTAGGGGTGTTTAAATTGCAGCCTAATTTGGATCTGTAATTGTGAAGCAATTTATTTGTTTTGGAAGGAAAAGAAAACAACTGACATGTTCTTCTATTACTTAGATTAGAAAAAAAAGGAGGCTTAACATCAGGTACTACTTCTTTTTTCATTTAGGCAGTACCCTACCCCTATTTGGGCAATTTAGTTTGCCACGCATCCATATGGTCATACAGCAGATATTTTGTAACCTCTGTATTTTTTTATATTACCTGGGTACAGTGCATCAGCTGAACTTTATACTTTCTTTTACAAAAATGTTGAACTTTAGGTGTTTTTTAATTGATTGACCGCCAAACCACTGGAAGTTATGCCCCTGTTCCCACTGAAATTTACTAATTCAAACATTATTGATTGGAACTCTATTCTTGTAAGAATGTGAGTTCTGATTAGATGCCCCTGATCCTACCTTGATTTCCATTTCATGCTATTGTATTTTGGACAGACACTGCGTATTGTAGATGTTATTGATTGGTCATCAAGCGATTCGGTCAATCCATAGTTGGTCAGTCTCAATTTAGGTAGGCTGGTCAGTCTTAGTTTAGGTAGGCTGCCATGCATTTTCCTTAGGAATTAAGTGAAACGTGTTCTCTGAATGTGATCTGTAGCATGACCGTCCGAAAATGGTTATTTATGAACAATTAATTGGATTTGTAAAGCAAATTTGACTTCTTAACGTTCTTATTTCTTTCATACTTACTGTCTGAATTTTCGTAATTTGTTCTATGTACAGGTCGCAGAATCACTAGGCTTCCGCGCGTGCATCATGTCATGCTTAGATTACCTGGAAGCAGTTCCTTGGGTCGGCGACGAGGAAGAAAATGTCGTGTCATCCATAAGACAACTGCACGACGAGGATCACAGAACTAACCCCTTGCTGAAGAGAGTGACATCTGACGTCCTAGCAAACCCACCTAACGACACTCTTGCACATATCATTGACTTGGTGCTCAAGAGCAGCGAGGAAAGAGGGCGTCGCGAGATGAAATCTCTGGTCCTGAAGCTTTTCAAGGAGAACAACAACATCAACAGCAATGGTTCTTCAGCAGACTCCTGTGTCATGACCTTGTACAGTTGTTTCCAGAACTGCCTGGAATCCCTGCTGGCATTGTTCCGCCAAGCTTCCGATCCGGAAGCGCTTGCCGAACAATCTTCAGACGACAAAGAGCAGATGTTCAGGAAGATCACTCTGGAGGCTGATAACCTCCTGTGGCTAGCTGAGATTTTATCAGACCGGCACGCAGCCGATGAATTGACAGTCATCTGGTCTGGCCAGGGGGAGCTGGCCGAGCTCCACCCCAAGATACCGGTGATGCACCGGCACCTGGTGAGCTGCGTGAGCGCGAGGCTGCTGGTTGCCGTCGGGAAAGGCGAGGCGCTGCCATCAAAGGAGACGCGGCGGAGGCTGCTGGACGTGTGGCTGCAGCCGCTGATGGACGACTACAGGTGGCTGCAGCACGGGTGCCGGTGGTTCGACCGGACGGTGGTGGAGGACGGCGTCGGGCAGACCATCCTGACGCTGCCGCTGGAGGACCAGCAGGCCGTGCTGCTCGCGTGGCTGGGCAGGTTTCTGAAGGCTGGGGATGGCTGCCCCAACCTGCAGAGGGCGTTCGAGGTCTGGTGGAGGAGGACCTTCGTCAGGCCCTACGCCGAGCTGCCGGGGATCTCGTCGGCGTCGCGGCCCGGGCGGCACTGATCGGCCGGCGAACGATAAGTTTCCTGAGCCTGAGAGAATAACAGTGTGGGAATGCTGGTTGCAGGCTTGCAGCTTGCAAGGTTGCAAGAAGTTTGTGATAATGGTTTTCTCACAAGGTAGTAGGAGAGACTTATTAGTTTGAATTAGGAGATGCTGGAGAAGAGAGAGGAGTAGAGTGTAGGCTCATTAGTGGGGATTTTTAACCGAGGTTAAATTTGTGTTGGTTGTGCTTGTGTTGTAATGCTTTGGGTTTGGGATGTGAAAACTGTCTGATTTCTTGGGTACAGAAAAAGTACGGAAAAATACTGTTTATATGGAAGCGTGCACAGAGATAGAAATGAAATTGACACGGTTCTCTATGCGGAGAAACTTTTCGTGAAAAGGGGACGCTTTTTCAGCAACTAAATACAGCCTTAATTGGGATGGTTTATGGTAGGAAAAGCCCAAATTACCTAGGACATCATATTAGAAGTGAGTAGCGGCTGTACTTTAAAGAATAATGGTATACATGGGCGGTCGGCTTTTGGGACGAGCCTAGCAATAGGCTACAAACAGCTGCATGGTTCTGTAATCACAGTACAGTGCATGCTGTCGTCGTTGCTATGCCGCATTTAAAGATGGGTGGCACCGAGCCTGCCTGCGCCCTGCCAGAAACCCTGTGTTTTCATTGTCCCTTCTTCACGAGTAGATGGATGGGTGCACAAGATCCAAACAAAATCTAAGCTAGATTCATCTCTCTCTCTCTCTCTCTCTCTCTCTCTCTCTCTCTCTCTCTCTCCTCTCTCTCTCTCTCTGTAGGGACATGGATATACCAAGCTAGTGGTAAGCTTTTGCTAGGTTTGTGTACGTAGGCCAGGGAAGCAAAGCAACAACCAGCACGCAGTAGTGTGGGTCGTACATGCATGCTGCCCAAAGAGAAGTGTACCGAAAGAGGGATCCGATAGCTACCATACGTGACTGCAAAACAGCTGTTGGAAAATGTTGCTTGCCCTACATACATACCCCTCTCTCTTGGATCGTGATCTCTTTATGTCTCATGTCAGGCGACCACATTGAAATCTTGCACAAGAGCAGCCAGGGAACTGAGCACACGATTCAATTGGTGTCATATGTACGTATATACCATGCACTCTCAGTACGAGTTATCCAGAAAAAGATGTGCATCAACGTTCCCGATCATCACTAAATGAGCCATATATATATATATTTGCAGCCACTGCGCGCTGCTGTCTGAAAATGTCTGATCCGATCAGCAGAGAACGAATCACACAGACTGGCCGGCGGTGGCAACAGAAAACTGAATGAGCTGAGCTCTCTGCGATCTCTGCCGTGTTCGTTTGCTGCGTACCAGTCGTCGTCGTCTCAACTAGCTACGGAGTAGTCGCGAAGAGCAAGCTGATGAGTGGTCGCCATCTCGAGCAGTACGACGTCGAGCAAGAAACGGTGTCCTTTGTATGGGTACACGTACGCTTCTTCAGAGCTCAACAGACCACACACACATGCATGCTATATATCGGAGTAGGCTACATGCCGACGTTATAGCTAGCTAGGCTCTGTGTGCACCGGCCGGTCTGCAACTTCTGCCCGTGCACGGCCATTATTTGCTGATCGATCAGATGCATATGCTCATGTATGCGTGACCAAATAATTATAAAAAATCATCGGATTGGGGCTTTGCCTGAGCCGATCAGAGATTCAGACGTGTAGGAGCGAGTCGCAGCAAGCAGCTCGCCACAGTCCACAGGCCCATCAGTAGTGAATTATTTGCATGTGGTCCTTGCATTGTATGTGTGCGCATGCATCCAGAGACAGGCAGGCAGACAGAGAGGCTATAAGGAATGAAATAAGACTCCATTCAATTACTAGTACGTGCGTCGCGTCCTCTCTCATGCATATATGATCTATCTTTAATTACCTCAGAAATAACCAATAATATAATCCTTCGATCATTCGCCGGCCATTAACAAATAAAGCTCACACAAACGTATGTAACCCATGAGGACCACAATACGCATGTAATGTGCTGAAGCAGCAGCCTTTTTGGACCAACCAAGGCATGTGCATATGTGGTTACTTAAATTTTATATTTATCAGTCAAAGTATCCATAGATCGAGGCAGTACTTATAAATATTGTTAAGCATACGGAGTACTACATCATTAAGGGTTCATGGAAGGAAAATTTAAGTAGGAGAGAGTAATTAAGTAGTAGAAATTGATGAATTTTATGCTGCCAACCCAATGCATGCATGGCTAAAAGAAGAGAAAGCAAAACTCGAATTGCAGCCTATTTAAGACTCTAATAATAACCCAATATTGTCAATAAAACAAATGACCAACGATTAAACAAAGAAGCTTGATAGACCATGATGGACAGTACGAGCAGACAGTGCCACCCCATGAGGGGGACGAGGAGGCAACGCATGACAAGCTAGAGATTGATGGAGCACGCACGTAGAGTAGTAGCATAGTAAGCTATAGCTACTATAGCCAGGGTACGTCCAGGTGGCAGCATCCTAGTGGCTGGTGCTGCCGGACAATGCAATGAAATGGTGTGTAATCTTTAGCTAGGGCTAAGCATAAATGGGCACGCCTAAGAACCCTAATTCTGGCAAAAAAAAAAAAAAAAGAACGGATCGATCCGTCTCATCTGAACATCTGATCACCATCTGCATCGTCTTCGTCGTCGGTAGGAGCAGATCGAGGAGAGCAAAACGGCATGTGGTGCGTGGGGTTCACTGGCCGTCTCTGCTCTTCTTGCAAAGCTGGGATCATCGACACACACAAACACATACTAACCAGCTGCTGCAGGCCGGTTACTGTTCCATGCATGCCTCCACATTCCCCACTCTCTGATAAAAGATGGCAACAGCTCGCCCAGGCATCAGAGAGGTGCCAGAGAGAGAAAGATGAGAGAGAGATGAATGCAGAATGCAAAAGTGGTAGAGAGAGGGAGAGAGGCCTGCATTGAGGGCCCCACCCATGGCTGCAGCCTGCATGATGCAAGGCTGAAGAAAATAACTCACTTTGTTTCCTTATGCTGCATCTTTTGCTAATTCTGTTTATTTCTCTCTCACCTCACGAATTTTCTCCTCTCTCTCTCCTCATCTTGCACATGAGAATGAGGTAAGGGGAAAAAAAGGCAAGGAAGTCGGCATGCCATGGCCTACGGCAGGATACAGATTTTTTTTTTTTTGAATTAAATCAGCAGGATACAGATGACAAGCTAGTTCCCATGCCACTAGGCCTTGTTCATTCTCTGCACCCCGGAAAGCACTCTCAACCGAGGATAACAACCCCACAAAAAATTCTTGCGTCAAATATTCCATCCGCATAAAGCTGCTTGATCGATTTGATGTCAGTTCTTCCATTCTGCCTATCATTTTGTGCATGGACATTTGCTGTCTTAAAGTTAATAATCAGCCCTGCGTTTACCAATATATGTTGATGAGTGAGCCAGCAGCCATTGTAAAAAAAAGTTCACCTACAGAGATACAGTCGCTAGCTGCTTCCATCAAGTGCTGTGCTTATACCATTTAATAATTATTTATTTCAATGATATATTGGTAGTACTCCCTCCGTTCCAAAATAGATGACGTTATGGGATGCGTGCCGGTCAAACTTTCTCAACTTTGACTAGATTTGTAGAAAAAACGTGCAACATTTTCATCTCCAAATAAATTTGTTAAAAAACTAGACTTAAAGATCTTTCCAATGATACTAATTACTTAGCATAAATATTTATATATTTTAATATATAATTGCCGGTATTTTGAAAATGTTGACTTCTCGGGAAGCGAAAATGACATCTATTTTGGAACGGAGGGAGTACTACACATACATGATTGGTCAAATGGAATTCAAATGTCAAAGAAACAGGGAGCAGCTCAAGTTGTTCAAATATTGTACTGAACACTGCAAAAGAAGAGAGGGAGAAAGAGAAAATAACAGTGCCTGAAGCTGCTGCCAAGGATAAACAGTAGGTTGCCTTGTACATTTGTCAATTAATTGCTAGCAGACTGTGCACCCAGAGTTTCTAGCTGAGGACAAAACCTGTGTATATATACTGCTCAAAAGATGCTGCTGCTGCTGATGGTGATAAGAGTGGCAGGCCACCACTGTTATGCATCTATGCATGCATGGACACATGATATTTCGCTGGAAAATGTAGCATGCATCCCCATCCTATAGCTGCTACCAGTTTATTATTACACAATCTGAAACCAGGAGAGACCTGGTCTCTCCAACTTGAGCCTTCTCCTATGATGAGTCCTTATCTTCAGCAGTGAGAAACTTATCCTACCTATATATTATATATATAAACCTTGACTGGTCATTTGTTTGTATATGCTGTATGTTAATTACATACTTGATAAAGTTTTTAAATCTACAGCCTGCAAAAAGTAAAGTTTGCTAAAGACAGAAGTGGCCCTGTAAATATCATGATTTCCATCAATACCACGCTCCAGAGTACTGACCGTATTGCCGGTATCTTTAATCTGTAATAAGAGCTTTTCAGAAAAGCAAAATTCGTGATGAAAAATTGTTGGTAGCTAAAGTTGCATGCTCTGGTAAGGGTAGACTTCCATTTATGCTCTGACAAGTGCTGATGCCTGTGCTGAAATCTTTCAGGACCATCTCCTTCAGGATTTTCAATGATACACAAAGGTTCTTTGACTGTGGGATTTGAAGTCCAGCAATAAACCTGAGAAATAATGATCCTCCACTTTGTGTGCTAGGTGTAACATAAGTTGATATGCTATGTACCTGAGGCATGAATGGATGATCCTACTAAAACAGGGTCAGCACAACTTTCTTGCATTCTCAAAATGCACAAAAGGCCAGGTGTTTGTACACAGTAACACTCATTCCCTAAGCTAATTGCTGCGCTTTATTTGCTCTCCGGAAAGCAAAGGCAAGCACATTTGCTATGCTATTGCTCCAAAACCCTACACCTTCTGCGAAAAAGTCCTGATGGGGTTGCCCTGCATGGAGAGCATGCAAAACAAAACATTGCCCCCCTCCCCTGCATCTTTTTTCCCACAAAACTTACCCTACCAAACTGGACATCAAAAGAAGAGGGAATATTAACCTTTGGAGTGATGATAGATACACCAGAGGTGTGGGGAGGGAGGGGCTTGTGGCCATCATCCCCTGTTTGCAGCTTGTGTCCAAGCTGCCCTGCCTGCCTCCTCCAAAGAAGCTTCACCTCTGAAAGAAGACACTAGGCATGCATGCCCCAAAAGAAAAAACAATGTGCGTGGATACTGGCTAGTGACCAAAAGGGAGTCTCCAAAGTTGCAATCAATCAAAATCAAGTTGTGCGGCACACTAAATATCATGGTGTCACCTCAACAAGGCAACACCCAAGCAAGCCATTATAGTGTCAAACATCTATCAAGCATCCCTCACATCATCCTTTCAATCTTAAAGCATCCATCCATCATCCATCTAATCCTACCCTACCTCCACCCTATCTATCTACCATGAGGCATGTCCATGTCATGGCATGGTATGAGCCAGTCCATGGCCTTCTTCAATTCCATGCAGTATGCGCATGAGGACGAAGGGGGCTGAGGCGACAAGAATGACAAGGGGTCATTCCTCACTCCCCTGGTTGCCTTGTGGGTGTACATCTTTTGTTTGTGGCATTCTTCTGTGGGCCTTCACATGCCAACAGCAGTACAGCACCCCTACCACTAGAGCTGCTGCTGCAACTACCTGTAGCAGCAAGTACCATTGTCACCCTCCTCCTCAGCTTCCCCTTACCAGCCTTCAGTCCCTCGCTCTTTGCACATCAAACAAACCAGTGAAAGGTGTGCAGGAAAGCGCCTCTTTACACATCTGAAACTTCAGTGTATCCACCACATAGATGCACATGTAAATCGATTGGATTTACCCATTCCATTTGATGCCAGCAACCAACATGATATGCACAAGCTCAGGTCGCCTAAACTCGCAGCAGATGATACTGGCTTTGGTAACACACTGTTAACATAGCCAGTAAACCAATGATTCAATGCGGCAAAAACAAACGGGATTGCACAGGGGACTAGGGTTGAATAGTCGGATTCAGATACATTAAACGGCGAAAGAATTTAAACATTGGTACAAGTGAGAAGGGGGGTGAGGTCAACAGACAGCAACTTGCGTGCTTTCAGCTTACAGGCAGTAGAAAGAAAGGAACAGAGGGTAAGTTGAAGAATTCCAATGATTATACTTGTCAACCAAAGAATCTCAGCTCAAGTCTTCACAGTTGCAGGCTCCCAAACAATTGTTGTACTCCAGTGTCATCAATGTAGAAGTAATAGTCCTGACTCACATAAGAATAGCAGTCAATAAATTTATTTAAGAGAGCATCAACTACATGAGAAATTGTGAAATCCAATCCATCAAAACCAAATCTGCAAAAGGATGCAGTGAGCAGCTGCTCAATAACGACGGTGACATTTTAGCGTATGCGGGTGCATGGAGAAGGGCAGATGAAATGTCCAAACTAATGTGTTGCATCAGGGATTCGATTCAAGTTTAATTAAAACCAAAACAACCGCAGATGAATCCCTGATGAACCACACATTTTTGTAAAGTGGATTATAGAAAAAAAAAAGATGGCAAGACAACCCAGGCACACACATTATATTAAATGGAAATCAACCAATAAGGTGAAGCTGATTTCTGGGTCCTAGCCTCCTAGGGTCACATGTCAGAAACTCATTGGCCATAGATCAGTGATCTTCAGTGTCACTGAGCAACAAGGAAATGGGCAAACATTTCTTTTAGTCATACCTGCTGGTTCAATGAACTACCAACCTATTGTGCAAGTACTATCTATATGGCGCCAAAAAAATAATGTATGGCAACAAAATAAAATGATAGTGTGGTATTCAAATATTAGGCAATCCAAAAACATCAGTTGGTGAACATAATTCAGTGAATGACAATAACATAAAATAGTAGTTGTCACGAATTTTTGCATCAGCACACAGGTTCAGTAACACACATTTTACGTATTTGTTTTGTTCTACAGTTCTCTTGACAATGATTGATACAGTTAGAACATAAGAAACAAAATATAATGAGATGAATACACAGAACTATTCCCTTATGCATGTCATTTGACAAGGTATCAGTACATTGCAACAATGGAACGTTGCACCAGTTATGTACCAGTTATGTACCACTCCCAGTGTTTTTAAGGCGTCACCATGCCTAAATGCTTTAAAAACTTCCGTTCCAAATTGCTTTTTTAGATAGTATACCATGAATCTAGACCTACAATTTGGAACGGAGTACTTTGCACCATCAATTCTGTCTATCTGGAGAAACATTCAGATCCCCAAAAGAAATAGAACCCTAGCAAGCTTCAGCTTCCCATAATCAGTTCAGTCAACTCGCAACAGGACACAATTTTGCAACAAAAAAAACACCTATCGACACATTTACTTCATCACTCGCATGTTCAGTGCCATGAGTAATTCAATACTCTCTCCGTATCATGAAAAGTGCAATCCTAGCATTTGAAAATAAAAAACCCACAAAGAGTGTGATCTTAGGATTTGGATCTCAACTACCTGCCTAATTACAGGTCAGATTTGATTTGCATGCTAAAACTAACAAAATATGGCCAACAAATTATGGCATGATAATCTTTTCATGCCACCTAAATAAGGGACGGAGGGAGTGCAATATATTAAAATTTTGGTTCAGTTATAATCAGACTCCCATGTTGTGTACCCTCTGTGCTAAGAATAAAGCATCACTACCTACTTCAATCCAATCAAATTTGCCGGTGTCCAGAAGTCGTATACTTGAATGCTCCACTGAATGAAACAAATGGGGGAACTAACCATTCTGTTAAACTTCCATTCAGTTTAAGAATTTAGAGGACTCAGATAACAAAAACAGTATGATGCATAAACTGGACATTCTCTGTTTCAAGAACCCTCCCACATTCATCTTTCCATCTCTAATGCATGCCCAGATAGCGGAATTATCGTTTTTGCGAATTGATAAGTCTAATTCACTGCTGTGCTTACTGCCAACCGATTTCTCAAATATTGAAAATAAACACTGAACTGTGCATCCCAATGATCGTTTCATTATTCTAACTGAATAAGCAGCATGAAGTGTACGAGATACATCACTAGAAGTCACCATGTCAATACTCAATACTTAATTTGAAGAATGTGATAGGTTTTTAAAATCATCCCTGAAGATAGCAGAATCAGGATAGCCACCCGAATTTCACTAAACTAATGCAAACTTGCAAAGCTAACTGAAGAAATGCCATAAAACTATTGGCAGGCTACCCCTGGTTTCAGGTTATGGACTTGTGCATCCTATGCCTTATCAGTTTAAAGTCATACATTAGGACACTTAGTTATAAATAGGAATGTTGCAGGGTAATCCTAGCAGTGAAAGGTGATAAAATTTTAACCAGCAGGGCATCAGAATACACGCACCAGAAAGTCATTGTGAACCTAGCTTCATATGTTCCAACATTGTTGCGACGCTTGCAGTGCTGTCAACTTGCTG
The DNA here is from genome assembly GCA_015476505.1 of Urochloa ruziziensis. Taxonomy (NCBI): domain Eukaryota; kingdom Viridiplantae; phylum Streptophyta; class Magnoliopsida; order Poales; family Poaceae; genus Urochloa; species Urochloa ruziziensis. Next base: position 2,953,875 of record CM027119.1, on the reverse strand, counting down.
CATATCTACATTCATTTGATCCTTTTTGTTATCACTCCCACCGTTAATTCCATGCTGAAAAGAAGCAGCTGCACCCCCATAACCAGCTCTGTATACAAAGTTAAACCCTGGATACATTTGAGGATACCCTCCATATGCCGGAGGAACACGCCTTGACATCATGCCAGGAACATTTGCCATCACACCTTGGCTTGGGTATCCATTCCCATAGGGATAGCCTCCCAGAGCAAAATAGGGGCCAGGAAAGTAGGGTGGCGCAGAAACAGGCTGTGGCATGTAGCCGTTGTACAGGCCACCATGTCTACCATTGTATGGTTGGTATGGGGAGCCTTCATAGCCAGCATGCCCCCTCCCACCAAAGGGTCGCGCACCACGGCCCCGATTACGGTAATACTGATCATCCTTGGGGATAGCAATCTTGGCCTCTACCTTGGTTCCATTCAAGTCATGAAAGCCCTCTCGCATCACCTTCCCCACCGCTTCCTCCGAGTCAAAGGTGACGAAACCAAACCCCCTCGACCGGCTCGTCAGGCTGTCATAAATCACCACAACATCAGTCACAGTGCCAAACTTCTCGAAGTAGGCCCTGAACTCCTCCTCATTGACATTATCCCGCAGACCGCCGATGAAGACCTTCTTTGAATCGTAGGTGACGTTATTGCCGCTGTCTGCGGAGCCGTTCCCACCGTGTAGCTGATTGTCATGGTGCCCCTGACCCCGGCTGTACTCAGGCTGCTGAGGCTGGGAGTTCTGCTCGCCCTGGTTCCGCGGAGCTCTCGTCCGTGCCCTCTTGACATCCACCTACACAAAACAACCAGAAAATCATGTGTAATTAATGGCTCTATCCACATCAAAGCGGAGAATTTTTATCACAATCAAGACAGTTGGCAGCAAAAGCGAAGCAATTATGATGAAACGGTCAGCCTACGTGACACAATTAAACGTCAGCCAGGCAGCAACACCTATCAGCATCCAACTAATTTCCCAAAGTATGACCACGTAGCAAACGAATCGAGTCCCAGATGCAGTAGCGTGGGAGCTCATGTGACTGAACCTACCAACCTTGTAAGCCAAATACTACTAAATCCCCGCGCAATAGCACCCGCCAAGCTCGGCGCCACGCGCCACGGACCACAAGCGCGCGGAATCAGACCCTCAATCTAGCAGCAAAGTGCAGCAAGCGCAGATCCGGGGAGGGACGGGTTCGGAGACTCACCATGCGGCCGCAGATGAAGTGCCTGGGCTCGGCGAGCGCGGCGGCGGCGGGGGCCTCGTCCTCGAACTCGACGAAGCCGAACCCGCGGCCGTGGCCCGTCTCCCTGTCCCGCATCACGATGGCGGAGCGCACCTCCCCGAATCCCGCGAAGTGTTCCCGCAGCTCGACCTCCTGCGCGCCCGACGGGATGCCGCCGACGAAGAGCTTCCGGCTCTCGCCGGCCTCCTCCTCCCCCACCACATGACCCGCAGCGGCCCCCTGCGCCGCCGCCGCCGCCATCGCCGACGGAGATTTGCTAGGGTTTTGGAGCGTAGAGGGGAGAGAGAGGCCGAGAGAGAGGAAGCGAGAGGCAGGGTGGTGGGGGTGGCGGCCGCGGACGTGTGCGCGAGCAGAGTTAAATTTGATTTGTTCCGGGGCGGATGGGGTTTAGCGTGGGGACGGACGGCTGGGATTTGATTGGGAGGGAGCGTAGGCCGTTGGATCTGGGGGATTAGGACGACGGGCGAGGTGGAGGACTTGGACTTGGACCCCGCCCGCCCGTGGTGGACTCGGCGAGTGTCTTTGGCGTTGGGGTGGAGAGGAGAGAGGGACGCGTCCGTTGACCGTGGCGGGGTCCGTGTTGACCGCGGCGTGCGCGGCCTGGGTCGACACGCTCTCCTCGGGTGCGACCCGGTGACGTGGTGGATCCGTTTTGACTGGGTCAGTGACTAGGGTGGGTGGGGCCGGGAAACAGGCATCCATGAGGGCTCAGATGGGCTTAGTGGGCTAGATTCTATCCGGGCTTAACAGCAGGCCCAACTCATCAGCGGAGAAAAACTACCGCGGCGGGTATGGGCCTGACTGTGTGTGTATGTGCGGCTCAGCAGCAACCTTTATTATCCGGCCCCATTCCATCCGGGCTTAACTGCAGCAATAAGCCAATGTCGTCTTCTTTTCTCTTTTTTCTTTTTCTTTTACCAAACAGACCAACGTTTTTGAATCCAAATAATTTGAAGCATGTAGGATTCCTTTTCCCAAATGAAAATAGACAAGAAACAAAAGCTTCAAACCGCCACGAGTTCAGGTTGCCCTTGACACTTTGTCACGGAATGTTTACCCGGTTGGCAATGCAAAGGTTGGGAAAAAAAAGATTTCCAGGTCAACTGCGTCCATAGCCCTTATACTTGCAACCTTTATGCTTCACCGTTCACCAACTAGCGCACTTGACAAATGCGCGCCAAAAATGTCTGAAACTGCTAGTACTTGACAGACCCACTTTGAAGACATGAAACCAAATAATTGTTTTTTTTTCTGGAAAGGAAAACAGAGATTCCACATAATTTGTTACGTATAAATGAGCCAAGCATTGACCAGACAGTAATTGAAACACGACTCCACATAACTTACGTTAAGGTGTGGTCAGGAACTTAAGAGAATTCGACAAAGACAACCACAATTGATCAAAATGACTTGAAACATCACATTTAAACTGCTTAAAGAAAATACATAATAACTCCAAAAAGAAACAAACAGTGGCATCCGGCATCCTCAGGATGATGGATTCATCTGCTCTGTAGGTCTTACTATCGAGCTACTAGCTCAGAGATCAGTGATATTAGCTAGCGATGAGAACATATAGTAATCTGAAAACATATCATGCACAAAATTCATAACAAACTGTCCAAGTCAGCGTTTGCATTTTGACAAGCTATTTGCTAGTATTATTGGTTCCAAAGGTTTCATCTTGATGTGATCCTGCTACTGTAACGATGCATTATCAACAGAATAATTATCTTTCTAAAAGAAAACCAAGAGCCCAACAGAGGACAACTGGATCGGCAAGTTCCTATGCATATTTCACAATTCCACAGATGTGTGGTCTGTAAACACTCTCAAGTCTAACCACAAATTAAGGTCGGTTTTCAATTTCCTTGTATTTTAGCTCTAGCACACAAAAATGTATTCTGGCATGGCAAAGTCTATATGTGAAAGTGACGTCTAAATGATTACAGCACACGTAATTGCTCACAAACCAGAAACAATTTACTACGCAAACATATAGAAACTATAAGCTGCAGGATAACAGATAAGCAAGGGCTAGCACAGCACTAGAGGTGTAAAAGCTCATGTAGGGTAAGAACTAAGACGCTATAGTATATCCCAGGCTAGTCTAGCATCCTCACCCTTCCTAATTTGAGCACAAACAAAGGATGAATGCAGCCTACTTGATGCAGCACATGTTTCTTTGAGAACAATTTTTTCCAAGTTTTGACTATTAAAACAACTGGATTCCAGACCTGTTAAAATTAAATGTCTCTTAAGTATTCATAAATGGCATAAGTTTTCTGCCAAAACTAAATTATAACTAGAATATTTGTATCCATGTCAAATGCTTCATGAAGAGGATCATTGGCAAACATTACAGTACAGGACAACTAGACCATTCCTGGAAACAAAGCAAACATGATTGCCCAATTGTATAGACAAAAAGTCTGAAACTGGCACTTGAAAGCCGTCTTGAAGAGACATGAACCCAACAGTGAGTGTCACATCCATTTTGTTAACAAAGGAAAACAACAGAAGCTCCATGTAGTTTTAGTTCCATGTAACCAAGTCAAGCATTAACAAAAGAGTAACTGAAACATGCCTGACATATTGAACCAAGACACATTTTTTCGAATCGTATGGTCATCAGGATAGTTCGACACAGACAACCACAATTGTTCATACCGACTTGAACCTTCAAACTTGAAGTGCTCATAAAAATAGTGGCAGCTCTGAAAGAAACCAACAGCAGCAGACTCGAAATGGTGGATCCGTCCATGTTGCAAGGTCTTACTATTCAGCGGCACTCAGAGACCAGTCAATCCTTGCTAGAGATGACAATCCACAGTGATCTGAAAAGATACCAAGCACAAAACTCATAAACAACTGCCCAGCTCAATTTACAATTGGATGGGCAATGTACTAGAACTAGTTCCGACTCAAAATATACAATTCGATGGGCCAAGCTTCAGCTTTGCCAGAAAATGACAAAATATATTTAAAGAAAATCTAAGGCAATGTAAAAGGATAATATTATGTTGTTTACATATTTAGCAACCTCAATTTTAGCCTAGTAGGCTAGTAGCCACATCATGCCTCATCAACTTGATCAATCAACACCTCTAGCGGAAAGGAGAAATTTTATTCCAGGGGTAATGATGCAGCCCTGATCCCTATGGATTGCTCCATATAATAGCGCAAGGTTTTCAGGCAGAAGAATAACCAGACTTAGTCCAGAACTCACAAATGACCATACAAACAAGAGGTTCATCTTATTCTATGGCAGCATAACCTTGACATCATTTTTCCAAGATTTTAGTAAAAACGTAAAACATCTGAATTCACACATTTGTTAGTAAATGTTCTTCAATCTATTTACAAATTATAGATGTTTGTAGTGAAGCTACACATAATTTTAGTTCCAAATAACTGAGTCAAGTTACTAAACAGTAATTGAAAGTATTAAACTGATATACTACCTCTGTTCCAAACTATAGGTCGTTTTGGCTTTTTTAGATTCGTCATCTTTGTTATGCACCTAGATAAACGCTATGTCTAGATTTATAGCAAAATTTATGAATCTAGACAAGCCAAAACGACCTATAATTTGGAATGGAGGAAGTACAACCTTTTGACATTATGATCAGGATGAACTAAAACAACCACAAATGATCTTGCTCAATTGTGTGTAAACTGCTCAACAGAAAATAAACTAATTGATAGAAGCAGCTCTGACAGAAACCAACAGTAGCAGGCTCAAAGATGTCATTGCTAGCAATAACAATGCACCATATCTGAAAAAACATGCACAAAGCTCATAACCCAACTCAGCATCCCACAATGGTGAACAACTGTGTGCTAGTACCAATTCCAACTGTTACAAGATTGAGCTTGAGATAAGAGTTTCAGCTATGGCAGGAAATAACAGAACTTTTTTTACAAGAAACTATACAAAAAGTAACACCAATTTGACTAATGCATGGTCATGGTCCTTAACATGTCAAACATCATAGCAAAAAATTCTGTTCTGTTTTCCAATGTCATATATTGAGTTTTCTCTAGCATACACAAAAAATGATTTTGACAACCTCTATACATGAAGATAAGTACCAAGCATTACTTACCTGGAGTGAAACATAAGAAACAGTAAAGAAAATGCAGGACAACAGATAAGCAAGGGCTAGTACCATACCTGGAGTGTAGAAGCTCATGTAGGGACGCTAAATTACTGTCCAGGCCCAGCAAGCTTCCCGACCTTCCCTGACTTGAGCTATGAGCTCTACAGCGAACAAGCCAACATCTGAGCTTATGAAGATGACACCCACACCCTCTGCAGAACCAACCACACATGGTTCATCATCGAAATCGATAACAGGTATAGTTTTCTCCAGCTCGATGACCCTGCATTGTACCCATTCTGTAGCTCCTTCTGAATTCACCTTCCTCGACCACAGAAAAAGTCTGGAATCCTTGATGCAGGCAACGCCCAGTCAACTGTCCTCCATCACCATGAGGGCCATGCGGCTGCTGTAGTTACTTGGTGATTGTGGGTTAATCATAGATAAGAAATTCCTACTCCAGTCATACTTGACGATTGCATTCCCCCACCGAAGTGTGAAGTAGACTTCATCTCTGATTACGGCGCCTCGCCTAGGCTGCACATAGGGTATGTAGTAGTGTCCACCTTCAGTTGCTTCTTGCATAGGGTTCGGAGCCACTGTCAAGAGATACTATCATGCTCCACGCACCCGTCTCCGACGAGTACACGCTCGCCTTAACGAGTTCGTCGTCATCGTCGGTGGCGATGAAGACCACCCGGAAGGGGCCGCCGTGGCAATCGAGAAGGTCACAGCCGGGGACAGCGCAGAACACCGCGCCGGAGTAGATCAGCCACGGGATTCCAGGCTCCGGCAGGCGGTGCTGGATTCCCGTGACGGGGTCCCAGACGACCAAATGCCAACCACCGTCCCCAACGTGGAGGAGGACGCGGCCATGGCGGCAGTCGAGGGGGCGCGTGCGGCGGCAGTCGGGGTATGGGGAGAGAGGCGCTGCTGTGGTGGGGTCGAGGCGCTCGGGCGCATCTCCCTGCATGACCTGGAGCCTGTGGAGGAGGCCGAGAAGGGGCGGCGTCCGGTGGAAGGCGCGGTAGCGGCGGAGGAAGACGGGATCGCAGAGGGTGCGGAGCCAGGGCTTGCAGACGAGGGCCGCGCGGAGGAGGTGCGTGGGCTCGTCGGGAGGAAGGCGGAGGAGGATCTCACCGACGATCTCGGGCATCAGTTCCGGCGGCGGCGGCGCCATGGTACGGCCGGCGGCGAGGGTTTGGGTGGGGATTGATTCGGGGGGCAGGGGGCAAAAGTTTTAGCGACCAAAGCTGATGGTAAGAATTCTATAAAAAATGAGAATAAGTGTATTTTTCACCCTTTAACTATCGTAAAAGTGTGACCTTCATCCCTTGTGTTTTAATTGGTGTATATTAACTCCTTAGCTAACCAAACCGGTGCACTAATCATCCATGTGTCGGTTTAACAATAGTTTAGTGCCATTTAGCACCGTTCTAGGCCATGCAGTCAACTAATCATAATTTATAAAAGAATTAACAAAATCTCACCCACATAAATCTCTAACGATTAATTCTACTTAGCACCCAAAATATTTTTTACTGAATTTATCTTATGTCCTTATTAGTAAGTGGGGCAATAAACTTTCTACAATGATAATTGCTAATAAGTGAATGCGTAAACTGTTAAATGGTTTAAACCACTATCAGATGGCACTAATTCATTGTTAAGCTTAGGTATGGATGATTAGTGCACCAATTTAGTTAGTTAAGGGGTGGATTTGCACCAACTGAAACATAAGGGATGAAAGTCACACTTTTGTAACACAAACAGAACTCAATAATAGCTCAACTAGGCAACAATACACGCATGGAACAAAAGATATTTCGCAAATCAGGATCATGATGAATTCAGCAGAAGAACCTTGGGCAACCTTGTTCGATTTGAAATAAAATTGAGCCACATGATTCTTTTTTCAAGAAAAACAATGTGTACTCAGTTCCTGGAGGCCGTGCCACACGAGTCATGTTCAGAAAAACCAATGAGTAAAACACTAAATGACTAAGATAATGTTTCCGACTGAAACTTCCTCAAGAGAAACCTGAGAGCTGGAAAATGTAAAGCATCAACTGTGCAAGATGGTGGGGTTGAACTGCTCGATAGAAGAAAAAAAATGCTACAAAAGCATCAGCGCTACACAATGATACCAAACAATTCACAACTCAGCAAGAAAATTTAGCTGCTTAACCATGACAGAACAGAAAACAAAGCACCCAAATCATGAGCTTATATAACCATATTTTCTTACTTAAAGTGCCATGACGTCTGACATTGCAACTTGACAACTTCGATTACAAGAAACCAACACTGAATGTCATATTAATTTTTCATGAAATAACAGAGTATGCGTACCAGTTCCATGCACCTGAGTCAAACATTAACCAAAAAGGAACTGACACATGCCTGAGATATAAATTTCAGACAATACTGATAAGGACCAAGTCGACAAGATAACCAGAATTGGCCTAATGTCTAGCACTACTCGCTCTTAAAGAACTCAACAGAAGATAAACGACTTGATAGTAGTAGCTCTGGAGTAAGCTGTAAGCCAACAGCACCAGACTCAAAGATGACGGCTTTGTCCATTTCACATCATGCTGCTGTTGGGCAGCACAATAGAAATCAGAGAGCCCTCGCTAGCGATAACAACAAGCCACGATCTGAAAAGATACAATGCACAAAACTCATGACCAACTGTCCAACTCAGCATTTACAATATGATGAACACGAGCAATGTACTAGAACTAATTCGAAAGGTAGCAAGAGTGAGCTTGACATTTGAGCTTCAGCTATGGCAGAAAATAACACAATACTTTTTAAAACAAGAAAATCTGAAGCAAGGTAACAGATGATACTAGATCAACAAGTTCATTTGCATATTTAGCACTTCCACCGATGTATGGTCCTCAGAAAATACAATTTCAAAACTCAAATTAGACTCGATTTTTACAATGCAGTATTTTCGTTTGCTCCAGTACGCACCAAATTGCCTTTGCCTAACTATTCACCTATCACTAATCACATTAATGCAAATTTTCACAAATCAGAACCAGCTAAATAAGCAAACATAAAAGAGATAATACTGGAATTGCAGGACAGTAGAGAAGCAAGAGAAAGTACAATACCAGGAGTGTAGAAGTTCATGTAGGGAAAGACGCTAAAGTAGGCCCCAGGCTCATCAACCTTCCTCACCCGCTCTGACTTGAGCTCGACAATGAATACTCCAACACCTGTGCGGACGAAGATGACTCCCACACCCTCTGCGGAGCCAACCACAGATGCTCTGTCGCTGGGATTCTCCATGGGAATCTTTGTCTTCAACTCAATGATCCTGCATACTACCCATTCTGCAGCACCCTCTGAATTCACCTTCCTTGACCACAGATAAAGTCTAGAATCATAAGCACCTGCAAGCCCCAGGGAACCATCCACCATCGTCATGAGGGAAACCCAGCGACTGTTTGTTGCCTGTGGTGGCGGCTCAACCACGGATAAGCAGTTCTTAACCCAAATATACTTGCCAATTATTGCAGTATGCTGTGTCATTGTGAAATACATTTTCATTTCCGACAAGGGTGGCACGCCTAGGCCAGATATGGAAACCACGGCCGTTGTCAAGAGACACCGGCGTGCTCCAAACTCCCGTCTCCGATGAGTACACGCTCGCCCATAGGAAATGCCATGTGGCGTCGCTGCCCACGAAGGCCACGTGGAAGGGGCCGTCGTGGCAGTCGAGGTGGTCACAGCCGTCGGCGGCGCAGAACACGGCGGCGGTATAGGTCGCACGATCGAAGTCCAGCTCGGGCACGGCGCGCCAGTCGCCCGAGACCGGATTCCAGACGAGGTAGCCGGCACTCTCGTCGTCGTCCAACATTTGGACGAGGACGCGGCCGTGGCGGCAGTCGAGGGGGCGCGTGCGGCGGCCGTCGGAGCCCGGGTGGGGGAAATCGGGCATCGATTTGGTGGAGGCGAAGCGAGGGGAGGAGTCCCCGTCGAGGAGGAGCCTGTGGAGGAGGCCGAGGAGGGGAGGGTCCCCATGGTAGGCGCGGTAGCGGCGGAGGAAGGCGGGGTCGCAGAGGATGCGGAGCCATGGCTTGCAGACGAGGGCCGCGCGGAAGAGGTGCTCCGGCTCGCCCGGAGGAAGGCGGAGGAGGATCTCGGCGATGGCGTCGTCGAACAGCTCCGGCGGCGGCGGCGGTGGCGGCGGCGCCATCGTCGCTGCCGGTGGAGGATGCGCGAGAGTTTGGGTGGGCTTTGTGGGCTTTCGGGAATGGTTCGACTTGGCAGTGAGTGGTTTTTCCTCGCGCGGCCTTGTTGGGCAAATATGAAATCTTTTTCTTTTTCTGTGTGTTTTTGTTTGGAATTCAAATCGGTCCGTTTGGACGTGTGAGTGACATTGTGTTTGTGGGCAAATGTTATATGTCGCGGATTTTCGATTTGGGTGAGCTCTGTTCGCCATTTTTTTCCTTTTTCTTTCTCCATTGTGGTTTATATTTTTGAAATTCTGCTCACCAAATGAAACATTCTGTCAAAAAACAAATGAAAGTGTGTTGCATCTCAAAACGAGCAAGTGCAAATAATGTTTTCCTTGATACATATGTCCATTGATCGGGCGAATGAAAGTGGACACAGGCAACATGGATTTTCCATTTGGGCGATAGGTATGAGCCCGAGGGAGAAATCATGAGCTCCACTGGAATGTAGGGAGGAAGAAGAGGTGTTAAAGAAAGATAGCTTCTAGTACTAGGAGGTTTGCTCGCAATCCAGGAGCTAAGATTCACAAAGGTGTTGTTTTCAGCTGCTAGAAACATCTTCACAAGGTGTGCATGAAACAACTGCTACATATTCACAAGGTCAAGCTGGACAGCAACAGAAAAAGATGTCAAATCTTGAAAGGCATGCGAATTGGGTGTCATGTTTTGAAATCTCTCTAACTAAGCCGAAGAATAACATGAGACAATTCTCAAATGAGCATCATGATCAATTCGCCAAGAACCAAGCTGACAGTTGACAAATCAGGATCACGATCAATTCACCAAGAACCAAACTAGACATCATGAAATGATGCTTGGGATACGTTGTACAACTTGGTACAACACTACAACAGTGGTTCAGTTTGTTCCTCACAAGTCACATTAATTTTGCCTATCGGCAAGAAAAAGCAGTTCCCAGTGGCCAGACCATGAATTGACTGAAAAAGCAACGAAGTAAGCTGAAACACACTTGTCTGTGAGAAACAGAAACCTAGTTTTTTTAGTCTTGTTCACAGAGAATTCAATGCGTAGAACCTAATTGACTAGGTTAACAAGTAGCGTTCCCACCAAAACTGCCACACAGAAGTTCAGAACACAAAGCACTGAAAACTAGAAACTAGAAAGCAGCAGTTCTGCAAGATGGTGGATTTTTTGGACTGCTCAACAAAATACAAAATGCTGGAGAAACATCAGCACTGCAAAATGATGGATCTGTTCACATTCCATTTGCCAGGTTATATCCTCGAATTGCTCTTAGAATATCACTGGGTCCCAACAGGAAGTGGCAGAGTGCCTCTAGCACAAGCTGAAAATAGATCATGTTATAGATCAGCAATCAAACATCCATGAGCTAAACAAGCAACATACTAGCCTTACGGTTACAACATTGTGCTTTTGTATGATCTTCAGACTGGCCACCCAAAGCATGAAACATGAAACGGGACAGTAAATCTACAACCTCCTATGTGTGTATTCAATGTCTTGACACCAGATAGTTGTCAATGTTTTTCTTATATCATTAAATTTAAATGCATTGTAACTTAAGGCCACATACGAAAAAACAGAGGAATAGCAAAAACACAGAAATTGAGGTGTCATGCTTCATCATTCCTACAGGAATTGAAAATTAGTTCACTGAGAAGAGAAGACCCTTCTACCGTAACGACGCCAGAAAAATGTAGGAAGCTGAAAGTTTGAAAACATTTGTTTCTTCTCATCTTGAGTTATAAGTTTCTAGCGTTTTGTCAATCAAAGAAACAAGTTACCCATTGTTGAGAAACAGCATTTCCATCACTCCATCAGTTCATTCATCAAACATGGAGGAAAGAGTTAATCTGCAACTTTGTTTACTCATTCACAGAACATGTCCAACAGTGAAAATATTCAGGAGATTCACATTGGCAAAAGGTTACCAAGATGCATGATGATATGGAGCTACCACAAGAGTACTTTCACGGTCAAGATTAGTGCCAGAAAAGCAAGTGATGCACGCGAATCTCATTTCTTCCCACCAGGATTCTTTCCAGTTTCACCTCTTGCTTATTTTCCCGTGTAACAGGGCTATAGGGAAACAATTCATCGGAATTTTAATTTTCCGTATTGTATCATCCAAAGGAATAAGAAGAAATCCTTAGGAACAAAGGATCCTAAGAAAAATGCTCTGTTCAAAAAGGGGGCCTGAGTATACGGCTATAGATCAGTAATCGAACTTATATGAGCGAAGATCGACATACAGAGTCTGAAGGTATGCATAGTATTTAGGGTGTTATCTTCAGAATGTACACACAAGTATTAAAAGAACAATAGTTGTGCATTCATTTTCCCAACCACATACCTTTAGATGTTCTTCTTGTGTCTCTAAATCAAAGTCAGGTTGCTGCTTATCTAAACAAACATATCACCTTCATTCCCTAATAGAAGTATTACAAGATGCATGCCTGAGTATTAAACATTCACACATCACAATTAACCAGACACAGAGGAGTAAGAGCTGTACCAGCTGGAGTCAGTGGCGTACCTAGGGGGTATGCCATAGCATACTTAGAATTTTGGCCCAAGGCATTGATCATACTATCAAGAGTCCAGTTTAGTCTTAAGATTTAGGCATTTTACTACAGTAGACACCACAAAACAATTTATGGGGAAAAAATCACCTCGCGGCATACCTAGTTGAAATTCTAGGTACACCACTGGCTGGAGTGTAGAAGCTCACGTAGGGAATGATACAGCGGCCGACGCCATCCATCTCATGCACCTTCCTCACCTGCAGTGACTTGAGATCGATGGCAAAGACAGCACCATCATCAGTTCTCACCAAAACAACATCGGCGCCCTGCGCAAATCCACTCAAACACACTGGGCTCTTGGGGCTGCCAATGGGGAGCAGCTTCTTGAGATCAATGACCCTGCGCTCCACCCAGCTGGCATCTCCCTCCGTCCCAATCTCCCTTGACCACAGGTGGAGGCTGTAACGATAAAGGCTGGCGAATCCAAGCTTGCCGTCCTCTGCCTCCATGGCAACCACGCTGCCGAGATGCTTCCTCTTCGGCAGCTTGACCAGCGACAGCAACAGGGGGCGCCCGCACAGAATTTTGTACCGCAGCAGGGTGCCGTGGCTGCCGACGAAGTAGAGCGCGCCTCCCACGAGCGCGGCCGGTTGAACCTCGAGGCTGTAGGCGTATCGGTCGTACTCGAGGTAGAGGGAGTCGGTCGGTGGAATCCTTGCGCCGGTCTCGAGCGAGAACAAGTCGCCGTCCACTTGATCGAAGTCCGAGCGGAAGACACCCACGGAGGCCATGAGGAACGGGCCCCCGCCGCAGCCGCTGTGGTCACACCCCGCGCCGGCGGCGGCGCAGAGCACCGCGTGGTTGGTGTAGACGCCGGGCACCTTCTTGTCGGGGATCCGGCTCTCGCGGCCGGTGATGGGATCCCAGGCAACGAACTCGCAGGATCTGAAGTCGTACAGGAGGGCGCGGCCGTGGCGGCAGTCGAGCACGCAGCACTTGCGGTGGTCGGCGGCGGCGGCAGTGGCGCGGGGCTGGCGGAACGCCGCGTCGGGGACGAAGCGGGGGAGGTCGAGGTCGTCGGGATTGTGGAGGAATCCGAGCACGAGGGGCGCCCCGTGGAAGGCGCGGTAGCGGCGGAGGAAGGCCGGGTCGGTGAGGGTGCGGAGCCACGGCTTGCAGACGACGGAGGCACGGACGAGGCTCGCGGGGTCGGACGGCGGGAGGCGGAGGAGGATCTCGGCGAGGGCGTCGGGGATCAGCTCTCGCGGCGGCGCCATGGGGGCGCTCGTGGTGGGCGGCGCCATGGGTTTGGGTGGGGAATTTGGGGAAAGTGAAGCCGAAGAGCGGAGGGAGCACGGTGAGGGGTTGCTATCACTCCACTAGTCAACTATGTACGGCAGGATATGGATGGTGTATTGGCAGAATTTTTTAAAAAAAAGAAAATGTTGCTCGGTGTATTCGCAGAATTTTGTTCACATCTTGAATTCAATTGGTCTGTTTGGAGAACAATTTTTTTGGGGGTTTTATCCCTAACTTTCGCTTCCAAAATTGTGAAAAGTAGTCTTTCAAAATTTTCGTTTCGTCCCCTTTTTTTCGTCATCTATATCCCACACCGTTAGATTTTATGATGATCCAATACTCTAAATTAATCTAAAGAGTCCATATTGACTACATCTCACATTTGAGCCTACACCGTCGGATTTTATGATGATTGAACGCTCTAGATTAATCTAAAAAGTTTATGTAGATTACACATCTATAAAGGATGACAAAATTTTCGTTTCGTCCGCCGTCATCTATATCCTACACCGTTGGATTTTATGATGATCCAACGCTCTAAATAATCTAAAGAGTCCATATCGACTACATCTTACCTTTGAGACTACACCGTCGGATTTTATAATGATCGAACGCTCTAGATTAATCTAAAATGTTCATGTAGACTACACATCTAAATTAATATTTTTTTTCTAAAACACGTTCCTGCGGCACATGCTCCTTTGCTAGTCTTGGAATGCGCGGGAAGGATGGATGGCGAGGCTTGGAATGCCCGCTACACTTGCTGGGTCTCGGCTTCGCGATGGCGTGTCTACAGGGAAAGCGAGGCGTTTGGCGTGGCCGCTGGAGCGTCATTTTTGCGCATTGCAGCCAATTTTGCCGATGGCGGGTCGGATGGCGAAGCCGCTGGAGATGCTGTTACCCTATGTTTATGTGATGTGTAAACCAATGTATGAAACTGAACCACTGAAGCCAAGCTTAGACTTCAAGTCTAATTAGCTGTATGGTGCCATGGCAATCCACGTACCAAGATGTGAAAAGTAAGCATGAAATGAGCAAGATTAGTCATCCGAAATGTTTACATGGTTGCATTTGAAAATGTGAGCTCCAAGTATGAATAACAACAACTTACGGTAATTATTGAAAACAATATTTAGTGAAATTCTGAAATCATTTTCCTTTCTTTATGTGTTTTTGTTTGGAATTCAATCGGTCCGTTCGGAGTAATTTTCCTCACATTTATTATCTCCCAATTCAGATGTCGTCCTGCTCCTGCCTAGACACTGAAGCCAAGCTTCCGGTTAGTCCCTACGGTGGCGACGACAATCTAGTGAGTTGTGACCAACTAAGCATTTGCTCCTGGAAAATGAGCAAGAGTAATCACCCAGAAACTTAGAGTAATTATCCCGAAATGTTTGCTGCATCTGAAACGTGAGCTTCAGGCAGACAGAATGCAAGATAACAATGTAAACTTGTGACCATGGCGTATCACGTATAGCCGCCCTCTTCCGAGTTATTTTATTTTAGAGGAACGATTCGTTCGAGAATTGTACTACAACCAAAAGACTTGAGCAGCATAGATTCACATTCTAACAAAATGGCTCAAGGCAGCCTATGATCTGACTGACAGTCTGACAAAGAAACATTACATTTGCGTGCAGAAAATGCACTAGAGTACACGCATTTCATTAGTACCAAATAATGTGATCATGAAAACGCGGAAAGTGATGTATAATAATGGAAAACGAAACACTAAATTTCATTTATTTCATGTGCCAAGAAGGAAACTTTCTTCAGTTTCAAATAGACTGTTAACCATATGGATATGACAGATAACGGAAGACAAAAGTAAGATTATCTATAAACCTGAAACACGGTCTTCACAGTCATAATCGCCGGTGCCCAACAATCCATCACGGTGCCTTGCACATTCATCAACTGAACTACCCAACACAATACTACATTTTTACAAAGCATCTATCAGCTGCCCTGAAAAGGCTGAAATATGCCAACAACAAACAGCTCATCAACTTGAAAGATTTTGAAACTGTCCAGATAATCATGCTTTGGCTCAGTAGGGATTAACTTGCCTCCGCTGGGAATTTTTTTTTTTCGAAATTTTCAGGGGGGCATAGCCCCACTTACTATTAATCGAAGGGTACGCCAGAGGCGTAGTACAGCATCCCGGCTAGCGGGCAGATGAGTACAAGTTATGGGAGGGAAGGAGAGGGTAGCAGATGCAGGTACACAGGTAGGTTAATTACAATTTTGTCGCCAGGAAATCTATCCAAGCTTCCATCTCAAACCGGGTCTTCCTGTACCTGAATTTCCATATTTGCAGGGAGGACATGGCACTTCGTAGGGTGCCCATGGTTCCCATGTCCTTGTGATCAAAGATAATAGAGTTTCTCGAGAGCCAAAGTTGGCGAAGCAGTAGGAGGATGATATCAGGCCACACCGTCATTGGAAGCCCCACTGGTGGCGTCGTTTGCCAAGGCGTGCACATGTTGCGTTCTTCGATGGTAAAACCGAGCTTGCTCCAGAAGTTCTGAGCTGCTGAGCAGTGAATGAAAATGTGGACGTCAGTTTCCAGCAGGGAGGAGCACCGCTCACAGTTGGAGTCCTCGCGTTTCCTAATGTTCTTGTGTAGCAGATTAGCCCTTGTTTGAAGCCGCTGTTTGTAAAGAAGCCAGGAGAAGAGTTTAACTTTAGTGGGCAGACGTGTTGACCAGATTACAGAGGCACCGCGATCACAGTTGCCGGTGTGGTGCAGTAAGGAGTAGGCTTCGCGAGAGGAGAAGGGTTTGGAGTTGGTCGAAGCGAGCTGGTGAGTATCAGGCACATGAGATGGCTGGAAGGACGAGACAATGTTTTGTACTTCTTGAAGTTCAGCGCGGGCAGCTTGTGTAAGACGGTTCCTGAGAGCGACACCGTCTTGGAGAACTGAATGTAGTGTGCAGAGAGGGTCAATGCTGTGGGAGAACAGAGCAGGGAAGCGGTCAGCCAAGGCAATTGCCCCTGACCATCGGTCATGCCAGAAGGAGGTGCGACGTCCATCACCCGGTCGTGATGGAGCGAAACCTTGGGAGTTCATTGTAAATGATGCGGGCAAGGAAGCTCTCCGGCCGTCGTGCACCGACGCCATTCGGCAAGTTGGAGTGCACCCAGCGTTTCCAAGGAAGAGGCTCGGAGCTGAGGAAGCGGTCCACAAATTTCATTAGCAGGCAGTGGTTCTGAGTCCGTAGGTCTTTAATACCTAAGCCACCCTCAGTCTTTGGAAGGCACACCTTTTCCCACGCAACCAAGCAGCTTGCCCCAGAGCAATGGTCGTTGCCCGTCCAGAAGAAGGCTCGTCTCCTAGCGTCCAACATCTCCACCACGGTGGGCGGCAAGGCCAAGGAGCACATGAAGTAAACTGCTAAGCTCCCGAGCACGGCATTGGTTAGCACCGAGCGCCCCCCCACGCTAAGGAGACGAGCTCGCCATCCAGCTAAATATCGATCGAAGGAGGCTATCAGGGGTGCATAATCTGAGATGAGAAGGCGAGTTGGTGACAAGGGGAGTCCGAGGTAAGTTTGTGGGAAGGAGGAGATCGGGCAGCCCAAGATGGTAGCCAAGGTGGAGCTGGTGGGTTCGTCGACATTCAGAGGAACGAAGGTCGATTTGTGGAAGTTGATAACGAGTCCTGTGGCGCGCGAGAAGGAGTCGAGGATGTGTTTGAGTGTTGTGACCGAGGCAACATCTCCAGGAATAAGTATTAGGGTGTCATCAGCGTATTGCAGGACGGGACATGGTAGAGTGGGGTCTATGGGATGAGCCAGCATGCCGTCAGCGCATGCTTGGGATATGAGGCGCTGGAGGACATCAGCCACTATGATAAACAGGAATGGCGAGAGAGGGTCCCCCTGTCGTAACCCACGACGACCACGTAGCCACCGGCCCGGAACTCCATTCAGGAGGACAGAAGTTCTCCCAGTGTCGAGAATTTGTGAGACCCATCCCCGCCACATTGTGTCAAAACCACGGGCAGCGAGTATAGCATCCAGGCTGTCCCAAGAGATGGAGTCGAACGCTTTGCGAAAATCCAGTTTGAGGACTGCGGTAGGGCATCGCCGCCGGTGACAGCATGAGACGAGATCGGCAGCGTATACGTAATTCTCAGCAATACTCCTGCCATGGACAAAACCTGTTTGGTCGGGATCGACTAGAACGGGGATAAACGGGCGCACTCGGTTGGCCAACACCTTAGTGAAGAGTTTCATTGGACAATTCTGGAGGGAGATTGGACGAAAGGCGTCTGCTGTTCTCGCGTCCGGTTTTTTGGGGAGGAGGACGAGATGCGCTCGGTTGATGGCCTCCATGTCTGCTTGGGAGTTGTAGAGCTGTTGGAATAGGTGAAGCAGGCGAGACTCAATTTGTGTCCAGAATGATTTGTAGAAAGAAGGCCCAAACCCATCAGGGCCGGGGCTAGCATTGACGTCCATGGCGAACAAGGCCGCACGGACTTCGTCTCTAGAGAAAGGAGCGGAGAGAGCTGCATCCTGAACCGAGTGGGTTGGGTAAATTGATCGCAAGTCGAAGGACCAGGAGGTTGGCACTGGTGTCCCAAGCAGAGAGTGGTAGAAGTCATAGAGCAAAGCGGATTTCGCTTCGTGCGTGTTGTGCTCCTGGCCACCAGATTCAAGAATCGATATAAAGTTTTTCCTCCGACGGTTGGTAGCAGAGGCATGGAAGAACTTTGTGTTCTCATCCCCTTGTATCGCTAGCTTGATATTGTATCGTTGACGCCAGGTAGCTAGCTTTTCAAGGGACAGCGTGTTGATTGCTTCAGTGGCAAGGGCACGGAGCTTGCGTTCGGCTTGCGTGAGAGGCCGGCACTCTTCCAGCCGGTCGAGAGGCCGGCACTCCGCTGGGAATTGCAATTTGCTCCTGGTAAAATCTGAAACGCACCATGCGTACAAGTTAGAATGTCACGAAAGGAAACAAAGGAGATCCAGGAAACATTTAAATATAATAAGGAAACAAGGTAGCAATTCGTCATTCAAATTGCAAAGGCTCACAAGGTTAGATCTACTAATTTGAGATTCAAAACTGGATGGCCAAAGAAAAGATATCATAATCTTAGATCGATAACTTGAGACTAGCTATTAAAAGCAAAACCTGGTACTTCTTGACAAACCTCAAATCCTAACAAGTCCAAAAAGTGACCATTATCAGATGCCACCCTGTATTTTTTTTTTCTCTAGCATACAAAAGACATCTTTCATTTGCATTCAGTTGATTTTTTTTTTAAAAAAAACAGAACAACATTACATACATAATCTGCAGAGTGCAAGCCTATATAACCAAAATGCTGTCAATGCCAATGTACATACCTGGAACGTAAAACCTCGTGAAGGGGAAGACATCATAGCAGTGTCCAGGCTTGCTTAACCTCCTGACCTGCCCTGATCTGAGCTCAAACATGAAAATCATAGCATCAACCCCCACTAAGAGAACACCAACGCTCTCGGCGAAACCGATAACATCAGCTCGGTGGTAGGGTCTGTCTATATGGAGCAGCTTCTGAAGCTCAATGACCCTATACTGCTCCCATACCGCAACTCCCTCTGAATCCACCTTCCTCAACCACAACTCGAGGGTTGAGCCAATAATGCCAGCGAGCCCCAGCAAACCATCCTCCATTGACATGAGGACAACAGCATCCTTGCTGTACTCGAGCGGCGAGCGGATGGTGGACAAGCGATGTTCTCCCAAATCGTACTTGAGAATCGCTACACGCGCGCCCATCCTGATGGTGAGCAAGAAGTAGACCTTGTTCCCAACAATGGCTGCACGCTTCCTCTCGATGGAGGAGTATGCATCTATCAGCAGGGAGGCCGGTGGGGTCCACTCGGCGGCCTCGGATGAGCACACCCACGCACGGGCCACCATGTCCCTGTCGCCGGTGTTGCCCACGAAGACCACACGGTAGGGCCTGCCGCCGTGGCAGTCACGGTGGTGGTGGTTGTCATCGCAGCCGGCCGCCGCCGCGCAGAGCACCACGCCGGAGCGGGAGCGGCAGCACGGCCCGCCGCCGTCAGGCTCCGGCAGCAGCTCATGGTCGCCGGTGCTGGGGTCCCAGACGGCGAGGGTCCCTTTCTTGCCCCCGACCGTGTCGAGGAGGACGCGGCCGTGGCGGCAGTCGAGAGGCGCGCACCGGAACGTTGGCTCGAGGAAGGGCGCGTGTGTTTCGACGGGGACGAACATGGCGGTGCCGCCGGCCTTGCGGGCGCGGTGGTGGGAGCTGCGGAGGAAGCCGAGCAGCGGAGGCGGGGAACCGTGGTGGAAGGCGCGGTAGCGGCGGGGGAAGACGGGGTCGGAGAGGACGCGGCGCCACGACTTGCAGACGGCGGAGGCGCGGGCGAGGATGGCCGGGTCGGATGGTGGGACGCGGAGGAGGATCTCGGCGACGGCGTCGTCCACCAGCTCCGGCGGCGGCGGCGCCGCCATGGATGTGGCGGTCGTGGTCGGCCACATCCGTGTGTGGTGTGTGGTTCCAATCGAAAGCGCGTCCTTTTTATGGGATTTACAGAAAGGTTCGGTACGGTGGTAACAAGAGAAAGGTCCGTTGAGAAGGCAATTTCGTTCCAGAGTGGTAAGGAAGTTCCGGCCTATCTTCGGGGATATTTAACATTTTACCATTATAACGAGTGGTGACTCCTCAGATATCATCTTAACGGTTGCCGATACATTTTTACCATCACTATGCGAAAAAGTTAACATATTTATCACTTTTGCTGGCGTGGCACGCCAGCTACGCACGCCACGTTGGACGCCTGCCAGCTACGCCCTTAACATTTACACGGAAACCCTTGACTTCTATTTCCTTCTCACATGCCACTCCACACCGGCAGCTCCCCATTCCCATCCGTTCCCATCTGATCTCCCCGTCGGAGGAGCCGGCGGGTCGCCCGTGTCGAGCGGCGCGGACCGTCGGCGCTCGACCCCGGGCCGGGCCCGGAGCCGCTATTGCCGCAGGCTCCGGCGCCCCCGTCCCCGTCCCGTCCCCGGCATCGCTTCCTACAGTCGTACCTCGAGCGGTCACCATGTCATCAGTCGCACGCACGCAGGCGCGGGCAGAACCCAAGACTTTGCTTCGGTTGGCGGCGGACGCCGGGCAACGGGATGCCGCGAGGGCATTCCTCGCGGCGGGCGCATGGGCTGGCGTGAGGTGCAGCGCCGACGGAGCCACCGCGCTGCACACTGATGACCAGGCGGCCTTGGAACTTGTAGGCTCGTGCTCTTGTTTTGGCTTTCAGATTGGATCGAATTGACCAAGTATATCAGGCTCGTGAATCGATGGCGATCGAATTGGTGTGGTCTATGCGTGAGAGCTAGGATCTAATCGATTGGTGCGGAACATGGCACTGATGCCCGTTTCGCTAGTCAAGTAAATCAAACAGACTAAAATTTCTGGCCGCCGATCTCGTTCTAACAGCCGGGACAAATTCCACCCATGTGCGGCCCCGCCTGTTCTGGGAATCTGGACGACCTCGGGCACGGCCGATGCGGGTGAGGACAGCGACGAGGAGCGGGCAGGCGCAGGTGGGCGGGAAGGAGCGCAGGTGAAAAGAAGACAGAAGTTGAGAGGGTTTTGCGTAAATGTTATGGGCATAGCTGGCAGACATCCAACGTAGAATGAGTATGTGGCGTGCCACGAGTGCAAATGTGGTAAATTTGTATCGGTTTTGTTCGGTGCGTGGTAAATAAGTATCGTCGTTCGTTAGGGTGATATCCGAAGAGTGGTCATCCGTTACAATGGTAAAAAGTTAAATATCCCCTATCTTCGAGATCGAGGCGTGTTCGAGTTGGGCGGGGAGAAGGTGGCACCGGTTCGTGTGATCGAGCTCTATGGCGCCGCGGTGTCACACCCGGTTTTGTAAACCAAATGCGCACCGTATGTGTGCCAGGATCAAGTTTCACACATACGGCAAACAAAAATGAGTATTAGAGATAGTATCACGAATAAAACAATATAAACTAAAAAGACTATCAGAGTATTACACAGCAATCCTGGAAACGGAGGCTCGAACTCCACAAGCAGTCGACCGGGGGTTGCGTACGCCTAGCTTCATCTTCAATAAACACCTTCCTCTTCTGAGCAGCAATTTAGCAAGGGTGAGTACACTTATAGTTGGTACTCAGCAAGGCCACAAAGATTAACCAGAGATGATTTATTATAATCTTTAAGTAAATTACTCATGTGGAGGTCCAGGCCACTCGTGACCGTGAGCACGGCTGTTATAACAGTTTTACACTCTGCAGAGGTTGTACACTTTCACCATGAGTCGCGTAAAAGCTTAGAGAACTTTAAACCCAACCATGTTGCACCACACAGGCACGTATCACACTATCGAGGTGTGACTGCATAGGGACGCAACGAGGCCTTTACAAAGATTCCCTAACAAGTGATAGTCCGCTAAGGTTTCAAGACGAAGCAGGCATAACCCTCTCTAATGGACACACCTTAGCAAAGGCTTCCTCCCAAAAAGGGTCGGGCTATACACCGTCAACGCTTCCCCTCTTGCCCAGTACAGGTAAGACTATCCCAAGCTAGAGTTTCTAATTAATTAGCCAAGACCAGAGCCCATTAGTCTCACGGTTGTACTGTAAGTCCTGGGTGGTTTCCCATGTTCCGATTAAAGTATAATATTCTTATAAAAGCATAGGTAGAAGGGTGGTTAGGGTCACTTGCCTTTCTCCAGAGAAAAGTTACTCTTACTGTCTTCTGCTCTTGCTGACTTGAACTCTTACTCTTCAAGCTTCCAACCAGCAACACTTCTACTCGAAGCAATCAACAGGGACAAACATACTAGCAAATAAACAAGAGCAACTAAGAACAATACATCAATCAAAATAAAAGCTTTTAAAGAGCATACTAAACGAAGGAGCTCGTTGCTACAAACGCAAAGACGCAAGGAACGCTGAAAACGGAACTATGATTATAAATAAACTATCGAAAGATTTTAATTAGCAAAACAAGAGCTAGGTGCTTCATGTATTTTAATTACCAAAACATGCTTATATCAGAATTAACTCCAATTACATTTGTAATTAAAAGCCGTAGTACTTAGCCATATTTTATTTGCAATTGTTTAGGTACAGATTATACCAATTAACAGTTAACTTTAGAAAAGAAAGGTATATGAAACATCTAATCGAATAATTTTATTACACGTGTTCAACTAAGCAAATTACATTTAGAAACACATTCACGTAGATATTAATCATATTAACTTTATTTAAGAAAATGAAGTATAAGCCTAATCATATTTTATTTAGAAAAGGCATGTAAATTAACATTTAATTTGTAAAGCCGAGATATTGCCTAATTAAATTTTATTCAGAAAAGATAATTCCATAAACATTAATCAAATTAAACTTTATTATAAAACACGCATTGTAGAGCTATATAGATTTTAATTGCAAAATATGCCTATAAGCATTTAATCAAATTAATACTTAAAATTAATTTATAAAAACATAATTATCATGAACAACATCACTAACACGTAATTTAAGTAATTACAAGTCTAACGAAACAAGAACGGATCGAAACGGATTTAAAACGTGGAAGTTATACCTAAAACAAGGCTGCAGGGACTTGGTCACGATTAACCATAGACTTCAGGGACTAGCAGAGAAGATTTGCAAGACACACCGAATAGTGACTACGAAAAGATAAAAGGCCAGGGTTAGATCTGCAAAATGGTGAGGGGCGGGTTAGATTGAAAAGACCTAATAGATCTAGGGGTTTTATGTAGTTTTTCCAAGACACAAGGAATAGATAAATATTACGGAATTTCTCAGGGGCCAAATCGCAAAGTCACCTTCTTCCTCCTCTGGACGCCTACGGCCGGCGGCGCTGGTGGTTGAAATCGCCGGCGCTCCGGCGAGCTCCGGTCGCCGGGGTGGCGGGGAATCGGTGGAGGAGGTCGAGGGAGTCTCGTTGGAGGAGGTCGAGGGAGTCTCGTTGGAGGTCTCCCCAGCGGCGGAGGACGATGGGAGCGGCCGGAATTTGGAGGACGGCGGCGACTCGGGTCGGACGGCAGCGGAGCTCCTCGGCGGCGCTTCGGTGGCGGACAAGGGACGACGAGAGGCGACGGAGATGCGGCCCGGCTCGGCGAAGCTCGTGGCGGGGTCGGCTCAGTTCGACCGGCATCAGGGGCGGCGGATCGAGCGGCGCAAAACCGGCGGCGGCGCGCGGCTGGCGGCAGCACGGCGCGGCGGAGGGAGAACGGAGCGGTGGCAGCAGGCGGGCGCGGGAGAGGGAGCCGACCCTTTATAGGGGCGCGGAGGCCGAGGCCTTGGCGCGCACGCCAAGGTCACCTGCGGCGGGCGGCGCCACTGCGCGGCGGGCGGCGGCGCGCTGGGCCGTGTGCGGGCCGTGATGGGCCCTGGCGGGTCGGGCCGGGACGGCTCGGCCCGTTACGGTTTTCTCTTTTTTTAAAAAAAATCCAGATAAGTCCAGATATTCATTTAAACCACGAAAAATTACCAAAAATTCTAGGAAAAATCTCAGAGGTAGATTGGGACAGAGGAGTCAAATAAATATTCAGAGCTCGTGAAAAGGATTTTAGAGCATTCTAATAAATAGATTTTGCTCTAAGAAAAAGGAGAATTAATTATAGAAAAGTCTAGAAAATTCTCGGAGGAACCTAAACGTTAGATAAACGCGTTTTCAAAACTTCGCACTCATGAAACACGAGGATGCAGCGGCATGAATGCAACACTCCGAGAACAATTTATTTAATTATAGAAATCAAACAATTGTTTTTCTTTCTATGCTAAATTCTCTGTAAAATAAATAAAGGTTGGAAAATTTTTAAAATGAGAGAAAATCGTTGTTTAATTATTCTCTAAATTCACGTCCTGAAATTGGAGAATTTCAGGGTGTGACACGCGGCGGCGACGAGGGATCAGAGCAACGGCGCCGCCGCGGCCGCGTCTATTGACTCAGTTCAGGTTCGGCACCCCGACGTTCACGATCAGATGCGACCTTGGCCGGTGCCTAGCGCCGCGAGATGTGCATGTTCCGACGGTCACGATCAGATGCGACCTTGACCTTGGACATCAGCGTGGAGCTCTTCGGCAGTTTAGATTGTTTCACGAAAAAATTTACAGTATGTCGGGCACACATTTGAAGTATTAAATATAGACTAATTACAAAACTAATTACTGAGTATGTCAGTTCATCGCAAGACGAACCTAATGAGTCTAATTAATCCGTCATTAGCACATGTTTACTGTAGCAATTTATTGTCTAATCACGATCTAACTAGGCTCATTAGATTCGTCTCGCGAAGTACACTCCATCCATATAATGGGTTATTTTTTCGACTACATTTAATATGCCATGCATGTGAGGGAACACACTCGAAAGAGGAGGAAGACGCCATGTACCCTGCTCCTGGCGGCGGATAGGTACGGATTGGAGAGGCTCAAAAGCTCAACTGCGAGGGTTAGCATCGGTAACTGTCTTGTAGGTTTTCAGCTGCATTGGTAATGGTTGCTACTAATGCCATACATTGATTTTGCAATGGCTGCCTCTGTTTCCTTTGGCTGACTGCAACCCTGTTATTTCAGTATCTCATCAACAACGTAATGCACACAAGCTGCGGTACAACACCAAAAATTTCAACTCTGACTTTCCGAGCACATGCCAGTAGGATGAAAATCTTATGTGCCCAGGCCAGGCCTCAATCAAGACATACAGAAAACTAAATCACAAGGGTTCATTTATCAGCAGGAAAAGAAAAATAGCATACCAAATCTATCAGTTTATGCACGATTGGCTTGACATGCATCGGTTGTTGTTTTGCAGCTGCGTTGGTTGATGGTTGCTATGCCACACATTGTCTTTATCTATCCTTCAAGACATACAGAAAACCAAATCGCACGGGTTCATTAATCAGCACAAAAATATCATACCAAATCTATCAATTCAAGATTGGTTTGCCACGCATCAAATGAACATTGGATAAAAAAGACAGCAATGTCAAGAAAGCACCTAAAGCAGGTGCTTATAACCACTTAGTATATTTTATTAATTCAAAATGTCAAAAATCTGAAACTTTTATTTTATAGAATCATTGGAGACATGAAGTCAGCACTGAACATCATGTTGATTCTTTCTGCAAAAAGCAGAGCACAGTTGCATTCATATTCATACAGACCTAACTAGTAAATTTCCAGGCTCCTAAAAATTCAAAAGTATCCAAGATAGCTCATAAACAAAGCCATCCCGGAATAATTAGTTGCAATCAACCAAGTAAAAACAGAGGCAATCATTTGAAATGCCAGTGAAACAAATCAAACAAGACTTATGAACTGCTCTCAAAACTTGTCGCGGTCCATAATGGTGTCATGTTGGCACCTGGCATAACCCTATCACATTTTGTTTTCAAAATACAAATATGTAATGTCCCTTTTTCTAAACATGAAAGAGAAACAAAGGAAGCCCGGTCTGGATTCTCGTGGGCACAAAATTCCAGTTAGCCCTTCCATTTCTCACCAAAGTTTTATCCGGATGATAATGGAAAAAAGAAAAGTCAAAATGAATTCTAGATCGACCATTTCATATAAAATTTTAGCTTAGCATATACTTCATGTTTCATCAACAAGTTCATTAAACTCACCATCCTCGCAAAAAAAAAAGTTCATTAAACTCACCAGTGGTTGTAATGAAAAAATGAGGGATAATATCATAGGGGCAGTGATGCAACTGATAATGTTTCCCAATGGTTACTACATATGCTGGCCTCATGTTTCCCAGTGGTTGCTACATATCATGTATCCGATTATATTCCCAGAAAGTCTGAAACTGCTATTGAGAACAGAAATCCCAGAAAGTCCCAGAAAGTCTGAAACTGCTATTGTATGCCTGACATATTAGACAAAAATCCAATTTTTCAAGGATATAACAAGACAATCACAATGGATCTCGGACTTTGATCATTCATACTTAAACTACTGAAAGACAATAAACGAGTTATTGACAGAAATAGCTCTGAAAGAAACCAACAGCAACAGATCCAAGATGATGGAATTGTCCAATTTGGTGGAGCGGCACCTCAGCGGATCAGTGAGTCCATGCTAGCGATGACGAGCCACTGTGATCTGAAAAAAACACCATGCACAATTAGATAACCTACTGACCCACTCATCATAACTTTCATTGAAAACAATCTGAAACAATGTAACAGGATGGCACTACATCAACAAGTACGTTAGCATATTTAAGAATTCTACCAATGTACACATGGTCCTCAACAAGCATAACTTCAGAGCACAAATTAAGATAAGTATTCCAATCACATGTATTAAATTTGCTCTAGCATGCACATATGGCCTCTGGCAATCTCTATATGTGAACATAACAATTATTAATAACAGTGTGACTGTCAGAAACCTGAAACAATTAACTAAGCGAACATATAGTAGCTGTAAGATGCAGGATAACAGATAAGCAAGTGCTAGTATGGTACCAGGGGTGTAGAAGCTCATGTAAGGTAAGAAGCTATAGTAGTCTTCAGCCTCGTCCACCTTCTGCACATGTCCCGACTTAAGCTCGAATGTGAATACCCCAACATGTGTGTCCACGATGATAACATCAACACCCTCTGCGAAACCAACCACACGCGCTGTGTCGCCAAGATTGGCCACAGGCATCACTGTCTTCAGATCGATGACCCTGCATTGTACCCATTCAACAGCTCCCTCTGAATTCACCTTCCTTGACCAAAGGTAAAGGCTTGATTCCTCAATGCGGGAGAGCCCCAGTGATCCATCTTCCATCGCCATGAGGACACACTGTCCATAAGCTACCGGTGGTGGCAGATTAGCCACAGATAAGCAATTCCTGGCCCAGTCATAGACGCCAATGCCAATCTCGTCACAATCACCATTCCCAAGCACGAAGTAGAATAGTAGATTTCATCTCCGACGAGGGCGACACGCATAGCCTGGACATAGATATTACCGGTGGGAAGGGAGACCGTCTCACTCCACACGCCCGTCTCCGATAAGTACACGCTCGCCAGTGTGATATCCCTTCTCGAGTCCTCGGCGCACAGCAAGACCACACGGAAGGGCCCGCCGTGGCAATCGAGGTGCTCGCAGCCTGGGGCGGCGCAGAGCACCGTGGCGGATTCGGCGAAGTACCAGATGTCCGGGTCGGGCACGGTGTGGCGGTCGCCGGTGACGGGGTCCCAGACGAGGAAGCCCCCGCTCAGAGCCCGCAGCTCGAGGAGGACGCGGCCGTGGCGGCAGTCGAGGGCCCCCTGCAGCTGAAGTCGTTGGACCCGGGATGCGGGAAGGCGGGTACTGTGGTGGCGGGGACGAAGCGGAGGACTGGGGCGCCGTCGAAGACGGGGCCCATCCTGTGGAGGAGGCCGAGCAGGGGAGGGGCCCCGTGGAAGGCGCGGTAGCGGCGGAGGAAGGCCGGGTCGCAGAGGATGCGGAGCCATGGCTTGCAGACGAGGGCCGCGCGGAAGAGGTGCTCGGGCTCGGCGGGTGGGAGGCGAAGCAGGATCTCGGCGACGGCGTCGTCTATCAGCTCCGGCGGCGGGCGTGATGGATCCATGGCGAGCTCGTCGCCGGCAGAGCAGAGGCGCGGCGAGAGTTGGGGGGTCGGGATGGGCCGATTCGAGAAGAGGCAAAGCGAGTGAGAGAGCCTGTTGACTTGTCGACTCGGTGGGCTGGGTTGTCTCACCTCACCTACGCTGCGCTGCCGGCCTGGCCTGGCTTTGCCATTCCTTTTCCTTTTTCTTATTTTCTTATTTATTTTCCGGGTATTTAATTTTGACTGCTAACTACTGGTACTTATCACTTATCTTAATTTGTGGTCTAAAAATTAATTCTCAAACAGTACCAACAAGATGAAACACACTCTTACCGATTAACTCTACAACGCTCTGTCCATGTCGATCCAAAAACATTAAGGCCTTTGACTGGGTACTCCTGTATTGAGAAGGAATGAGAAGAATTGGAGAAGAAATTAGCTCATTTTAGATCCAATCCTCTTCAATCCTTTCCAAACCGTCTCTATCCAAACAAGGCCTAATGGTTTCTACAAATTTAGACTTGCCAACTGTGCATTTCATTTAAATCCCTATTATATCAGAATTAGGCAAAAATAGAATTCAAGAGAGGGGCAAATAAACTAAAATCTGCAACTCCTCGACAAAGAATAGAGCACAGTTACGTTATTGCACTATCCAACAGATCCGATTACTGATTTTCCAACCTCATAATGATACGAGAAATGACCGAGCGAGCTAACTGAAAAACAAAGCCATATCTGAATATCGTGATCAGTAGAGCTGCAATCAGCCAAGCAACCCAGTTACACAGAGACAGAGCCGTTGCTAGAACAACGTGATGGCGTAACAAAGTTGGTACTACATCCGTTCCAAATTATAGATCGTTTTAGATTTTCTAGGTTCATCATCTTTGTTATGCACCTAGATAAACACTATGTCTAGATTCACAACAAAGTCTATAAATCTAGAAAACCTAAAACGACCTATAATTTGAAACGGAGGAAGTAGTAATCAGTGCAGCAGTAACATACACAACAATCGACGCTAGAACAAAGCGTCACTCAATCAACCGAGGTGGCAAAACTGGAAATCGACATCCACCGCATTCTGTGCGAGGAAAAGGCAAAAACCAAGCAGAGATGCCTAGTGCAAATTCAAGCAGCATAGCTTGCTGACGCCCTGATGGTGATGGATGGCAAAGTCAATTCCTGATCAATTAATTGGCAAGACTTGTGTAAGATGAGATGAACAGTGAACTACCGATGCTAACAACATCACCTAAAGTCGACTAAGATGAGAAGCACGGCAAGACGTCAATGGCCACGAGCATCCACCCATGGCGGCCCTGAGACTTAACGCACTACACCAAACTGGGATTGCCTTGGCGGCCACAGTTTTTCTTAGCGGCCAAAATTGGGCCGCCAAGAATTATAGTGTTTTCTTGGCAGGTCTAATAAACAACCAAGAAAATGTTATTTCATGGCGGTTTTTCTGAGCTGCCAAGGAAACGGTGCATGTCCTTGGCTGCTCTAGTTATTCGCCAAGGAAATAGTGGGCATTTTCTTGGCTGTTTTGGTAACCCGCCAAGGAAGCGGTGCATTCCTTGGCTATTTTGGTGAACCGCCAAGGAAACGACACATTTCCTTGGCTGTTTGGTTGAACCGTCAAATAAATGACATATATTTCTTGTCTGCTTTCATTGAACCGCCAAGAAAATGCTTGGTTCCTTAGCGGTTGGCAGACAAGCAAATTGCACAGCTGCCAAGAAAATGTTTGGGGTGTACTTAATATGCCTTGCATATTTCACTTAAAGATATGTGAGATTTATATGTTTAAGTGTTTATATCTTGTTAGGCTCACTAACAAACATATGGCACTTGCTAAGCTCACTTAAAAACGCATATTGTACTTGAAACGTACATGACATTCTTGTTTTCCTTATACATTTAAGTGTTTACGTCTTGTAATGTTCACTTACAAGTATAACACTTTAAAGTTATTGAGTTCACTTAAACATATATATGACACTTAGAAATGTTCACTTAAAACATATATTGCACTTAAACTTGTTAAGATCACGTAAACTATATAGTTTGTATAATTTACATTCTAGTTGTTTAGTTCACTTAAACTATACTTCACTTTTAACTATGTGTATTGTAAAAGTGATCTTTAATAAGATACAAACAAACATTAACATATACTCAAATTATAAATCTTCACAATATTATTTATGAAAAATAAACTTAATGTAATAATTGTAATACTGCAATTTATAGAATAAATCATATAACCATGAAATTAATTAGAAATTAAAAGAAAAAAGCATTAAGTAGTAAAGGGCCATGATAGCCTCAGCCCAACCCAAACCTCGAAATAAGAAGGCCCATCTTGAGCTGCTCGCTGTGGACCGTCCGATCAAAATTGATGCCTGATATCCAACCCGCAGCAAATAAAAGATCTTGCGCCAGCCTCCCACTTCATGACTTCAAAACCCTAGATCGCTTTCTATTTGCTTCTCTCCCTCTCTGCCTCCTCTTCCTCCCCAGGCGTCATCCTCCCTGCCGCACAGGACAGCCCCTCCCCAAATCTAGGAGCAGCGGCAGGCCCTTCCCAGCCGCCCCATCCCTCTGCGCTCCCGGCCATGGCGCGGTTTGACTCGCGTCGATCTGCGCGAGGAGCGTCGGGTCGGGCGAGGATGGCTCAGAGCGCTCCCATCTTCGGGCCACCGTCGGGGGAAAGGGCCTTCACCGTCGGGGCAGGAGCCTGGTGAGGAGTCGCCGGCCTGAATCGGCGCGACGGCCATGCGTGCGCCACCGATTGACATCGGTGTGAGGGCCAGGCAAGGTCATGCTCGATCTGCAGGCCATCCATGGCCTCGATCTGTGCGTATCTCGGATCCAGCGAGGAGCCATGCTGCTCCCCATTTGCGCTGCTGGCAATCTCCGTTGGAGGAAAGGAAATAGGTGGAAAGCCTGCCTTTCAGGTAATTTCCCTCGCGTTCATGTATAAGTTAAAGGTAATGACTGCTAGCAAATTGATCCAACATTAATAGCACCGATTGAATCGTTTACTTCTTGTTAAATTTAGAGGAACAAAGCATGCCTCTTAATTTCTGCCTATTCTGATTGATGTGTGTACATGCTCCTTTGCATTATCAGGATATCATTTCTAATTTAGCAAACATATGTCTTATGTTGCTCGACTGAAGTGTGTTCCTCTTTTTTGGAATTTGTAGCAGGTCAGATAGAAATTGGTGCCTACTTACAGGCTGAACAATTGAAAAACAGAGGAGATTACTATAGATGCACATGTAAGGCCATGGTATATACATTTCCTTGAAACATATTAACACATTTGTAAACCCATGGTAAATACAATTGCTTCCGTCTCAAACTTTCATTTGAAACTGCAGAAGCTGACCTTAGCATATGAATCTGTATACATTTCCTTGTATAACAAGAAGGCATTATTGTCAGGTAATTACTTCTTCCTTTTCAGTTTTCACTTGTACGCTTCCAACTAATTGTTTCATTTTCACCTATCTTACAATTTGTTTATATGGGTGAAGGGCCTGCAGGTGTGAGACAGCATGGGAACTTATATACAGCTTGTGTTCTCATTTGGTTAATCCCCTTTGTATGCAATGGTGAAAAGATATCTGTTTAATTATCTTTCTATTAAGCAGCTCAAGTCCTGCTAGATTGATCCAATAGTTTTTCAAGTGAGCTCATTTTCTGAGCTAGTTGTAAGTTTGTAACAACTGCTCCATGTTTGCAATTGGAATATATGCAAACTTTTGCCTTCTTAATAAATATCAGCTACAATGGATTCCCAGTTTCTCTGATTCTTATTCATTCTCTAGTTAGATGTTATAGAAGTTAGCGTTATTGTTGGAATGTTGAAATGAACAGTGTATCCAATTGATGGATTGATGAAACGATGCTTGCACTGATGGACTAATTGTTGGTACAGTGATGTAAATGGATGATTGAAATGCATTGAATTCATTAATTATTGTGGGCAATTTTTTTTGGTCGCGGTGTGTGTTTTCTTGGCGGTGGTTGGCTGCCAAGAAAATCTATACTACTTGGCGGTTGATGGCTGCCAAGAAATGTTTAATGCTTGGCGGTTGATGGCAGCCAAGGAAAGCCGTTTACTTGGCGGTCGGAGGCAGCCAAGAAAAGCAGTTTACTTGGCGGTTGTATTATTTTCTTGGCGCGTTGTAAATTTTTACAGCATTCTAGTTACCTTGGCGGCCAAACAGCCAAGGAAATAATCCTTGGCAGTCAGCTGCCAAGTATTTTGATTTTCCTTGGCTCTCTATGCTTGGCGGATTTTGCTTGGCGGTTGGCCGCCAAAGACTATTACCTTGGCGGTTTTCCTATATTTCTTGGCGGTTTTCGACCGCCAAGGCAATTCCAGTTTGGTGTAGTGACGGGACGCTGAGGAACTCCAAGCACGCCTCATTGAGTCCGCTGCATAGGTCGGCCAGGGCAAGCATGGTATCCGCCGCGCCCATATCCATGCGGCTGCACAGATGAGCTTCAGCGCAAGCACGGTTTTCGTGTTCGCCACCACGAGCAGGCTCCGGCCGGTACATGCCGTCCTCCTCCATATGCCCATATCCTGGAGCGCGTCGGTGTATGGGAAGCGGAGCAAGCAGGGCCCTGAAAACCTGGCTGCGCCTCCACGCCGTTCACGTGCACCACGCCGGCGCCGTTGTTCTGTCCCCTCGTCATCGTCGTCGCCGCCGCCGCACTGATGACAGCGGACCAGACCACGAGCACGCACCGGTGCGCGGCGAACGCCTCGCGCCGCCGACCTTGAACGCCACGCTGGCGCCCCTCCCTGTCTGGAGGAGGTCGCTGAGGTGCCTGTGCAGCCCGAGATGGGGATCGCGGCGCGGCACTGCCGAACCTGTGGTGATAGCGACTAGTGAGTCTCCAGTTGCGAGAGCACCTTCATTCCTGGTGAAGAGCAGCGCCCGCACAAGATGGCGCTGAACCGGAACTGCGCCATCACTGGTTTAGCGAATAGCGACGACGTCCTCGCCGAGGAAGAGGTAAAGCGAGACGTAGCCCGCGAGCTCTGCTCGTGCGGTCGCCATTGTTCGCTTAGTATCAGATGCGCTAGCGGTGGCCGCCCATGGCGAAGGCGATCGAGCAGCATTCCGGGAGCGGCGGCAGAGAGCATGGAGATGTCGATCTGCTGGACCTCGTGGCGTCCGCCGTCCTTGGCTATGGACCTATGGTTTAGCGCTCTCGGTTGTCCTCTTGGATCAGAAACCTTGTAGCTGCACGCAGATTCGGATTTAATCTCCACATCACATGTGTCATGTGTGGGCCATATTATTCTGTCACAAAAAATAAAAGCATAGCAATCCAATAAACTTTGATCAAACCAAACGGTAGCATTATTCATTACAAGGAACTAGTCCAAAACCCAACACAACATATAGAATTACAAACCAAAAACATATCAAATTAATTGTCTGGATTATTGAGTGCAGAAGGGGCAATAGCTGCCAGCAATAATAGTGGTGTTTCTCAAGACAGAGGGCCTGATGGATCTCCCGACCCGAGAGCATCATTATTCCTACTGGTCCACTTGTAATGCGACGTGGCGTTGCGTACCAGCTCCAGTGGCGGAGAGGCGACTGTACAATTCTGTGGCTGCAGGCCTTCTTCCCGGGTCATCATCGACGCACTCGAAAGCTAAGCGAATGCACCTCTCCGCATCCTCAAGGCAATCGTCATCCAGCCAGGGTGCATCGCTCCTCAGCTGCTCCCAGTCTATAGGAGGAGTGAACTTATCGCGAACCTACATTTGAAAAATGAGCGAAATGTTCAACTGCCATACAATACTATGATATAAAAACACATGAGTAATAATGGTATAGTATAGCTTTACGTTAAAAGCGAACGCTCACTTTTCTGATGAACACCACACCATTGGGATCACGCGTACCCGGAGGTCCTTGTCCCATTACTGTCGCCATGATGAGGACACCGAGACTGTATATGTCGCATTTGCGGCCCACTTTAAATTTGTCGTTATTATCTTCGGTAAGCTCGGGGGCCATGTATCCGCTGCAGGCAGTGCAACACTAAATTACAATACACGTAAGTGAAAAAAGAACAACGACGTCGACTATGATTTCACGCACTAGATATACCGTACAAGCAAAAAAAAATTGAAAAAGAAATTTATTTTCTAGTTATTAATTACGGCGGGAATGAGTTTAATTTGCTTATTATCTACTACCTCCATTCCAAATTATAGTCCATTTTGGCTTTTCTAGGTTCATAATCTTTGTTATGCACCTAGATAAACGCTATGTCTAAATTCATATCAAAATCTATGAACCCAGAAAAGTCAAAACGACCTATAATTTGAAACGGAGGTAGTAGATGCAACCAGAATGGAAGTTGTTTAAGATTAGTCGCACACAAAAAGGTGAAGTTTAAGGTATAAATTGTCTTTTGTTTTAGAACTTTACTAGTGGATATCGTCAAACTTGTGTTGTTGCCTCTGGCCCTTTGAGCTCAACAAACAAGTCCGACGATGTCCACTGGTGAGAAGTTCTAAAACAAAAGGCATGGACGTCGTCGGTCAACATATATACTTACTTTGTACCGATCGTTGCAGTGGTGTAAGTATGAGTTTTGGCCATCACAAAAGTTCTTGATAGACCAAAATCTGCAATTTTTGGCCTCATCTCATGGTCCAGCAAGATATTTTGGGGCTTTAAGTCCAAGTGCGCAATGGTATTATTGCAATGCTCATGCAGGTACTGCAATCCAACACAAATATCACGTATAATTTGATAGCGAATTGGCCATGTAAGAGGCTTCCGTGGATTTGATGTTGAAGCTGCATAGACATATAATGAGCAAATAAGCCTATAAATTTGCTATTGTTTTTATAGCGTGTGACAAATATAAGAAAAGCCGACGTACCGAATATGTGCATGTCAAGGGAACCTTGACTGAAGAATTCATTGCAAACATACAACCCCCTGCCACGCTTGCCAAACGAAAACCACCCGTCGTTGTTACAAAACCCTTTAAGTTTCACCACATTCCTGTGCTCAAGTCTTGCGAGCATCATTAGCTCACCCAGGAGCTGTTTTCCTGCCGAAGGCTCATTGGTAACGCACTTGACAGCAAGGACCTCGTCACTCCCGTGAATATTGAATGTCCCCTAGATTATAGTAGTCATTTAATTTTGAGCTGTAAATGTTAGTCTACCCAAACAAATTGAAAAACATTTTAAGACCCATTTTATTACAATACATTGGAGTCAGTTTTACCAGATGGATAAAGATATTGGGCTCTGTTTCTACCATGCAAAAATGCACGGAAGAATACTTCGAGATCAGGATAATCGTTGTTTTGTCCAAATGGAAACTCAACCATCTCTATATTGCTTCTTGAGCAAAGTACATGGCCGTCCTTCAATTTTTTTCAGGTGTGGTCACCCTAGTCCCCGAACTTGCAAAATGCAGATTTGTCTTCCTAAACTTAACTTCAGGTGTCATGCCGATCCCCGAACTCACAAATTATAGATTTAGCTCCATAAATTTAGTTTTGATGTCATCTACAATTTGCGAGTTCAGATATCACGATGATACATCCAAGAAAGTTGAAGGACCGGCCATGCACTGCGGCCCAAAACCTCCCACGTCACAAGCTAACGGGCCAAGAACAACAGTCCGCGGCCCAACTCCCGGCCTCCCCCCGGCCTGCGTCGAAAGCGCCTCTTCCAAAACCAGCCAACGGCCAGCGTCCTTCCTATCTCACCGACACCATGGGCCCGCTCGTCATCCCCCTCCTCTCCCCTGCTCCACGGCTCCACCCGAGCCACAGCAAGCGCCGGCCATGGATTCCAAAATCCAGCGCCTCCTCGCCTACCCCGACCGCGTGGACCTGCCCCATCGCTACCGCTTCTCCTCCCTCTATCCTCCCGCGCGTTTACCATTCTCACGCTCAAGGCTCAACTGCTCAAGTTATGA
Source organism: Urochloa ruziziensis (assembly GCA_015476505.1). Classification (NCBI taxonomy): domain Eukaryota; kingdom Viridiplantae; phylum Streptophyta; class Magnoliopsida; order Poales; family Poaceae; genus Urochloa; species Urochloa ruziziensis. Next base: position 2,917,877 of record CM027119.1, on the reverse strand, counting down.
CAAATAATTGCCATCAATGGCCGGCCCACCCTATGAGCCCCGCCGGTCCGATTCCCCTTCCCCCGAGCACGATCCCTCGCCCTCCCCTTTGACTTCTCGCAGAGCCACACGAGCCGCCGCGCCGTCGTTCACTGTGAATCAGCGTTGGAAGCCACCTCGGTAAGCCATGGCCGCCGTTGCCTTACACCACTGTCCCGCTCTCTCTGACCAGATCCCTCGCTCCCTTGATGCCCGCAGGACCACTACGAGGAAGCCCTGACGCTTCGACTCTCAAAGTCGAAGTCCAAGTACCCCACATCGCTAGTGAATCGTCGCCGGAATACACAATGGGTAAGAACTGCTAGCCGCCCTTGATATCCGCCGTGAAGCCCTCCCTCAACCTGCTTTCTCCTCACACCCGAACAGGACCACCAGGAGGCCTCCCCTACGCCGAGAAGCGAGAACCCGAGGCCGGAACCCCGTCTCCCGCGAACTCCCGAGGCCGCCGCCATTCTCCGTTTCCCAGGAGCAAACGAAGCACCTACTCCCTCCGTCCTCGTAGCACCGCCCCCCCACCCCCCCCCCCCCCCACCCCCCCCACACACACAAAATCCTAACATTCAAAATTTGTCTTAAAAACAATGATGTTTTAAAATTTAAACTTCATATAAGAATAATTTGGCGTATTAAACTCGTGCATGCCTAATTAAATGTACCATTGTGAACCGGAGCTCCCCGCCCGATCCAAAACCAATGGCCAAGATTAGATCATAGTATACCCCTTCGCAGTTTTGCTAATTAAAGAGCCACTGCATAAAGCTAAAATCCTGTCCTTCGTCCGCACCAGTGTGTGTTAACCTTCTTGCGCAAAACCCCTAGTAATATCCTCCTCCTCGCAAACTGCCTTGCTAATCTCTATTAGCCCCTGAAACCTTTAGTTAATATCATTTAAGTTCCTGAACCTTTAACCCTTCACCATTTCTTTGTTTGAGCTCCATTTAAGCTCGTTCAAAATGCGTTGGGATCATTGCGACGTCCTTTACGTGTTAGCAGCGACGTGTTTACATTGAGGAATTTACGCTTTCTAGCAAGTGGGAGCCTTGGATTTCTTTTGAGGCAAGTGCCCCTTGATGCATTATAATTTATTCTTATTTAATTTTATCACTTAAAGGTCACTTGCTATTTACATCTGCTTGCATTATTAGAGGTCTAAAATACATAAGCAGCAGAAGAATCTGATAATATATCCCTATGGCTTTCAAGGCCTAGCAAACATCTGTGCTAGTTTATAATCTACAAAAAAAAAAAAAAATACAAATCGATCCTGGCCTCAGAGAAAGAGTTGTCCTTAATATGTCTCAGTCTCACTAACCGGAAGACCTGGCCCCTAGTATGTCTCACTAACCAGAAGACGTGCGCCAATCATGCAACCTTGGCCCTTTCTGCTTATGGTACATTGGGCTTAATAATGGCTCTCACGAGCCAAAAAATATCTCACACTAAGCCAGAACTATTAGGGGGTAAAGTACGTCATGCTTTGTTTTTTATAGAAGTTTGTTTTAGAAGCAAAATTTGTCAACATCTTCACAATATTTCCCTTTAAAATAGGTATAAGCCTTTATCAAGATCAACCTACTTATTGGATGGGGGCCTCCAAAGTTCAAAACTATACATGAATAAACGTACCTTGTAGACTTTCCCAAATCCACCTTTTCCAAGTAATTGTTCTGTTCCAAAGTTCCCGGTGGCACTCCTTATATTGCCATAAGAAAATTCTTGCAGATTGGTAAAATTTAGGATCTGGGCTATTTTCCATTTCTTTTGATAATGTCTCATAACTATGAATCCCACAAGCAGAATTATTATTGAAATGGAAACAGGGATAACAATAATCGCCACTTTCTGGCCCAGTCCACCTGTACAAGATTTCGCCATTATTTGAAATATAAGCAGCCTGATTTTGGTCGGGAACCCATACACAGAATTTAACGACAAAGTGGGATGGAATATGCACATAATAAGACGACATTTCAAATGAAATCAAAGATCTAGCTAGAAATACGTTTGGATGTAGATTGCACAAAATAATTAATTTAATTTATGCATTGATTTCTTTGCTAGAATATTCTGCTATATATGCAGTAAAAGGAGTCAAAGGAAGGCGCCACATTTTTTTAATTAAATAAGAATTACCGAACTTGTCTAGTGAAAAAAAAGTGCATATAGTGAATGAAGATATATGAATAAATTAATTGAGTGCAAGATATGTTGGATCCTAAATGCATGCACAATATTTCCATCCACGATTATTACGTCAAAAGAAGTAAGACATTTCTCGCAAAAAAAAAAAGAAGCAAGCAAGAGATGAAGTTGCGAATGAAGTAAAAAATAAAGAACAGAAAAGGTTAAAATTAGCATTAGCGATGACGCATATACGGATTGTTACCTGTTTCAGAAGGGCCACTACCAGCTGCTCCACACTTCTGGAAAAGTGCAAGCGGGACGAGGAGGAAGATGAGAGAGGCTATGAATGGTGACATAGCTGCAGCTTCAGTTTACCAAGGAGATAAGGCAGCGGAGGCTAAGCTATGTGTATGGTGTGTTGATGAGCAGTAGCGTGGAATCTTGGATGCACCTAGCTAGGCCAGCATGCAGTGGCACTTGGGACGAGAAAGGAGAGCCAGACCACTGTATTTGAGGTGTGACGAGTGATGAGCATATCATATCATATTGTTACGTACTATTCCATCTGTCTATGTTTATAAGGGCATCTCAGTGCTTGGCACCTTCACTTATGCTAAGCCATACCACGTAACAAGATTGACCTTCACTTATAGGTTATTTTTATTTTTTAATATATATGATATGTCTGCCTGCCAAAAATGACCTACAATTTAGAAAAGAAGATTAATTAATTATATATATAGATAATAGGGGCTAATGACGTCAAAGTTTCCCATCTTTCAGTAGGACAGTCACAACCTATGATATCTATAGATAGTGTTTAATATCCACATCATTAAGGCATTTGCTTAAAGTTGTTCTTTCTAATCCATCATCTCTATTTGTGGGGCCGTAATTCTCTCTCTGCTCTTTTTTTCTGTCTCTATGGGCACACGCAGAAAGGTGTTGTCATTTTTTTATGATGAGGTAGAAGTAACGAACGTGGAGAAGGAGTGAGTTTTATCTTGACGAAACTACTTGTAGCTAGACTTGAAGTTTTTTTTTTCAAAGATTCAAAATGTATCTTGTAGCCAATGCTGAAAACTTCACTATACTTGGCGCGCTAGTAAACTTTATCTTTCCGTCTTGGTGGCAGTGCGCCAAGCTGAGAGGCGTAAATAAAAATACTGGACGGTACTAAAATGGCTTCAGAGGTTTAGAGCCCGTACTAAAATGATTCCGTGCCATGTTAATACTGAATTTATGAGCAACCGGTACTAATTAACGTGCGTGCACGAATCAACAGCCCACATAAATGATGGGCTCTAGCGGCACCATGGAGTAGTTCTGGATCATGCCACCGTTCATCCTATAGCCCTCCTCCTGCAGTATTTCTGGTTCGCTGGCATTGTACCGCTTTGTTTGTTTGACTGGACTGGGCTAAAAAGTTTGTTGATTCTAGTTGATTCTGGATTGATTCAATATTATTTTATGAGGAGAATATTTCACTGGATTGGACTGATAAACCAGTCAACCATAGACGGGCACAAGCAAAAGGGAAAAAACATCATTAGTGTCGTGTTGCCGGCGGGTGGTAATGAGCCATGACCATGTTTTCTTCGCAACCTAACTTGGCCGTAATTATTTGTAGGCCAAATATGAATACAATTTTAGCTCCATTCATTTAGTATACAATCTTTAAAACTGCTAGGCTAAATTGTTAGGCCAGTTACCACCCCCTGTTGCTGCACATACCGAGGCAGTCCGCAAGCTCTCGTTGTCCAGTCGCGACGACGAATTTTTTTATTTTTATATTTTTTTAATGATTTTTCAAAAATAAATACTTGGGCAAAAATTTAGCAGAAGTGGTCTTATGTCGGCAGTTGAAATGGCTATCGCCGGCCCAAACGGCGAAAAATTAAAAAATCGTAGCCTTTCGCTGCCCCATCCGACGAAAAGGAAAAAGGTGCGGCCACGTCAGCTGTCGGTGCGGTCAAAGGTGAGTTACCGAGGTCAAAAAAAAATCGCCGGCCCATCCGGCGAAAAGCTGTCGGTGCCACGGGCCCACGAAGCCTTTCGCCGGATGGGCGGCGAAAGGTCCTATCGCCGTAACGTTCGGCGAAAGGCTCGAGGCCTCGCCGTTTGGCCCGGCGAAAGGCCCCTCCGCCCATAAGAACCGGCGCGCGGCTGAGAGCTCGGCTCTCAGCAGCCATTTCACCGCCGCCGCGCCCAGAAGGAAGAGGAGAGGAGAGGGAAGGGGAGGAGAGGAGAGGGAAGGGGAGGGGAGGGGAGGAGAGGGAAGGAGAGGGCAGCGAAGCTCTGCCAGATCTACACTTCGCATCAGGTAAAATTTTATTTACTATTGCAGTCAATTTCGTTTATGTTTTTAGATAGCTATTTGTAGATGCTAGCTTTTAGATATAGTTAGCCAGCCTGTGCACACTTAGATTTTAGTTTTAAATTGAGTTTTTTAGATATGAACTAGGACATAGAAAAAAATTAGTTTGTAGATCTAGACTGCTTTATAAATGTTAGGTGTAATTTTAGATGCTAGGTTTTAGATTTAGTTGTGCACATGTAGATTTTAGTTTTAAGTGTAGTTATTTTATATGAACTAGACATAGAAAAAAATTAGTTAGTACATCTAGACCGCTTTATAAATTTTTGGTGTAATTTTTTATAGGTATATGTAGATGGTAGTTAGTATTCTGTAGATAGCTAGTTAGACTGTGTACACGTAGATACTAGGTATATGTATATGGTAGTTAGTATTTTGTAGATAGCTAGGTAGCCGTTGTCATACAAAACTATTAATTAGTAATGTGTAGTTTTGTTTTATAAAATTATTTAGATACCCAGATACTGATGGTAGGTGGTAATTTTGATATAACTATATGTAGATATTTTCTCGGTGTATATTTTCTAAATGTGTTAAAATTTTGGTAGTATAATTGAAACCAAAGGTTAGTTACTCACAGGTATCATTGTCGTGGTTAATGTTGGCAGGCATGTCAGAGAGTTTATTTTTCCAAGTGTTTTATGGGCCTGGGGAGGTTAGGTATGGTCCTGAAGGGGTAGACTTGTCCGAATTTAAGTCTTTCACCAAACAAGTAGTTCGAGCAAGAGAGAGGAACTGGACCTCAGTGTGCAACTGGCTATTCAAGACATTTGGACTTGACAGGGAGCAATTTGAGCTGTCAGTCATGGCTGTAGTAAGGTTTCGAATGGACACACCCCTGTTTTGGGAGTTGATGCCCCTTGCTGGAACCCAAAACTGGAGAGAGTATGTCAATATAGCTACCGAGCGTGGCTTACCACTAGTCTTGTTTGTTCAAGTTTATCAGAAGATTGGGTCTACCAGTCAGCATCAAGATGACGACAATGCAATTACAGCCGATCCTGCCCAAGAAGATACTGAACAAGAGGAGGTAGATGGAGAACACGAGGAGGTAGATGGTGAAGACGCACCCCATGAACCAACCGGCGAGGCTGATGAGGGGGAACACATCCCTGAGTTAGTCGAGCAGGTTGAGAGGGAGGGGCAAGAGCAGTTTGATGCCATGGAGGGAGACACTTCAGATGAGGAGGATTGTTATCCCGTGCCACGCAACTGGACAAGCTATGACTATTCAGCTCTAACTGTCAATGAAGGTGAAGCGGTGGATTGGGAGTACAGAGAGAATGAGGTTTCTGTCGGTGCAATGTATGCAAGTGGGATGAAGTTAAGGAAGCCATAAAGCGGTGGTCTACACTATCTTTGCAAAGGCAGTTCCGAGTGGTGAAGAGCAGCCCAAAGGTATATGATGTGTGTTGCGTGCAAAGCAACTGCCCTTTTAGAGTTCATGCATTTAAAGGCAAGTGGACTGATTACTGAGAGGTGTCGAAATTGGTGGAGCATGAATGCCAACTTGAGGAGTTAAACCCACATCACCGCAACCTTACAGTAGATTTTTGTGGCTCAATTTATGTATGCTTAGATCGTCGACAATCCCAGCTTCGAGCCAAAATCAATTATTTGTGCCGTGGAAGAAAAATTTCATTACAAAATCAGCTACAACAAAGCGTATAGAGCAAAGCAGAAGGCAATGGAGATGAAATGGGGGACGTATGAAGCGTCGTATAACAATCTTCCAGCCTTGCTGCACAACATATGTTTGAGAAATCAAGGCAGTTACTATGACTTGAAAACCTATCCCTGTGCTGAGAAACCAGGCAAGCAGGTGTTGCAGCGTTCATTCCTAGCCTTGGGTGCTTGCATTGAGGCTTTTCAGCATTGCCGACCAGTCATTTGTATTGATGGCACATTTTTGACTGGTAGGTACAAAGGAACCATCCTGACTGCTATTGGGTCCGATGGTAACAATCAGGTGTTGCCGTTGGCGATCGCCTTTGTGGAGAAAGAGTCAGGAGATAGCTGGTATTGGTTTCTTGAGAGAGTGAAGCAGATGATTGTTAAGGATGTACCGAATGTCTGTGTTATTCATGACCGGCACAAAGGCATTCTACAAGCAGTCGAGGACATGCAGAATGGCAGCATTGAACGTCAGAGGGCTGCGCAGTGGCCTGACTTGAAGAGTAGGTGGTGTACGAGGCATATGGGTGCCAACTTTCATAGCCAATTCAAAAACAAGACCCTGATGAAACTATTTAAGCGGCTATGCATCCAGAATCAAGAGAGAAAATTTAACCTTATTTGGAAGAAACTTGATGAACTTACAAAGAAACAAGCAGAAGAGCTTGCAAAGAGGCCGGTAAATAGTGAGGACCAACATCCCGTTTCGCTTGATGACGTTGGCCTTGATCGTCCACACGTCGTGCGCAAACCCGGTCGGGCCATTAAGACATTCTCTCAGTGGATTGAGCATGAGCCCAAAGAGAAATGGGCTTTATTGTTTGACGAGGGTGGTGCTAGATATGGCATAATGACTACAAACCTAGCTGAGGTGTATAATTGGGTGCTCCGGGGTGTAAGGGGACTCCCCCTAGTTGGAATCGTGGAGTTCTTCTTATATCGGACAATCAAGTATTTCAGGGACCGTTTTGCAGTGGCAAACAAATCAATGTCTGACAACCAGAAGGTCTATGGATACAAGACGACTGAGTACATGGAAAAGGCAATGAAAAAGGCTCGTAGACACCGTGTGAGTGCCAACGGTGCCGCAGAACGACGATTTGAGGTTCTCTGCAGGGACAAAGGTCGATTGGGAGGGCGGCGGGAGAGACACGCACAAGAATGCATTATTACCAATCAAGGATGTGTTTGTTCGTGTCACAAGCCAAAGCTGCATCACCGTCCCTGCACCCATGTCATTGCTGCATGTCTTGAGGCGGGAGGGCTTCAGCCTCGTATGTTTGTGTCCAACTATTATTTCAAAGAAACAATTTGGACCACTTGGAAGAATGAGGTTTATGGGTATCGTATGCTAGGAAACTTCATTTCTAATCCTGGAGAGCACGCACTTTACATTCCTGATCCTGATCCAGAAATGTTCCAAGGAGTTGGCAGACGGAAGAACAGACGGATTCGAAACAACATGGATCAATCTGAAGCTGGTGCAGAAATGCGCCTCTGCTCCAAGTGCCATGAAACTGGTCACAGCTACAAGAATTGTCCAGCAATGACGTATGGCAGGGGAACAAGCCAAGCGGGGCCATCTACCGTCGCTCCAGTTTCCACTTCACGTGCTCGTGGCCGCCGTGGTCGTGCTAACAATGATGGTCTCTTGTGACCACTGAATAATGTAGTATTTATTTATGAACTATGTAATTTGTGTACTTTGAACTGGGTTATTTGTCTATTTCAGACTATGTAATTTGTGCACTTTGGACAACGTAATTCATGTAGTATGTATTATGTAATTCATCTAGTTTGGAATATGTAATTCGTGTGCATTGAACATCATATGGCGCATTTAGTACCTTCTTATCTATGTATGTGTTTTATGTTGTGCTCAGACTATGTGTTTTATGTCTTGCTCGTACTATGTGATGCATGTAGTAGACTATTAACTATGTGATTTATGACGTGCTCAGACTATGCCATTTATTTCTTGCTCAGACCGTGTCATGTATGTAGTAGATGCTCAAATGATGGATCACTGAAAAGCCTACGCATCACTGAAAAGCATTGACATCATAGCCTTTGATATGACATTTCACTGAAAAACGTACACACTTTCTGAAAAGGCTACACAATATCAACTAGCCTTGGCAGTATGCATGCGACTAGCCTTTTCAGGAATCTATCTAGGCCATTTATGATGTGCTCAGACTATGCCATTTATTTCTTGCTCAGACCGTGTCATGCATGTGCCGCGACAGGCATTTCACTTTTCTCAGTCCTAGGCTTTTCAGTGCTCTTCGTAATAGGCTTTTCAGTCCTATGGACGTTGGCTTTTCAGGTGCATTTGTGACACCACAGTATGGGCAACGACCAACTTTCCTTCGCCAGCCTATATGTACACACATCCGTGGGTGCATTGCCGCCCAGCAATTGCAAGAAACAAGATCATTTAGCTCAGCAACAATGTCTAGAGGGCCAGGTAGTGGGAAGGGTTTGAGCTTTGGGAGTGCAAAGGGGGGAAGGAAGGGACCTCCCATTGTGTGGGACGATGTCGGGTCTCTTGGTCCTGATTACTTTGGGGAAGCAGTGTATGAGTTTCCAGAGCAAAGCAAGCATGATTTCACAAAGGATAAGTCTCTTATGCATGCATGGTGAAGATTGCTTAGTGCAGATGAATACCTCCGATCTAAATGGAGGTCGTCGTTTCTTCAAATGCCCAAGAGCATGGGTAGATGTTACTAATAATCCTCAGTTAATTATGGTTGTCTTAGTTTCACCATCTTACTCGAGTTATTTGATGTAGGCTTCTGATGCCCCAGAAAACTGTGGGTTCATTAGGTGGGTCGATCCTCCTCTTCTTCCCCATCATGAGTTCATCGAATATCTGCAGAACAAATCCAAGATCTAGAAACCAAAGTTCAGCACTATGAAGAAGAGGATTACAACAAGAATGAAGCAGTGTCACAGGAGGCGCCGTGCAATGACCCATATTGCAGCTGCCCCTGTCACCAAAAGAGGGCTGCGTCGCCGCCACCGCCGCCTTCGCCTCCTCCTCCGCCGCCTATGGGAGGATATTATGGAGAAGGTGCAACACAGTATGCTATGTGGGGAGATTACTAGGACCATTCAATCGAGTTGTCATAATTATTCCGTTTAATTACCTAAGGCATGTTAGGATTAGGTTGGCACATCATACATGTGTCGCACGTGCCACTGCCACTTGTGTAGTTTGAAGGTGAATGACGCAAGCACGTTGCATTAAAATGTACCATAGTCGTAGTGTATGCAACATTGCTACATGCACCATGACTTTCTTTGTCATGAATTCCAAATTCGTTTTAATTTAATGAAGTCATGTACCTTTGTATCCAAAGGCTCAACTATTTATCAGACTTCTTTTATTAACCCTATGATCCCAGGCCAGGGCATCCAATGTGGGGAATCCAATGCCGCTTTTCAGACTACTCTGATGAACCATAGCATCCAGTGCCGCTTTTCACACAACTCTGATGAACCATAGCATCCAAGGCTAGGGCATCCAATGTGGGGAAGCAAGGCATCCAATGCCGCTTTTCTGTGATACAGTGTCTCGCGTAGAGCATGCACTGAAGACGGCGTGGCGAACTTATCCGTTTGCATTGGATTCGATCTCTTTTTATGTACACCACATCCAAAACATCATGGACTCGGTCTATGGACCAACCCAATCATTCCTTATATATGGCATGCCATTGCTATTGAACTTGTGCAGTGTCTTAGTTAGAAACCATGGCTTATTCAGATCCAGAGCTCCTCAAGTGGAGGAAGGTGAGAGTTGCCGTTCCACAAGGGGTGCATGTGCCAATGTGCTTCTGTGGTGACCTTTGCAAGCTTGTGCAGTCAAAAATCTTGGGTGACTACTATGGCATGAGATTTTTCATGTGTGACAACTTCGAGTATGATCCACCCAAGGTGTCTGCCAGCATGAGAGCCAAGGTATTCACTAACCCTACCATGTTTTTCTAACCATTTCATGTTTCGTATTCTTACTTTGGGGAGTTAAAGACTCCCCCAGCTCTCTGTGATTTCTTGCAGTGGCTAGATACAGAGCAGTCCGATGAGGACAAGGCTCATGTTGAGCATGAAGCAGCCTCGGCAAGAGCAAGGTGGCAACGAATGATGCACGAGGAGGAGCAGGAAAAGAAGCGCAAGAAGGACCAAGAGGAGATCCGCAAGAGGTTCGAGGAGGTCGAGCGTCAAGAGGCACAGGAACGTGAAGCTGAAAGGGAGAGAAAGAGAGAGAGGGCACGTCGTGCAAAAGCAGCTGGCCCTGAAGCCATTAGGAAGGGAAAATATCCCCGTTGTACCCAGTAAAGACTAGGCTTCACACCCGGCGATTTAAATTACCCAAAGGCATGTTAGGACTAGCAGTAGCACATGATACCGTTATCAATGTGGTACACATGCCATTGCACCTAGTAGTAGATTGTTTAGATCAGAGAAGGTGCTCGACACCTTTACCTCCTGATCATTTCATTTCGCTAAAATGCATCTAAGCATTCAAGCCGGGTTATGCAATTCTAATATTTCAAAAAATGTCTTTGTTCTACTAGTTAAGTCGTTTTCTTTACATATAGAAAAATCCCATACATAAAACTCAAAATTTAACTATTGCATTTCGGTAAAAATGGTTAACCGGAAACGTAGAAAGTATCGTAAAGAAATCTACGACATTAAACGGTAGAAAATTTAAACGGTACCAAATATAACCGAAAAAAATTTATGCGTCAAAAACTACGTCAATTCATATTATGGAACCAAATCGAGCGGAAAAAATATATCAACTATTAATCAACATAAATTAAATTATTCACATTTTTTGGCATAAAATAAAAACAATTAAACAAATATAGCCGTTTCAACTGGCTATAGCCCCCAGGGTGGGAGGGACCTTTCGCCGTTTGAAACGGCTATAGCCGTTTATAGCCGTATGAAACGGCGAAAGGGCCCACCATCGTCAGGGGAGGCACTTTTCGCCAAATCAAACGGCGATAGCCGCTTCAAACGGCGACATAAGACCAGATCTGCTAAATTTTTACCCAAGTATTTATTTTTGAAAAATCGTAAAAAAAATATAAAAATAAAAAAAATTCCACGACGACTCCGATCATGCTGCAAGGAGCAGGAGCAGTCAGAGATGAGAGTGGGGCGGGGTCATGGTAGCCTTGCACGCTAGCTTGTGGAGACTAGAGACATGTTAGGTAATTATATGTCTATATGGCTGGTAACCTACCATCACCGTGATATACATCAAGAGTTTCGAGAGAGATACATCAACTGATGTATAGTATACTAAACAAGTTGCATTTCAATATGAAACCACTAGCACATATCGTACTACTCATTTGGACCTGAATTCTTATTAGTCAATCAACACGAACATACAGACACTACGTTACATACCAAGCAACACAGGTTCCAAGGATCTGGACTAGCAGATGCAGCATGGGGATGAGAGCCTAGATAGGTCTGCTTATTAGTTGCTTAGGGTTTGTTTGGGAGGGCTACTACTTCTCTAAAACGGTTGCAGCTTCTCCAGTGAAGCGGTTTTTTTGGTTTTGGTTTCACTCGTTAGTAAAACGTTTGGCAAAACGACTTCGATCTCCTGGTAGTTGAAAACGACTTCTTTTGATGAAATGTCTATAATGCCCTTCTCTCTTGTTTTTTCTTTTCCTTTCTATTGTTGTTTTCCTTTCCTTTCTTTCTTTTCCCTTCTTATCCATTCATCCACCCATTCCTTCTATCCTTTCATCCATCCCCACCACCTCCTCCCTCTCCGCACTGCCTCCTCCTGCTTCCCTCACCGCCGCCGCCTCCTCTCTCGTCCCCCCGCCAGCCTCTTCCTCCTCCTCCTGTTTCCCCATGCCGCCGCCTCCTCCCTCGTTCCCCCGCCGGTCTCTTCCCTCCCGCTGGCCTCCTTCCTCCTTCCTCCACCGGCCTCTTCCCTCCCCCCGGCCTCCTCCCTCGTTCCCCCACCGGCCTCGCGCTCCACTGTTGTCGCTTGCCTCCTCCCCCGCCTGCCGCATCACGCCATGACGGTAACCTCCAGGGCCGCGACTGAAATGAATCAAAATCTCATTTCTGAAATTCCAAGCCTCTGCACGTCAGTGATAGTCCCTGGAAGTGGCTATCATGTGCAATCCCTATCTCAAGTGATACAAATCCATAAAACACAGAAATAAAGAAAGTAATAACTAAGTTTGTGTGTGTTTGTGAGCGTCTGTATCTATACTGTGTTTTTAATGATGGATACTCTATTCATGCATGTACAAACACCAATCATACTCCCTGCATGAACATTATTTTTCATTCTATAGTTTTCTATTCTTCTTTCCTGCATGCAGGAGCACAGGCATAGGTTGCTTTAAATGAACCACCATGGCTCTAGTACTTGAAAGTCGAACCGTTGAAGCATACAGACTGCAAAAGCGCGCCATGGAGGTGCCCGCACCATGCTTTGGACGAAACAACAAGGAGTAATCAACGACGAAGACTTCAACGTTTAGGGTAAAATTTAGCTTTGGGATCTTGGCGGTAGCTAGTGCGCCCACCAGCCGTCCAGTTTTGTTTTTAGCATATTTGTTACTTCTCGGAGCATTTGAAGAAGTGTGTGATTGATTGGATATGCGTATGTGCATGTGCGTGCTAGTTGGATGTGCATGTTAATCGCCTACGATAGGCGTGTACATTATTTTTCATTCTATAGTTTTCTATTCTTCTTTCCTGCATGCAAGAGCACAGGCATAGGTTGCTTTAAATGAACCACCATGGCTCTAGTACTTAAAAGTCGAACTGTTGAAGCATACAGACTGCAAAAGCGCGTCATGGAGGTGCCCGCACCATGCTTTGGACGAAACAACAAGGAGTAATCAATGACGAAGACTTCAACGTTTAGGGTAAAATTTAGCTTTGGGATCTTGGCGGTAGCTAGTGCGCCCACCAGCCGTCCAGTTTTGTTTTTAGCCTATTTGTTACTTCTCGGAGCATTTGAAGAAGTGTGTGATTGATTGGATATGCATATGTGCATGTGCGTGCTAGTTGGATGTGCATGTTAATCGCCTACGATAGGCGCGTACATTATTTTTCATTCTATAGTTTTCTATTCTTCTTTCCGGCATGCAGGAGCACAGGCATAGGTTGCTTTAAATGGACCACCATGGCTCTAGTACTTGAAAGTCGAACTGTTGAAGCATACAGACTGCAAAAGCGCGCCATGGAGGTGCCTGCACCATGCTTTGGACGAAACAACAAGGAGTAATCAATGACGAAGACTTCAACGTTTAGGGTAAAATTTAGCTTTGGGATCTTGGCGGTAGCTAGTGCGCCCACCAGCCGTCCAGTTTTGTTTTTAGCCTATTTGTTACTTCTCGGAGCATTTGAAGAAGTGTGTGATTGATTGGATATGCGTATGTGCATGTGCGTGCTAGTTGGATGTGCATGTTAATCGCCTACGATAGGCGCGTACACTATAGTCTTGTATTGGTGCACTTTGAACGAACAGCCGTGAAGAGGCGCCGGAACTTCAATAAGAGCAAGTATAGTAAACGGGGTGAAAGGGTTGCCACAATATCATATTAGACCTCGTTTGAATCCACCAAGTTGCTAGCTAAATTTAGCTAAGATGGATCCAAACATCCTAGCTAAAAAGTGACTAAGTTCTCCTAGCTAATGGGAAATGCCCTTTTCTTTAGCCGGTTGGAAGCAACTAAACCCAACTAAAACTGTTTAAAGACCGAAATACTCTCGATGGTTTGACAAAATTACACCAACTGCCACCGCAATCTCTATCTCCTCTTGTACCCATGAGGCTATTATAGTCAATAAACTGACATTTAGCTAGGGGATTCAAAAATCCTAGCTAAAAGAAGCGATTACATTTTAGCTAGCTAAACTTTAGTTGAGGTGGATCCAAATCACAGAATGTTATTGTGCAAAAATGTGAACTTTTTTGAAAAATTGTAGAGTACATATAAGTAGTCAACTATAAGAGTGTCTTCTTTAATTCTTCCCCAAAATTCCTAGAAAATAAAAATAATAAATAAAATTGGTTGCTAAGGTGTATTTAGGTTAGTGTTAACATTTGAAATTTATTTGGATTTTACTTAAATTTGTTTGAGTTATGTTTGAATTTGAATTCCAATTCAAAATCAAACTAGAAATAGAAAAGAAAAAAACCAAACTGAGACTTGGGCTCTAACTCCTAACCACAACATCCCGCTAATCCGTCCCCACAGTCCGCTTTTGCCCCCTCAACCTCCTCGCAGCCTGGCATCTCCAGAAGGTTTCGGCCGTCGCCGCTGCCTACTTAAACCCCGAGCCGCGGCCGCCCAAAACACTAGCCGCCTCTCGGGCACTCCCTGCCCTAGCCGCTACCCTAGAGAAAGAAGGAAGAGAAGGAGAAGAGGAGGAGGGAAAGAAGAAGAAGAAGGAGAGGATCTTCGTGCAACTTCTTGCAGGCCCTAGCCCGCTAATCCCCTGTGTGACAGCCTTCGCGTCGTGCATCTTCTTGTAGGACCCTGTCGAACCCCGAGCCGTCGCGTGTGCACTCCGCCATGACGCCGTTCACCCGCCGTGCGCGCTCTGTGCGCTGACCCCGACAAGGCCGCAAGGCCGAGCCTTTGGCCTCCTTGAGCCCACCTAAGCCTCGCCTAAGCTATACCTAGTGCGTCTCGGCCCTTGCCGCACCACGGTGTGTGCACGCTTCGCTCTGGCCATGCCGCTGCCGTGGCTCATGCACGCTTGACCCCGACAATGCCAAAGGCCAAGCCTTTAACCCTACCTAGTGACTGCCCAAGCCTCACCTGACCTTGACCCGTGCCATCGGAGCACCGCTGGGCTTCCTTGCCGTGCTACGAGCGCCGCCGCCACTGCCGCGCCTTGCGCGTCGCTGCCGGTGCCCAAAGGCCGCCCCTTTGGGCTCCAAACCGTTCCCTAGGCCATGCGCAAGCCTTCTGTGGGTGAACAAGTCAAGGGAACCAAGCTGTTGACATTGCTCCGCGAGCTCACTGGCAACGCCCGAGATAAACCCTAAACCCGTCGCTCCGATGAGATCTGTCGGCCGCTAGAATCTATACATATAGCCGCGTCCTCGGTATTGGACATGCCCATTTACCGCTTATATCTTATATTTTGGGATCTTCTACTATCCTCCTTTAGCCAGTTTGACAGAGTGACTAAGGTTCATAGCTATGGACTCGGAGAAGGGGAGTTGCTCCCTTCCCTTTGTGGATCCGAACATAGTTGATGAGGTGTGAGGAGAGGGAGCTTTCACATTGACTTAGACAAGTGTAAAGATCATGATGTGGTGTGAGGTGGGAATGGACGGTTTTATGGATATATATACTTATTTACTACTGCTGCTACATAGAAAACCCTAGTTATTCCTTGAATTACTTATTCATTTAGATTATAGGCCACTTAAAGCTTGCCATATTCAGATGGTGATGTGAACCTTGAACCTATCCTATCTTTTGGGGATAGCTCTTGAGTATGTAGGTTCAGATTCGGTGCACGAGTTCAACCATGTTGGATGGTATGACTAATGGGAGTGTCCTGACGCGTAAGGATGCCTGTGGGAGATGCCCTGAAGATGAAGGCTTTCACGCCTAGCTTCCGCTATGTTGGACCTTTTGATTGTTGTTCATCCCTTGGGGCATGTATCAGACTGTATTATCATCATTCTGAGATGTAATAAATAAATATTTGTACTGTTATCTTGGTATGGATGTGATATTATGCTGCAATAAGTTCTGTACGTGATAACTACCGATCCAGAGATTATCACAAGGGTACAGGGAGTCAGGATTTCGAAAAACGAAACCCGGGTCCATCACAGATCGAAATAGGGCCTTAATGCTTAGGTGATGGAGAGAGAGAGAGAGAGAGAGAGAGAGAGAGAGAGAGAAGAAAAGCGGTCTATAAGCTTACAACCAGCCAAGACATAGATTCTAAGACACTATGTGAGAGAAGAAAGTGGGTCATGTATTAATAATGCAGCCTATATCAATACCAAACTACTATATGAGTGGGTTGTTTAGTGGACTAAGAGTGACATGGCACTATCATACAACCAGCAGTGGACTAAATTGTTAACCTTGCTCTAAGGCAAAGCTGGGCTCTCGTTTTATATAGCTGATGGTGGCAATCCGTTTTCACAGGTCCATACATTTAATTTATTTATCTATTCGTCTATGATCAAAGTAGCTTGTGGAAAGTCGGAATATTTCCACAAGCAGTTTGATGCAACATTAAAGCTATGTTTCGACACTTTGAAATAGATTGGTAACATTAGGCCTGCCTTTGGGAGGGTATGGGCAAACCCACTCTTGTTCGTACCCAGATCCAAATATATATTATCCAATCCTTACCATCCCATTCTCAGCCAAATCCATGTTTAATTAATTTTGTACTAGATACATATCCCGCACCCTACTCTCCCCATTTTAGGTGGTGTGGACTTGGATATGAATTATGAATACCCACCAACAGGCCTAGGTAAAATTGCATAGACCCAAGTAAGTTATTTGCATTGGAGTTTAGCATTCATTTCCATAAATTACTTTTGTTGCAAATGCTCACCTCTACTCCGTTCTGTTGTGAAACCTAGCTAGCCCCATCCTTAGAGCATCTCCAGGGGACCCGTTGCTCAACACGTTATATGCATACCATAGAAATCACGCTCCAGCAGTATCGGCAAATGACTCACCTCCATCCTTCCCTCTGGCACGACAATTATGGCTGGGCCGCGAGGCTCGCCGTGCATCTTGCATACCGTGAGGCTGACAAATGGGGCTGGTGTGGGTACAGGTTGTTTATTGCTTCACAACTTCATTCACTTTCCTCTCTTTTATAAAATCAAAATGTGGCTATATCAAACTCCTAAAATCACGTCTATTTTTGTGTTGATAGAGTAAATGGCAGTGAACCTATTTTAACTGGATTGAACTCAAAATCTCTTATAGATTTTAAATTAAAATTCCTCAAACGTTTATTGTTTTCGTAAATAATTTGAACTTTAGCTTATTGATTTAGTTTTCAAAACCCATGGAAAATATATTCATTTATATTAACTTGAATATCAGTTAATTAAAGATAGAGCAATAGGATGTGGAGAGTGAGATTCAGCTAGTATGTTGGACTAGTATGTAATATGGAGGAGGAATCTTTTACGGTGGATAGCCAAATGGAAGATATGAATGGTGAAATATGGAGTATCCGCTAGATATGCTCTTAGTGTCTCTGGGCACCCGGAACAACTGACGGGTTGAGAAAGCAAGCACAAGCCAATCCAAGGGGCAACACATGTTTAACTGAATCGAGCCATTTTAGCGAATCTGCTAGAGCAACCACAGACCAAACTTATAACAATTTTATTTATTGTGAACTTTGTAAAGAGTGTCAAAATATACTCTAGAAGTATCCAATCTCGCTAAAGACTAAGCTCGCGATGCAGGAAAACATGTTGAATCATAAAAGTAGTATTATATATGAGTTCGTGTGCACACGTATTGGTTAAGTTTCTGTATGTTTGGTGTCAACAGCTGTCCGTCTGATTGACCAGGGTTGTTGTGTAACCGTAAACTAGTTTGTGAAAGGTTTACAAGATCGAATCAACACAAATTGATTTAACTGAAATAAAAATAACTCTAATGTGTGCATCGCACAACTCAACCGTTGATGTGATATCATGAACAAACTCACCTTGTGCCATGTTAACCCCTCGTATCTTAGAGATTTCTCTCTTGTCTTCCTTCTTGCCCTTACTAGTTCGATCTCTCAATAATTACAGAATAATATAATGTGTATTTTTTTCTTAGTGGCCTTTCTTTTCTGCGCTGGATGGTTTCCCGTGACCCTTTTTTGTCCTGGCCGGAGCCACATATAGTGGCCTGCCTTCTGAAATCTCAAGCAGTGTGTTGGACAACGTGTTAAATCATTAGTTCTTCCCGCTCCTGTGGTCCGACCATGGACTGTCCCCGATGTCTGTGTTGTTTAGTCAGAGGTGTTTGTCGATCTGGTGAAGATTAGTGGTCCAACATATGCATAAGGGTGGTCCAACATGTGTCAAGTTAATTTAATCAGAGTTGCAGAATCATTATTCAAACTAAAAGCTAGCAGTCCGATCGGCCGTGTGGCGGCCGGTGGTCCAACCATTAGAGTTTGATGCACTACTACAGAAAAGGTCATCACAGCCGGTTCGGAACCCCCATCACAGCCGGTTTTGGGGGGCGGATGAGATAAAACGGCTGTGATAGTCCCCCCATCACAGCCGGTTTTCAAAAACCGGCTGTGATGACCCCATCACAACCGGTTTTCATCTAAACCGAAAATAAACCAAAATAAAATAGCAAAACATTTTATTTATTTGGGGGATGGACCCCACCACCCACCGTCGCAAGTCGCGCATTTTTCGCGGAAAAATCGCGCGCTACGTGGTCGGCGGTATTCGAACCCGCGACCTCACGCTCGTGCATAGCCTCCTCTACCACTGCACCACTAGTGCATTTGTGTCTATATACCATTTTGATTCCCCTCATATTAATGTTTTCTGAGTGTAAATTGCTTATTTGAGGCTCTAAATGACTTCAAATAAAAAAGTGGTGAACTACAATGTTTCATAACTTTTCAAGATCTACAACTTTCGTTTTGGTCAAAAGTTCATCCGAGGTCGTTTACAAAATTTGAATTTTCAAATTTGAAAAATTCAAACTTAGATTCGGTTGACAAGATGACTTCAAATAAAAAAATGGTGAACTACAATGTTTCATAACTTTTCAAGATCTACAACTTTCGTTTTGGTCAAAAGTTCTTCCGAGGTCGTTTACAAAATTTGAATTTTCAAATTTGAAAAATTCAAACTTAGATTCGGTTGACAAGATGACTTCAAATAAAAAAATGGTGAACTACAATGTTTCATAACTTTTCAAGATCTACAACTTTCGTTTTGGTCAAAAGTTCGTCCGAGGTCGTTTACAAAATTTAAATTTTCAAATTTGCCCTCCAAAAATGTGTTAGTAAAGAAACCGGTTGTGATGCTCACTATCACAACCGGTTTTTGAAAACCGGTTGTGATGGTGAGCATCACAACCGGTTTGTAAGAAAAACCGGTTGTGATATGCCGGCCGACTATCACAACCGGTTTTTGAGAAAAACCGGCTGTGATAGGCGACATCACAACCGGTTTTTTAAAAACCGGTTGTGATAGCCCGTTTGTGAAAGTGGTTTGTGTAGTAGTGATGGGTTGGCCGAAGCTCAAAATTAGTTCATTGGTGAGGTGAGGACGGGTCACTTGAGGCGGAGGAGGTCCGACGGATTTGATGGAGGCGAGGAGACTATATTCCTATGATATTTTGGCACCACGTAACTCGGGGTGCTTCACGTTACATAGTACAATCCAAGCATCAAGAGGATGTTACTTATTTACCTTTTGTGCATACACTATATCTAGATATAACTATGTCTATGTGCATAACTGAAGCATCTAGGCCTTACATGCGTAGGTAAGCACATGTTTTAGTGATAAATGGCGACCATATTGTTGCAACTGACAAGTTGTTTTGAAGGGATATATACAAATTCATGTTAAGTTATGGCAATCAATATACACCCCTCAATTGAAATGAACATGAGCCAAAGAGTTGGATGTGAATATTAAGGACCTTTCTAGAACCAAGTGACATAAGGAGATGAAGCACACTTGGTGTAGTACAGTATTTTAGTTTTTGTAGTCTTTGACTGTACTATAAAGGGGGGGGGGGGGCATTTGAGCTAGTAGCTTGACCTAGCTAAGTTTTGACTTGAGAGAGATGCACACTTGAGAAAATATAGCACAGGTATGGCTTTGGAAGCAAAGAATTCGACAAAGAAACTTGAATTGGATGAGTCGAAACAAACATTACATGACCTTTGAATCCGGTCGACCCTATTTTGCATTCAAATGGTCATGCAAAACATGTTGACCGGAATATCAGATCAACATAGGGTGAAATCAATGGAATAGATGGGTCAATACATTCAGCTAAAAGAAAAATCTCTATATGACTTGAATATCTGATCAAGTGTCAATCAGAGCTTTCAAAGAAAATATCGAGCTCTTTGCAAAGTTGATTTCAAGGGGCAGTGCAAGTCACATAGCTAGACCGGAATATCCGATCGTTGATCGTTCTATTCGGACCATCAACTAGCCGTTGTGAGACTGAATTGGGGTTTTACGCCAGCACAACAAGATGTTAGTGACCGGAACATCCGATCCTACACCATTCTATTGACCAGACTATCAAAGAAAATAGCCTATCTTATGAATCAGATGAATTTTGCTTGTAACTGTGACCGGAATATCTGATCCGGCCAAGACAGACCGATTGGATATTTCGATCAGTGCTACTTTTTTCTGGGTCTACTTTTCTAACGGCTACTATACTTGGACTCTAGCCTATATAAGCACCACCCCTTGGTCGTCATTTGAGTTGCTCTTGACACCCTAAACACCTGACCACATACTTCAGCACCTGAGTTTGAGCAAGAGCAAAGAGTTGAAGGTTTGAGTTGGTTTTCTACTTCATCAAGCCTTGATAGAACAAATGTGTATCAATCTCTTGATGGGTCTTAGTGAGGTCAAGTGAGAGTGATAGTACTTGTTACTCTTGGTGTTTGACGGTACCTAGATAGTCTCGGTGACATTTGGAGTGCTTGGTGAGCTCTTGGAGATTTGTGGGAGCCCCAAGGAAGGTTCTTGTACACGGTATGAAGCCCGCCGTTTCGGAGATGGAGAAAGAGTATTTTTAGTGAGCACTTGAGTCTTTGTGGCTTAAGGTGAAGCAATACTCCTAGTGAGTGTTTCAACGTGGATTAGGGGGAGTGTCAGCTCCTCGATACCATGCGAAAAAATCTGGTGTGTTCTTCTCCTTAGCCTTTACTTTCCCACACTTACTTTGAGCATTTACTTTATGTTTTCCTTTTTGCTCTTTTATCTTGCCTTGGTTGCAATCTCTTGTTAGTGTGTTTGACTAAGGCATGATGAACTTGCTAGTATGTTTTCCTACCTATCTTCTTTAGTCCAACTTTAAGCTTGGGAAACACTAATTTCTAGGCTAAGATTGTTTTATATTGCATTAGAGTTTTGAAAAGTCCCAATTCACCACCCCCCTCTTTGGCCATCGATCCTTTCAATAACAAAAATCTATAAACCTAGAAATGCCAAAACGACCTATAAATTGGAACAACGGATGGAGTTCTAATGGTGTCTACTATTGACTCAACTGTCCAAGAATAGAAATGGAATCATAACAACAATAGGTATTGTGCTTTGTACTGGTCTATTTTGAAATCATGGTGGTCTTGTACACAAGGAGGGAGAGGTGCACCACATCAGCTTATAGAAGGTATATAGAAGCTGTATCCTGAAGCTGATCGAAAAATACAAATATATAGTAATTCCATAAAGTTTGATGGAGCAAACGGTACCATTATTCGTTACAAGGTATCAGACGAAAACCAAACTTAATGTAGATATATAACAATTGTTCCTAGCAGTCCACTTGTAATGTGTCATGGACTCGCGTACCAGCTGCAGGGGCGGGCAGTCGACTGTATAATTCTGTGGCTAGAGGCCATCTATCTGGGTCATCGACGACACACTCGAAAGCTAACTCAACACGCATCTTCACATTGTCAAGGCAGTCGTCATCCAGCCAGGGTGCATCCCTCTTCAGCTTCTTCCAGTCTATAAGAGGACTGAACTTCTCGCGAACCTACATGCAAAAAATGAGCGAAATGTTCAGGTGGCATACATTGATGTACAAATGCATGAGCAAGCAGGGTTAGCTTTATGTCCCAAAGGGTCCGCTCATCACCTTTCTGATAAACACTACACCACCAGGGTCACGCATGGCCACAGGTCCGTGTCCCATAACTATGGCCAGGATGAGGACACCAAGACTGTATATGTCGCATTTGCGTCCCACTTTGAAGCTCATGTCCTCATTGCGTTCTGTAAGCTCGGGGGCCATGTATCCGCTGCAGGCAGTGAAACCATTAATTATTTTTCTCAGTTACCAGGGCGATGGGTTTATTTTTCTTATTATCTAGTGGCATCCAATAATATGCTGAATCAACTCGACCAGTACTACACAAGGGCTTTGTTTAAGATATAGATTTATTTTATTTTGCCTAGTGGACATTGGAGGACTTTGTTTGTTGCCTCTCGCCTCATGGAACAACAATAATAACAAATGCATGGACGTGTGTGAAAGTATGAGTTTTGGCCATCACAAAAGCTCTTGATAGACCAAGATTTGCAGTTTTTGGCACCATTTTCTGGACCAGCAAGATATTGCTGAGCTTTAAACTACAATTAATAGTTCTCAATTAGGTGGGAGGCCATTTTAATTAGCTTGTCTAGTTTCATCCAGTATACTGAATCAACTCTTTAAGTTTTCTAGCATATTAGATTTCCTTTCTTTTCTTTATACTAGCGGAGAGACACGTGCCACAGGCACGTGTTTAAAAAAAATATAGCGTGAGAAAGAGTCCTGTCCACTAACGTATATCGTGAGAAAGAGTCCTGACCGCTAATGTACAGGACCCGTGGCCCACCTGTCGGACCAATAGGTCCACAATATTTGACGACCATCGACCATTGACCATCAATTTGGTCACTCTTTTTAGTAGAGATATGTTGACCATATATATACTGTCCCGTCCAACCTCTAGTAGTGCAAGATAGAGACAATACTGATAATAATGGCATGTACATGCATCAACAATCAAGATACTTACTTTGTACCTATGGTCGTGGTGGTGTAAGTATGAGTTTTGGCATTCACGAAAGCTGTTGATAGACCAAAATCTGCAATTTTTGGCACCATTTGCTGGTCCAGCAAGATGTTATTGGGCTTTAAGTCCATGTGTGCAATTGTTTCATTGCATTGCTCATGCAGGTACTGCAATCCTGCACAAATACCATGTATAATTTGGTAGCGAATTTCCCATGCAAGAGGCTCCTGTGTGTTATTAGTCGGAACTGCATACACAGAATGAACAAATAAGAATATACATATAGTAGTTAACAAACTGTAACAAATGTATGAAGAGACAAGAGGAAGTGGATGTACCAGATATATGTCTATCAAGGGAACCTTTACTAAAAAATTCGTTGCAAACATACCCCCCAGCCGCGCTTGCCAAAATTAAACCACCCGTCATTGCTACAAAACCCTTTAAGTTTCACCACATTCTTGTGATGAAGATCTCCGAGCATCATTAGCTCGTCCAGAAGCTGTTTTCTTGCCGAATCATTATCAGTAACGCACTTGACGGCAAGGTGCTGGTCACTCCCGCTGACTCGGAATGTTCCCTAGATTAAAGTAGTCATTTTGAGTTGTGCACATATTAGTCTACCAAATATTGAAAAGAAACATAATGCGGAGTATCTGAATAAAGCTAGGTGAACCATATATTAGGGGGTACAGTACAGCAAGTTGTCCTGTACAGAAGGTTATAAGTTTTCTTTACAAACAAAGTTTGTCAACAGGCTTCGCATTATTTCACTTACAAATTAGTACTAGAAGGCTTTGTCTACGTCAACATGCTTATTGGATGGAGGCGTCATAAGTTCAAAATTATACAAACATATGGGACGTACCTTATAGAGTTATAGACCTTTCCAAATCCGCCTTCTCCAAGTAATCTTTCGTCTCCAAAGTTCCCAGTGGCACGGCTTATTTCGCGAAAAGAAAATGCTAGCATATTGGTAACTTCTAGGATACGAGCTATTTTCCATTTCTTTTGATAATGCTTGATAACTATGAACAGCACAAGTAGAATTATTATTGAAATGGAAACAGGTATCGCCACAATCTGGCCCAATCCACCTGTGTGCAAGGTTTCACCGTTATTAGTTGAAAAAGTAACATAAGCACCCCGATTTTGCCAGGGATCCACATCCAAAGCTATATTTATTCTAACAATGCGATTTTGCACCCATGTATCAGAACGCATATTAATTGGAAAACAAAGTGGATGAGACAGGTAGGGTGGAATATGCACAAAATAACACAACATAACAAATGGAATTGAAAATAAATGTGACACTTTTTTTCATGAAGTAAGAACTATACTAGCCTAGTCAGTGAAAGGAAAAATACTTACGATGGTATCACTTGTATTACTGAATAAATTTTAATCGAGCGCATACAGTTGATTTACTAGATATACTAGTATACTAGTTGAGATTTATAATCTTAATTCACTAGGCTAGAAATAATTTGTGCTAGCACGTGGGACTTACCATGCTGGTGGGCCACATAGCCGCTCGCCAGCACTGATGTGCAGCTTTGTGTTGGCGGACGCTTATGCGGCCCACTAGCACAAAGCCCCTAATAAAATGACGCGAACGGCTTCCTCTCGTGACAGCCTTCCCTTTCAAGTTTACTCGAGAGGAGCTCAGGAAAAACTTCAAAATCACTAAATACAAGGGGGAAGGTTTTGTTCTTGAATTACGGAGGAGGTGACTATAGAAGTTAAGTTTGTGCAATTTCTAGCTTCCTTTTCAAGTTTAATTCATCCTTTATAGACTAATTAGTGTTTCCTTGGAAGAGGGCATCTATGGTGTTCTTCCCCATTCATAGAGGAAACTAAGATTGATATTCTTTCCAATCCTTAGTTGAATGATTAGGTTCACATGATTGAATGACTAACTAGGAGTTTTAACATGTTCTACTACAATTAGGAGCTTAAAAATCATTTATATATAGATCCAGAAAGAAATAGGGAGGGAGAGAGAGAGAGAGAGAGAGAGAGGAGAGAGAGAGAGAGAGAGAGAGAGAGAGAGAGAGAGAGAGTATAAGCTTGATCATTTTTTGTAAGAACTAGATCCTAGTTGTAGCTAAATTAGAATTTTTTCATCGTAATAATGTCAAAGTAAGTTAGATCAGTGACTAATAAGTTTTGTTTAATATTACATTTATTGTCATAGGTAGCTCAAATCTAGAACTAGGAGCTTGCCTTTCAATCTTAATAAATTTAGAATTTTTCATATTAAAATGTTGTCAAAATAAATTAAGTTAGATGTTGCAAAAATAAATTAAATTAGTGATTGATTGAGTTTTCTTTAATATTACATTTATTGTCGTAGGTAGCTCAAGATGGACAAGCGTGGATGTATGACAGACAGAGACATTCAGATTCATTCATGTTGGAAGTATCAAAGTTTATTGATGCCGCGAATTACCACGCTCATAGTAAGAAGACAAAGCAAATCCATTGTCTATACTTTGACTGCAAAAATAATATAGTATGGGAGGATATGAATGCTATCAAGAGACATTTGATCAAGTGAGGTTTTATGGCTAATTATATGATTTTGATACACCATGGTGAGGCGCAATTAGCCAACACATGGGTCAATAATGTCAATGATGAAGTGTATGCTAATGATGACGATGCCAGTGATCATGGTATGATAAATGATGGTGATCAAGAAGATCAAAATGGTGATCGCCCATATTTCAAAGATGAAGTGTGCGCTCAAGAAGATGACAAACATGATGTTTATTGTCACACCCTGAAATTCTCCAATTTCAGGATGTGAATTTAAGTAAAATTAATACAACGATTTTCTCTCAATTTTAAAAATTTTCCAACATTTATTTATTTTACAGAAAATTTAGCGTAGAAAAAAAACAATTGTTTGATTTCCAAAATTAAATAAGTTGTTCTCTGTGTGTTGCATTCATGCCGATGCATCTTCGTATTTCATGAGTGCAAAGGTTTTGAAAAGGTGTTTATCCAACGTTTAGGTTCTTTCGAGAATTTTCCGGACATTGTCGATCTGGAATTTATTCTCCTCTTACTAGAGCTAAATCTATTTATTAGAAGGCTCTGGAGTATTAGAGACAGTATCACGAATAAAACAATATAAACTAAAAAGACTATCAGAGTATTACACAGCTTAATCCTGGAAACGGAGGCTCCAACTCCACAAGCAGTCGACCGGGGGTTGCGTATGCCTAGCACCATCTTCAGAACTCCAAAGCACCTTCATTTTCTGAGCAGCGGTTTAGCAAGGGTGAGTACACTTATGGTTGGTACTCAGCAAGGCCACAAAGATTAACCAGAGATGATTTATTATAATCTTTAAGTAAATTACTCATGTGGAGGTCCAGGCCACTCGTGACCGTGAGCACGGCTGATATATCAGTTTTACACTGTGCAGAGGTTGTACACTTTCAGCATGAGTCGCGTAAACCCAACCATGCTGTGAAATACGAAGATGCATTGGCATGAATGCAACACACAGAGAACAACTTATTTAATTTTGGAAATCAAACAATTGTTTTTTTCTACGCTAAATTTTCTGTAAAATAAATAAATGTTGGAAAATTTTTAAAATTGAGAGAAAATCGTTGTATTAATTTTACTTAAATTCACATCATGAAATTGGAGAATTTCAGGGTGTGACATTTATATGGAGGACATGTTGGGACACATTGAACCGGAAGTGTTGCCAGACATCGCTATAGGGTTAGAGCACTTCGAGACGCTCAAGAAGGTTGCAAAGTGTCGATGTTCTAATCATAGCCTAGTAAATGCCGTGGATTTGCACATCGGGCTCGAATGGTCGCAAAGAGGAAACAAGGGATTATACTAGATCGAGCTGAATATCCTTACGTCCAGTGTGTGGATCTTCTCATGTTACTTTGCGTGAGATTGTAGTAGGGGGGTTACAAATAGCTGAGATAGAAAGCAGCCCTAAGTCTCTGGTGTGCGTGTTTGAGAGAGAGAGAGAGAGAGAGTTGTCGTATGTTCATGTCACGGGCAATTTCCGCATATCCCACTGCACACACTCGAAACGCGTATGCGGCATGCGGGCTCCATCTCAATCTATTCCTGTCGTGGGTGGCCGTGTGCGGATGATGTCAGCAACTCGTTTGTCCCGTCCATCCGGGGGACGATGGTTGACCCCCCGAGTCAGAGCGGTCAGGGGGCAGGCAGCATTGTGATGGGAGGACCGGTCATTGTGCATAGCGTTCATCATGATGGGGAGCGCTTCTATCCCTGTAGCAGCATGCACCCATCAAATGATTAGGGCTTCTCAAGTAGGTAGCGAAATCGCTAGCAGAATTATTAGTTTACTCGATCAATAGTGCAAAACATGTTTCACTAGCGCACAGGCAACCGCTTGTCTCAGACGATTCTTGAGATGCAACTCTCTCACAAACACGGGTATCCAAGCTCATGCACGCTATTATGCTAGTTTGTCTCTCTGTTTCTTATTGTCTCTCCCCTCCAAGTCGTCTGGCAATTTCACCACAACTGCTGGAGATGACCACCGCTGTAGATGCCCTTAGCCTCAGGCACAGGTTGCATCAGAGCGCAGCTACTCCTGACACGACGCTAGGAGCTTGACTTTTTGGGCACTATTGTCATGCCCGTTGCAGGTGGGGCCCATATGCCCCCTTGAGAGGATGGCCTTATCTGGGCTGAGCAAGCTTGACCATTCATCCCAGGGTTGGGTGAGTTAGAGCTCCCGACCCTTGCGTGGGGGGTTAGGCTAGGCGATGTCTCAGACCCTAGTGCGAGGGGTCAAGGGAGGCGGAGCCTTCGACCCCTGCGTGATTGGTCAGGTTAACTCTCGCTAATACACTATCATAGGGTATCCCATATTTAGGTACCTAACAGTAGCCCTCGAACCTCAGATGGATTCAAGGACTCAATTAAAGGGTCAATTTGTGGCATTTGGCCTCATGTTTTGTTCACCGAGGGGCACACGAGCGCACATGGTGGGTGTAGCCCCTGAGCCTGAGAAGGAGTCGCAGACTTATTTAGAGGGTTAGTCTTGTGGTGTCCATGGAGTTGCTAACCATGGGGTGACGCGGGAGCCTTTGAGTTGGAATGGTCCATGAGCCAGGCACTAAGGGCACGCGAGAACACTCGGTGAGTCTAACTCATTCAGAGGGATCTTTGGTCAGATTGGTCCTAGCTCCCACTGCTACACTTATACGCGGCCACATACTTGGTCTCATTTCACGATTCGGACCCCTAAGACTCCACACACAATGGATTTCCATCAAGTGGGTGATTCGTCTTATACTTGATAACCCTCACATGTCTTTCTCGATCGAGCCAGATGGGTCGAGCCATGCCACATTTTTCCTTGTTGGTCGAAAACGTGAAGCCCAGTATCACATCCGTGGGGATCCGATTGATCAACTAGTGATCGACTCTAGATTCTCGACGGTCGACCCATATAGTTCTCGGGGTCATTAGACCGGTCCCAAGGGCTCGCTGCCTTTCTCCGAGGAAATAACCATGGGTCAGATCACACCGATGCTCAAACGTGGGCCGGGACATCCACGACGCTCGAGCTCCTATGTACTGGCCACTAGTGGGCCCGTATCTTTCCATCCCTCGCTCGGTTGGTGCTAGGGTGCGGTTTGTCGAACCCATAAGTTGGCAAACTTTCAAATTCATGGGCCTAATGGGCCATAAGGGTCTGTTTCAAACTCATATCCCTTCTTATCTAGAAAGTTTTGGCCCATCTAGAGGCGAACCATCGCTCGATGTGCCCTTCAAGGAACGGCTGGGGGGCGTGTGCATGTCTCCCAAGAGGCACACGAAGGGAGGAGCATGGGGGGGGGGCATCATTGCAGATGATTCGCGTCCTCCTTATCCTTTGCCTTAAATACAAGATTCCTTCCCCTTATTGGATAAGCTTTCAGCCCACCCCCTTCTTCCACGTTGCTTCCACTGCTCGCTCGAGCTCCCATTCGTTTTGCTCTTCCGCACCGCCCGCTCCCGCCTTTCCATTGCATAGTTAGATCTACGACAATGGCTCACCTACGATGTGACCCACGCACACCTAGAGGGACTCGTGAAGTGAGGGCTCCTTTGTGTAGAGACGGAGGCAAAGTAGTGGCTCATGCCCAAGGACGAGACGACACTGTTGCCGCTGCTGGGTTACGTCGTCTCCTTCGTCCACTTCCACGAGTGTGGCCTTAGCATTCCCACCACAAGTTCCTAGGGGGCTGCTGCACTACTACGAGATTGAGCTGCAGCATCTCAATCCCAACGGGATTCAGCACATCGTGGGCTTCATCACGTTGTGCGAAGGGTACCTGGTGATTGAGCCCAACTTTGAGATGTGGAAATACTTTTTTGTCGTCTCCCTGCTCAAGAAAAACAAGAAGGTGATGTCGTACAGGTGCGTCAGCACCCACCTCCGACAGAGCCGGGCCTCCGGGTACATGTTGACAAAGACGACATCGAATAAGGGGTGGAATGGGCCATGGTTCTACCTAAAGGATAACGTCGCCGCCCCTTTTTTGTCTTTCACCGGAAAAATATTATTCCACACTGACAAGGCATAGGACAAGTGGTCATACGACCCCTTCGACAAGGAGAAGCAGAGGCTGGATGGCCTCCTAAGCACCATCTTGACTCTGAAGGACGCAGGGCTGCATGGGACCGACGTCATTTGGGTGTACCATACGCGAAGGATGGTGCCACTGCTGGCGTGGACACTCCTGATGTTCGCCATGGCCCAACGCACATCTCACCGGGACGGTGATGTCCCTAGAGCCGCTGTGCGCCACCGAGGTAAAGCAACAGATTAGGGAGGTGCTGGAGGACGATGACGTGTTGTACCCAATCTCGGGTCACCCCGTGATGATGCCCAAATAGGGCTTCGTGGATTTGGTAAATTCTTTTCCCCCAAATTTCTTCCTATCTGACCCCTTGTTCTTTTATGATTGGCCCTGCGGGACGGGACGATACCAGGGTGGCGCATGGTCGTCATCCATCATTTGCTGGTGCCGTTGCCGGAGGACGTGGCCAGGAGGGAGGCCAACCACTTTTATTCCAAGGTGTACAAGAAGAAGCTGGATGCCGTGAAGAAGAAGCGAGACGCAAGGCTGCATTGGCACATGTAGTGACACCGCTCGGGGGAGGCGGATGACAAAGACAGAGAGAAGGAAGAAGACAAGGATGATGAGGATGAGGAGGTGGATGCAGCCGAGCGCAGAGGGTCCCAAACATCCATTGCTGGGCTACGGTCGCTCTACCAAGGGGATAGGGACCTATTCCTATCGCACATGGTCAAGGCATCATGACCCATCTCCCAATGTCATCCATTTCGCGTTCTGGAGAGCTTGGGATGAGTCCTTGAGTTCGGTGGTCACAGTTCATTTCACGTTGCCCGACCCGGCCAAGCTCAGAGGAGGCACAAAGCGCCAACACACCGGTGGGGATTAGCCTGCACCGAGCAAGCCGGCTCTAAAGTGTCACCACAAGATGGCGTTGGGGTGAGTCTGGTTGTAGCTTTCCCTTTCGTTCTGGTGATCTCTGTAATTGCACTAACGGTCGTTCTTTCGCAGCACCAAAGAACGCGTCGGGTTGCTGGATGTGGTGTCGTGGAAGTGCATTGTACTTCTTTGGCTATGGCTAGCGGGCACCGGCGCTGCACCAGGCATGTATGGGGGTGAAGTCGTCATGGCTGCGATGCCGCCTAGGATGGCAAAGGTGGTGGCCGGTAGTGGCCTGGCACCCCCGGGCTCGTTAGAGATGACGCCGGTGGAGGTGACATGCCCTGAGATGTCCTCCGCGTGGGAGGTGGCCAAGGCCACCATAGAAAGAGCATTGGCGACCAAGGAAGCCACAGTAGAGGTGCCCGCGGTGGTGAAGATGACCGTTACGAAGGAACCAATACCCCCGGGGGGGGGGGGGAGGGGCAGAGGAGGAGTCTGCGAACAAGGTGGAGGGGGAGATCACGAAGGAGCCCACGCCCGAGGGGTGAGGGAGGCTACCACTGTATGACCGTCGAAGGTGCTGGCGGTGGGGGGTCATGACATCCGCAGTGGTCAGCCGCGGCGTTGATGGTCTCTGCCCGTGCTCCTGAAGATGTGGGACCCTCCCGCGCGATGTTACGCCTTGGTGGTGACCCACATGCGTGGGGCATGCCCCAGCTGCAAAGGACCACGCGGGATGATCCCTCTGTGATGATCTTCACCCTCGAGCTTCACTACATGCTTCGAGTGCACTAGGAGTGTTAGGTGAGTTTCATGGACATTAATTTCTATGCCATATCATAAAAATTGCTGATGTGTCAAGGTTATTAAATGAGAGAGTTTCATGGAATGAGAGGGGACTGACACGAGTTTAGGTAACCGTGTCCATGAAACTCCCAATGAGACTGACCTTAGGGCAGTCTCTGTGGTGAGTTTCATGAGGTTTCATGCACATTAAATAGGGTGTCACATCAGTAATTTTGGTGATGTGGCAATGAGTTAATGAGAAAAGAGGTGAAATGAGTTTCATCTAGATGAAATCATGTATGCACGGTTTCCAACTGATTTGTGTCTTGCCTGTGTTGTCTATGAAACACCACCATAAAATAATGCATTATGGAGACTATTTTATCCATTAATTAAATACGTTGTTGCTTACGTGGCATTCTTGAAAACACAAAAGTGAAATCTCCCACTAGGACTAGCCTTACTTGCACTCTGAAATAGTATATGTGCTATTAATTGCAGCCACCAATTGATTGCTGATCCAAATAGAATTCGAACGACATATATACTCAGGCCAATGAGAGTTTTATTGCACAGTTATCTAGACTAACTTTGTCAGAGGAGTTTTATGGGGATGAACTCCTCTCACATGTACGATAAAACCCCCCTTATAAATGACTCTGTCAAGTAACAAAAATGCTGATATGTCATAATAATTAATGCCCACGAAACTCTCATTGAGAGTGGCCTAGGGAGTAGCTCACAAGAAGAATTAATTGCTGTTGTAATCTGGCGGGATATATCACAGAGAGAGAAAGAGACAGAGAAAATAGTGCTCACCCACTATGTCTTTGCAGGTTCCTGTTTTGCCGTCGCCCTTCATTCCATATTTGCATGGACAGTCGTAGCCTCCCACTCTGTTCTTGCAGATCCCGTTGCTGCAAGGATACAATTCAGGGAGCTCGCACTCATTGATATCTGAAAAAAAAGGAGAGTGAAGATCAAGAATGATACGAAATGATGATGGATGGGACGCTAAATTTTGAGATAATTAATAGCAATAAAACCTTGACATCCATTGGAGATGTAAGGGTTGCCGTCGTAATTGTCCCAGCACTTGCAGACATAGCCCTCGCCATTGGTTGCGTTGGCACAAGAGCTGTTTCCGCTGACGCAGGCGTAGCCCGGAGGTGGCTGCTGCCCTT
This sequence comes from Urochloa ruziziensis, assembly GCA_015476505.1. NCBI lineage: Eukaryota > Viridiplantae > Streptophyta > Magnoliopsida > Poales > Poaceae > Urochloa > Urochloa ruziziensis. The sequence continues at coordinate 2,885,421 of CM027119.1, read as the reverse complement.
TTCCCGGGCATGAGCTGGCATTTCTGATGGCAAAGTCGACGACGATAGGGACTCCTCTGATGAATCTGTTGGGTTTGTAGCCGTGCGTGTCGTCTATAGAGAAGTTGTACCATGAACGGTCCACCACCATGGCGTAGTAGCACGGGCTCGTCTCCCACGCAGTGTTGAAATCTTCGGGGACGTCAAGCCGTGCCCCAAACCAGCTGAGTTGGGTAACTCCAGCTCCGGACATGGATGCCTGGCAGAAGTTAAGCCCCGAGCAGGAGATTTTGTAGCTGCTGGTGGGAAAGAACAAGGACTCCCCGAGAGAAGCTGCAATTTGGTAGCCGATACCGAGGAGGGCATTGCGTGTCGCGGACGGAAGGAAGGGCCCCTTCAAGTACGTGGATTGAAATGTCATCTTTGATGAGTTAAGACTTGTGAAGCACAGGGATGTCACCGCGAGGTATACCCGTGCCTCACTCTTGCTAGCTGATATGTCCATGAGCTGCAGCGGCACCGTGGAGTAGTCATAGACCTTGCCGTCGCCGTTCAACCTATAGCCCTCCTCCTGCATTATGTCTGGTTCGCTGCCATTGTAGACTTTAAGGAATGCACGAGGAGGGTTAAAGGTGGTGTTGCAGTTCGCCTCGAAGCCCGGGAGGAAGCAGCCCGGCTTCATGCCGAAGGGGAATGGGATGCTGATGTTGCCGCACTTGCCGGGGCAATCCGCAAGCTCTGGTTGTCCAGCAGTGACGACATCCCCTGCTAATGCTAGGAGCAGGAGCAACGAGCAAGAGCAGCGAGAGATGAGAGTGGGAGGGCGTCATGGTAACTGTGCGAGTTAACTTGGGTGGATTAGATAGATGTTAGATACTCGTGCATCTATCATCTATGGCTGGCAACCTGATGTACACCTAGAGTTTCAAGAGTTACACACCAACTAGCTAGTATACTGCAAGATGCATTTCAATATGAAACCAGTGGCATATTTCTATTCGTTTGGATCAAAATTCTTATTAGCCAATCAACACGCACATGAAGCTCAAAGCGCACGCAGATCACTACTTTCAAAACAAAATATACTATACGTATACTACAGTAGTAGGAAACCCAAGTTTCGAGGATTAGATCAGACGATATGCAGCATGGGAATGTGACCCTAGGTGGGTCCTGCTTAGCAGTTTTTTACCCTCTCCGGCCGTTTTGAAATACAGACAGTTCTATGTTTGTTGGTTAAAGTGAAACTTGTTTAATTTTGACCATTAATATCCACATAAATAACTTATTTTAAATAAAACACGCATACTACGATAGTCGGTTCCACATCAAATCTAGTAATATTATTTTATTTTATAAATCTTTTATTACTGGTAGTCAGAATTAAAACATACTTAACTTTGATCACATCCAAACTTGCTTGTATTTTGAAATGAAAGGAGTATTCCACTCAACCTCGGATGGACACAAGCAAAAGGGGAAAAAACATCATTAGTGGGTTGTGTTGCCGGCCGGGTGGTAATGAGCCATGGCCTTTATATTTTCTTCACGATCCAACTCGGCCATAATTATTTGTAGGCCAAATATGAATAGAATTTTAGCCCGATTCATTTAGCATCTAATCTTTAAAACTGCTAGGCTAAATTGTTAGGTCAGTTACCACCCCTGTTGCCGCACATCCCAAGGCAATCCACAAGCTCTGGTTGTCCAGTTGCGACGACTCCGACCACCCCGCAAGGAGCAGGAGCAGTGAGAGATGAGAGTGGGAGGGGGTCATGGTAACCTTACACGCTAGCTTGTGGAGATTAGAGAGATGCTAGGTAATTATATGTCTATATGGCTGGTAACCTACCATCACCGTGATATACGTCTAGAGTTTCGAGAGTTATACACCAACTAATGTATAGTATACTAAACAAGTTGCATTTCAATATCAAACCACTAGCGTATATATCGTACTACTCATTTGGACCTCAATATTAGTCAATCAACACGGACACGCACCTCAGACACCACTATTGGGAGCCCAGAGCTTCCACTATTGCAGAAATCATCAATATAAGCGGTGCGAAAACCTCATCCGAAGCGGTTATTTCACCGCTTCTTTTTTTCCGATTAGAATAAGGGGGTCATACGAAGCGGTTATTTTGTCGCTTCGTTTGACAAGTTATTCTAAACGGAGTATCTCGTGCCGGTGCGGATAGTAAAAATAGAAATTCGCAAATAAAAACGGTAAAAATATTTTTTTCGTAGCCCAGGAGGCCACCCCCGAGCTACGATCGCGATCGCTCGTCCCAAGTTACAAGTCACGCGTATTTCACATGAAATACGCGTGCGTGTGGTGCCCAGCCTTCGAACTCACGACCTCCTGCCTCGCGCGAGCCTTCCTTACCATCTCACCTAGACGTCGTTCCTGCACGCACGAGGGGGTTCTATTCCTTTTGACGACCCTTGTTGCATGAAGCTTATTTCTTTTATTTGAGCATCTAAACGGCTTTAAATCGAAAAACTTTCAATTACAAAGTTGTAGATCAAGTCAAAATGTATATTTTTTTTATAAAGCTTCTCTCCGTCTGAGACTATATGCAGAAGTTACAAATTTCAGAATACAATATGAAGTTCAAGTTACAAAAGCGAGAATGAGAACGGGAACTGTTTTGGGCAACTAAATGATGTCAAATCGAAAACGTTTCAAGTATAAAGTTGTAGATCTCGTCGAAACTTACAAATTTTGTATAAAACTTTTGTACATTATAGACCATAAGCAAAAGTTACAAAATTAGAATATAATCTGAAATTCAAGTTACACGAACGGAAAAGAGGACGGGGACTGTTTTGGGCATCTAAACGATGTCAAATAAAAAAACTTTCAACTACAAAGTTGCAGATCTCGTCGAAACATACAAATTTCATATAAAACTTCTCTCCATCTGAGACCGTATACAAAAGTTATAAATTTTTAAAGCAGAATAGTTCGTGGTGACTAGTTATTGAAAGCGGCGCGACTAGAGCCGGTTAGAATAACTTGTTATTGGAAGCGACACGAATAGATCCGGTTAGAATAAGTGTTATTGGAATCGACGCGAATAGAGCAAGTTAGAATAACTAGTTATTGAAAGCGGCGCGGTTTGAGCCGCTTAGGATAACTATTCGAAGCGGAAATACTGTAGCGTTGTCTACTCCACGCTTCGAATGGCTTAAATGAAGCGAGGCATTTAGACCCGTTCATATGTGCCGATTAGGATAGTCGTTTTTCCAGTAGTGTTCCTATGCTTATTGAAAGCCCCGGCCAGCCAACTATCCATCATCTTGTTCAACCCAACCACCTATTTTGTGCCACGTTGCGCCTTCCACTCAATTTATGTCAGTTGGCATATAAACTTGTTGCTGGTGTCATATTAACGCATTGTCAGGGTCATAGGATCCTAGTGAATAGAGCTGACACCTGCCACTTGACGAATGCATGCATGCATGCAAGCCCATCATTTTTCCTTTCCCTTTCTCGTGATAATTCTTCACTCGAAGATTCAACCGAGAAATGGTTTTCACCACTAGATTATTGACATTTTTACGGATAATTTGAGATCCATTGTGAATATATTGTTTTAAATTTTTTCAAATTTCAGCACCGACCACGACCATGCATATCAATCAAACATAGCATACAAACGGCCATGCCATAGCAACCTCCACAAAGAATCATACGAACATGTTTAACATACCTTTTATTTGATATATTTCAATCCTTACGGTAAACACACGTTAATAACGTATCCCTACCTGTGTCATATCAACTAATAGATATGAGCATATATAGTTCGGAGTCATACAAATCTCATTGCAATATCATATATTCATGCACTTGGAAAGACACGCGTAGTGGATGGACATACATCAGTCTGGTCCCCACTAGCATCCTGACCACGATCATACATATCAATCAAACATAGCATACAAACTGCCATGTCATATAGCAACCTTGACAAAGAGTCATACATACATGTTCAACGTACCTTTTATTTGATATATTTCAATCCCTACAGTAGACATAAATTAACAATGTATCCCTACTTGTGTCATATCAACCAATAAATATGAGCATATGTAGTTCGGAGGCATACAAATCTCATTGCAATATCATATATTCTTGCTCTTGGAAAGGTACATTGAACATGTTTACTATAGGGATTGAAATATAGCAAAAGTTAAACATGTTTGTATGCCTATGTGTAAAGGTTGCTATGACACATCTGTTTGTATGCTACGTTTTAGTATAATCGTGGGGGTGGTTGTGGTCCAGGGAGGAGTGGACCAAGTGAGAGTGTGGGGTGGTTGTGGTCCAAGGAGGAGGGGACCTGGTGGAAGCGTGGGAGCTAGTTTGGTTGGACCAGTTTGGTGGTTGGGTTGGCTGGAGCTTCCATTTCTTATTGGAAGCCCTAGGCTTCCAATATCAATATTCTCTCTATGTATATATGTACGAACACACACAACAGTACCAAGCAACACAGGCTCCGAGGACCTGCACCATGAGATGCAGCGTGGGGATGAGAGCCTAAGTGGGTCGGCTTATTAGCTTTTTAGGCCATTCTCAAGAGATAGTGGGAGTTTCATGAACACGATTACTTAGTTTGGGAACTAGGTAACTGTGTAGTTTTATGGGATGAAAGTCCTCTCTCATCCCATAAAACTCTCTCATTTAATATCCTTGCCATGTCAGCAGCTTTGATAATGTGGCATATAAATTAATGCTCATAAAATTTCCATGAAACCCTCACTAAGGCTGGCCTTAGGCCATCTGCAAAGGGTCATTATAACCTTAGGACAGTCTCAACCCATGGTGTCTATATGTAGTGTCTAGAGTAAAGAGAGTGTAATAAATAGACACATAGACACTACCTCTCCAACCCATGATATCTATGGTAGTTTATATAGATAAAAATAATAATAACTTGTTGCATGCACTAGTAGAAAATTGACCTTTGGTCCTTGGTCATTTGTCTCAGTTGTGTTCCAACCGGTACTAATAAATTGTGAATTTAGTATGATGGGACTATTTTCAAATCTTAAAAATCCTTATGTGATAGGACTATTTGGCCATTGCCTCGGGTCCGACGCACAACAATGTTTAGTTTCACTCCTAATTACTCCACCACTTGCATGCACGGAAAAAACAAGAATGGAGGGAGGAAATGAGATTGGTTGAAACGATTTTTATGTGGGCCATGATGTTAATGTCGTCGGCACCGAGGAGTTTTCATTAGAATTTGTGATGACATGTTTAAATGAGAGATAAGTAGTATTCTTTACCTTGATATTTGAGCCAAGATTAAATAGTCCTATCATAAGGGGATGGAGGGAGTATCGATTTGTAAAAACAATGCCCCCTGAAGATACTTTAGTACCGACTGGAGACACCAGCCTATACTAAAGTGCGCCTCGGGCGCCAAAAGGCAGCAACACAATGGACTTTTATAAGTACTGCCTGGTATCTCCAACCGGTACTAAATTGAAGCTGGGAAAATTAGTACCGGCTCACACCTTTGTCCGGTACTAAATGCAGCATGCATGAGCTAGTTGCGCTCACCCTCCCACTACCCTCTCTCTCCTCTCCTCTTCTTATTTTTATCTCCCAAACTCTTCCCATCTCCTCCAACTTTACCCTCTACCCTTCCCCCTTCTCTCTTATCTCCCCACTTCATCACCTCTCTCTGCGGATCCTGGACGCGAGATGTCAGTGTTTTACCGGCAGTCCTACCGAGGGGTATGCCAAGGTAGTAGAGTTTAGGCGAAGTGTTCTAGAAATCAAGAACTCTCGATGATTACGTGGCACGAGATTTATACAGGTTCGGGCCGCCAACTAGGCGTAATACCCTACTTTCTGTTGCTGATCTTGTATTTCATAGTGTAATATATGAGTAAAGGTTGTTTTCTGTTGAGATTGTCTAACTTGAGACGTCATGAGATTAAGACTGATTGGATCTGTTTTGAGAGTGGTCCCCGCTCAGCCTTACATACTGGCGAGCGGGGTTATATGATGGAAAGAGTAGAATCCTATTCTAATTCGAGTAGTCACTGTCTCGCTATTGCGAGTACCTTTCATGTATAACAATTAGTTTCCTTATATTGTAGAGTCATATGCCGTCCTGCACCATGGTCTTTACTCGATGCCATATTCTCCCTTTGAGTCTTCCTACGTCTGTGTGGACCCTATGCCTCCATATCCAACAAGCCCTAGAGCGCTTCATAGCTAGTTCTTTCGTCTTTGAAGTGCTGACCAGCTGATCCGAGTTTTTTGAGGTCTTCGAGTACTCTTCTAGACTGCGTTTATATGGCTGGTAACCTACCATCACCGTGATATACATCTTGAGTTTCGAGAGTTATACACCAACTAATATATAGTGTACTAAACAAGTTGCATTTAAATATGAAACCACTAGCATATATCGTACTACTCATTTGGACCTGAATTCTTATTAGTCAATCAACACGAACACGCACATCAGAGAGCACGCAGATCGCTATTTTCAATACAATACAATATATATAGAGACACGTACATACACACACTACAGTACCAAGCAACACAGGTTCCGAGGATCTGGACCAGCAGATGCAGCATGGGGATGACAGCCTAGATGGGTCTGCTTATTAGTTGCTTAGGTCCTGCTTGCAAGGGCAGCCGCAGCTGTTTAGCCGTGTTTAGTTCCTCCATTTTCACGAAAGTATTGTTGGAAGAGAGAGGGTGAAAAGTATTGTTACTAGGAAAGCGTGCACAGAGATAGAATTAAACTGACGCAATTTTCTAGGATGGATAACTTTTCGTGAAAATGGAGGAACTAAACACGGCTAAACAGCTGCGGCTGCGGCTTCTCTGGTGAAATGGCTTTTTTGGCTTTGGCTTCACTTGTTACTAAAACGTTTGGCAAAATGGCTTCTCCTGGTAGTTGAAAACGGGTTCTTTTGACGAAATGTCTATAATGCCCTTCTCTTTTTTTCTTTTTTCTTTTCCTTCTTAATCTTTTTCCCCTTTTCTTTCTTTCTTTTCCCTTCTTATCCATTCATCCACCCATCCCTTCTAATCATTCATCCATCCACGCCACCTCCTCCCTCTCCCCACCGCCTCCGGCTTTCCGACGCCGCCACCTCCTCTGTCGTTCCCCTATCGGCCTCTTCTGCGTCCTCCTCCTGCTTCCCGCCGCCGCTGCCTCCCTCGTTCCCCCGTCGGCCTCTTCCCTCCCACTGGCCTCCTTCCTCGTTCCTCTGCCAGCCTCTTCCCTCCCGCTGGCCTCGCGCTCCACTGTCCTCGGTCGCCTCCTCCCCCTCCTGCGGCATCACGCCATGGCGGCACCGTCCGGGGCCGCGGTTGCCTCTGGCTGGTAACGCGCCATGGTGGCAGCCTTCGGCCATGCCTTCCCGCCTCCATCCGCATGGGCATCTTGGTCAGTGTAGCCACGTTTTGCGGCTTCACCTCCCCCGCGTAAGCTGTTTTGTGGCTTCACCGCTAGCTTTAGGCGTGAAGCCATTTCGGGAGACACCGTTTGGGAGGGCTTCACCTCAAGCCGCTCTAGAAGCCGCCAATGAAGCCCTCCCAAACAGGCACTTCGGCCAATCTGAATGGAATTTTATGGATAGTTCCATCGGCATTAAATTCTATACCACATCCACTGCTGCGGAAACGACCTTCAGTACCGGCTAGGAACCCCTATTTAGTATTGGTTCCTAAAACGGTACTGATTGGTCGGTACTAAATTGCCACATGATTTAGTACCGATCGCCAGAACCGGTACTAAACAGAGCATTTTAGTACCGGTCAAATACACCAACTGGTACTAAACAAATTTACATGCAAAAAAAATAACCAACTCCTCATCCCTCTCTCCCCTCTATTTCTCTTCCCACTGTCACTTTTCATCTTCCTTCTGTCTTCAAGAACAGAACAAGAACACAGAAGAAACATGAAAGGTATGGAGAAAAATAAGAGAGAAGAAAGGAATGAGGAACAAAAAGAACTTTTAGATAACAAACCATTCAACTACAATAATATTCAAACCATAGCCCCGGGAAATGAAAAAAAACAACTCCATAGCCTCGCCGCCTAGTCTCCAACGACCAGCGCTGCCGCCGTGCGCACTCCCACCCCGCCTCCGGGCCTCCAGCGCCGCCGTCGTAGGACCTCCAGGCCTGCCACCGGGCCTCCAGCACCGCCGCCCCTCCGGCCTGCACATGCAAGAGGTAGAATCAGATAAGGGAGGAGATAAGGAAGAAATAGAGAAGAGAAGAAAGAGATCAGGAAGGGAGAGGAGACGGGAGATAGCGCATGTTGGCCACTCTGTACCACCCGAAGATTTTTTTCTGCCAGCATGTACCAGTTGCAAGTATTGCCCGGTACGAAGTGTTCTGCATGCTACTTTGTACTGGTTGGAGCCATGGGCTGGTACTAAATGGTTGCCCCTAGTGTCAGTGGTGCTCTTTAGTACTCGTGTTACTAGCAGGTACTAAATTGGCATGTGGGACAATTTAGCGCAGAACCGGTACTACACGCAGAGTTTAGTACCGGTTTTACTCCAGCCGGTACTATGTAATGTGGACCAAAGATCGTTTTTCTGGTAGTGATCAGCGTTGTTGGCGTGCAATGTTGAGACTCGCTAGCACAAATAAATCAAGGCCCACAGATGCAAACACCAGTCGGCACTGATACATAAACGTCCTCAAGCACAGATGTACACCTTTACGCTAGAGGTATCCACCAGTTAATTAGATGTCAATCGTGTCGGCTCAATAACTATATTTCACTGCTTTTTTTTTGGCCCACATCATTCTGCCGGAGGAATGTGCCGATGCCTTCGTTTCGTTATTTTCTCTCCGCCGCTGTTCCTCTGTGACTTTCCTTCAGTTTTCTTTGTCTACTCCTTGCTTCATTTTGTTCGGCGTTGTTCCTTTTGTTTTGGTCAGTTTTTCTTTTTTCACTTTGAGTTTTGACGCTATCGATGATTTTTTGTTGTTTTTTCTTTTTGCAGTATCTTCCTTTCTTCGGTGTTTTTCTTCCGTTTTCTTTCCTCTTCTTTTTCTCCGGTTTTTTCTTTCTTCCTTTTTTTTCCTCCGGTGTTTTCTTTCTTTCACTACAAGAAACTATTTATTCTATGACGATTTAGCTCATCGTCATCTATTGAGTGTCACAGATTATATCTGCCAACGTTTCCTTTGAAATAGTCATGGATCGGCATAATCTATGACGTTTTCCAACCGCCATGGAGGCCTAGGCCCAATGTTCATGACGAAATTAAACGTCACAGATGATTGCATGGCAGCCAACATGTCGGATGATGTGGTGGTTGACACGTGTGCGATGTCGTGGCAGCTGACGTCACTGATGACGTGGCCCATTATTTTTACAGCCCACTAGTTGTACTGTTTACGGATCATTATTATGGTACGGCCCATTAGTTTTTCGAATGCAGCCTATTTATTTTTTAACATCAGCCAATTTAGTTTTTTAAACTGATGCCCATTATTTTACAGTGGCTCATAATTTTACACAGCGGCCCATTATTTTTCAGAGCAGCTTGGGCCATTTTTTCAACGCACTATCAAATCAAAACCCACTAAGTAGGCCTGTTAAATTTGAGCCTAGCAAATCCAATCCGATTTCTCATAGAATATCAGATTCAATAACAAATACAATCAAAATGCTTATCGGCATACGTAACAGTAGATACAATATCACACTCAAAAGAGTTCATCTTTGCTTCCAAAATCAAACAATAGTTCCACAGCTTCTGCGTAGGAGAACTAAACTACCAGCTTGTCCAGGATCAAGAATTAAACAACATTCTAGCAAAAACTAAAATGCAGGCTACCAGTTTTGGTTCAACAAACAAGTACAAAACCTCGAGCACCAACAACCACAAGTCAAGAACCAGCTTGTAAGCTTGTAGGTTCATGTTACCCCCTCCACACCAGCAGGATCTGCAGCACCAAAAGTCCAAGCAACAACTTGTTGTTTGATTCCAGAAGCAAATGCAGCAAAAGTTCCTAAACACTACAATACCTGCAACACCAAAACCAACTACCAGAAACAAATTGAGGCACTGGAGCACCAAAATAACAGAGAGCAACACATGCAACCAGGAAAAACACTAAAGCACTAAAGCATAATATGAACTGGCAACTCACAGTTAGACAAAGGACAAATCTGAGTTGCAATTAATTATTCTTTCAAGTACACATAAACTAGCAGGCAAATAATATATCAATTGATTAATAAAGCTAGTAAAATGAGATTACCCAAGATGTAACAGCAAGCATGCAACAAGGTGAATTGTTCATGTAAATAAACAAATAAATAGTGCTAAATGGAGATAAAACAGAGGAGCATTCACTTTAACAAACTATTTTGCTGCTAGCTACAAGATTAGCAACACCTACCGTCGGCCTAACATGCAAAGCTCAAGTAATTAACTAAAAGAGCAAGCAATGATTTCCTAATCATTGGCTACTATATCATGAAAGCAACATTCTCACATATCTGAATTCTGAAATGCAACATCAAAAGAATGGTTACAGCAACATGTAACATAGCATCATGTGTATTAGCGTGGTCCATTTTGACCAAGAATATGGTCAAGTTTGGCCTCCAGATCAGCATGCTTCTTGCTCATCTTCTCTTTGTCCCTTATCCTTGCATGTTCAGTTTCCTGCGCTTGCTTTGACAAGCCTTTCATTTGTTCGTGCTCGTTGCTGACAATCAACCGAAGCTCAGCATTCTCCCTCCTCTTCGCTTCCAGTTGTGCACTCATCCCTGGTCGCTTAGGCTGCATCCCTACATTTTGAAGGAACACACTCTTTTTCTTGTTGCGCTCAAGCACATTGGATACAACCTGAACTGCAGACTTGGGTGGTTCACTTTCTATTGGTTGTGCAGCCAGTTGGGTTTCCATTTTAGTCTAGCAAGCAAGCAGCAAACATTGTTCAGGATAAGAGGAACTCATCTCATACTTGGCGAGCAATACTGGCTGGTCGCAAGGCACTAGATATGGGTCTGATCAAACGTATTGGTGGTGGACAGTCGACCAACATTTGGACCGATAGATGGATCGCAGAGGCAATTGGAGGCAAACCAATATGCAGAAAAGATGGTGTGACAACATCCTGAGTATGTGATCTCTTGGAAGAAGATGGCAGGTCCTAGAAGGAAGAAGCACTTGGACATAATTTTCTCCATATGGACGCCCAAGCCATCAGGCGTATTCTGCTGGCCAGGTTGCAAGAGGATCTTTGGGCATGGGAACGTGAGCGCCATGGGTTGTACACCGTGCGTTCTGCATATTGTGTCTTGGCAGAAAAGGAAGCTCAAGAATAGAACTGTGCAACGGGCCAGACTTCACATTCTGTGAGCAATAATGACCCTATTTGGCGCAAGCTATGCTCGTTGAAAGTGCCTCCGAAGATCAAAGTCTTCTGGTGGAGAGTTTCCCAGGATCTTATGCCCTCCAGAGCTAATCTTCACTATCGACACATTGACCGTTTGAACACATGTGAGTTCTATGGGGCTTGTGCAGAAACCACTTTACATGCTCTGACGGAGTGCAATCATGCTAAAAACTTCTGGAGAAAACTAAAAGAGATGACTGGTATCAAACTTCCAAAGGTATGTCCACGAACATGGACTGTGGACATCCCCGATGACTCAGTGTGTGCAGAGCAAGATCGTAGCATTATATTATGCGGCATGTGGTCTTTGTGGAACAGTAGGAATGATATGAGGCATGCTAAAATTCCGATAGAGGCCAGGAAGGCGATACAATGGGCAGTGCATGCATGTATGCTACTGCAGGCTGATTGCACGAAGAACAAAAATGGAGAAGTAAACCGGACTATGGAGAGATGGGTATGCCCACCTGTAGGCACTGTTAAAAATCAATACCGACGGATCCTTCCTTGCGGAAAAAAATATAGGTGCAGTAGGAGCAGTGTTGCGTGATGCGGATGGTTCCTTCCTGGCAGCACCAGCACGACGTTTTGACTTAGTAGCATCAGCTCTGACGGCAGAAGCTGAAGCCCTCAGGCATGGTGTCAGACTTATACCCCATGGTTTGGTGCATCATGTTGTGGTTGAGACGGACTCCCAGGAGCTGGTGGCGCTCTGGCGTTCTCGAGGAGAAGATCGGTTAGAAATTTCTACGATTCTGAAGGAGATCGAGGAGGTGTCGGTTGGCTTTGCTGCTTTTACTGTTAATCATGTACGTAGAACAACCAATGTAGTTGCTCATGTTTGCACTAGGAACGCCTTAGTTTCTAGTTTAGCTTCAGTTTGGGTGGAGCAACCCCGTAGCTTCCTGCAGCCATGTCTGCTAAACGATTGTAATCCTGATGATTAAGTAATGAAGAAGCTCTGTTCCAAAAAAAAACATTGTTCAGGATCATGGGGCAGTCTAAAATATCCAAGTCAAAATAGCACTGATATAGAGCAGCAAACTTACAATAGCTGATTCTACAGCACGTGTATACCCATCCTTTTTCTTGCTGAAGTGACACATTTTTAACAAATCAAATGCATCAAGTTCTTTATCCTCATGCTCATTATTATCTTCCTGAAAAAAATGTTTATATGGTAGATTACTTAATTGGTGACAACACTAGTAGGAAAATTTTGAAGAAACAGCAAGAACACTAGTAGCAGACATGTATTGATTCATATCCCAGACCTAATTCCTTTAGAAGACTCTTTGCTTCATTATATGATTGTGGGAGTGTATTGCATTCTGGAAATGCTTCAGCCAATAGCTTCATTACTACAAAAAAACCTGAATTGCCTATCCTATATAATGACTTCATATGAAGCAGTTTTACCACAAAGGGGAACCTTGAAAATTTTGTACAACTAGGATAATTTTGTACAACCTTGAAAAATGAATATTGTTCATGAGGTTCTGCATCAGCTTCCTGATTTTCTCCATCATGCCTTGTTTGTTCTTATGCAGTGTTTAGGTCTGCTAAAACCGCTTCTAAAGGATCAATATCATAGTTGTCATCCTCTGTCATATCTATGTCATGAACATCAACAGGATCATCGATAACCTTTACACCCAAGTTCTCTCCATGATGAATCTATCAAGTATATGTATTGTCCATTCCATTCATCAGTATGTGCTTCTTCACCAAAGATTGACATAGATATTTCTGATTAAGGCATCTTCCACATGGGCATAGAATGTCAAACTTTTCACCGAATTTTTCACAAATGAAGCTCATAAATTCTTTCACACCATCAATGTGCTCGGCGGAAAACAATTTGCTATGCACCCAAGATCGATCCATCTATTCAAGTACAACAGAATAACCAACATGAATAAGTTTGCACCAAATCGCAAACTACACTCAACAAGGTAAAGAAAAATACAGAGACATACCTTGCTGACTGACGGCCGTTGTCGAGCTAGGGAAAAGGCTTGCCTCGCAGCATGAGATGGTCGCAAGGCTGTGATGGTGTCGATGTCGTGCTCCCGCTGTCGTCTAGGATGAGGCAGCAATGCCAGCCACACTACTACAAAAAACATTTTAGGAGACACTGCCAAAACATTTTCCGAGACGCTTGCGAAATGCTTGCGTCTTTGTTAATGTCCACCATTTTTGGAGGCGGTGACGATTGATTAACGGAGGCAGAGCAAAGCCACCGTCTCCATTAATAGATTAACGGAGGCAGTTTTTGTAACAGAACCGTCTCCGTTAATGCTCATCATTTTCGGAGGCGGAGACGATCCATTAACGGAGGCGGTGCAAATAACCGTCTCTGAAAAACAATCTCGGACCCGAAATTTTCCTTTAATCCCGTTGAAACCCACGCCTCATGTCCGCCCATACCCCCTCCCTCGCATGCGTCCGTCCTTGTCCTCGCACGCGTCCGTCCTCTCCTCTCCGAGAAAAAATCGCCTCTCTCTCTCTCTCTCTCTCTCTCTCTCTCTCGCTTCTCCTCCTCTCCACTCCGTGATCCGGCAGCGGCCCCAGCCCCGGCCGCGCTTCCACTCCCTCCTCTTTGAGACCGTGCAGCGATGGGGCTGCCCGCTCTGCTCTCTTCCGTTCCCCCACGGGTGTCTTCCCCTCCGCAGCTAGGGTTTCGCCCGCTGGCGGCGGAGGAATCCGAGCCAGATCCGGCTTCCAGCGGGTGTGTCGCCTGCCCAACACCATCCGTCGGCGCTTCCTCTCCCGCACCCTCCCTCTCCGAGATCCGGCGGCGGCGGCGCGGGTGTGGCAGGCGGCGATGACGGAGCACGCGTGGCTCGCGCTGTGGGAGATGGAGGCAAAGCAGAAGGCGCAGATCCGCGTCGTCTTTGCCTTATTCTCAAGGAGCTCGAGCTCTACTACATCTTCAAGGAGCTGTAGCACGTGCTCGTCAAGGCTGGTAACTGCAATGCCTCCTGCCCTCTTCTGCAATCGATTAGTAGTGATTCCATTTCTGGTCTGGTATGGCAGTGTGGTGGATCTATTCCTATGCATGTTGCTATTGCTAGAACTTTTTGCATCACTAAAGCACTGACTGTAGGATAATTTATTGTGATTGTCCCCTTCTAAACCTTCTAGGCTTATGGTATGTTACTACTGCTAGAATGTCCTTTTTTTGGAGTTCCATGGTCCATGAGCCCTCGTCTGTATAATGCATTGCATATGAAGATGACAAGGTCCTGCGTGATTTCATCTGTGTGATTCTGATTTTGGGGATTTTTGGGCCTGTGTGATGGCTATAGGTCTCTTGCGATCTGAACTTCATTATTCATTGTTGAGTTCACACTTGCAAAAGCCATAGAATAGCAATATCTTCACTCTGATAGAAGAATAATAGTTAAGCATAGGTAATACATGTGGTCCTTCATTTATTTTTTCATCTACTAGGGAGAGTAGGATGTAGTGCTAAAGAAAACTAGCTGACATTTTTTCCATTCTTTTTTCTCTCCAAGTCATGCCTGAGTCAGTAGAGCATTTGAGTCCACATAATTTCAGTTAGCACTGGCCACCTTTTTCAATGGCATGTGCTGGTATTGTAATATGCATTTGAATTCGGCACAACATTATAAAAAGGAAAACTGATGTCAGTATATTACGAGCTAATAAGGTTTCTGTTGTTGCAATGCTAAGGTACCTATCTGTGGAGAGAAATAAGAGGCAAACTTGTGTCAAGCTCTTTGCACATAATTCAAATTCTACCAAGAAAGGCGCATCACCTCTAATAGCTTCCTTTGTCACCGAACTGCTCGTATCCCTTTCACCTAATCAGGCCATACACCCAGGTAAGTTTGTTCTACTAATTCGTTCAACGAAAAAAAGTTGAACGAATTATACACTTTGTAATTGAGCAGCATATTTAAGTTGTGTATTATACATTTCCTGAGTTTACTTGCAAATGGTATGTCTTCAGGGGAGTGCAACTACATGGGCTGCATCAGCTGCAGAAACCGTTGCTCCAAAGCTGATATCAATAACAGGTTAGCTCTTGGCTGCCTTCTTTCTAATCCTAAAAATCATTGCTGCATAGTTTTTAGATGAATAATCGTTGACCAATTATTGCTAGATCAAGGTCAACTAAGTATTTTAGTGATAAGAGTGTAGTAGTCATTTTACTAGATGTCATTTTATTTCTGTGGATAAGAGTGTAGCAGTCAGTAGATAGGTGCAGTACAAATATGTACAACGAGTAGATTAAACTGCATTGTACTGTACCCTCAAATTGCCTCTTATTTCAATATCCCAATTTGTTGACTTTGTACTGAGTTAAACGATAAACAATGTTGTGCCTACACTAATATGCTAGGATAAATTTCAGTATTTTTCTGATTAAATGCCAAATATTGTTTCTCTGATTACAAACTGCTGTTAGTCTGTTACTTAACTTTTTATGTATCTCTGCAGCCTTAACTTTTCCTGTGGCAATATATGGTTCAACGTGTCCAGCCTTTTTATTCTGGTATGTGTGATATCTGCTAGTTCCTTTGCTCCTAGTGCCCTGTCTTATCTACATACCTGAATATACTGAAAGTTTTGTGTCCAAGTTATTTCTAATTAAATGGTGGTTACTTGATCTGTTAAGAACCATGATATGTGATGTTCATAATTGTTAAACATGAAACTCCAGTGTAGAATTGTAGAAGGTCTTAGTTTGAATACACCTAAGAGGTTGTTGAACCGTTCTTTTTTTGTTTGCTCCATTGTGGCCAATCTGAATATCACAATCCAAAACCAAGGATGTAAACCTTCATAATTTAGTATGTTTCTAGTCAAGATCTTGCATGTTTGAGTGTTGATATATGACATGTGACATGTCTAAGCTTTATGCTCAATTTGTTTTCAGCTTGTGCTGCTGGAAGACTGCCATCACCTGTGGTGAGTGGGAACTGAGTGATCAATTTGATTTCTGGAATGACATTTGTGCATTGTAAACTATAGCTATGTTAGGTAGGATATAGTGTTAGTGTGATGTTAAGTAAAAGGACTTGTACTATGTGTTTATCCGACATGAATGTCTGTAATGTGTGTCCTGACAAAATTCAGATTCAAATGACAAAATTTAGATTCAAATTCAATGTAATAAGATCTCTTTCAGATGCTAATGTTTGTATCATTGTATGTTTTGTAATGTTTGTGATTAGGATTCAAAATCTATTTTTTTTAATTGGTAAAATCATTAACAGAGGCGGTTTTGTTACAAAAACCGTCTCTGTTAATAGGCATTAACAGAGACGGTTTTTGTAACAAAACCGTCTCTGTTAATGCCTATTAACAGAAACGGTTTCAAATCGTCTCTGTCGATTATTAACAGAGACCCCAGCTTAGAGACGGTTGCCAAAACCGCCTCTGTAAATGTAAAAAAACCGCCTCCGTTAATGCTTTTTGTAGTAGTGCCACCAGACTTGCGGGAGGGATGCCAGCAATGGCAGGTGCCGGCCGTGCGGGATGCCCTACTCCCGCTGCTGTGCGGGATGATGCGGCAACGGTGGGTGCCAACCGTGTGGTACGGATGCCGGCAATGGCGGGCGCCGGCCATGCCGGATGTCGTCAATGGAGGACGCCAGCCGTGCGGGATGGATGGCGGCAATGGAGGGGGCCGGACGTGCGGGATGAGGCGGCAATGGCGGCCTGGGGCCGGTGGCCTGCTGGGGACGGCTATGTGAGATGGGGGCGCCCTCAAGTCCTCAACGACGGCACAGCAGGGGGCGCCGTCGACGGCGGCGCAGCAAGGGGCCAATGAGATGTGGATCGATACAATCGATTTTTCCAAGTCTGAATCGTGATGTACCAACGTTATTTATTAATATATAAACGAACAACTTTCCATAGCAAACACAACGAGTTGAGTGGTTCAGTACAGGGCCGGGCATGGGCAAGTGTCAGCCGAGCGACAGTACAGGCCCCCATATTTGAAGGGCCTCCTTTTTTATCTATACATTAAGTGTCTGAACAATTATGCTGCATCCTTTAATAGTTTAACTATTAATTTTGTTATCTTTATCTATTGTATACATGTGTATGTATTAGACTTGAGTTCTAGTGTTCCATAATCAAAACCATGTTTATGCAAATTGGTTATTAGAAAATATGATTCTGGGGCCAAAAGCTTAGCGAAGGGGTCTGTAGGCTAAAGGTTGCAGGGACCTTATTAGCACCCCTGATCCTAGGTTCGAATCCCTATGAGAGCAAATTTCAGACTGGGTAAGAAAAAGTCAGTCGTTGGTTCTTTTGATCGGCATGGGTGTATCAACTTGTGGTGGATGGGCTCTTGTATAAGGGTTGAATGTGTGTGTTGGGCCTTAAAGCACGGGTAAAGGCTGGAACCATAAGGGGCGGCATCCCCATGTATAAGGAGACTACTTTCGTGACTTTTTTTTCTGTTGGACTCCGATTGAGCTCTTTTTAGTGAAACACCGTGGGGATGGTCTTTTCCCCACAGACCGAGTTTTTAGCTAAATTATTGCTTCGTATTTCTAAGCTAATAGGGCCCGCTTTAGAGTTTTGTATAGGGCCTTGAATTTTGCCGGCCCGGCCCTAGTTGAGCACGTGGTAAAGGCGCAATGTTCCCATCCGCCAAGTGGCGGGTTCAAACCTTCGTTCGCATCATTTATTTTTTGCCAGATTTACTGACGCGGCAGGCGGGCGGGCGGAGGGCGGCTGGCTGACCTGGCGCTTCGGGAGGCCGGGTGATTTGGCCAGCAAAAAACAAAACAATAAAAAGGTTTAAAATCAGACCAAATCCTTAATGATTCCTTAGCGCAGTGGTATGACTTTTATTTTTGATACTTAAGGTCTTTAGTTCGAGTCCGGGCTGCTCAGTTTTTTTGCCTTTTTCCTTTTTCTTTTTAATTTTGTTTTTCCAATATTTTAGTTATAAATATTATATTTATAAATAGCGACGAATTTACTATTTTTGTCATAGGTTTTGGGCTGGTTCATGACGAAATTGATAAACTGTCATGGTGTTTGGGCCTTATGCCCACAATTGCAAATCCGTTACGATATGTAAAAACCTCACAAAAATTTTGTCAAATTTCGTCACAGAATAAATAGTTTTTTAAGTGTTCTTTCCTCCGGTTTTTTCTTTCTTTTTTTTCATGTTATTTCCTTTTTTTTGCCTCCGGTGTTTCTTCGGTTGTTCCGTTCTTTTATTTTCTTTTTCTTTTCTACGTTAATTTTTTTAGTGATCAAGAAATTTATCAAAATCAATAAAATAGTGTGCGTAGAGAGTTTTGAACTTAGGATTTACTACATAGGTGTGTGTTTGTGAGCGTTAATGATGGATACTCTATTCATGCATGTACAAATACCAATCATACTCCCTGCATGAACATTATTTTCATTCTATAGTTTTCTATTCTTCTTTCCTGCATGCAGGAGCACAAGCATAGGTTGCTTTAAATGAACCACCACCATGGCTCTAGTACTTGAAAGTTGAACTGTTGAAGCATACAGACTGCAAAAGCACGCCATGGAGGTGCCTGCACCATGCTTTGGACGAAACAACAAGGAGTAATCAATGATGAAGACTTCAACGTTTAGGATAAACTTTAGCTTTGCGATCTTGGCGGTGGCTAGTGCGCCCACCAGCCGTCCAGTTTTGTTTTTAGCCTATTTGTTACTACTCGGAGCATTTGAAGAAGTGTGATTGATTGGATATGCATATGTGCATGTGCGTGCCAGTTGGATGTGCATGTCAATCGCCTATGATAGGCGCGTAAACTCTTGTCTCGTATTGGTGCACTTTGAACGAACAGCCGTGAAGAGGCACCGGAACTTCATTAAAAGGCGGAACTTCATTAAAAGGCGAAGCTAGGTTCTCGTAAAATATTTTTATAGGCTGATGGCGGTAATCCGTTTTCACACAGGTGTAGATGGTCCATACATTTGATTTATTTAATTAGCCATTCGTCAGTGATCAAAGTAGCTTGTAGAAATATTCCGTTCCACAAGCAATAATTCGATAAAAAAAAAATTAAAGCCATGTGTTCGGCACATGCGGTTCACTGCGGAAATAGATTGGTAAAATTGACCCAAGTTTATTTGGAGTTTGGCATTCACCTACATAAGTTATTTTGTTGCAAATGCTCGTCTCTATTCCGTTTTGTTGTAAATCCACCCACCCTTAGTGTCTCTAGGTGCCTTGACTGCCGACGGGTTGAAAAAGCAAGCACAAGCCAATCCAAGCTACATAGTAAAATACTTTTATAGGCTGATGGTGGTAATTCGTTCTCACACAGGTGTAGATAGGCCTCGTAATGAGTCCAACTTTTTAGTCTAACAATTTTAAGGATCGAACACTAAACAAATTGAGTTGTATTCTTATACAAATTTGGCCTACAAATATTTAGGACCGAGTTGGATAGTGAAGAGGCCGGCCATGGCCCATTACCACCTCTAGCTGTAGATGGCCCATACATTTGATTTATTTAATTAGCCATTCGTCTATGATCAAAGTTGCTTGTAGAAATATTCCGCTTCACAAGCAATAATTCGATAAAAAAATTTTAAAGCCATGTTTCGGCACATGCGGTTCACTGTAGAAATAAATTGTGAAATTGCATAGACCCATGTAAGTTTATTTAGAGTTTGGCATTCACCTCCATATATAAGTTATTTTGTTGCAAATGCTCGCCTCTACTCCGTTTTGTTGTAAATCCTCTCCCACCCTTAGTGTCTCTAGGTGCCCGGCCGACTGCCGAAGGGTTGAGGAATTAAGCACAAGCCAGTCCAAGCTAAAGGGACACACATGTTTAACTAATCAAGCCATTTTAGTAAATATAATGTAGAGCAACCGCAGACCAAACTACCGAAGTCAAACTATAATTTGTCCAAGTGCTTGCACCAGAATTATTACGTTATTGTAATAACATTTTTCTATAAAAAATGAAACTCTGGTGCAGCAATATTCAAACCCTTATAGCAATTTTATTTGTGAAATTTGTAAAGAGTGTAAAAATATACTCTAGAAGTATTTAATTTCACTAAAGACTAAGCTTGCGATGCAGGAAAACATGTTGAATCATAAAGGTAGTATTATGAGTTCATGTGCACAAGTATCGGTTAAGTTTCTATATATATGTTTGGTGTCGACAGCTGTCCGTCTTGACCAAGGTTGTTGTGTAACCGTAAACTAGTTCGCGGAAGATTTACAAGATCGAAACACAAATTGATTCAACTGAAATAAAAAATATAACTCTCATGTCTGTATCGCACAACTCAACCGTTCATGTGCTATCATACAAACTCACCTGCTTGTGCCATGTTAACTCCTTGTATCTTAGAGATTTCTCTCCTGTCTTCCTTCTTGCCTTACTAGTTCCCTCGATAATTATAGAACTAATCATTCATGTGTATTTCTTTTTTTCTAGTGACCTTTTCTTTTCTGCACTGAATAGTTTCTCGTGATCCTTTTGTCCTGGCCGGAGTCACATATACTGGTCAAGCGTGTCCGGCCGGTAATCTGCATGCCTTCTCAAATCTCATGGTTGCAGGTTGCTAGACTAAAAGTTGGACAACGTGTTAAATCATTAGTTCCCGCTCCTGTGGCCCGACCATGGAGTGTCGATGTCTGTGTTGTTTACTCAGAGGTGTTTGTGGATCTGGTGAAGATTAGTGGTCCGACCATGTGTCAAGATAATTTAATCAGAGTTTTTTTTCCACTGGGGGCTAAGCCCGAATTTCATTACCCAAGCGCAACGAAATTACAGAGTTTGGAACCGATTCGTTCAGCAGAGCCTGACTACAGTAACCTCACTAACGGGACGGCACAGATGGCCTCCCAGACTAGGTGAAAGCAAAAAGGATTTAATCAGAGACAGAGTTACAGAATAATTCAAATTCGAAGCTAGCAGTCTAACCCGAGGAGAGGTGGCCGGCGGTCCAACCATTAGAGCTTGAT
Source organism: Urochloa ruziziensis (assembly GCA_015476505.1). Taxonomy (NCBI): domain Eukaryota; kingdom Viridiplantae; phylum Streptophyta; class Magnoliopsida; order Poales; family Poaceae; genus Urochloa; species Urochloa ruziziensis. The sequence continues at coordinate 2,864,045 of CM027119.1, read as the reverse complement.
GGGGGTTGGCGAAGCTCAAAATATTGTTCGACGGTAAGGGGTTGTTTGGATTTCGCCCTCTATTGCCCTGTCAAACTTTGGCTCGCCAATTATTTGGCGGAGCATTTTGCCGCCGTGGGTTTGGCCAAGAATTGGTAAGAAAATCAACAGGCTGAAGCCATACGGAGGTTGGCTAGCCAAACATTGGCGTCAATCCAAATAGAGTCACCCATGCCCAGTCAACGCCAAAACATTGGTCGGGCTGGCGTTGGGCACAATCCAAACGTACCCAAGGGTTACTGGAGGCTGAGGACGTCCGACAGATTTTGTTGGAGGCGAGGAGACTATATATTCCTATCATATTTAGCACCATGTAACCCGGGTACGTACTTCATGTTGCACATAGTACAATCCAAGCATCAGGAGGGTCTTACCTACTTACCTTTGAATATGTATTATTGCTTTGGCCCATTGTGTAAATAAACATATATTCCCTCCGTTCTAAATTTTACGTTGTTTTAACTTGTCTATAAGTTCATAGCTCTTGTTGTGCATCTAGATATATATACACTATGTCTATGTGACTAGGTGCATAACAAAAACTATGAATAAACCTAGAAATGCTAAAATGACATATAATTTAGAATGGAAGGAGTATTAGTGGTGTCTACTATTGACCCAACTGGAAACATAACAGCGATAGGTGTTGTGCTTTGCACTGGCCTATTTTGAAAATCATATTGGTCTAGTATACAACGAGGGAGAGGTGCGCCACATCAGCTTATAGCAGGTATAGAAGCTAAGAGATGACAGATTCAGTCACTGTATTCTGAAGCTGATCGAAGAATGCAAATATATAGTAATTCCATAACGTTTGATGGAGCCAACGGTACCATTATTATTCGTTACAAGGCATCGACGAAAACCAAACTTAATATAGATATACAACAATTGTCCCTAGCGGTTCACTTGTAATGCGTCGTGGACTCATCACTCACGTACCAGCTGCAGGGGCGGGCAGTCGGGTGTATAATTCTGTTGCTAGTGGCCTTCTATCCGGGTCATCGGCGACACACTCGAAAGCTAAACCAACGCACCTCTCCACATTCTCAAGGCAGTCATCATCCAGCCAGGGTGCATCCCTCTTCAGCTTCTTCCAGTCTATAGGAGGACTGAACTTCTGGCGAACCTACATGCGAAAAATGAGCGAATGTTCAGGTGGCATGCATTGATGTACAATTGCATGATCAAGCAGGGTTAGCTTTATGTCCCAAATTAAGGGATCGCTCACCTTTCTGATAAACACTACACCACCAGGGTCACGCATAGCCACAGGTCCGTGTCCCATAACTATGGCCAGGATGAGGACACCAAGACTGTATATGTCGCATTTGCGTCCCACTTTGAAGCTCATGTCCTCATTGCGTTCTGTAAGCTCGGGGGCCATGTATCCGCTGCAGGAAGTGAAACAGTTAATGGAAAAAATGTGCAACCACATACAGCAGCAATGTCTAGCGCCCAGAGTTTAGTGAGATCTAATTGAGCAACGTAGGTTTCAGAAAGGGAGAGGAGCCATCAACTTTTTGCTCAGGTTCCAAAATTGGGAAAGGTTGATAGATCCATTCCACTTATGAGCTATTAAACCCTCGGAAAAGACAAAGAAGAGGGAATCCACACGGATGCTCGAGCCAAAAAAATAAAAAAATCCTTTTATTTTCTCAGTTAGCAGTGATGAGGTTAATTTTCTTATTACCTGATAGTGGCATCCAGTACGCTGAATCAACTCGACCATATTTTATTTTATTTTATTTTGCCTAGTGCACATCGGATGACTCGTTTGTTGCCTGATCTCTCGCCTCATGGAACAGCAACAATAACAAATGCATATACGTGTAAGTATGAGTTTTGGCCATCACAAAAAGCTCTTGAATAGACCAATATCTGCAATTTTGGAACGTAGGGGTCTTTCATAAGATGGTGGTGTTATGTTTGAAAGTGGAATTTGCCAGGGGGTTTATGCATAAGATACGAGGGCTGAGTTGAAAAGAAAGGATCTATACGCAGTAGAAGTTTGTTTCAGGGGCTTAGATGCAAGATTTTTTTCCTTTCACGTTTATTCAATCACATGTTATGGGCTGCATCTTGCAAATACATAAGTAAATGTATAAAAATCTAAAAATAGAAAATCTGGTTTTGTTAGCTTCTTTAGGAGCATGTTTACCCAGTGGAGTCATTGTCTCACATTTAACATTTTTCTTTGGTCGAAATAAATTATGCAAGAAAAGTGTCGTAGAACTTGTAAATTGCAATGCTCGGTACAATTATCTTTTATAGGTGAATTTCCAGTTAGACAAGCATAACTAACATACCATTCATTCTGGTTACATCTTCAGTTGTGCAAATGGAACACTGGCAATTCACTAAGTAATTTGTGCAAATGGAATACGCATACTAGCATCAATTATTACAAGCAGCAATTTGGTATTTGTTAAGAAATATAAGAATTTCTTAGAAATAGACAACATTATCAAGAAAAAAAATAGTTTTGTAGGCTGTCCTTAAGTAAGCGAATTTAGACAGCCTCAACCATAGGTGTCAAATTAGCTTTCCTAGACCATCATGTTGCATAAGGAGGAATCCTGGAAGCTAAATCTTCAGTGACATACCACACTCTGAACATGCAGAATTATTGTGCTTGAATCGATGTGCCTTTTTGCAGCAAAAGAGCAAGCTAGGAATTAGATGGAGAAGCTCCTCTCGAACTCTTTCACATGGTATTTTACATATCGATCCATCATTGTGATATTCATAATATTGCTATGGTCAACCTTACCGAGCCTTTTTTATTTAAACTGTCCTCCCCTCTTTGTCAACTCCATGATAACCATGAGGATAATATTGCAGAACATTCAACTCATTGTACTCAAAATCCTATGGAACAAGCAGAACTACAAGCTAATTTTTGAAGACAAAGTCATACAGATGCTATATATAGCCAAACAATTGAAACTGTTTTATGGCTTGTGCTCAGCCAACTCACATTGGCAATTGTATCAGTGCCATATTCCTTCCGGCACTGAAGCATATCTTTGCTTTGCTTTCTCAATATTCATTTTCCTTGCTTTCAGAAATCTACACAAACCAGATTTAGTTATGTCGGTTCTTTGAACTTGTGTCATGGAAAAAAAGACACATATAGTCTATAGTATATACCTTAGCATCATATGATGGTCATGTTGCTTGCAGTGTTGCAGGCAACAACTCATCCAAAGTAGCACCTACCTAAATGTCTCAACAGCTTGCAGCTCCTCTAGATCACGCACATCTTCAATAGATACAAAAAAATCCGACTACCACTCTTCCTCCTGGTCTTCTTTAAGGAATGTCTAATCTTTGTTGATACATCTATTTGCTTTCTTCCTCAAAGAGCCCATTTCGGTCTTCTTTTCACCTTCAGAGATTTCGAAGTCTGACTTATAGGCTTTACGTTCATCATGACTTGAGCACCCTTCAAAACCTGAAACGATTTGATGATAACTAAATGTGCCGCTGGTGGTGGAACTGAATTGTTATGCACATTATATTTTGCTGGAAAGTCCTTCCAAGTCAACTCATACGAGATTACGACACTAAGTTACTTCAGCTAAAAAGGATAAAAGCTCAAGAAACGATAATAGAACTTCCTCGTCACCTAAAGATGATCATGATAGTAGGAGCAGTGACAGAATATGACAACTTCCCGACAGAGTAAACTTTGTTAACACACGCAACAACGGATCCAACTACGGTTCCAAACTAAATGGTTCTTGTGTTTACACCTCATTGTTATCAGACCTCCCAACTTTTTTATAATTTTTATGCAAGTTTATGCAGCGATCATATTCGTGAATTGACAATTTGTGATGTTCAATTTTTGTTGGTTTAGAGGTTCCTGATAATGAAAAGGGTCAAGATACTGTTGTCTCATGTGGAAATCGGTTTGGGACCTAGAGTTTGATTACTTGCCTAAGCTAGGGAGAAATCTCAGACACACAACCCATAAGTTTATTCTCAAATCAGATTTAGCCTATAGCCACTTTTTCATGGGAAGCTATGCGCCCATCCAGACCATAGAACCTCCGATGAGACCAAAACAATACCAATTCAACAGTTCAAAACCGCACACATCTCCTGTTGTCGAACTACCAGATATTCTAAATCTAAGAGGACAAACACGCTGTGTGAAAGCTGCAGAAAAGGACCAGCTTGAGTCCGGTGAGCTCACTTTGAATGTCATGCATGATTAGAGAGCATAGGAAATCAAGCAGTTGTTGAGGCACATCCTTCCATTGATAATTCATGAAGAAACATACCTTGGAGAGGGAGTGTGTGATAGGTCAGATATTCTTTGGCCACGTTAAACTTTGCAAAAGACTGAACCGACTTGCTTTTTCACACAAATAAACTTGCACACTTTATTAGTCAGCAGAAAGTTTCAACACTCCTAATAATATTTAATGCTACTAAAAACAAGGTCATCCATGTTGAACTCATGCACAATTGATGTAGCAAATAATTAATGTAAAACATAAAAGTCTAAGATGAGCCTTCACACTTGCATTTGACACAACTCTTGATATAACAGTAACAACTCACGTAGGAGACTCCTGAGGGTTCTATCATGTACAGTTGTGCCCCATCCCTATCATAACCTCGAAGAATAACATCACAACTAAAGGTCCTGATACAACAGAAACCAACTTAGAACATAACTACTGTTGACGAACGCAAGACATGAAAAGTCAAGTAATCATGGATCACTACTGTTGAATACATTATTACCTTAGTCACCAGTATATATAGCGTGCAAAGATGAACATAACTTGCCACACAATCTGCCAATTCCTTCACCAAAATGGGCTCCCCATAGACCCTGATTTGGGCCTTGAAACAATTTGACGACCATCTGCTGCTAATAAACAACAACAGCCTGCAAAGGACAACAGAGAATTCGTGGTTACAACACACACTTAGCAATAATAAGAAACATATCCACCGCAAGAAAAAATAACATAGCATGCTTTTAGAGTCTTATGTAAACTGTAGTGCTTCACATAAACAATTGGTTGTATAGAAAACAAATAACAGAGCATGCTAGTTAACTCTAGCATTTCGCAGGCAATTCAAGCAAGCAATGAACGAAGTTGGTTGGGGGTGAGGAGGATGTCTAGAAATGGAAATTCACCCGGGCTTCAGGTGTTCCAGACAACATAGCTAAGTAAGTAACTCTGGGCAACCAAGTGTTTCAAATATTATCTAAAAACCTTACTATTTTATACGTAGCTGACCGTGAAACTTGCCACAGGGACTCAAGTGGATTCTATATTCTTCAATCGAATATGTGGGGTACCGATAACAACTTCAACAACAACAACATAGCCTTTTGTCCCAAGCAAGTTGGGGTAGGCTAGAGATGAAACCCAAAAGCAAACAAGGATAAGAAGACAGTAAAACGACACAAGACCAAAGATCAGGTTAGGGGTAACATAAGAAGAAACAAAAGATCACAGGTTCAGCACGTTAATTGCTAAGTCTCCAAGCGCATCTATCTATAGCTATTCCTTAGGAGATATTCCACTCTCTAAGATCCCTTTGACCGACTCGTCCCAAGTCAGTTTAGGTCGACCTCTACCTCTCTTTACATTATCTACCCTTTCTAGAACCCCACTATGCACTGGCGCCTCAGAGGCCTCCGTTGGACATGTCCAAACTATCTCAACCGATGTTGCGTCAGTTCTCCTCGATTGGTGCTACGCCGACCCTATCCGAATACTCGTTCCGTACTCTATCCCTTCTTGTGTGCCCACAAACCAGCGTAACATACGCATCTCTGCTACACTCAATTGTTGGACATGTCGCCTTTTGTAGGTCAACATTCCGCACCGTATGCATCGCCGGGCGAATCGCCGTCCTATAGAACTTACCTTTTAGCTTTTGTGGCACCCTCTTGTCACAGAGGACGCCAGAAGCTTGACGCCATTTTAGCCAACCAGCTGAAATTCTATGCCTAACATCTTCATCAATATCTCCATCCTTCTGGAGTATCGATCCTAAATATCGAAAAGTATCCTTCTTGGCCACCACTTACCCATCAAGGCTAACGTCTCCATCCTCATGTCCAATCGCCTGAAGTCGCACATCATGTACTCTGTCTTCGTCTACAAAGTCTGAAAACCTTCGACTCCAACGTGTGCCTCCATAGCTCTAACTTCCTATTAACCCCCACCTACTCTCATCAACTACACACATCATCCGCAAAGAGCATACACCAAGGGATATCACCTTGTATGTCCTTGTGACTCATCATCGTCCATCACTAAAGCGAATAATAAGGGCTGAATGCTGACCCTGGTGTAGTCCTATTTTAATTGGAAAGTCACTGGTGTCGCCATCACATGTCCGGACAGATGTCATCGCATCCTTGTACTATCCTTGATGAGGTAATGTACTAGTGGGGACTTTGTGCTTTTCAAGGCCCACCACATGACATTTCTTGGTACTTTGTCATACGCCTTCTCGAGGTCAATGAAAACCATGTGCAAGTCCTTCTTCTGCTCCCTATATCCCTCCATCAACTGTCGTATTAGAAAAATTGCCTCCATGGTCGACCCTACCAGGCATAAACCCAAATGGTTTTGGGTCACGCTTGTCACTCTTGTAGGCGATGCTCTATAACCCTCTCCCAGAGCTTCATCGCAGACCTCATCAGTTTTATCCATGATAATTAGTACAACTTGAACATCTCCTTGTCTTGAAGATCGGTATAATATACTTCTTCTCCATTCTTCAGGCATCTTGTTTGCCCGAAAAAATGAGGTTAAAAAGCTTAGTTAGCCATGCTATCGCTCTAGCAACCAGGAACCTCCACACCTCAATGGGGATGCCATAAGGGCCCCATCGCTTACCTCCCTCATCCTCCTCAACGCTCCTCGACCTCCGCCTCCTGAATTCTCGTACAAAGCGTCTACTGGTATCCTCAAATGAATCGTCCAACTCACGGGTAGGACCCTCATTCTCCCCAATAAACAACTTGTCGAGTACTCCCGCAATCTATCCTTGATCTCCTCGTCCTTCACAGGAGTCGATCTGTCCCATCCTTGATGCATTTGATTTGGGTGATGTCCCTTCTCTTCCTCTCACGGATCCTAGCCATCCTATAAATGTCCTTCTCACCTTCCTCGTGCCTAGCCGCTGATAAAGGTTGTCATACACCTGACCCTTTGCTACACTCACAGCTCGCTTTGCAGCTCTCTTCGCTATTTTATAGCTCTCGATGTTGGCTGCACTCTTGTCAAGGTGTAGGCGCATGAAACACTCCTTTTCTCCCTTAATAGCCATTTTCACTCATCATTCCACCACCAGGTGTCCTTCGCCTCCTGTTTGCCTCCCCTACTCACACCAAACACTTCTGAGCCACATTCCGAACAGATGTTGCCATCCTTTAGCCACATGCGTTTGCATCTTCTCCTTCTGTCCCAAGGACCCTCGCCTAGCATCCTCTCCTTAAACATGTGCACCGCTTCCCCTCTAAGCTTCCACCACTTCGTTCTTGCAGTCTTTGGCAACAAATAAATTTTTTCGATGAGTATATCAAGTTCTTTAAGAAGTGTTTCCATGCCGTCGGTTCTACCCATGTTACATGGTGCAAAATTTACATCCACATACTCAATCATGTGTACAGGATGGTATGGTGGTGATGCGCCAGAACATGTTGGTGTATTTACCAGCGCATGAAAGGAATGGTTATCGCAGATGGCTACCTGAAATTGTCAAACATTATATTCGCCGCATTAGAGTAGAATATAAAGTAGACATAGTTGATGAGACTGAGACGCCGCTTTCTCTGCGACTGTGTGAATTCAAAGTTGCGATCTTTGCTTTTTCTAGATTAATAAAATGTCACTTGGACCAAAGTGTAAACTTCATAGTATTGTTATCTTATTTTTGTGATCAATATGCTTTTAGTATAGAGTTTTTATGTCCCGTAGCAACGCAAATATGCTTTTAGTATAGAGTTTTATGTCCGTAGCAACGCACGGGCACGACACTAGTCAGAATAAATTATATTGTGTATGCATGTCAAGAATTAGTTGTAAATGACACATACAAACAAGTACGCCATTTTACCAGCAAGATGATCTATTGTCATACTTAGAACAAAGGAAAAAGTCTAAATTACTCCCCTCAAATATAAGCAAAGTCTGGATAACCCCCCTAAAGTCTGTTTTGGTTCAGTTTACCCTCTAAAGTATGACATTTGGTTCAAATTACCCCCTAATACGATTTGTCCTTTTTGTTTCTCCATACATAAGTGGAATCTGGAGTTCAAAATTTACATGATGGTAGTTGACATCACAATGTATATCAAAAATAGTTAAGATTTTTTGACATTATTTTTTACATAATTTTGTGTCTCGACGATTAATTTATTATAAAATATTCTACCATATGAAATAACGATCAAAATTTCATGACATATTTTTTTAATATCTGTTATGATGTCTATTATCATCTCATAAAATTTGAACTCAAAATTCCACTTGTACATGGAGAAACAAAAATGACAAATTGTATTAAGGGGTAAGTTGAACCAACTGCCATAGTTTAGGGGGTAAATTGAACCAAAACATACTTTAAGGATTATCTGGACTTTGCTATACTTGAGGGGGTAATTTGGACTTTTTTACAGAGGTGGGATACACACGCGTACCAAGTATTGCTAGACTGATCATAATGCCAGTGCGACACATGTACACCATAGATAGTACATATGTACACCATATACAGTACATATGTACACCACCGCACCGCTAGAGGCCATAATGGCAATGAGGCTGTGTGTGCTGGCAAGTCTGGACTGACCCCATATAATACTAGCGAGAGATAGCCTGCGGCTATAATACTAGCGAGAGATAGCCTGCGGCATTCATGTCATTGCACCGCTAAACCAGCGTAATGCCAGCGAGACATGGCCTGCGACATCCAAGAGGAGTCATCTTTAGAGCCATAATAAAGGGTTGCAAAACAAATCGGTCAACTGGACACGCCAGAAATCTTAGCCGAACCTGCCATCCGACAGGTTGGTCAATACTGACTTCACCCCTTCCATACCATCAAATGGACAGGCCTAACTCAGAACCAATACACCGCTAAGCTCTAAATCCGTACCGTCCATACTAACACGTGTCCAAACCTAGTCGCCACGTGGCATGTCCGATTCACACATCGTAAACAGTCGCGACACGTAGGCCCGGATGGCGAACACAAGTACGTACATATACCCACCGCACCTCTAGGCCAGCCACGCTAGTGTGAGGCCGTGCCTGCTGGCAACCACTGTGTGTAGCGAGGGGGAGGACCGCGCGCGCGTAGCAGCGCCTGCGTCAGGCGGCCCCCCGTGGCCGTACGTGTGGCGCGGCGTGCGTGACGCGCCACGCGACGACGAAGCGAGACGGCTCGTGTCACGCACGTCAAGGCCTCAAGGGCCTGCCCGCTCCAGCCAGGCGGTGTGGTGGTGGTCAAGCGCGCCGCGACTTGCTCGCCTCGTCGCGGTCGTCTCGTCTCCACTCCCGGCTACAAATACCGGTCCCCCCCTCCCCCTGTCCGTTCATTCCGCCCACCATTTCTGCCCCGGAACCGACGCGCACGGCTCTCCGCTCCAAGAATAGCAACCTTCCTTACGTCAGTTTCGATTCGTACGACGACGGCCATGGCGAGGGCGGCGGCGACGATGGTGCTCGCGGCGGCGCTCGCCGTCCTCCTCCTGGCGTCCGCGGCCTCCGTGGCCAGCGCCGGCCGGACCGACCCGGCGGCGGTCGTCGCCTCTTCTCGTCACGACCAGGTAATATTATGGGCGTCGATCGATATCTTCTCTGCTGATCCTCTGATCGTTTCTAGAGGGCGCTTCTCTGATCCATGGCGCCGTACGTTTTGGTGTCGTTGCAGGCGGCGGAGGGATCGACGGCGGCGGGGGGAGCGCGGGTGCGAGGGGGCCAACGACGAGGACGAGTGCATGATGAGGCGCACGCTCGCGGCGCACACCGACTACATCTACACCCAGGAGCATCACAACTAGTTCATTCATATCCTAGTTTGTAGTGATCGCCGTATGCATGTGTTCTCTTCAACGTTGTCCTCGATCATGTTCTTTCTGTTGTGTGAACCCAGTGCATGGCGCGTTACATCTATGCTTATATGATAAAACAGTCTCAACATTAGGCTTTCAGGTTTTGATCTGTTCTATGTGCTGTGCGCCTGTGTATGGCCAGAATCAGAGTGTTTTCGCAATCGGGAAACTTCAGAACGCATGAATTTTACACGAATCAATCAGGAAAGTTCAGAACGCTTTCAAGATTTTGGGTGGGGAGATGAAAATCCCTCGTTCAGATTTGGGGGCCCTACTGTAAGGACATTTTCAGCACCGTACGAATTTTCTGCTAATCTCCATTCAGGCTTCAGCCGAAGCTGTTCTCAAAACGGTCGTGAATGTTCTTCCGCCTGCTTCATCATTCCTGTATTCGTGCTCAAAACGAATCCCTGACTCTCCTGAACTTTTCTTTCCCGGCGTCCTTCAAACGAAATATAATTAATTAATCAATACATGCAGGTAATAAACGGGTCTCTCATAGCATCATACAGCTCACAATGGATAAATAGCAAGTAAATAACCTGCTGATGCATCGGCAGTATACATTCTGGAAGCCTGAGCAGGCATGTCCAGCTAGCGATGACTTACTGACAGATGCAACCTGTCAAACAGCAGCCACAAGATTTTGTCCGAACCTTGTTAGACACCATGACAATGTGAGCATTGACCTTGCTTGCATATATGTATTCTGGAGAGGGTCAGATCAGCAGTTTAATATGCGCGAAGTTGACGACGCCGTGCCTGCTGATGGATGGATATGCAGAAGATAAGCATAGCCTCTCTCTAGAACACTGATAGATGCCGTCATCTTCATTACTTTATTCACCATTATCTTCCCAAAAATACAATGCTTAATGGTTAAGCAGCTGACTGAAGCTAACAGCCGTCCGTGTCCTCACTTGGACATGCCCTTCTTCAGCTCTCACTTGGACGTGCCCTGCCCCTTCTTCAACAGTCAGTGTATGGAAACTGACGTGTATCATCTTGGTTTTTCTCGAATTTCTCATTGGTCACAGGTCAGATTGCAAGTATTATCTGCATGAAGATATGCTATATGGAGCCATCAGATTAACTGGTGCGATGGAGACCACAGAGTTGACTGCCAATCCGTGCGTGCCATGGCAGGGTGCGCTTTCTAGACCTGCACATCTCTTTCCAGAGCTTCTCAGGAGTGCACGCAGATGCAAGATTGATCTCGACCTGCATGCATCTTCTCTTCCTTTGACCAATACGACGTGGATCATTGCGGTCTGCATGAAACTAATGAGTTCAGATGCGTCATAGGCGTACAGGTAACCAGAAAGGGGCAGCCTGATTCATGACAGATTACAGATACAGTGCCAGGTCAAATTATCTTTCATTATGAAAAGGAGGCCATCAACATATAATTCTCCATGAAGAAAGTAAGAAACCAAGGGTCTTTGGTTCTGGAACACAGCTACCCTCTTGATTCCGTACAGATCTGGGTGTTCTAGAGGGGCTGATACTGAAACGTGAGGAAAATAGGTACAGAATGACGTGCAAGGTTTGGGTTCACACCTGAGGAGAAGATCCAGAGGCACTCCAAAGTTGACATGACGATGTTGATGTACGGAAGGTTCTTCTTCCAACCCTTGGGCTGAAAGTTCTCAAGAGACCTGCAGCCACTGAGATTTTCTAAGGATCAACTTCTCAACTATGGGAATTAATGCCGTTGGACAATACAATTTGAAAACATCACAGGTTTGGCAACCTAATTGCTGCTGCTCCAGATGAACCCAGCAGCAAAGTTAGAAATATGATCTGAACAGAACAGCAGCAGAATCTCATACAGAACTGTCCAAAATTCAACCTTATACATCTTTTATAGAAATTATAAAGAAAGTCAGAGGCCATAAATCAGCATGACTAGATTGTCAAATGGTACTAACGAACTGCACTCTGGTATGGCATGGAGAAAGAATGTCGGAACAATGAAGGCTATCTACCAGGTTGCCTATAGAGAGAGAAAAGCAACAACTTTGCACCAGCAAGGATATGATGAAACAAATTAAATAAATTCTTTGTTCAAGGTAGACAAAACTTATTAAGTATTGAACCCATATTTATCAGTAATTCAATACATCTAATAAGTGTAGAGGCACTGTCAGGCGTCAGCTGGGGTATATCAATCTTGTGACATGCTAAAGCATCAGTGTATAGGGAATCAAATAAAACAGATGACACGGTGGATTAGGTGCGACTACCAACACAAATCAACACACCAACCTTCATGCCACTATGTACTGTTGCCATACATCTAGCAGATAATTACTTCCAAAATGGATATTCACTCTGACACTGACATATCATGGGCAATTCATCAATAAATATTTTTGAGAAAATGTCCATCTGGTCTGTGATCGCAGAAGGGTATCTTGATCAATTTGTCACAAAAAACTTCATCAGTATAAATTAGATTGGATATAAAACTCCCATGAGCTCCTAACCAACTTCAGAGTAATCACAAACTGGACACATAGCATGGACAAGTAAAGCATCTCAAGGGTCTTTGCCCAACTTGCGTAGCAGATGAGATAATATAATTTCGATCAAATAGAACAATTCCATGAAAGAAGGTAGAGAGAAGCCCTCAAATATTAACAGCTAAATCTCTGTACTTCACTACTACCAAAGTTGACAGATACCCATACAATTTTACCAATACGCGACTCAAAAGCCAACCTAGCAACAGAGGAAAAAATGACAGATACCCGTAAAAGTATAGAAACAATAGAATTGTGTGCAAAGAGATCTTCTAACCTGAATTGCAAATGAAGACGATACGAGCTCTGGTATTGGTAGATTACTTGTCTCTAGCTTAGGAAGCAAAATAGCAAACAAGTCAGATAGAGGAAATCAAAACAGGGATCGATCTTCTGATAGATTGCTGGACAGAGGCAATTGTATCAAAGTACAAAGAGAAGCTAAATCATGTTGCTACGAAATGCATAGAACTAAAGCTAACTGATAATTAGTGGAAGGAAACAACCCCCTGTTCATCATCACATAGAACAATCAGTGCTGAATCACAGTTGTTTTTAGAAAATAAAATAGATCTCACCAAAACTATTAGCATGATAGGAGCGAAGCTGTATCAACAGATTATTCTTTTAATTGAATGTGCAGACAGAGTCATTACACAAGAAACCTTTGAATCATTTACCAAACAAAATAACAAATTCCTTTCCAATTCCCCATTCCACCACTTTAAAATTTCAGATTTACAGCTTCCGTATATACTATACTTTGTCAGTCACACACAATCATACAAGCGACGCGACAAAAGATATACAATGTACAGATTATGAACCAAAACTAAAGGCATATCCACAGGCTCAAGCTGACACCAAGAGCCATGTGCCATTCACGATGTGCAAGCACAAAGCTATGCAGATCGTGGCAATTACCATGGACCTGTCACTCATATGCCTCAAAGCCCGCAATCCAGCCCCAATTGCGGCATCGCCTCCAGCCCTCGCGCCGGCATGCAGCTTCCACAGCACAAACTCGAGGAACGACCGCACTGCCTCAAATGTCGCCCTGCCCGTCAAATCCACAACGAGCTTGCGGTTGCTCGGCACCGCCAGCGCACTTGACACAGTCTCCGTCCACCCTTCCCCAACTCCACCATAGCTGCCGGAATTGGGACTAGCATTAGCATTTCCTCCGGTACTGTTGGCACTGGACAATACGCCATGGGACGTCTTCACCAGTGTCTCGACGGAGGCGCTGCAGAGTGCGATGAAAAGCTCTTGCAGCCGTGCGCCGTAGGCGGGGTTGGTGGCGGCGGCAAAGAGCTGGTCGTATGTGTTGATGTGGATGGTCTTGTCGATGAAGACGCCGACCGCGGTGGCCGTGAAGACCTCGACCCAGCTCCGGATCGCCCTCTGGCACCTCCGCGTGGTAAGCGCATCGACCCAGCTCTCCGGCGGCGAGGCGTCCGCCGTCAAGGGCTGCGACGACGGGGCCGAGTAGAAGGCGAGCACGAGGTGGCGCCCGAAGCTGCCGGCGACGGCGGACGCGAGGCGCTCCCCATCGGGGGAGAGCACCCTGTCCAGCACGCGGTCCGAGAACGCCGCATCGGATCCATAGGAAGCACCGGAGCCGGGCGTTGCGGTGTAGTAGCCGCGGAGCACGCCGGCGGCGACCGCCCCGGAGAGCGCGGACGCGGAGGCGGAGGCCTCGGGCGAGGCGGCGAGCTTGGAGATCTGCCTCAGGGTCTGCGGGACCGCGTCGGAGTCGGAGCGGAGGAAGGCCGCGAGGTCGGAGGCCACGGCGGCGGCGGCGTCCGCGAGGGAGGCCAGCGCGGAGGCGAGGCGCGCTATGCGGCGGCGCCGGGATGCCACCGCCGGGTGGTGGTAGATCAGGTAGGATCCCGCGGCGGCGCCCGCCCAGAGGAGCCAGCGGCGGCGGCGGCGCGCGAAGGCGAGGACGCGGCGGCTGTACATGGCCGGAGGTGGTTGGGGTGGATGGGGAACACGTGAGGAGCCGCCGGGCAGCCAGGAGGGAGGGGGGAGCAGCACGTGGCACGCAAGCGCGGGTGGGTTCCCGGTGATAAGCACGGCCCAGTATATTTTTTTTTACAGGAAGCACGGCCCAGTTTGGCAACACGGCCTTGTGAGAGCTTTAGCGGTCGCGGGGGTCACGGGCGAGCGTTGTGGGTGCTCCGCCTCCTGGAGCAGCTCCGTGCGTGGAGGTCGTGGGTGCTCCGCCGAGCCATGGAACAGCTCCCCTCCGGGGCAGGGGCGAGCCCGCCGCCGCCGCTCCCGTCCGGGCAGGGGCGCGCACGGTCACCGCCGTGCGCTCCCGTCTGGCGCCCGACCACCGCCGCTCCCCTCCTGGGCAGGGGCGCGCCCGGCCGCCGCCGCTCCCTTCCGGGCAGGGGCGAGCCCGCTGCCGCCGCTTCCCTCCGGGGCAAGGCGAGCTCGGCGCCGCCGCTCCGCCTGGAATGGCACATGGGGGATAAAGAATTTAAACCAATGGCATATAAGGGATGTCTAATTTTTCAATGGCACATCAAGGGACGAGTTACATTTTTGGATGGCATATACGGAACTAGTTCAGGAAGGCAATATGATTAAGCAATCTCCTCCAAACAAACTAAACTTGATAGTACAGTACTCCCTCTGTTCCAAAATAGATGACGTTATGGGATGCGTGCCGGTCAAACTTTCTCAACTTTGACTAGATTTGTAGAAAAAACGTGCAACATTTTTATCTCCAAATAAATTTGTTAAAAAACTAGACTTAAAGATCTTTCCAATGATATTAATTACTTAGCATAAATATTTATATATTTTAATATATAATTGCCGGTATTTTGAAAATGTTGACTTCTCGGGAAGCGAGAATGACATCTATTTTGGAACGGAGGGAGTACATGGCAAGCAAGCAAGCCGCCAAGCTCTCATGCGTCTTGTGCAGGTGCATTAATGATATTGTTTTCTTTTTGTTCAGATCAGATAATGAAGTTTGCAAGCTAGCTAGGGTCAGCCACACATACGGTCCTTTTTCATTATCAGCATGCGCAGTGCAGGTGTATAGGCGTGTAGTATTATCTACTGTAAGACCTTTAATTTTATCAGTACTGCTGTTGTGCAGGCTCATTGTTCTTTGAGATCAGATAGATAATGGGCTTGCAAGCTAGATGTATATGGTTAGGTAAGGTTTGTTCTACGGAGGAGTTGACATTCCTGGCATGTCGACCCGGCTGGCAGCCTGGCAGATGTTTCTTTTTAGCAGCATGCTGTGCAGGTGCAGGATTTATATTGTGCTTTAACTTGATGATTGTGATTGTAAGGTGCGCAGGTGCAGGAGCAGGATTTATATAGTGCTTTTTCTCCCTTCAGCAGTATGGTAAGAGACATTCGTGCAGAAGCGTAGAGACATCCAATCCAAGCAATACTCCGTTCAGTTTAATCTGGTCATATGATCCAAATTCCAAGCAGTGTGTCTTCGTGTCAAATGTTAGCTCGGTCTGGTCACATGATCGGCAGCTCTTCAGTCGTACACACTAGGATACTACATTTCCGTGTCAAATGTGATCGTTCGGATCGCCACTCTAACCTTCGTCATCCTGCTGGTAAAAGTGTGGATGCTCCCAATTCACCCCGGCTGCACTTCTCCATCAAGCTCATGCCTCTCCAATCTCTCCATTGGCAATTGAGATATCCATAAAAAATGGGAAAGAGGTCTGGATTCTTTTGTTAAGAACAAAGCCGAAAGCTTTTGTTAAGAATCAGAGCAGCTAGCAATTGCGTTGTCACTGAAGCCTGAACTGCATCAGGAGACGGGCCTTTGCTGGCGGAGACGACTTAGACGCTAACTCTCACTGCTCTCCGAGGGGAGAAGCGCCGGCGAGGCTTGCCCTTGCCCTGCGGCCTGCCAGACAGCGTCCACCTGGCCGGGCGAACGGAGCGTCGCGTCGAGAACCAGATCCGGCGGTGGGACACGGATCAGGAGGGAGTTATGGCGGCGTAGGGGGAGGCGGAGTGCCGGAGGAGATCCCGCTCGGCGCAACTCGCCGCCGCCATCGCCGGAAGGGGGCGAGGAGCGCGGTGGATGGCCGGCGTAGAACAGAACAGGGACTATTTTGACAAACTGTAAGGGTTTTTTTGCAAATATTTGGATCGTGATTAATAACCGCGATCCAAACCAGGGGGTTGATTGAAAATATTCGGATCGTGATTAATAATCGCGATCCGAGTTAGGGGGTTACGTGTAAAATTTTGGATGGCAAAGAATAACCGCGATCCTGATGAGGGGACTTTTTGTAAACTTTTCGACTCTTCAGCTCCGGCTTCGGCAGGGGAGGAGGGGCGGCGCGCCGGCGGCGAGCAGCCGTGAGCGAGCGCAAGGCGACCCTTCTCGGTCGTTGTACCTAGCCAGGGATGATACCGAGCGCGGCTCGACGTCGCCGCCAACGCCAAGGAAGTAGAGCTCCGGGCAGCGGGCACCCATCTGGTGCTCCTCGCCGGCAACGTTCCCCACTTGTGGCTTCAGCTGTAAGCGGCGTCGCCGCCTTCGCCGTCTCCTTTCTTCCCCCGATCGCGTTCGTGTGGCCTGGAATTTCACGGTCAAGCAAAGAGGGGACGCGGTGGCGGATATACGTTGTCAACGCCACTAACGCACACCCCATTGGACTAGTCCACACCTCCCGCCAAACCTCTGCACGCAGTGGGAGGAGATGTCGCTTTCGTGGGCCAGACAGCGGTGAAAACAAACAAACCGCATGCATGTTTGGAATCAGTAGGGGAGGTGAGCGTGGTGGCATGCGATCAAACTCAAAAACAATTTATATCTTTTAAACTAAATGACTAAATCAAATTCTGATTACACCATTAAATTTCTTATGTTGAGATCTTTAAAACTAGACCGCATTTGATTATGTTTAGATACTTTTTATTTTGGAACATTTTTTAGAAACTGGAACAATTATTATGAAAGTAGAAAATTTGTTCCATGATTTGTTCCACTTTAACTTATTCTATATCACATTATTATGTACCACCAAATGATTTGTTCCACACGTTAAAATTTATGTTCCTTCTATATGATTTTTTTGTTCCGCAAGGTTAGTTCATTTGTTTTGGTTGTTAAAATCAGATGAATTATTCCTTCTTTTTAAAAAATGTTCCATATTTTTTTAAGTCTAAACATAGTCAAGTGTGATCTAGTTTTGAAGATCTCGTCAAAAGAAATATAGTGGTGAAATCAGAATTTGATTTTGGTACTCGGTTCATGAGATATGAATTCTTTTCAAAACCCCTCTTCGTAGACCCCGCAGATGTAAGTCCATTGATGGGCGTGCGGTGCATGCCGGCACACCGCAGGTGCGGGTGCTAGTCGCCCCCGGCGGTGGCCGCCTGGCCGGAGTTAATTTGCTCAGGTCTCGGTGGGCTCAGGACAGTTGGGCCACGGTCCATTAGGCCCATTTGACATCGGATCGAACGAACGAAAATAGTGGTTGCGGCCCAAATTGAGCCCATGACTCGGAGGAGGAGAGAGAGCAACGCTGATGATGTGCATAAGTATTGTCATCAGCCAGTACCCAATTATTACGGCCACATCCAGTTTTGCAACGTGAACGATAGTCATATGAGAGTGAGAGGAATGGCAACAACAAAGGTCACCCAAGGCCCGGTTCTTTTTATTTCTTCAGCAGCATGGTCAGAGACACATTCGCGCAGAAGCAGAGACATCCAAACACAAGCAATACTCTGTTCAGTAACCCAAGTAGAGTGTCTTCGTGTCGTCAAATGTTGAGTTTGGTAATACATATCGGTTATCAGCTAGTAATTAACATTCGTCAGAAATTATTATTTTTATTTTGGTTAAGAACTCAGCCGAAAGCTTCTGCTAGCTCATGCCCTGCCACTGTCAGTGCTAATCCTTACAGAACGGCGCGCATTCAGAGCAGCTGAAACATTCATTCGATGCTGACGGCTAGCGATTGCATTGTCACTCAAGCCTGCATTGCATCAGGATTCAGGAGACGGGGCCTTTGCCGGCGGAGAAGACGGAGGCGCTACAAGGCCGCCGGCCTCCACGCCGTGCGACAGCGATGCTAGCTCGCTGCTCTCCGAGGGGGAGAAGCGCCGGCGAGGCTTGCCCCTTGCCTCGCGGCCTGCCAGACAGCGTCCTCCTGGGCGGGGGGAACGGACCGTCCCGTCCAGAACCAAATCCGGCGGTGGGACACGGATCAGGAGGGAGTTATAGCGGCTGAAGGGGAGCGGGAGTGCCGGAGGCGATCCCGCTCGGCGCTACTCGCCGGCGCCACCACCGGAAGGGAACGGGATCCCGGTGGATGTCTGGCCAAAAATAAACCAGGGGCTATTTTGAAAACTGAAAGGGTCTTTATGCAAATATTCGGATCGCGATTATTAATCGCGATCCGAATTAGGGGTTATGTGTAAAAGTTCGGATCGAGGTTATTAATCGCGATCCGATTTAGGGGGCTAAGTGTAAAATAGTGGATCGCAAAAAATAGCCGCGAACCTGATGAGGGGCGTTCTGTAAACTGCCGATTCTCCTCCGGCTCCGGCAGGGGAGGCGGAGATGCGGCGGCGAGCGGCCGGACGGCCGGGAGCAGACAGGCGGCCAGCCCTTCTAGGCCGTGGTACTTGACCAGGGGGGCGATACAAAGCGCGGCTCGCCGTCGCGGCCAAGGAAGCAGAGGTCCGGCGGGCACCTACCTACCTACTGCTCCGGTGCTCCGATCCCTCACCGCGCCGGCGACGACGTTCAGCTCCTGGCTTCTGTGTTTAAGCATGCACCGCCGCCTTAACTCGCCGTCCCCTTCTTCCCCGGATCGCGTTCGCGTGCCTGGAATTGGAAGGATAGATTGATTCGATCTGCCATACTGAGGACACGAAATGAGATTTTTGCACTATTCTTAGCTCGTTTTTCCCTTTTTCTTTCCTTCAGCAGCAGTATGGTGAGAGAGACGGAGACATTCGTGCAGAAGCATAGACATCCAATCAAAGCAGTAATGCGGTGTCGAGTTCAGCCTTGTGACATGATCCAAATTCAGGGCCGTCGACGAGGGAGTGCGAAGTGAGCAACCGAGAACAAGGGCCAAAGGTCACAAACTGAACTGAATGAATACAAAAGGACTCACTGGTACACACAAATTAAATTAAACTTGGAATTTCACAGTGCAAGGCGGTCGAGCGGTGGGCAACAACATGAACGGGGCAATGCGCAGCTAGGCTGCAGGAATTGTGAATGAAGCGCGTTGAGGAAACAAATCAAACCAAACCAAACCAAGGGACGGTATAGGAGCACACAGCATGCATGCATATGCATCGTGGTCATGGCTCCTAGCCGGTGCCGTTGAGGAACAAGGGCAGGTCGACGTCGACGACGGTGCTGTTGTGGTTGGGGTTGAGCAAAGCAGGCACGTCCGCGCTGACGTGGAAGTTGCTGTCCGGGACGGCGTGCTTGCACGTACTGCACGCCGATCATCAGGCGGCTTAATTTAATTGGGATATGATTTCGTCTCTCAATATATCCTGCCAGCAGTAAGCAGCAAGATATGATTAGTTAGCAGAATATATATATAACCACGCGGCTCAACGACGAATGCGTTGACATCGGAAGTAGTAGTAGGAGCAGCAGGTGGCGAGCAAAGGAAACAGAACGCGGTGGCCGGCTGGAGCTGTCGCGTCGTTACTCGGATTTCAGTGGGCTGGAGATAATTGGACCACGGTCCACTAGAGGCCCATCTAATATTGGATCGAAAATTGTGATTGCGGCCCAATGGGTGAGATCAACGATCCAGAAGGTGTGTCGTCGTCACTGCCAGGCGGGGCCCGGTCGCGCAGTTGCCGCACCTAGCACAACTAGTAGAATCCATGGCCGTCCTCCTCCACCTTGACTAGCTCCTTGAGATGCACGTGGCGGCACACTCACCGAGCACGCTGCAGCAGGACGCACGGTACCTCTCTCACGCCCACAGGCCACACAGCTACTCCCTCCGTTTCAAAATAGATGACGTTATGGGATGCGTGCCGGTCAAACTTTCTCAACTTTGACTAGATTTGTAGAAAAAACGTGCAACATTTTTATCTCCAAATAAATTTGTTAAAAAACTAGACTTAAAGATCTTTCCAATGATACTAATTACTTAGCATAAATATTTATATATTTTAATATATAATTGCCGGTATTTTGAAAAGGTTGACTTCTTGAGAAGCGAGAATGACATCTATTTTGGAACGGAGGGAGTATTCCCTAACCAAATCACCTCCCATCCTTGGCAACCCAACCAGATCGAGCACCATGTCCCCGACCAAGGCGGCCGCCGTCCTACTCCTCGGCTGTGGGCGCCGCCCGGGTTGGGCATGAGTGAGTAACTCTGCTTAATCACGGCATCTATCTCGATCCCCTGCCTGCCTTGTGCATCGCCGCACGCACTCACGTCGCTCTTGTTTCACACCCAGTCCACGACGTTGGCTCCGGCGTCCACATCGATCCGGCGATCTTGTTTCACTGTCGACGTTTGGCTCGCTCCGGCGGCCGCACGTTCCGATTCCAACGGTTTTTAATTTGCCACACCGTGCAAAAAGGTTAGACTAGGAAATGACGGCGACACGAGGACGTGAACACGGCAGTCGTACGGAGAGAGTGTGAGAGGCAGAGCAAACAAATTAAAGGTCACTGAGGACACGAACTGAATTAATACAAAGGGTTCCCCGGCACACACACAAACTTGTGCAAAACGATTCCAACAAACCGGGAAGGCAGCACGCGGACACAAACCAAACCAATAATGTCTTGGGAATTGGAATAACTATCACAAGCGGACACAATGCGCAGGCTGCGTCACGAGTATATACATGCAGAGAAACAAACCAAACCAAACCAAACCAAACCAAACCAAGGGATGGTAGTAGGAGCACACAGCAACACAGCATGCATCAGGGATCCCTGGTGAAGTTGAGGGAGGGAGGGCAGGTCGGCGGTGGCGTTGGCGTCCTGCAAATACGCGCGCCCGGCCCCGCTGAGGCTGATGTTCATCATGGCGGCGGCGCAGAGGGCCAGCACAAGCAGCAGCAGCAGCAGCATCAGGACGGCGGTGGTGTTCCTCGCCATGGCAGCCGTCACGCGCGAATGCGCGATCGTCGTGGCAGTGGGTGCTCGAGCTGGAGACGGTCTGCCGCCTGCCGGCCTGCAGGCTGCGGCGGCGGCGGCGTCCATCAGGGTATATATATACACTCGTGAGCCGTGACGCAGCAGGAGGACTGGAGTTGCGCGAGCTGGATTGTGTAACTTGCTAATGGTGGAGAGTTTGCTGTCAGGGACGACGGCGTGCTTCCACGTACTGCACGCCGATCATCAGGGATTTCGTGTGTCTCTCTCTCAATCCTGCAGCTACCAGCAACCAGCAATATATGGTTAATTACCGGAATAATGTTGTGCATGCAGGAGTAGATGGGTAGCCACTAAGCCACGCGGTTAACGAATGCGTTGACATTAGGGTTTTTTTTTTTTTTTTTGGAGCACCCTGCGTTGACAACTTGACATTAGGTAGCAGCAGGCAGCAGCAGTAGAGGCCCATCTAATATTGGATCTCAGTGGGCTGAATAAAGTTGGGCCACGGTGCACTAGAGGCCCATCTAATATTGGATCGGATCGCGGCCCAATGGGTGAGATCAACGAGAATTTTTTTATTTTTATATTTTTTATTTTTCGATTTTTCAAAAATAAATACCTGGCCCAAAAATTAGCAGATTTGGTCTTATGTCGCCAGATGAAACGGCTATAGCCGTCTGAACTGGCGAAAGGTTGTCGCACAGGCCACGTGGCGGCGTTGCAGGGCTTTTTGCCGTTTCAAACGGCTATAGCCGTCTGAACCGGCGAAAGGTTGCTGCACAAGCCACGTGGCGGCGTTGCAGGGCTTTTCGCCGTTTCAAACGGCTATAGCCGTTTGAAACGGCGAAAAGCTCCTGGCCCCGCTTTTCGCCTGAAGCTATAGCAGTTTGAAACGGCTATATTTCTTAAACTTTTTTTTTTAATTTACGTTGATGATTTATTCTGCAACTGTTTTCTAATTTATGTTGAGAAATTATTCTGCCATATTTGGTTTGATATTATGAAATGATTTAGATTTTTACGGATAATTTTTGGTTCGCCTATAATTGTTTTAATATTCTATGTTTATAATTTTATACGGTTTGTGGGTGACCGTTTAGGCCGGAATGCAATTGTGGGTTTTTTGTTTTACGGAATGCAGTTGTACTACGGTTGTGCAGGTGTACCATTACACACATAAACTCCACAACTGCATTCCGTAAAACAAAAAACGCACAATTGCATTCCGGCCCAAAGGGTCACCCACAAACCGTATAAAATTATAAACATACAATATTAAAACAATTATAGGTGGACAAGAAAATAAACCGTGAAAATCTAAATCATTTCATAATATCAAACCAAATATAGCATAATAATTTCTCAACATAAATTAGAAAATAATTGCAGAATAATTCCTCAACGTAAATTAAAAAAAAGTTTAAGAAATATAGCCGTTTCAAACGGCTATAGCCGCCACCCACCCGCCCAGCGCTGGCGAAAAGTGGGGCCAGGAGCTTTTCGCCGTATGAAACGGCTATAGCCGTTTGAAACGGCGAAAAGCCCTGCAACGCCGCCACGTGGCATGTGCAGCAACTTTTCGCCGGTTCAGACGGCTATAGCCGTTTCATCCGGCGACATAAGACCAAATCTGCTAATTTTTGGATCAGGTAATTATTTTTGAAAAATTAAAAATAAAAAATATAAAATAAAAAAATTCGGATCAACGATCCAAAGTGGCGTGTTGCTGCCCGGGCCCGCTCGCTAGATTCTTCATCCGCGCGCGTGCGACGGAGGCCAGGGAGGGATCCTCTCCCTCGCCTTTCGTGGGGTCATGGTCTAGCACCACTAGCAGAATCCATGGCCGTCCTCCTCCTCCTTGAGATGCACGTATGGCAGCTCCGGTGCACGTGGCGGCAGGAGGAGCGCTATGAGCTAGCTCACTTCTCTAGTTCTCTGCCCTGCCTGTGCGGTTGCCGCCGTATCGTGATCCAACATGCTCTGTTTTCTTTTCCACATAAAGTCAACGGCGGCTCCGGCCTTGCTCCAACGGTTTTTGCAGGCAATCTTGACTTTCTATCCATTTGCAGTCGAAGAGAAGAAAGGAATAAATGAAAGACATCTGTATCTGCTATAGTGCTATTCTGCTTTGTTGTTTTTCCATTTTTTTTTCTTCGTTTTTTGCACTATGGTTTATGCTCTCGCTCGTTCTTCTTTTTTGAAACTATGCTCTCGTTCTTTGCAGCTGGTAGACTCTACACAGCTGGAGTACTTACTAATCACGAAAGCTTATAGGGGTAAAAATAATTATCATCACGGGCAATATGATGATGCAATGTCAACTGTAGCCGGGCACGTGCAAAGTACGGAGCACTATATATATGCAAGTTCAACAAGGGATAGTATCCAGCGAGAGCGGCCTCGTCGGCGCCGGGGACGACGTGACGGCAGGCTCGGCAGCGGTGGAACCGGCCGTACGCACACGGACATCTTGTTTTGGACTCCCGAGCCGGCAGCCCTGCCGTGGTCGGCACTCGGCACGCCAGATAAAAACCCTCAAATTAATACGTAAACTCCGCGACACACTCGCCGATCGCGGTTAGCACGCACTTGGCAATTAAGGACGTCGATGAGCAAGCATGCCTCGAACTCGGCGACATTTTTACGGTCGTAAGATGCATACTATAAGTTACTGTATACCAACCCAAGTTGTTGTTTTTTTTAATAGTAATATACCAACCCAAGCTGTGAACAACTAGGCTATACTCCATTTGCAAAACGGACTTGAAATGTCAAATATGCGTATGGTCAATGGTTTTCCCCCGGCCAATCACCTCCATGCTTTCAGCTGTCAACTGTTGATGGCGCCACCACAGCACACAGCTAGACCGCACTCTCACCACCATCAGCATCAGGCACCACGGGGTCAAGCCGTTAACCACACACATCGCCGGTCGCCACGCACCGCCCCACCCACCCGCCTCCACTTTCCCCAAGGTCTCTCTCGCTCGCCACCCCACCACTTGCCGTCTTCTATCTCGCTCGCTCGCGTCCCCATCGCCATAAGTAGCTCACACCCACAGAGCATCCCCTACCTCGCGTCGCCAACCAAATCGCCTTCCCTCCTTGGTAACCCAACCAGGCAACCAGAGCACCGCCGCCATGTCCCCGACCAAGGCAATCGCCCTGCTCCTTCTCGCCGTCGTCCTCGCCACGTCGGCCGCCGCGGCGGACCACAACGGCATGCCCAACCCGGGAGGATTCTTCGGCGGGGGCGGGATGCCGTGGTTCGGCGGCGGCGGCCCCGGCGCCGGCGCGGGTGGGTTCTTCGGCGGGTGGGGCGAGGGCGGGCTCGGGTACCGTCGCGGCGCGGTGGTGCCGCCGTCCGTCGTGTGCGCGGAGAAGGGGCCGTGCCAAGGGAAGCGCCTCACCTGCCCGGCGCGATGCTTCAGGTCCTACAGCTACAAGAGCGCCCATGGCGGCGGCGGTGGCGGAGGCGGCGGGTGCAGCTTCGACTGCACCAGCCGCTGCGCCGCCACCTGCTGAACTGAATCCGCTGACGACCGGCGACGACCGGAGATGGACCGTGGATTCATGGGCGGTGAGCACAGGTTGTGATCTGTGTGTCGGTAGCTTAATTAGCTAGCTAGCTAGCTAATAGGTACTGCTAGTAGTAATACTACCAGTGGTTTAATTTGCTTGTGATATGGAGCTGAGAGTGGTTGATTAGTGGTAGTGATGAGAGAGTGGTGCTGGTGATGTGTGTGTTTGTGTCTGTAAATTCCAGTCGTGCGTCGCGGGTGTTTTGATCAATAAAGACTGATGATGATGAATAAAACGAGGATTTTGTGATCTTGAGCTTGTTTTTTTTTTTTTTTTTTGTTTTGAGCTCTCCGAGTTGTGTTGAATGGAACGAGCTGCTGATGCGTAACCCTGGTGTTTTGTAGCAAATGATGCTGCCTGTCGGAGTGCCAGTTTCACCCTGAGCAGCCGAGTCTGAAACTCTGAAGGAGGCAAGAACAGCAGACTGGCGGCAGTCAGAGAATCATCAGAGACAGGCCGTCGGACGACCTGAATCTCACAATCACAGGCAGAGCCACCGTCTTCAGTCTGCACACAGACACAGCACACTGCATTTAGGCTGGATTCGGGAGCAGATTAGTTAGCGGGCCTTTTGGATACGATCAGCGAGCGTACGTACGGACGCAGCCTGGATCCGGGCACGCACACAGCACTTGGATGGCCTGAATCCTTCAACTTAACAATCTGGAATGCTCTTAATAATGTCAGTAGTTCAATAATGTTAAGCTAGTGTGTCTGCAGCTGCAACAAGCCAGGCATTGCTGTGCAAATGGGCGCGCAGCCTTGGTTCGGCCCACACCAGCTTGGGATAATGCGCGCCTTGGTTCGGCCCACACCAGTAGATAAGTACGCTCAAGTCAAGCGTGGTAACTTTCCCTCGAACTACCTGGCCTGATGGGCCTGAATGTTAGCCCATACAAATGAGAGACAAAGCCCATCAACTGTGAAAACTTACCACGCTTGAGCGCAGGGTTTTTTTCCCGACCGCTACCGGTCCGGATACCGCGGTAACCGGTCAAACCGGTCCGGCTAACCGCTACCGTCGGCCGGCGGTTTGGCCGGACCGGTCGGAAAAAAAACTCTGCTTGAGCGTACTACTTCCTCTTCATCACTACCTGCAAATCAGTTCCTTCCTCATCAGTCGCCATTTCACTCCTTTAATACGACTTACCAGCTTCCTAGCTTTCGAAGAGCTAAAAAAATCATCTGACCCTTGAGATGGGGTCTACAGTCTACTCCTAGTTGCGTATAGGCAAAAATGCCGTTCGTTTTGTCAAAGTTGAACGCGCCATTTTTTGACCGAGCTAGAGAGATCAGGGGAGTACATACGTAGGTACAGTAGTACTACTAACATTTGAATAGTGCGCTTGTGTGCTGTGGTGTCTCATTCGTCGCCACGTACTTTGCGTGTAATGTGTCATGTGTGTGCCTGACCATGCACGGTTTTATTGTTTACGCGCTTCTCCAACCACGCCCCCATTTTCTTTTGACATTCTCGGGTGTTACTTAACTAATACTCCGTACTGTACACAGCAGCTACTTATCGTGTCAAAAGAATAATACAGCTAAGAATAATACAGCTACTTATTTATCCCATGATTATTTACCTTATTATATATAGGCACTACGTCATCGCGTGTGCTCCACACGGGATCCTCGTGCACGAAAAAAAAATTATATTAATCAAATTTGTTGTCAAGTCAATATGGAATAAACGAGACTTTTATTATATTGGAGTACATATGCATGCTCTCTCCAGAGACTGCAGAAAATGACTCAGTCGACAGGGATTATTTTTCGCCTCCTCGTGTTCCTGACCCGTCCGGCACAGAGGCTATGGTAACAGCGTAACAGAGTGGCTCTTGGTTTCAGAAAAAGGCGGCGGCGTTTTGCCTGCGATTGGTCGATTGGCTATCGAGCTACCACAAACAGACCGGCACGTTGAGCATGTTTAATTAGTTTGGTCTCAGGATTAAGTCGATGGAGGCCATGGGTTCTGACTATTCCGGTCATCAGTAGTAGTTGGTATTATTAGCTGTAGTAATCATATTCCTTGATTGCCTTTTGCCATTTTCGATCCCTAGAGAGATCGAGTCGTTGTGTTAGGGCAGTCCCAACCCAGACTTCATGGTAGAGTCTATCTCTATTAATTAGATTGCCATGTAGGCATTTTGCTGATGTGGCAAGCAATTTAATGAGGAGAGAGAGGCAAAAACATAGAAACCAAGTCTAAGTTAGACACCAAGTCTACACGCAAAACGAGAGAAATCTGGTTGAATGATTGGAGAGGAGTATGGTTGAATGATTGGATAGACTCCAGGATACAAAATCTGCATTGGAGGCTATGGTTTCTTGTGATAGAGTCTTCGTCGTATGGACTCTATGGGTAGAGTCTGGGTTGGGACTGCCCTTATGCTTCACTCACGACATGAGCACGGAATCAAGGCAGCATATATAAGGGGGAAGACTCTGATCCCAAACACTACCTGCTTTTGCCGTTGGGTTCAGACCAGCAACATGTTCTGTAGGGGATCGTCATACGCCATTTAACGAATCTAGCCCTCATGATCAGCAAAGTAATTAGGAGTAAGATTAGGGTAAGTTTTCCTCGAACTACCTGGCCTGATGGGCCTGAATGTTAGCCCATACAAATGAGAGAAAAAGCCCATCAACTGTGAAAACTTACCACGCTTGAGCGTACTACTTCCTCTTCATCACTAGCTGCAAATCAGTTCCTTCCTCATCAGTCGCCATTTCACTCCTTTAATACGACTTACCAGCTTCCTAGCTTTCGAAGAGCTAAAAAAATCATCTGACTAGTGTGTCTGCAGTGGTGGACAGCGACATCTGTGAGCTATGCAATGAGAGCAGCAAAACGGCTGAACATATCATGTTTCAGTGCCCGGTTGCCTCCTCCGTATGGCGATCGCTGGGTTTCATAATACCTGTTGATCAGACTGTCAAGAGCCTGCACTGCATACAACGACCGACGCATGTTCCCGCTGACCACTACGACACGTTCATCCTCTTGTGCTGCTGGCTGCTGTGGAAACGTCGCAACGAGAAGGTGTTCCGCGGTGTCGACACAACCAAGGAACAACTTCTACACTCCTGTCGTGATGAAGCACGCCTGTGGGGATGCCGTCTGCCCAGCTCAACGAGAAGCGTCAACAACGCTTGGTACAACCTGCTGTCTAGCGCAGTGTAAACCCGACATTGAGTTTGAGTTGAGTGTGTGAAATGATGTAAGAAACAATCATCCAACGGCCGTTTTGGGCCAGCAATGCAAATGCAAACAAGGTGGGGGACTCTCCCCCTTCCGTTGACCTTAGAAAAAAAAAAATCATCTGACCCTTGAGATGGGGTCTACAGTCTACTCCTAGTTGCGTATAGGCAAAAATGCAGTTCATTTTGTCAAAAGTTGAACGCGCCATTTTTTGACCGAGCTAGTGAGATCAAGCCATCAAGGGAGTACATACGTAGGTAGTACTACTAACATTTGAATAGTGCGCTTGTGTGCTGTGGTGTCTCATTTGCCACGTACTTTGCGTGGAGTAGTGTGTAGGCTGCCTGACCATGCACGGTTTCATTGTTTACGCTTGTCCAACCACGCCCCCATTTTCTTTCCACATTCTCGGGTGTTTTTTTTTTTTCAGAATCTCAAATCTACACTTGAGCGCACGGTGCTCTCCTCGCGCTTGCCCCGAACCAAACCGCTCCACGTGTGTGGACCCCACCCGCCGCGTGTCCCCCTCCAACCTTTCTTTTTCAGACGGTTCTTCTCTTTCCTTCCATCGTATCCATTTCTCCCTCGG
This sequence comes from Urochloa ruziziensis, assembly GCA_015476505.1. Lineage (NCBI taxonomy): Eukaryota > Viridiplantae > Streptophyta > Magnoliopsida > Poales > Poaceae > Urochloa > Urochloa ruziziensis. The sequence goes on along the minus strand of CM027119.1, from coordinate 2,834,888 downwards.
ATCCATTTCTCTCCCCCTTGGATCCGCATAGGGGGCGGTGAAGGCATCGCTTGGCCGCTCGTCATGGCTCCGGCCATGGCGACGATGGTGATGCTCTGCCCATGGCGCGCGATGGGGAGCGGCGGCGCTGGTCGGGCGCGGCAGCGGTGGTGGGCGGCCTCCGGTGAGCCGAGCAGCGATGGCGGCCGAGGTGTTTTTTTTTCCAATTCTTTTCAAAAAAATTCTCTTTTTTTAGAATTTTTAGACTTTTTTGTTAAAACTTTTTTTTGAAAATCATTTGTCTTCCCTTTTGATTTTTTTATTTTTTTTGTTAAAACTTTTTTCGAAAAATCATTTGCCTTCTTTTTTGAAAACTTTTTATAGATTGTTTGCAATACTTATCTGAATTTTTTTCTCAGAAAATTTTTTGCTAAATTTTTTTTTGAAAAATTCTTTTTGCTAAAATTTTTCTCATAACTTTTTCCCGTGCACATGCATTTGTGGTGTTGTGGTGTGTGAGGCCCACACCGGTTTTTTTGGACGGACGCGCGAGCGCACAACGCCCGCCGTCGTTGCACGCGAACGCACACTAGCAATCCTCGTTTTTTAAAAACGTAAGAGGATTGTGCATCTTTATATTAATAAGGTAGAAGAGTTTGAGATTACAACAACACGACATTCTCGGGTGTTACTTAACTAATACACAGCTACCTATCGTGGCGAAAGAATAATACACACCCGAGAATGTCGTGTTGCTGACCCGTCCGGCACAGATTAGCTCTTGGTTTCAGAAAAAGGCGGCGGCGTTTTGCCTGCGATTGCTCGATTGGCTATCTACCACGCACAAACAGACCGGCACGTTGAGCATGTTTAATTAGTTTGGTCTCACAAGTCGATGGAGGCCATGTGTTCTGACTATTCCGGTTATCAGTGTAGTAGTTGGTATTTAGCGGTAGTAATCATATTCCTTGACTGCCGTTTGCCATTTTCGATCCCGAGAGAGAGAGATCGAGTCGTTGTGTTATACTGTTATGCTTCACTGACGACATGAGCACGGAATCAAGGCAGCATATATAAGGGGGAAGACTCTGATCCCAAACACTACCTGCTTTTGCCGTTGGGTTCAGACCAGCAACATGTTCTGTAGGGGATCGTCATACGTCATTTAACGAATCTAGCCATCATGATCAGCAAAGTAATTAGGAGTAAGATTAGGGGAACACGAATAATAGGGGGACACTTGCCCCTTGAGGCCATTTTTAGCAGTGCTAGGCGTGTAACATAGTAACAATTTTTTTTGAGAATGTGCATAGCACGTTTTTCATTAAGCGGGAGATAATTACATTGACACAACTTTCGGAAAGCCCCAAAGCGCTGAAAAACAACACCAGTAGAAAAGTCAAAAAACAGAGCTCAACTAAACAACACCGCCACCAAATAACACAGGGCACGACCTAAACCGAATTGACCCAACTAATGCCTGTAGAGCAGGAGAAACACCATGAACACACGCACATAACTTAAACTTAAAGAGATTCATTGCCATGAACTTAATTGATAATTATGGCTTTTGGCTTACGCACCGGTTGTGGATTTGTAGAAGTGTAATTTTTACTCGTGTATTAGCAGGTCTTGAGTGGGCCATCAACTTCCGATGACCACACTCGTTAGGTTGTACTTCTTCTTCCTTCTTAATGAATTACTTGCCAATGTCTCAAAAAAAAAAATGAATTACTTGCCAAGGTATGGTCGTGAAAAAAAAAACTAATCAATAGTTTGACTACATCACATTGAGCTCTCTCTTTACTTTTATAAACCAATGAGACACTTTATATACCTCAGGCGTTTATCGTCCATATCTACAAACCACAAACCTAGGTAGGGGGCACATGGCCCATCTACTCAAGCCATAACTCATATTATAGAATCATCACGAGTACGTGGATTTTTATTGACATATTGCATCACTAGCAAGTAGCAACGTGCCCCTACAGTGAAATACTAATTGCGTTATCTTCTTTTACAACTCACCAAGTTTTATTTTTGTTATTATATTTTCTTGTTGCACTTAATGGGTCTTTGCATGTTTGTTAGAAAATCCAATAAATTTTACTTAAATATATTTTCTTTTAATCAAATACTCATTTTTAGCAGAAATGCATACATGTGCATTAGTACGATGAAATACCAATTGTGCTATTTCTTTAGAAAGGCTCATTTTTTTATTTGTATGATTATATATTTTTATTGAACGAAATGAATCTCTACATTTTTGCTAGAAATAAAACCCATAGAATTTTGAGATAGCATAGCTTCTTCTACTCAAATACTCAAAGATATCTTTACCGTTTTTATCTTTTTAGCAAAGTGAGCTTCCATAGTGCAAGACAGAAGACTCAAAAGGTACACTCCCACTACACTTATCTTTGTCTTTAGGTTCAGACCAACCCGCCCTAGGGTTTATCAGCCCTACTGTTCAAGATCACATGGATGGGTCATCGCCGCCCCTGACCCCAAGAGTCCAAGACCATATGCCTGGTCGATGACCATTTTGGTAATCTGTTTTTTTAAACGAATTTGGTAATCTGATTTTGATGTGCTACGGTCATCCGGATGCTAGCTTGACCAACCCAATCAATTTCCAACATCCCACAATCGCATAATATAAGTATCAAAAAGACGAAAAACACAATGTGGCCGGCCCGGGCACATACTTACGTGTCACCAATCAAAACGGTCAATCTTATTATCGGCCATCTGCTGAGAGTGTTTTGCGTTGTTTCGTGCAAGCATCGCAGCCCGTGCTACGTGCACGTCCGAAAAGTCAGCTCTGGTTTCTGGGGCAGAGTGCGGGCGTGTGCAGCAGGTGCAGAGAAAAGGCCATGCGATGGGAGTATGGGACCTTGGGAGATCAGCAAAAAATTAGGCCCAGCTAGCATCTCTTGAACAATTCTTGGTTTGCATAACTACATGACGTATACGACGTTACCATCCAACGACGAGATCCTCCCTACATATTATCCTCCAGATTAGAGGATCGGCATGACACGTCTGCAGCTGCAGGAGGTGTGATGTTGACTGACCTGACACTGACGGCTCAATCAGACAAGGAGGTCGTTACGGCTTCAGATGGGAGCCCGGTGGTCCGAGCATGCCAAAAGCCAAGATGCATGGCCGCATGGACATGCATGCAGCAGGGAAAGAAAGCGTGGATCAACCGCTAAGCCAATTCCAAATAAAACCACCTCGATTCCTCCCATGATCCCGACAAGCTCGGCCGTTATCAACCAGGCGACCGGTTTCAGAAGCCAGACCTAGTCGTTAGCCATGGATAACAAGCTTGCAACGGCTGAAAGCGCGAGCAGATGAGTCCAAGCAGACATGACACGAGGATAAAATTAAAGCCTGATGATCACCTGGCGTGCAGAGAAGGAGCCGCGTGTCCTTGTCCACCATGGGCCCTAATCTCTCACTATCAAAAATGAAAATCGGTCTGCATGGGGTTTCTGCAGAACAGAGAGAATGACCCGGCCCCGGCGAGTGTTTTCGCTCCTCGTGCTCTGATGCCCTGCTGACCGGCAAATCGCTGTATCATGCGGTCAGAGTCGACCAGACTGGGATCCGGTGCACGTTGTGCACGATGCTAGGCTGGTCACAAAAGTTCAGGCCATGTGGTTATGGCTACTCCATCTGAATTCTCGAATTTGAAGCTTTCGTGCTGCGCATTTGACATTTGACAGCGACATGTGCCGACGACGACTGTAAAAACAAACAAACAGGGAGCAAATGAGAGAGCTTGCGATGGATAAGAAAAAGGTGGAATCTCGGGTGGCACTAGACGCTTGTTTCAGAACCATCTGCGTGCAGAAAATCCACAGTTTGTAATGGACCATTGGTCAGGATCACTTTCATTCATGGGTTGCCACCATGATCCAAGACCATGGACTAGTACTCAACAAGAGGGGATCAATCCACTGACTAATCGACGTGTTCTGGAACTATGGCCTGCGAGATTGGCCAGAATCAGACGCAATGTCTGGGGTCCCGGATACTACTACTACTATAATTCTAACCAATCACTGATCAGTATTAGTCGGCAATCGTGCTTCTACCGTGTGCTTGGAGTTTCTATCAAACCTCAAGCATCATATGCCGTCACTACTCGTAAGCCTTGTTACTCCCTCCGTTCAGTAAATTGCACGCGATCAGGAGCTCAGACCAATACTCAATCTCATCGGTATCGCAGCCGGCAGCATCTTGTGTTCTTGTTTTGTTTTCGTATCATAATCATTACTCCACACCATGATGGCATTAAGCTTGAAACGATCAGACGGCGTATGATCGACGAGATCAGCAAATAAGTTTTTTTCCCCCCGAAGTAACAGCAAATAAGCATTTTTTTTTAAAAAAAAAGAACGACGAGATCCTGACACTGACGCTTCAGTCAGGCGAAGCGGTCTTGGTGACTGACTCACTGCTCCTTGATGCTGGGACCGGGATTAGTCCGAGCACGCCAAATGCCATCATGGTACAATTGGACATGCAGATGGTTTCTAGCTAGCTGAAAGCGCGGATCACCAAGAACCATCCAAAATTCCAAAATCCTTTCATGAATCCGACATGCCCAGCCTTTCTCAGACGACCCCCGGCGGCCGTTTCAGACAGACCCGGTCAGCACTCACTCAAAGGAGCAAACAGATAAGAACAAGCAGACAAGACAAGGGATAATCTGGCAAAAAAAAAAGACGCAATATCTTGTCTCTTTTTTTTTACAAGAAAAGGAAAAGAAAACAGAAGCACCGAATGGCATTGCTCGATGATGGCCGTCATCTGGCGTGCACCAAATCAGCTTCCCCGTCCTTGTCACCACCATGGCCCATGATCTCACTAACGCTAGTTGTATTACAGCAAAGACACATCTAGTTTTCTGGTAGGAAAAGTATTGCGTCGAAGGAAAGAGTCAGCATTAGTGTGCTACACCTTTGTTCTCCGGCAATCCTTTCTTTTCCCAGGTATAATTCTTCCAGAGAAGGAAAAAAAAAAAGAGAACAGATATAAATTAACAAAACAAAGACCGTGTAATGCGTACGTGTGTGTGTATAAAAAGCCGCCTCCTCGCATCACCCGCGCCCATCTCCTTGTTAATCCCTGCCGCTAAACTAATCGCCTCACCCCCCCTTGCCATTGCCAAGAACAGAGAAGAGCAGAGGCTGCTGCCGTGATCAGCTCGATCGCGAGAGGAATTAATTGACCGATCGATCGACGAGGAAGAAGGAAAGGCGGTGGTCGCCACCATGAGCCGAGGCGGCGGCGCCGGGAAGCACCTCCACCACGTGAGCTGGCTATGGCGAGCGCCGCGGCGGGCGCTGTGCGCGGCGCGGGACCTGTACGTGCGCAGCCTGACGGGGTGCGCGGGCCACCTCGGGGGGGACGCCGCCTTCGGCTACCCGTCCTTCGCGGCGGCGCCGCCGGGGTCGTCGTTCCGAGCCGAAAGCTTCGCCTCGTCCCGCCGCTCCTCCTACTCCGGCGGCGCCGGCGATGCCGACGAGGACCTGAGGGAGCTCATCCGCGCCGCGTCGCAGCGGAGGGTGGCCGAGGCCGCCGCGGCGGCGGCGGCGGGGGAGCGGCACCCGGCGGCCGTGCCCCGGAGCCACAGCGTCGCCATGGCGCGGATCGACGAGGACGCGCCATGCGAGTTCGGCGGGTCCGCCGCCGCCGCCGTGTTCCCCAGGAGCCGCAGCTACGCCGTCGGCGCCGGGCGGAGGGGCAGGGTGGCCGCGCTCGCCGCCTGATGCATGCCATGGATGGCTCTGCAAGGAGTTCCTTCTTCCTTCTCGCGATGAACAGAACATTGCTGTATTGGTCGTGTCAGCGTTCATAGTATACTCGATTCTTTCCTCTATTTTGTTTTCTCAATTTTTTTTTTGGCTGCAGAAATCTGCACCTTTTTTGAAGGGGTGAAATCTGCACCTTCGTCCTGTAATTTGTCAAGAAATTGTTTTCTGGACCTCTCCTGTCCATGTTCTTTCCACTTAGATTTGGCTGTTACAGTTTGTTGTGTGCACTGTGCAGCAAGAAGTGAAATGCAAACCTGGCACATGGTGTACGTAAAACTTCCATTTTGCTCGCTTAAACGGGCTAGGAATTCTGGAGTGCAAGAAACTTAGGCACGCTTCCAATTTTCACGAGTTGATTAAAAGTCTAACAAATTTATCTACAGGGGGCTCTCTCATTCTCATCGGCACTAAGGCCGTGTTTAGTTCCCGAAAACTTTTCGGTGAAAAGATTTCGGGTTATGATTTTATCAATTTAGGAGTAGTAAATATAGACAAAAAAGGTGGAAAGTTATATGGATAGGTTGGAAATCTCGAGATGAACCTAACGATGGTAATTAGAGGGTAATTAATCCATAATTAGCGGATGGTTACTGTAGCATTACTATTGCAAATCATAGATTAAGTAGGCTCATTAGATTCGTCTCGTGATTTACAGCCTATTCATATAACTTTTCGCCATTTTCGTCTACATTTAATACTTCATGCATCTAAGATTCTCCTTTAATAGGATGGGTGAAAAGATTTCGTGTTGGAACTAAACAGGGCTAATAGAGCCCGTGACGTGGAAGGAAGGGCCAGGCCAAGCCGATTAGCCGACGGTGACGGTGGATGCATCGTGGCGCGGGACAACGGAACGGAGGGATGACGCAACGGGTTACTGTTGTTGATGCTGGAACTCTAACAGTAAACAAGCTATTCGTTCATAAAAAAGTTAAAACGATGTATAATTTGGAATTTATGGAGTATGCTACAATGAGTGCACCCGTGACCGTGAGTGACACATTCATGGTTATTTCGAACGGCTTGAAGATCCTAGAACGTGAAAGATATTTCAAAAGGTTTCTTTCATATGAAACAGCGCGGTATGAACGAGGTTGATAGCATGGCATATTTGGGTTGCTGATAATAGTGACACACCTGGCACGTTCGTTGTTGTTGATGGCTGACTTTTTTTTTTCTTTGAGGAATCTGACTTTTCTTTCTTGCTGCTGAAAAAAAGCAACTCGCTTTCGGCCCGTTCAGATTTCCGGATATCATACGGCCCGTGCTAGCTTTCCGCGGCCCAGAAGCCTTTACAAATGCAGAAGGACACGGCCGACGAAAGTGAACGCGAGTCCGAGCTGTAGTACGTGCTTATCCAGGATATAAATATACAAGGTCTCTTTTGTTTTCACGCGTTACTGTGTAAAAAATCGAAATCAATTGTGTGCATCAACCATGTCCAGTGTATTACTGCGTTCCCTGCTCGGACGGATTACCGGTCGTGTAAACGGCGCTCCGCCGCCGCTGGCCTATCGGGTCACTAGTATAACGCCGGTGCTAACGCTACGGCTTAATTTAATAATGCAAATTAAAGAATCAAAAGATTATGTATTGTTGCAAACAACCAAAACCAAATCAACGTGGTAAGAAAAGGAGAGAGAGCAGTTCTATGTTGTATGACTACAAATATATTATTCTCCACATAAACAGGTAATCTGAAATTCATGTCACTTTCCACACATACAACCATAATTTTCACAAATACCATTCCCAAGTCTTTACACATACAACTTCTATTTTTTTATCTGAAACATCTCTTTCAACTTCACTTTGGAGATTTTCTCTGGTCTGCACAAAGTCATTGTTGAAGCCACTATATTGCAAGCAAAGCCTGAACAAAACAAAGAGTTGAACATAGACACCAGCTCATATTAATTTATATGTTAGTTACAATTCCAGATATCAAACCTAATTTAAAATTTTGAATTTATCTAGATAGTTCAATTCAATAGGATAATAGCTTAACCTAGCGCAATGAGGGGTAAATCATGAACCTGATCTGTATGCATAGTGCTGCAGAAGCATGTTGTAGTCCTTGACCTTGTACTGCAAAATCAAAACCTGATTTGATTAGTTTTTCTAAGATCTCAAGGGGTGAAACAGTAGAAATTGCACTATAGAAGGAGCAGCATTTTTTTAAGAAAAAGAACTACAGAAAGAGCTCTTTATAGGTTCTGATTTTCATAAATGGATATTTCTGCATACATATGACAAGTAAGCTTCATATTAGCTGTCTCGAAGATATCGTAGTATATTTATTTGAAAAAAAATCTGCTAATCTATAAGGCCTTTAACAAATCTGTATATTTTCATTTAAAAACTCAAGAATACTAACCAGCTAATCAACTTGGTTTAGCCACATTTTAGTTAAATGGACATAATAAGTGTTGAGATGCTTGCTGAGACAGTAAGGAATGCAGTACTCATCTTCTGCAGAAATCCAAGGTAGTTGCAGCTTTGTAGGATCCAAAGTGGATGCATATAGTGGTAACTGAGGTATGCCTGCAAAAATATAGTGACATCTAGTTTACTTAGTCGAGAACAAAGAGATCACTTGTAGTCAGTCAGAAAACAAAGGGCGAGTACAAAACATCAACAACTTCAGAGTTCATGCACTGGTCTATATCCAATATGAACAATTCCATAAACGACCACCGGTTGTCGGCTTCAGATCATAGTGAATCACATTCATGGCTCTAATAGGCTTGATAAACAAATGAAATGAATGCCAGAAACAAAAAGATGGACGTGATAAAGAAATGAATAACTGAATGGCTCACAAAAAGAAATATTAAATATGCATAATGCATATCAACTTATTCGCCGGAACTTATCAAATATGCATAATGCATATCAACTTATCAAATATGCCAGAAATTTTAAGAAGAAATCTGCTAATTAGTCACCTCCCATAAAAAGAAATGTTTAGACAAACTACGATCCTTCGGTCAGGGAAAAAAAGATTCGACCTCCTCTTAATTCAGTCACAGAAACCAACTGCATATAGGCGAATAAGTGATACATGAGTAAGATGGAAGAGTGCTAACTAATATATACTGAAAACTGATTCTGCGTTCTAAATGGCGTCAATTTGCCAATTTCCACGTTCAACAATTCCCATGAAAACGGCGGAGGGACGGTGAAACGTTGGGTGGGATGATCCGGAGCTGCTCGGCCGTTAGATGTGAGCGAGGAAGAGAAAGAAAAGGCTAGAGCAGATCTGGGCGGTTCATGGAGAGGGAGTTGGATTTCACCGGGTACAAAGATGGGGTGGACAAAGAATTACCATCTCACTGGGGGCATTTCATGGGGTGTACGTAGAAAAGAAAACAACTGGTGAATTAGTAGAGTAGATGAGAATCAAAACATTGTTCTACAGATATTATTTAGGTCCAGTGCCACCCAAGCTTCAAGAAGAATATGAAAATAAAACTAATATACAGGAAGGGAGCATGCATGTAATGCCCAAGGTATGACTACTATACCTGCATGTTTGAAGAAATATTTATAACACAATGGCAGGAGGGCCCTTGTCTTGTCTGTAGCCTGAAGCTTCACAGCGCCACCAAAGAGTAATATTATCCTACAGGAAAAGGGAAATGTAAAATCTAAAACATATAAGTAGATAAAATATGCCCGTGCTAACGCTACGGAAACATTTTACAACACAAATCAAGCAACTAAAAGGAATATATATAAATAAAGCACCATCCAAGTGTGATAGAACAATGCTTATTCCAACATGAAATTTAGATATACACCATGCTAATGGCCTATCACATGACACACAATGGCCAAATCAATTTTTTTTACCAAGCAGCGCATACACAATGGTTGGAGTGTTACCACTACCCACACTGTTACAAGCTGACAGTACATGCTACAGAATGCTGGGCCATGATGCTTCTCTTAACGCAGTACAAATAAATCATTGAAGATCTATGATAACTTGATTAACCCCTGCTCACCATGGTGGGGGATCTATCCGTCAGACAAGATGGCATACTGCAGGTTGCCCCAGCATATGCGCTGCTTTTTCGAATATATCTCCATACATGAGGTACCTGCACATTTAAACCTCATTTTCAGTGTAAGCCTCATTTTCGTTTAAATCAAGTGCTTTCGATTCTCATTATAAATCCCAAGTTGCCTCTAAAGATGCAGCAACATCCTATCGATATCAGCGCTAGTTAACACTATCCAATTATTGTGCCTAGATATAGCAGCTAAAATTCAAGAACAATTAGAGTAGAAAGTATCATATCAGTAGAAAAAAAGGTAATCCACAATAGTGAGGAGTTCAGACAATAATCACAGGCTAGTTAACTCTATCAAATTTCCCACTGAAAGCAACAACAAACCAGTCAAATTGTCACCAGAAAAATCTTGAAATCATCATGTAATTTTAGTATAGAATAACATTGTTAGATAAGTCAGAGTACATTCTCAACTATAAGCCACTACAAACCAGAGAGACCAAATAGTACTCTACATTATAACATTTGATAAACAGAAGAAAAGTAAAACTCAGTTCTGTTAATAGGATTATAATATGCCAGATAATAAGAAGATTTATACCTCAAGTTAATTATCTTTTTTTTACTTGATCATGATATTGCTCCCGGTAATCAGCCAGCTCCTTTTGTACCTATTTCTGTAGTAGTGCACCCTCCTATCCTTTTGTTGCTTCCAGCACAAATATATTGAGCAAGAGGAAACATTGCAATTTCGGTGGCAGATTTATGTGCAGACTGCCAAAGAACAAAGCCAGGTAAATAATGGTTTTGCAAATAAAACAAACTTGTGTCAATATTATAAGGTATTAAATAATATACTAAATGCAACAAGACTATCTCCCGTTTGAACTATGATAAAGAAAAAACTATCTCACAACCAAAAGAACTTCAGACTTTTCAGTTTGCTGAAAAAGCAAAAGAAGAGAACATATTTCACATTTCTTTGGATACGTCATATAAAATTAAATTAAAACTTTAGGAAAAACACTATTACCTTTCCCGGAGCCCAATCAACAGAATCAAAAGTAAGCAGGTTCATGGTACTGAAAAGATGTTTCAACTTAACGGCACAGTAACAGAAGTAGCATTGGAAAATACTACACAATTGAAATAAGAAACAAAAAAGCAATGAAATTGCAAGGCTATGTTATGACCTTAGATATAAGTGGAATCTTTCTGGCAGTGCCCCATACTTTTTTTTTCTTAGTTGCTTCGACCTGCAAATACACACGAGTAGCAGTGAAAATAGTCAAAAGTTGAAAATGGTCAACTTCCCTATTGTATCTCTACAAACGCATTTAGTCTCTATAATGAGAGCCTTTCTAGTAACCATCAAAGAGAAAGTTTTCTTCTCAAATTTACCCAATGCATTAATCCAAACATTAGCCATATAATTTCACCTTACACACACTGGCAACATCAACCAACGCAACAATCCTTAAAACAACAAAAGGTGGAGCTTTCCAGTAGTAGGCATTATTATTTACAATACAAAATTATCCACCAGATCCGTACTTGGTTGGTTGAACAAACAGTGCTAGCTTCTAGTCATTGTAATCCGTAAGCATTTGAAGAACATAGACCATAAAAAATTGTAGAGGCAGGCAATGTAGACGACGGTCAGTGAGGCACTTACAAGCGACTGCCCAGCTCGCTGACGCTCTCTGCTGCTCCAGCTTAGGTCCAACTTGCCGGATCTGATAGAGAAATTTGAAGGTGAGAAGTGAACCAAAGAGATGCGTGGCCACAGCTCCACAGACGACAGCGAGCTCCAGTACAACCCCCGACCAGATTGCCAAAATCACAGCCGGGGTATGTATCACCGGATTCCCCAACGCCGAAGGAGCGACGAACGCCCAGAGAAATCCGAGAGAAATTTATCCGCCGGAGATGGCGCCGAAACATTAGCCGCCGCCGCCGGAGAGGCACCGGAGAAAACGAACCCTAGACGACGACAAAGCCACCATCGCCGGGGAGATTGAAGCCAGTAGACCTACATCTACGGCTAGACAAGGCCCTCCCGCCGAGGAGTCAGGACTCCCCTCCCCGCTCCGTCGCCAGAAGGACGCCGGAGGAGAGGGGGCCGGCGGATCGACGAAGGGAAAGCGAGGTCGCCCCCAAAATCGCCTGTGGCTACTGTAATTGGGGGAACATGTTTTGCATCGATGGGGACTGGGGAGAGGAGAGGTCGCGCGGGGGAGCGGAGGAGACGAGTGGTCGAGCGCCACTTCGCCAGGGATGCGGGAGGCGTGTTGTCGGTGGGCCAGCAGTGTGCTCGAGGAGTTCGGGAGCGGCGTGCGCGGGTGGGCGAGGTGAGAGAGCAGGGGTATCTTGGATGATCCAAATAAGAAAGGTCCGTTGGATCTAAGTGAGCAAGGAGAGAGGAGACTTCAGAAGACATCTGGACGCTTCATTTTGATTGAGTTAATTTCGTGGGTACATAGATTGGTGTGGATGGAGCATGGCTATCTCAGTGGGGGACACAAGATGGGGTAGATGTAAAAAAGAAAACAACTGGTTCAGGTTCGTTCGGTCCTACTCCTTCATTGAATATTTGTATGTAAACTGTTGCTTGCTTTGCCTCTACTCACTCATGTTCTAAATTATAGGCTTGTCCAGATTTAGCCGAATTTACTCATGTATTTATTTGATATTGTAAAAATTAGTGTATATATTTTATAACTAGCATTTAGAGAAGTTTTCTTTAGGGGGAAATGACTAATTGAGCGGAAAGAGTGATATTGTTCAATCTTGTATGCAATTGTGTTTCAGGGTGAACCTAGGCCACTAGCGGAGCTAACCCAGAAACTAGCAAAGATACGCGTGGGGCATGTGCCCATGGACGAAAAGTGGATCAAGCTTGCTTAGTGTGGAAGGGCACGCTAGAGCTGTCGACGACCTACACAGATTAAACAGCAGAGCTGGGCTTGGCATCACTATTCTCGGACCAGCGCTTCTGTTTGCCGCCGTGCGAAGGCACGGCAAATAGACCGTAATCGACGAGGACGGCACCCGGCGGCCGTGCCCCGGAGCCACAGCGTGGCCATACATGGACGAGTTCCTTCTTCTTCGTGATGAACATGACATTACTGTATTCGTGTCAGCGTTCATAGTGTACTCGATTCTTTCCTCTGCTTTTCTTTCCTTTTTGTTAAAGATTTTTTTGGGGGGCTGTAGAAATCTGCAGCTTCGTTTCTGTAATTTGTCATGAAACTGTTTTCCAGACCTCTCATGTCCATGTGGTTTTCTATTTGACTAGCAGTTATGCCCGTGCGTTGCTACGGGGAAGTCCATATAAATGTATCTTATATCATAAATGTAATGGATATGAAATAAAAAATATTAAATGATTCAGACTCAAAATTGATCCCTAAAATATCATCGGACTCATCCTAAACTTGACTCAACCTCAATCATTCGACCAAACCTATCAACGGTTGAAATTTCCGTTCTTCTCACTTTTGTTTATCTTATGTCGATGAGTCTAAAAAAATAGCATGTCATAGCAAATCAGTAACACCTAACTAATAAGTCATTATATAAATGTTTTTTTTCATAGTATAGCATGCTATACCATTTAATTTATTTTTGACTATACTATTTATTTTATGGTTGGTCGGCTGGAACATGGATATTCAATATGGGAGATCAGAATATTTATAATCCAAGTAGTTACAGATAAGGTGAAATCTATTTCGAAACACAAAGATGTCATAGCCTAGTTGGTAGGAACGCCCACGTTGGGCTGCAGGTCATGGTTCGAATCCCTTGCTCCCAGTTTCCTTCTTTGTTGAGGGCAATTAGAGGGGCGACGTACCATGGTTAGTAGACAGAAGCAATCCTTGCTTTATTAGGTATATATATAAAAAGATTTGGCTGTTACTGTTGTTGTGTGCAGCAATGTAAACATGGCAGATGATGTAAAAATTGGTTCCCACTTTTGCTGGCTTAAACGGGCTAGAAATTCTTCTGGGCATGAAATTTAGCTACACTTGCTCCTACTTTTTGGCTGAATTTTCCAATTTCCATCAGCGGATTAAAGTCAAACATAGTTATGTATAGGGGTGGAAGGGCAAAAGCCGACGGCGGTGGTGTGGGTGCATCAGTGCACCGGGACCGGTGATACTTTCATGGTTAATTCGAGCAACTTGAAGAGGGGCTTTTCGCTTACAACAGATCCTAGACGTTTATAGCAGAGGATCAGGACAGCTGGTGAATCTTGAGAAATCAGCGGTGTTTTTTAGCAAGAACAGCACCGATGACATGAAGCAAGAGGTGCGCAATGTGCATGTGCTGCAAATTGAGCAAGAGGCTTTGGCGGAGAAATGTCTTGGTCTCTCTACTGCTCTGGGTAGGAACACAAAGGAGGCCTTTGAATATCTGCCAACGAGGCTTCGGGGTTTGATTGGTGGATGGAGTGGGAAAAATAACAGTTGTGCTGGAAGGGAGGTGTTACTAAAATCAGTGGCACAGGCTGTCCCAACCTATCCCATGAGTTGCTTCCTGCTAGCAGGGGACACTTGCAAAAAAATGAGATCGGTGGTGTCTAACTACTGGTGGGGTGGTGCAGCAGATAGTCGTCGTATACATTGGCAAAAGTGGGATAATCTGAGGCAACCAAAGGCAAAGGGTGGTATGGGCTTCCGAGATTTGAAGCTTTTTAACCTGGCAATGTTGGGAAAGCAAGGATGAGGACTGATAGATAAACCGGAGTCCTTGTGTGCACGGGTGCTAAAGGGAAGATACTTCCATGATTCTGATTTCCTTTCAGCTAACCGTAAAAGACATGCTAGTCAGACATGGAAAGCAATCTTGGCAGGCCGTAATGCATTGCTGCTAGGTCTGATCAAGCGGATTGGCAATGGTAATTCTACTGATATCTGGAATGATAAATGGATTCCAAACCACCCTGGAGGAAGGCCGCTCACACAAGCACCTAGCGATGATGTTCACTTGGTGGCGGACCTGATTACACCGAGTGGGCAATGGAATAAAGAACTGGTCAGAGAGAGTTTCTGGCCCATTGATGCTGATGCCATCCTTAGAACTCCAGTGAATCCTGCACATGAAGATTGTTGGGCCTGGGAATATGAAAGAAGTGGTGTTTTCTCGGTCCGTTCAGCATATCGTGAATTATACAAGGCAAGCAGGCAGCAGGAACCTACCATGGCTTCAGCATCAGGGACAGTATATGGAGAGACATTTGGAGGCTACATGTACCTCCAAAAGTGCGTGTGTTCTGGTGGAGGGTTGTCCATGGATTCCTACCAGCAAACTGTGAGCTACATCGCCGACACATTGAACCACGACCCAATTGTCAGGGAGTATGTGGTGCAGAGGAAGAAACCATTAAGCACACGCTGATGGACTGCACAATGGCAAAACTTTTCTGGAATGATACGAAGAGGCTGACGGGAGTTAAGCTTCCACAACTTCACCCGAGAACCTGGGCTAGGGACTTGCTGGATTCTAAAATATGTTCGGGCGAGCGGGCATCGGTGATTCTGTGCGGCATGTGGGCTCTCTGGATGGCGAGGAACAGGAGGAGACATGGCGAGTTGGTAATGCCAATGAGACAATCGATTTTGTGGGCCAGAGATACAGCGTATGATCTGTGGCAACTGACCAAATCAAATAAGGAGGAAAGGCCCTCCCAACAGATGCCGACATGGCAGAGACCGGAGACGGGATGGATTAAATGCAATACTGATGCTGCATTTAGGGTGGATGACCATAATGGAACAACAGGTGTGATACTTCGAGACCATGAAGGTTCCAGTATGGGAGGAAGTGGAACATGGTATGAATTCTGCCTTGATCCCCTATCGATGGAAGCACAAGCTTGTGTAGATGGTCTGATCTTTGCAAAAAACAAAGGTGCCTCCAGGGTGATACTGGAGACAGATTGCTTACAGTTAACATGTGGCGCAGGAAGGAGTTCTATCGTTCACAGGTGGCTCCGATCCTTAGACGTATGGTTGATCTTTGTCAAAACTTTGAAGACATCAGTGTTACATATGTTCCTAGATCATGTAATAGGTTAGCGCATGAATGTGCAAAGCAAGTGTCGCGTGAGGTGCCGGTGGCTGTGTGGCAGCCTGAAATGCCGCCGGTGCTATGAGACATTCAGTTGTCTGATTGTAATATTGGTCATGGCTAATCAATGAAACACCGGTTGATGCTAAAAAAAAAAGATGTTTAAAAAGCTTTCATTTGAAATGGGCCAGTATTAGCGAGGCGTAATACATCAGTTGCTCCAATAGTTAGTGACACTGACACCTGGCACATCTGTTGATGGGCTTGATTTCCACACGCCCTGGGCCTTGACAGTAAGCCCACTCACCATCTTGTGCCCCACAAAGAAGTCCAGATAGCATACGGCCCGTTCTTGCTTTCCGCGGCCCATAAGCCTTTACACGGCCGACAAAAGTGAACAAGAAAGAAGCTGCTGCTCTGTATCCATCGTGCCAAGTCCCGAGTTCGCCCAACAGGCACAGTAGCACACAACTCGTCGTCTCCCTCCTCGCCCTCGCCCGCTCCGCCGCGCCCGTACGACGGCGCCATGGCCGAGTACCGCCTCGGCGTCCAGCTGCACGGCCACGCCGACGACGTAAGCCGCCGCTCCCTCTCCCTTGACCCCTCCCCCCCTCCTCTGCCACCTCCTGCTCCCTCGCCGTTTGCTTCCTCTCCAAGCTTGCGGCGATACCCTCGGTTTCGATCCGCCCCGCCCCGGAGCCCGAAACCTCGCCCCGTGGAGGGTTCGATTTTTGATCCCTTGGCTCGTCGCGGGTTCGTCTAGTGATTCGATCTAGCTTCGTCGCGGCCGTGGGTTTTGGCTTGCCCTCTTTCTCGGGCAGTTTGGTGCGTTTCAGGGAGTGGTGGATTTCGAATGCGAGTGCATTGAGGGGGCGTAATTTACTTCCGGATGCTTTTGTTCAGTCTGTGGAAGTGGATTTAAGGGGGTTTAGTGTGGGAGTAACCTAGAGGGTTAGTTAATTGGTGGATCATCAGTGATGAAATCACGGTAGTTTGAGCTGTTTTTGCTATGCCATTGCAAGCAGATTGGCAGTTCCTCCAGTTATTTAGTTCCAATGCAATTGCGCTTAGCACATGTAATCAGAACAGAGAACATAGACCTCCGTTGCACCGCTCCAAGTCCAATTCCACCATGTCCTTGTCTTTGTGCTAATTTGAGGTCCAACCTTAAATAATCTGACGACTGTATAGTTCAATCGTTTCATTGTGGCCAGTGACCATCCTTATTATTGTCAAAATGTCGTTTTGATTTTACGGTCTGTATAGACACTCGTTTCATGGTTGGCTTATCATGTCTATTTTTTGACAGGTTCGTGGCATTTGTGTATGTGGTGATGCCGGGATTGCAACGTCATCAAGAGACCGGACCGTGAAATTCTGGACACGGAACCCAGAAAAGGAGAGTGAATATGTTCTCTCTAAGACACTCGCAGGACATTCAAGTTTTGTGGGCCCATTGGCTTGGATCCCTCCTTCAGACCGATTTCCTGAAGGAGGAATTGTTTCTGGCGGAATGGATACGTTTATTTTCCTCTGGGATCTGCAGAAAGGAGAAGTTGTTGAGACAATGAAGGGGCACAATTCACAAGTCACTGGACTTGCTGTAGACACTAACGGTGACATCATCTCGTCATCCATGGATTGGTAAATTCTTGTAGTCAAGTGCTACTTGTCCTTATGGCATCTTTTATTGGCTTGCTTGCTTGTTCTGAGTTAGCCTCTGGTTGTGTGCTATCAAGTGCTAAGTGTTCATGAGGTGATTGTATGAAATAGATAGAAGCTGTAATCTGTACTGCTTCATGGTCCAGGAACCTTTAATGATTTTACTTTGTGCTCGAGTGTTTGTTCTGATGGCAGGATGTCCTAATAGATTATCCAGTTTTTTCTACTATAGTGCCACTTTACTATTTCACTGACATGCACATTGTAAATGCAGTACTGTAAGACGGTGGAGAAATGGCAATGCTATAGAGGTTTGGGAAGCACACAAGGTTGCAGTGCAGACTGTTCTAAAGCTGCCCACAGGAGAACTATTTACTGGTAATAAAGCAAGCTATAATGTTTCTTATTTCCTTCCCAGTTTTCATTTTATTGGTTCCTATGCATACAATCTATATTGGTGCACTGCTATCTTATGACTTGTTGAGGCAATGTATTAGTATTTGACAATGACATAATATTGTTATAATCGCTGTAACTTTGGGACCCAAATCATGCTGGAAGTAGAATTGCTTAGTTTGGAATCACAGTGGCTTTTCGAAAGTGCTTTATTTTTTAAAATGGATGCACTAACTATTTAAGACAGATTTTAGGGGTGGCATATTTTTTCATTATGGTTGTCGTTTCACCTAGTTTTCATAACACAGTCCTTGGGGCATTACGAAACAAACTTGTTCTGATGCTTACCAGAGTTTCCTTGGATGATTTCTCATAAATTATGAATAAATTTTTCATGTGATTGATTAATAATTTTCTTATTCCCTCTTTTTATATAGGTTCAAGTGATTCCACTATTAAGCTTTGGAAAGGAAGGACTTGCATACAGACATTCTCAGGACATGCAGGTTTAGTTTTGTTCCATTTTGCTTTAGTTCCTACTGCAGAAAGCACAAGGTCGCGTGTTAAAACAATATCTGCCATGTTGGTGTATTGAACTCACACTGTCCATTTTTATTCTATCATGCGATTTTCAGTAAGGCATCTGGAAATTTTGGTCACTTGCACTGAATGAGTTTTCTGTTATTCTTAGCCTGAAATATTTAACATGATTTGTCAACCTAATAAATCCTAGTACTTTTGCATTATATAGCATGCAGTATTTCTCGTATAATCTGTTTCTTGTGTTGTTTCTTCAGAGTGATTACGCAAACCTGATCTAATGTTTATGTCATATGCAGATACTGTTAGATGTTTGGCACCAATGCCGAATCTAGGAATTCTTTCTGCCTCGCACGACAGGTGAGTGAAAAAATACCTATATACGTTCCTTCACTTATATGTGTAGATGAACCTAGATAAGAAGAGAGAAGGGAGAAATTCTCATCAGAATGTTGCCTTGGGCTTGCTGAAAATGTTTCTGATCCAACTCCTAGTGCTTGCCCTCTCATCTTTTCAATTTTGTTTGTTGCAGCACTGTCAAGTTATGGACATTGACAGGTCAGCCCCTGCTGGAGATGATTGGGCACTCATCTCTTGTATATTCTGTGGACGCGCATTCTTTAGGTCTAATTGCTAGTGGCAGTGAGGATCGCTCTTTGAAGATATGGAAAGGTGCTGTATTTATATTCTTAATGCATTGGTAGTTCTCATGTTGAACTTGTACATAATAACATATGTTCTCTGACCAACTCTGGAAAGCTGACTAAATTAGCATACACCCCATTCCACAAACTTTATCTAAAGAAATGTAAAGTTCTGTCTAACTGAATGTTAAAAGCTTCCCCTCTCTATGCTTCTGTCCGGTATGCTTAACACTAAAATTATACACTTACCTGGAATACCTGCTGAACTTGTGCAGTAGAAAAGGAAAGTCTTTGATTCTTTGTTAGTAGAGCCCAAACTTGTGTAGTCTACAAAGTCACATATATTTCTGTTCTCTGATTTTTCAAGTAAAATATTGCAGATGGAGTTTGTGTTCAAAGCATTGAACACCCAGGATGCATATGGGATGTTAAATTCTTGGAAAATGGAGATATTGTAACTGCTTGTTCTGATGGTACTGTGAGGATATGGACAACCAGTGCCGATAGATTCTGCAGTGATGAGGAACTTGCATCTTATACAGATCTTATTTCTCAGTACACTCTTAGCAGGTTGGCATCTCCTTTTTCATACCCTTATTTTCTGCAAAGTTTTTTTTTTGGGGTGTATATTGAAGCCATCTACTTATGTTGATACAATTGACCATGGTCTGTGTACTGTTAGTTGTGATACAGTATTGTTTTGCTATTTGAAAATCTGCTTCTGTAGATATTGACCATGGTCTGTTTTCTGAAATTCTGAAAATGGTATCCTGGAATCACTCATACAAATAATCCTTTTCCTTGCTTTAATAGAAAGACTGTTGGTGGGCTCAAGTTGATGGATCTACCAGGGGTCGAAGCACTGCAAGTTCCAGGTTATATATCACATTTTTATCCTTATATTATTGAGATAATGATCCAATGTAAATAGACTTGTTATCTTCAAATGGGTATCTTGACTTGTTAGCTTCATATGGGCCATTCCAGAATCTGCATTGTATTTCAAAATATAAATGTTCTACTACATTGTATTTTAAAATATACATCTTCTGTAAATGTACAGAGCCTTTTTATAATCTGTTGCATGCTGCCTAGATCATTGTGAATGTAAGGATACGGAGTAGTGTAAAAGCAAATATTGTGGTGTTTAAGCTGAAATAGCTTTTAAATTCTGTCTTAGTTTAGTGTGTGTTTTGATATTATGTCTTTGCTATACTTCACTTTTTATAAAACATTTTTTGATCAAGCAGGTAGCTCTGATGGCCAAACATTGATTGTTAGAGAAGGGGACAACGGTGTTGCATATTCCTGGAATTCAGCAGAGTTAAAATGGGATAAAGTAAACCCCTTTAGATTTTTTCTGTCTTTCCATTCTATTTACCAAAGTATATGTCTTGATTACATAAGAGAATGTGAATCTGCATATCTTGCTGGTTTGTCTAATGATATACTTTGCCCACTAGATTGGTGAAGTTGTGGACGGACCTGAGGACGCTGCACAAGGCCAGGTTCATGATGGTGTTCGGTATGATTTTGGTAAGTTGAGCTTCGTTGGATGTGTTTTGCGCTAACCTTTTTGGTTTCTGACAACATTCATAAATTTCTGCAGTTTTTAATGTTGATATTGGAGATGGAGAACCTATACGAAAATTACCCTATAACCGTTCAGGTACCACACGTGTATTTCTGTTACTGTGATTTTCTCTGTTATTGGTTCTAGATGTATATGATTATGCTTCATTTAATGTGATACATCATATATTATGGAATCTTTCTGTCTTTCATATGCATGCACGTGAGGGACTCAATGTTATTATGTATCTGCTACATTCATGTTCGTTTTCTTGCAGATGATCCCTACGCAGTTGCGGACAAGTGGCTCCTGAAAGAAAATCTGCCCTTGACGTATCGCCAACAAGTGGTAGAATTTATACTGCAGAATTCTGGCCAGAATAATTTTGTTCCAGATCCATCTTTTCGAGATCCCTATACTGGGGGTAAGCATGTCTTTTTAGCTTCTGTCTTATTTGCTGTTGGCTGCTGCTGCCTACTGCTGACAGCCGAATTGATTATGTATCAGGTAACGCATATGTACCTGGGGGGCAACCATCTTCATCGAATGGTACGTATGGAAATCGAGCTGGTTCTTTCCCCCCTTATTTCCTTCTATTAAATGGCTATCCTCTCTTATGTTTAATTGGGTACATACTGAATCGTACGTTATACATACTTGTTTTGCAGGTAATGCTCCAAAACAAATTTTTAAGCACATACCCAAGGTACGGCTGCTACATTTATTTGAGCTACTATTTTGTATAAATAACACTGACTCAGTTGAATGCACCTGATCTGTGAAATTTAGTCGTTTCGGTGAAGCATTGCAAGTACACATGAGTCTAGTGATTCTGTTGCGCTGTATTAATTGTCCCCTTTGCATCCCTTGATTGTGGTGGATACTTATTTCCTCCCTTGGTTTTATATGGCACCCACACACTTCAAGAGTAAAACATTATTAGTTTTTAGTACAAGTTCGAACCATACATATATTACAGGAAGGTACACTGATATTCATAGGGCAATTTTTCTTGTCAAGTCAAACAAAGCCTTATACAAAACAATAAATGCATTATACTCTCTGATCCAATAATCTATCTGATCTGATCTTTATATAGCAGCGGATGATTGATGCTCTTCTTTTTACATTTTTTTCCAGAAACCAGCTGCTGTTTAACCATTACGAGTTCTACTTTTTTACAGCTTAAGCCACAATTCATTTATTTGTTTTGCAGAGTGGAATGCTGTCATTTGAGACGGCTCAGTTTGATGGAATCCTGAAGAAAGTTACAGAGTTCAACACCACACTTTCTTCTGACACGGTAATCTAAAAGCTTATTTCCTGGTGGCTTCCTGTTGATTCTAAAATTTAGTATCTGATGAATATTTCTTTTCGTGACCTAGAAAATGTTGTTTTGTTATATGCTTTAGGTCTTATGTTATTGAGTTTTCAGCAGTGGGTCTTATTCGCCTTTACCCCCTGCACGAGTTGGCTTGTTTGTCTCTCAAACTAAACACGTAACCTATGCTGAAATAATGTATTGAATTACTTTAAAAGGGAGAGGACATATGTTGCATTGGAAATATGGATATAAACAACACATAAACTAAATAACCTGAATGAATGGAGTTGATTAAAGTCTCAAACATGCATTTTTGAATTAAGTAGATTCAATCTGATTAGATAGAAAGCTAATGTGGAAAGCTTGTGATGAAGTGTGAATAGCATATCTTTTCAGTTGAAGTAACCATACAATAGATTTAGTGACCTGTTCCTTGTGATTTTAGCATGTTGTGTGGATTAAACTAAGTTTATGAGTTAAAAAAACCCTAATATTTACAATACTCCCCCCCCCCCCCCCCCCCCACCCTTTCTTGCGTAGGTGATGCCTCCACATATGTTGTTTAGAATCATAGTCCTTTGAAAAGAAAAATAAAGTTCATTACAGATTTAGTTTATTATCTTTTTTTCAATTTCAAGCGGATTTCACCTGTCCATGCATGTTAGCATATTTGGCTTAATTTTTTAACTTATGTTCAGGAACAGAAACAACTATCTTTATCTGAGACTGAGATGTCAAGATTACCTGCCATAGTGAAAGTATTGAAAGAGACATCATTTTATCACACAAGCAAGCTTGCAGATGCTGACATGGCATTATTGGTAAAAATGTTGAAGTCTTGGCCTCCAAAGATGATGTTTCCAGGTACATACTATACCCCTTTCCCCATTAAAATAGCAAGCATCACAGTAATTGGTTCGGTTACCCATTGATTTTCACTTTTCACCGTAATCAGAAGAAAAACAAGAAAAGAACTATCCATAAACTTGTTAGAAACTCTTTGCTCATTGACTGTGTCCACTGTAACTGGAACTGAGTGATTGTTAGTACCAGTTAGCTGCAAACTGGCAGTTCAATCATCTAGTTTGCTCCTGTATATTAAGCAACTCCGGATGTGGTTAGTTTAGGATTGATTTTAATCCCGGGATAACCTTCCTTATCTCTAGAGATACTACTTGCCCTCCAAGCCATGTACTCCTATATATTCGCCCTAGAGGCTTGATGCAATTTCTCTCTCTATTGCAATGAAGCGCAGTTCTCCTGCGTTTTCGAAAAAAAGAGGCTTGATGCAACACAATCCATGCATTATACACATTCTTACAGCTCCAATGTGTTCAATAAAAGTCCTTTGGTAGTTGCAACTATGTCATTCGTGTTATAACAGTCGAGTCACCATAATCAAATTATGTTACTGCTAGTTCTTTTTCCCCCAGTGGTCAGTTCAATTAAATTGTGAAAATTGGATATCTTATTTTGCGAAATTTCAGTGTGCTGCTGTTAGAATATAGAAACAAGCAAATTCATGTAATACTACTGATTGGGAATCCATCATGGTAACTTCTTAAGCTCTGGGACGAAATAGTACAATCTAGATTTCCTATGGGTTGACTTACAAATAAAGATAGCAATAAACCTCCAATATGTGTTCTTGCTTTTAGGTATTTAAGTTTCAATTTTTTGATGGCAAGGTTTCCATTCCATCTAAAAGGTGTCTGTCTCCCGCAGTTATTGATTTTCTGAGAATGTTCGTGTTGCATCCTGATGGAGCTGCTTTACTTCTCAAGACCATCGAAACTGGAAATGGTAGGGTTTTGGATACTCTCTTTCTGCCAACCCCATTCTGTCACATCTGAATTATCTGCCGCTTAAATTGTTTAATTGTCTACACTGTATCTCTTCATCATTGGAACTGACTCTCACCAAGACGGAAATAAAAAGTTATTTATTGGTACTGAACAAAGCTTCGCTCCTTATGTTATGTCAGATGTACTTATGGAGACCTTCCGGAAAGCTGTAGCACCACCCGTGCAGCCAGCAAATTTGCTTACAATCCTTAAAGCCGTGACAAACTTATTTGACAACTCATGCCTGCACCAATGGTTGAGGACCCACAGTGCTGAGGTCAGTTCGCAAGTTATTTTTTTTTTTTGGAATTATTTTTGTCCATTGTGCGTCAAGTAGCCTCTGAACTAAATTACTTTGTGGACACAACACACATTAGCCTGCTATCTAGGCTTCCTTTTGTGGACTGACCAATTTTCCCCAAATTTCAGATCATTGATTCTGTGTCAAACTGCAAGTCTTTGTTTAGCAAGAATGCACACTTGGCATATGCCACGCTTTTGCTGAAGTAAGTGCTAGCTTGAATTGTACCTGTTTATGCATTGCAATTTCATTTTCATAACATTAGAAAGGAACAGTGGTGTTTGAGATGCTGATGTTCCCTACGTTTGCTGTGCAGCTATGCTGTTCTTTCAATTGAATCAAAGGATGAACAGAGTCAGGCGCAAATTCTTTCTGCTGCCCTCGAAGTGAGTTTTCCACCCTATTACATCAAGGTGCAATTTTCAAAGAACTCCCATCTCTTACATTTTCTTACTTGAATAACAGATTGCAGAAGATGACGCTCAAGATTTTGACTCGAAATACCGGGCACTTGTTGCAATTGGTTCTCTTGTATCCTTTTTCAACATTCCATTATTGCTGTGTTTCATCCTCTGTGATAAGATTCGATAGCTTTTCATCATTTCTTTTTAATTTTCTATGCTTTGGCACGGGTTGCCCTTAACCCAACTCAACCTTAGATGCAAAAGGGCCTTGTGAAGTCCCTTGCTCTCGACCTTGATGTTAAGAGCGTCGCCAGCAGCGCAAAGGCTTCTATGGACTCGAAGATTGCAGAAGTTGGAGCTGACATCGAGCTGCTAACAAGATGAGAAGAGGGTTGCACACTTTTGCACGCAGACGTGGAAATTCCTTCTTCACTGGAGGCGCCATTATGCATGTTTTAACCGTGGAGCAGGGGTTCGCGGCAAACCGATTCAGACGCACACTCCTGGAGCTACCACGGTTTTCCACCCAAAGAGCATTTGGTTTGTGATTGTTTCACCTTGTAATCATCATGGAACTTTGGAAGTGTGGGTTTTGGGTGGTTGCAATTAGCTTTTGTAAATTAAATAACTGGGCTAGTTGCCTCGATCAAAAGTTTTATATCCAAATTTTTACGTGGATAGTGACAGCCCAATCGGAATACTGTACTGTTGAATTCTTATCAACAAGTGCACAGTGCCAATTTCTGGCGTTTTCGGCTGTTAGTGCTGCGCTTCTGCTGTGTACCCATCGCAAACTAATGAAAATATATTTTTTTTAAACAAAAAAAAAATCGAGAGGCTTGAACAGCAGACAGATTAGCCGATGTGCTACAGGTCGTTTAGACTTCAGACCGAAGTAGCGAACTCCGTTACTCGCAGAGAGATGAACACACTAGTGAACAGATAGTTCTGAACTTCTTCAAATTATGCCACAGCGTTTCGATTTTATCTGCTATAATTGGACGTAACTTGAGACTATACATACAATATACAATTGCAAGAGAAAATATAGAAAAAGGTCACCTTAAGGATAATTAAAAACAAAATCTTAAAAATAATCATTCCATTGCCGGGATTTGAACCCGGGTCGCCTGGGTGAAAGCCAGGTATCCTAACCGGACTAGACGACAATGGATTTGATGACCACAAGTGACACCAATATGACTTGACCAATTTTTCCTCTTGCCTGTCAACACAGCGTGTGCTCCAACATATCATACCAAACCGACAGCATTCGTCACCTACTCACCTCAGATGTGAACCAGGGACGGTCGCGGTCCTCTCGGTCAGAAAAATGAAAGCAAAGTTGGCATGGCGTCGCCAAGCAAAGAAAAGCTACTCCCATTTCGGTACACCATTTCAACGACCAGCTTTTCTTGATAGAAAGGTGACATGGGGGAATAAAATCCATCAACTTTATTTCGTGTCCTTCAGTCCGGCCGAGCTGAGGCTGAAAAGGTGCGATGCTCTTCTGGTCAACGAGCCTACGTATACACGCTCTTTGTACGCTAATCCTTGGTCGCGTGTGATGACGCACTCCTATAATATGGGATCGAGCTAGCCACAAAAGGCTCTTAAAAACCAACAAAACCAACCTTTGTTTGGATTTTTTTATGATCTGTAGTATTTCATGTATTTCCAAATCAAATTGTAAATTGAGAGAGTTCAACTGCTCAAGTCTGTAACTGACCTGTCAAAAAGGAAAAATGAAAAGCAGGCCAGAGTTCTGCTCGGCATGCATCAATAGAGAAGAAAAACGTACTAGTAAATTGTCGGAGAGAAATTATATATGACTAATACATTCTCTAATAAAATCCATAGCCATCCGACAATCTCACATGATCATATAGTCAATACTCCCACTAGACACTAGTTCCGTGGCGATAAAATTGGACCGTGCTCATCTTGAACCGTGTACGCATAACTCCTTTGAAAACAAACCATGCCTAATCACTTGCTTAGGGACAAACATGTCGATTTGTTCAAGGCAAAACACAAAAACACAAGTTGTGTTTTGTTAATGGATGGCGACGATGCATACAAGCTCACTATCTCACCCCGAACTCCTCAATGTTAGAGACCGTCTCAAGTTTCAAACTGGGGAGCTCAATTTTTCGATCTGAGTACACGTTGGGCAAAGAGCCAAACAAAGCATTGGATTTGATATTGTTTTTTTTTAACATTGCATTGAAACCGAGCGGGGATAGTTAACATATGGATAATCAAGTGTCCAAAGCCAGAAGATGGCAAACAAGTACCTACAAGCGCATGCTTTCCTCTTCTCAGAATTTGAAGAAGTTTTGGAGCATTTGGTACCCGTTTCAGTCCCCGGTTGCTATTGTCTGGTAGCGGACGGTGTGATGGGTCATGGGTACTGGACTACTGGTGCTGCTCACAAGCACACCTCGTATATTCTTTTTTTAAAAGCAGTCACCGTCACAGCTTTTCCAAACACAAGTTTGAAATTCTACTACTCTTAAATCAATCTTAAATCCAAAAAATTACAAAATGTATCTCACAAAAGAAATTTCTACCTCCGGCAGCAGTCAAAGCACACCTCCAGATTCGGGAAACCACCCATCCGGCCATCCCTGCCAGGCTGCCACGCTGCACGCGCACCACCGTGCTCCGTGCTATCACTGGCAGGTAGTAACCTCCCTCTGACATGTGGGGCCCGCGCATCAGCACGGTAAACTAGGATCTGAGATGGAGAGAAAGCTAAAAGCTGCAGTAAAAAACTTTTGCGAGCGCCGGCAGCGGCGTGGCCGGAGGCAGGCGAATCCTAGATTCCTAGTAGCTCAGGACGGACAGGGAGGCAGACGCCGTAGCTGGAGACGCTGAGCCGAGTGACTGTGTGTGAGTGAGACTGTGAGAGGCATCTTCGAGTTTACTCTGAAGTCTGAAATCAAGGGAGCAAAACGCCGGAAGCGACACGCCCCAGTACTCGCTGCTGCTGCTTCTACAGTCTCGTTAGATTTGTTCGAGCTCTTTTCCCTTCCCCCTGCTGATAAAGTGAAACGATGGCGACGCAGCAGCAGGGGTGAAAATCACTCACTGTGACTGTGACTCATCTGGAGTGTGAGAAGGAGAAGGGAACAAGCAGCTGTGGGGGACGAAAGAGAGAAAGAAAGCTTAAAAAAGAGATCTTGAGGGGGGTAGGGAGGAGGGCCTGAGGAGGAGAGGGGAGGGAGGCATGATGGCAGGCGCGGTGTGCTAGCGGGCTAAAGGGAGGACACCACTGATTACTGATGGGGAAAAGAAGATGCAGATGGAATGGATTGATGCGTAGCCTTTATGCTCCTCGCGTTCTCTTCTTTCTTCCGGCCGTTGCCAGCTCTGGGCGAGGAGTGGTGTCGCTGTAACGCGAGGCCTTTCCCTTCTTCTTGATTGATTTGTGCGGCGAGGACTGAACTGCACTGAGCTGAGCTGAGCTGAGCTGGGATGCGAGTGAGGTAATTCTGCTCGATCTTACTGCTTCTTGTGTTTGCTCTCTGTAGTGTTTTGGGTTCAGTTTCGAGTCAATTCGATGGAGATTGGACATTTGTGTGTGTGTGTGGTGGAGGAGTTGAAGAACAAGAGATACCATGCCTGTATGTTCTTGCTTGTTCCTGCTGTTGTAGGTCTAGAAATTTTTATGTTGTTTCCAGTGGGTGCCCCTGCTCAAGTTCAGTGGCTTGCAACGGTGTGGATGGCGAAATTATTCCTCGGCTTGCTTGCTCAAAGGTTGGAGACTCTGGTTATTGAGCTCCAGGCTTGCAAAAGATTCATATTCATTCTTACAGAATGTGCATTTCTATTTTGAATATGCAGTAGAGCCTTCTGTGATCTGTTTGAGCCATGAAATAGAGCTTCGGTAGGAGATGAGAATTTGTTGGAATATCCGTATCTTTTTTAATAACCTTATAGGGAAAAAATAACAACAGAAGGGCCTTAATACTGCCAATGTTTTACTGTTTCTTAGTTACTAATAATCTTGACTACATGTCCAGATTCAGTGGTTCACGTAGAATCTGAACTAAGTAGTTCAGTTCTTTGTGTTTCGGGTGTGCACATAAGCTTCCACTCTCAAACCAATTACTAACCCATGCTCTTGTTTGTTAGTTATGATTCTTGACTAAATATTATGGTTCAGTGGTTTTGTGAAATGTGAACT